>CM075454.1:21997498-22646387 GCA_037832335.1 Carallia pectinifolia | reverse complement strand
CAATTTAATAAGATCTCAGATATTGTTTTATTAATGGATTTCAACTCATTTTTCATAAAATTAAAAATCTATTTATCTAACTAGATATTTTATCTTGCTTATGAAAATGAAACTAGATCTATATCTATTCTAATATCAAAATCTAACTCTAGCAAATAAACCACGCAAATCATTTGGAATATCTAATCTCCTTTCTCTGTTGAGACTATCTTCGTGTTATTCCTTACAGTTTTTGCGCATTAGCCATTTGTGAGTTAGTTTTTTCGAGTAGTATTTCTTCATCCAAAAGTTCTTTATTTTGTGGAATAAAATTTGATATATAAGTGCATAAAGGAAATGTTAAGGGTAAAGAAAAATTTACCCTTTTTTTTATGTCCACCATTTGGTGCTCATAACTCCCCCAAACTTTACCATTCTCAAATGATCTTATATTGCTGGGTTTTAATAATTATTAGACTATGGTTTACGCAACAAATATATACTCTTAAGACTTCTTTATGTGGCCACTAAAGTAACAATTGATCGTTTGTGAGTGTAATTTCTTTTTATGTGAATTATAAATCTTCAATTCTTTTAGGCAACCTAAAACATGCAGGTGTCTCAAACAAGGTTTCTTTCCTATTCACAGTTCAATTGATGTACTTTGAACTACCTTACTACAAATCCTATTTAATAAATAATTTGTGGCTTTGAGCACATACATCCACAAAAATTTGAATAGGATTATTCATCATACTCCTAACTACATCCATTAATGTCTAATTGCACCATTCTAACACAACATTTTATTGAGACATGATTGGCATGTTATACTATATACATATGCCATGACTTTTGAGAATTTTGCAAATGGGTCTAGATAATTCCCTAATTCATTTTGCTTTCCATAATATTCACCACCTTTTATACAATTTTCACCTTTTTGTTTACATTCCTTTCAATATTCTTTGTGTATACCTCAAGGCCATCAAATTGTTAGTCCTGGTGCAACCTAAGAGGGAGGTGAATTGGGTCTATTTTAGTTCTGGTCAATCAATAACCATTTTTGTTTGGTCATGTAGGTATGGTCAATCAAAGATTTGGTATGATCAGTCACACGTCTCAAAGAAATTAACTCAACTCCAAAATGTTAGTGCGCAACAATATAAACAAATAATCAAAAACCGAAAACACAACAAAAGGTAAAAGATTTTGAGAGAGAGAAGCATGCACACAAATTTTGTACTGGTTCGGCCCAATCTGGGGGCCTATGTGTAGTCCCCAATAATCTGTCCTTGAGATTTCTACTATCACCAAAACCTTTTTTTTTTGGAAGGTGAAGATCAACAATTACAAGTTTTAGACCTTAGCTTCTATGAACCTAACACAAGAACACATTGTTCTTTTAACAACACCAAGCTCACTAGCTTTCACTTAAAACACACACACCTTCTTTTCTCTCTTCTTCACACTTTGATTTTCTCTTTTAAACTCAATCTCAGATTACAATGTTAGGCTAGTTGCTTCCGCGTAAATGCACTCCTCTCTTACCTAAAAGACACATTCTTAGAGGAAAAAGAAGAAGCACTAGTCGTCGGACAATAATTCTTTACCATATAGAGACTTATTCCCAAAAAGGAATACATTACAAAATCTTCTATGATCAACTGCGCCTCAAGTCTAATTGACTATGCTTTGTCTGATAGCTTGTCACGAACGGAACTTTCCTTCTTTACATGAGATCTACTTTGATCTATATAAATACCTTGCTTGAAAGAGAAGTTGGCGGAAATAAGAAGATCCTTGGAGGATGATCAGCTCACATTTAAATTCATAATTGGATTTTGCCACAATAAGTACAACAATAAAAAAATATAGTTAACATAATAAAATTAATCATACATGAATACAAAAGTATATTCAATTAAGCACAATAAATGAATAAGTAAATAGTCAATCTTCAGAATTGTAGGGCATACATCAAAGCATAATGATCATGATCCCTAATCTCAACAATCTCCCCCTTTTTGATAATGGCAACCATAATTGATGATGGATATAAAAATATGTGATAAAATGCATAGTTTCCCCTAATATGTACTCTCACTTTTCCTAAAACAAAAGATGCAATGATCAATCAATCAAAGTAACTAATTAATCACAGATAAGCAGAACATATACCAAGAGCAATATAATTAATCATAGCAAAGTTTTAGAGCAATAACAAAAACGTTGAAGTAGTAATAAAGGTTTATGATTGATTAGAACTAAGCAGTGATCGATCAAAGTTAAAACTAAAAATAGAGCAAAAAATTTAAAATGCAAAATGCAAATCGTAGTCTAAGAGTCTGCCATCATTCATCATCAACCTCCCTACCCCTTTGCTATAATAAAAAAATCTAGTCAGTTTGCTTTCTCTTCTTCTTTGATTGGATATCCACTTCCACATCATGAACTTGTTGAAGCAGCTTGAGATTGGCACTAGTGTCAACCTTGGAGGATTTTATGAAATGGTGGACTTCTACCTTTAAAACATCGAGACTGGCACTAGGTTAATCCACTTTGTCTTGTAGAGCAGTAATCTTCTCCAATAGTAGGCACACTTAGCTTCAACGGTAGATTGCTAAGTTGCATTCCGTAGGTAAGATATTTCATATTCCCTTTCTTCACTTTTCCATTTAGATTCTTCATGAACTTAAGAAGAATGAAACACTCCTTCTTCAATACATTACTCAAAATGTACACAACAACAAAAGTAAGGTGATCATAGTGCATACATCTTGGATTGATATTGCATGCGATCAATCATTGAATGACTTAAGACTTGAGTGACAATGTGGAGGTAACAATGGGTTTTTGATCATCTCTTCTTCATTTTCAATTTCACCTTCAAAGATGGTGAGAATTTGTTTACAAGCACTATACCTTTTAGTTATCCTTGATTCTCCACTTCAACAAAGTCACTACCTAGTTTTAAGTCCAACTTTTCTAAAATTAGTTTGGGTGTGATTCTGATTTCCTTGTCATTCACATATGATGTAAGTTTTGCAGTGTCATTATTTATCTCCATGTTTACAAAGAAAAGCCTAATCATCTCAAGGCAGTAGTCACTACCAGAAGTCAAGAATGTGTCCCATTTTTGAAACACAAAGTCATAAAAAAAAACCATTCATCTCAAAGTTCACATATGACTGCATCTTCAAAGGTCTACCAACATACACAAACTTTTCCATATACTTACCTGCAAATTCCTTTGAAAGAACCTTAGTTCAAAATTTCGTATCGTAGTACCTTTGAGAAACTACCTGATCAAAGGTACGAGCTGACAAACTAGTGACTGGGTTGTCTGAGTTGTTGTTAGTGAAGAATAACTCGTTGGTACTGTTTGACCAGTGGCAGGAGCTAGTTAATCAATCTGTATGTCTTTCTACGCAATAACTAGTGGAATGAATTCAGATTGTTGAGCTTCTATTGGAGATGAATAGGACATAGCAACTTCAATAGATCATTTCTTTGTCATTCTAGAGGATGATTACTTTTTTTTGTGGATTTTCGAACAAGAGCAGGATCAGGAGTTGGCGACTTGTCTTGTGGTTAGAACATAGCCAAAATCTCATCGTTGGTCAGTAGTAGAGCAGGTTTTATCGAGTTGGGGGTCAACTTGATCATGGGCTCTATGCCTTCTCTAGAGCTCACTTCCTTTCTCGAATACAGAGAAGATGAAGACTTGGAAGATTCGACTTCAGATTCTTCAGATCCAATAGAGGAAAGAGTGAGTTCAATAACTACCTTTTTACTGCTTAGTGGAGGTACATTAGAGGAGTTGGCGACTAGGGTTTGGTTCAAAACCCTTGAAGATCTCCTCACAAATGTTTCCTTTTTTTTTCCTTTGGAAGATGAATCTTTTGCTATATTAGGGGGATAAGCATATTTTTAGTCCTATATGTTTACCTTTTTTTAATTGAGTCCTAAACGCTGGGTCCATTTTCTTTAAGTCTTAAACATTAGCAATTCATTTTAATTGAGTGTAGATTTCGATAGAGGGCTATTTGACCGTTAAAATGAGCGTTAACCTCAATTTTATATTAGGAAACAGTAGGAATATGCCAATTTAACGCATTAAAGTGAAGAAGAAAATAGAAATACGACATTTGAAATAAAAATACTGAAATTAAAGTCTAAAAAAAGAAAAAACTCAAAAAGAAAAAAACAAAAAGTCACGTCTCTCGATCTAATTGGTCCTTAAGCCGTCAAAGAGCACCAAAGACCAAAACTTAAAAATTTAACCCTAAATCGATCCATTCTTCCCAGTCGCTTGGAGAGTTGGTCCAAAATCCCCATCTCTAGCATAGGATAAGGCTTCTTGAAGTCAGATTAGGCATCCAGGTTCAAAGTTCATTTTGTACCAGGTAAATATGGACATGTCCTCCTGCTATTGTTTGGGTTTGATTGACAGTTTTGCTGAGGGTTGGGGAATTGATTAAAGGGTTTTATTAGAGGCAAAAAAATATGTTTGTTGAGGGGTTGTTGGGGAATCGATTAAAAAGATACAATTTCGAAATGAGGTGGTTTTTGTTTTGTTTAATGTCGGGATGTTGTGTCTGTTTGTCTATTTGTTTGGTTGTTTATTGGTTTTGAAGTGAATATTCAATTGAATATGCCATTCTTTGCTCTCTTAATTGACCACGCATGTGTTTTTTTCAAAGTGATTGTTGAGAAAAGTGTGGACTTTTTTGAAAATGCTTTATGTAGAGGTATGTATTAAAAGGTATGAAGGTGAGAATTGTTTTGTTGTTGCTGTTGACAACTCCTTCTTATTTTTTCACTAGTCCTTTGGTGTCTACAGAATATGTTGTTTTGAAAAAGACTTTTGAGTATTAAAACTTGCTGATGTTGTTGGTGTTGGTGGCCTATTTTGTCTTTTTGTGACATATTATAAATTGGTGTGCATTTATAATAGGTGTTGTCTATTTTGGGCATTCTCTTTTTGGTTGAAATTAAAATATGTATTTTTTTTGTGTTCTTGTGGTCTTATACAAAATGGATGATATTGATGGCTACATGTTCATCCATCATAGTGAGGTCTAGCAAAGTGATCCACCATTTATTTATGAAGGGGGTACTGTTGATAAGTTTGGTGTCGCAGTGGATAGGTTTTACTATTGGGATCTTTAAACAACAGTTGTAAAATATTTGGGATACCCTAGCTTTAGAGAAATTAGGCATAAAATACCTTGTGAGGGTGATGATAAGGGTGCTAGTGTGAAGGTCTTAGAGAACAGTGACATAGCCATTTGTGAGTTTGGAGCTCCCATTTTGAAGTACAAAAAAGGTAGATGTTTATGTAATTCACAATGACAATAATGTGACCATCCATAGAAGTGATGACAGTTCAAAAAGAGGTAGGAATGGTTGTGACTTAGTACAAGGTTGTGGCATTCCAAAGACCACAGATCAGGGGACAGATTTTCCTAAAGCAGTTAATATAAATGACATTGATGATAAGGTGTTAGATAGCATTGAATAGGACAATATTGAGATTATTATCAGTGAAAGAAACAAAAGTAGGGAAGAAGAGAGCAAGAGTAATCATGAAAGCTTCAAGTCTACCAACAAGGCTCCAACTGATGATCACAGTGAGTCTAAGGATGCAGAAGAGGAGGCAGAGGAGCTTGGTAGGTACACCATGAGATTGGGGGAGATCTCAAAAGGTGATGACTTAGAATTAGAAGAAGTAAGGCATAATGTGATCAAATTTAATCAAGGAATGAAGTTGGTAGAAGCCAATGCAAAGGATGATGTTAGAGGAGTTGAGAAAAAAGATAAGGAGGGCTTGTAAAAGGATAAGGAAGCTTCAGAAGATTAAGAAGGGTATGCCACAGATTGCCCTTCCACCAGTGAATATGCTAGTTTTGAAACTAATGATAGTGAAGAGAATGATAGTTCAGTTAGAAGGAGGTCAAGATACCCTATCTACAACCCAAAAGTAGAAAAGCCTCTAATTAAGCTGTCCATGTTATTTGAAGACATGCATGCATTCAAGGTAGCTTTAGTAAATTTTGGTTTGAAGAATAGGATGGACTTCATCTACACCAAGAATTGTAGAGAATATGTACGGGCAGCATATAAGAATGCAATCTATCCTTGGAAAATTTCTGCTGCTTATGTGAAAGAAATAAATTGTGTGCAAGTAGTTACCTTTGTTAGTTAGCATGACTACAACCCCAACTCTGAGTAACTCTAGGATAACTGCCTCATGGTTGGCTAAAAATAGTTTTAAGGATATGGCATTTATATCCAAGATGTCCTTGGATGATATGCAGAAGATGGTAAACAGATAGTCACAAATGGAAGTCAGCCAAGGGAAGTGTTTTAGAGCAAGGAAGTTAGTGGTTGACTATTTGAGGGGAGATGCCACAAAAGAATATGCCAAGTTATATGATTATATGGCTAAGATTGAGAGAAGCAATCTACAGACAACAGTGAAGGTAGAGAAGCTAACTCCCTCATTAGGCAGAGAGGGAAGCCAAAGTTTGTGGCTATTTATTTTGCCTTTAATTGCTGTAAAAAGGGTTTTCTAGCTGGCTGTAAGCATCTTATTAGTTTGGATGGGTGCTTTTTGAAAGGAGTTGTCAAGGGTAAAATCCTAGCTACTATAGGGAGAGATGGGAATAATCAAATGTTCTCGAATGCGTGGGCAGTTGTTACTGTTGAATCGACTATGACTTGGGCCTGGTTCCCACAACTCTTAAAAAAGGACTTGGGCATCACAACAGGGGAAGGTTGGGCTTTCATATCTGATGAGCAAATGGTACCAAGTCCTCATATATATTCCATATTCTACAATTACTAATAAATGTTAACAGTAACCAACTTGTTTGTTTTTTTTTTTTTTCCAATCACAGGACTTGGTAAAATCCATAGAAAAACAATTTCCTCAAGCAAAACACAGGTTGTGTGGGAGACACAAATTTGCCAACTGGAGGAAAAAGCACAAAGGATTGAAGCTGCACAAACTGTTTTGGAAGTGTGTGAAAGCAACCAAATAAAGTGGAATTCAACATGAAAATGGCATAAATGAAGGACTTGGACCCCTCAACTTATGATGCCATGAAGACTAATGAGAACAAAAAATGGTGTAAGACATATTTCCACCCTGATTTTAAAATTGATGTTGTAGATAATAATCTATGTGAAACTTTTAATGGCCAAATTGTGTTTGCAAGAGCTAAGGCCATCCTGACAATGTTAAAAGACATAAGAATTTACATTATGAGGAGGTTGAAAAAAAATAGAGATTTGGCCAACAAGTGGAGGGGGGAGTTTGGACCTAGAATTAAAAGGGAAATAAGAGAGAATATGGTAGAGAGTGTTTTTTGTAGAGTTGAGTAGAGTGGCAGCTGGGGTTATAAGATCACTCATAGAAGAGACACTTATGTAGTCAAACTAGATGAAAAGACTTGTACATATAGGGCTTGGCAATTGTCTAGAATCCCTTGCCCTCATGTATTATGTGCCATAGAAGATAGGGGTGAGGACCTTGATACTTAAATAAGTCATTGGTATAAAAAGGATAAGCATCTTCTAGCTTCTTAGCACATAATACAACTTGTTTGTATGATGGAGATAGAGATGGAGCCTTCACTACCTCCACCTTTTTATATGATACCTAGAAGGCCTCAAACCAAGAAGAGGAGAGAGGAGTGGGAGCAAATGAAGCTTGGATCTACATGAATGTCAAGGATAGGGGAGAAACAACTGCATAGATATTGTAAAAAAAATTGGCCATAATAGCAAGATATGCCCTCAGAAGAAAGTAGCAAAGGCAACTTAAAATACCAATCAAGATGAGGAAAAAACTCGTGTAAGAATCAATCAAGATGGCCAACCAGAAGCTCTACCTCAAGCTCAACAAATCTCAAGACACAGGTGTAAGTTCTACATCTGATGGTAACAAGAAGGGATAATAAAAGAGATTTGTTGAGCTTTCATTTAATGAAAATTTGACTTGTTAATGGATTTTTTTATATACAATACAAGAGGGAGAAAAAGACAAGTCATGCATTTTCTTGAAGGAAGAAACAGGAAAATTCAAAGATAAGGATCTCTGAACCTATTACACCACAAGCAACCCAGCTTTCAAATCCGACATGTCCAGCAAATCCACAATCAATAGCAAACCCAATAGCTCTAGTTGCTGCTCATGTAGATCCAGCAATGCTACCAGCTCAAGCACCTGCAACAGTGGCACCTAATCGACTAAATGCATCTCCAATGCCATTTAGGAGAGTATGTAATCATTCTGTCTTCATTGTTTACCATTGTGGAACACAGGTTTTTATATTATACAAATATGTTTGTTTTTTTAGAGTCCAAGATTCAAACATTGTGTATCAAGTGAAGATAAAACCAGCCCAATACCAACTCCAAATTGGGCTATTCAAACATAGGAAAGCCATAATACTCCAATAGAAACAGGTGGTTCTAAAAAATAGCACACCAACTCAAGCAGGTCAACAAGACCAAAGACAATGAGTAGCTATATTGTTATTACTCCACAAGCATTGCAAGTCATGCTAAAAACCATATCTTAATTTTATTCAATTCTCCATTTTCTACATTTGTTCTTAATTGTTTGATTGTTTTGTTTACTTTGGTTCTTATCTTCTTTTTCTGCAGAGCCAATGGGAAGAAGAAATAGAAAATAGAGAAGAAAATGAAGTATAAGGGATAAAGGTGGACTATGGAAGAATATAAGCAGATACTTGAAGATGTTTTTTGCCTTTTTGTAATTAAGATGAACTTAAGGAAAACAAAGTCATCTTTTTTGTATTCACAAGGGGAAGTGTTTTAGATTGTCTATATGTAATAGGGTCAGAAAATTGTTATTCACCTAACTGCTCTTTATTTTGTTACCACACCGCTGCAATGGCTTTTCCATTTTGTTTTTATTGCAAATTTTGTGAACTCTCCCATATGTATGAATCCTATTTAACTATTTGTTGATTCTCAATTGAATAGAACAAACTTGTCTATCTTAGCTATTGTTCCCATGTGGGAACATAAATATTCATTTTTCATTATGAGCTTATTCACTTGATCTCTTTAGAGTGGCTACGTGACACAAAAATTGAGCTACATTCATTCAAATACATCAAATGTCTTTCATAGACATGAAAGCCCATTACAATTTACAAACCAATTGTTCTACATCAATTTTTGTTCAAAAGGTCTTCACTTTATTGCCTAACTCACAACTGCCACCAAAATAGAAACAAATGCAATAACAACAGTACGAAGAACCACATTCTCCCATCGCATTATTGTTTTGTCTCTTTTCATTCTTGCTGTCTCTCTTTCCATATTGTTAACTCTATTTAGCAATCCAAGTATAATTTGCCTTAATCTATCGAATATTGGAGGATTTATCCAGTGGAATATACCACATCCTTCATCGTTCTGTACACATCAAATAGGGAAAAAAATTATACATCTTACTTTTAACATTATAACATATTACGAAAACCCATAATAAAACGACATTAGAAGTTCATATTGTACCTTAATATGCCCACAAGATATAAACCTTCTCCTTTGGTTGAGATCAGTCTAAGAAGTTCGCATTACTGCCTCTTTCCCACATTCACAATGCATATTTTCAAATTTTCCATTTTTTTCCTCAGACCAACGAGACATGTTTGTGATGTCTTGCCAAAAGCCCGAATTTGTTTAATTTTAGGAATAATCTAGAGCTAGGGTTTTATATGGAATAACGAAGAGAAGAAGGAAGAAAGACGAAGAGCAAAACGAGATTTGAATGTGGGAAGAATTGATTTTAGGGTTTTATATATTCTATATTACAAGATATACGGCTTTCCTTTCTTCATACCCTTCAATATTTGTTAAATTGGCATATTCCTAATATTTTCTAATATACAATTGGGGTCAATATTGATTTTAATGGTCAAATAGCCCTCTGTCGAAATCTGGACTCAATTAAAATGAATTGCTAATGTTTAGGACTTAAATAAATGAACGTAATGTTTAGGACTCAATTAAAAATACAGCAAATGTATAGGACTAAAAATATGCTTATCCCCTATATTGGGGGTTGTGTGATTTCTAAATTATTCATTTTGAATATATATAGAAATAAATACACTATCGAGATAGGGAAAGAAATAATTTTGTAGATTAAAAATCAAGGTGTATCCCTAAAAAAGAGGTTATCTATATTTTTCTAAAAAGGATAGGGATAAGAAAAATTTTGGAAATTTTCTAATTAGTTGGAGAATCTTTTAGAGTCACCATACACTGATAGATTAGATGATTCATCTGATTGATTAATAAAGGAGAAGTTAGAGGAGTTTCTTTTGCAGTCTTTTACACATTCTATAGAAAAAAATAAAGGCAAAAAGAGGAAAAGAGAAGAGAGAAAGTAGAAGAGAATTGAAGATTGCAGCCAAAGTTTTAGATTCTCAGGCACCTAAACGGAGTTTTTCTTGTCCCTTCCTGTTCTTATGACTTCGTCTATATTTTTAACTTTTGTTCTTTTGGTTTTTAGCATGGATAGCTAAATCCCAAGTTAGGGTAAACGATGTAGCCTAGCTTGGGTGTTTAAATTATTTTGCTTTCATAGATGGTTTCTTGTTTTTGGATTAATATTGTTATATGTTGAAGATTTGGATTTGATTTATCTCCTTTTAGTTAATTGATGCTTTTATGACTAACCACAACAGAAGTAAATGTTTGGGTTGTGTCGAAATTTTAGGAGATGAGACATTAACTGTGCACTTCATAGATGGACATACAAATTTTGATATCAAAAGTTGAGAGATTTGTACGTCATCAATGAGTTCTCTAATCTTAATGAGCTTAAAATATTTTCATGTGATTTTAGGTAAAGATCTCAAGTAGGTTAGGTAAAGCTTAGTTACTCGAGAGAGAGCAAAAGTTATTGTAGTAGAAACGATGTTCCCATGTAACTCTAATGTAGTTTGCCGCTTGTTAGGTGAAATCCTGAGCCCTAGTATATTCTCAATTTTAGAAACCCTCAATTTTAATTTTACTTGCTTGTAATTAATTAATCTAGTTTTGTTAGTTGTTTTTAATTAATTTTCAATCCAAATTCAATTAGCAATTTTAGTTAATTTTTATTTTAATTTTAGTTTTGTTTAATTAGCTTTACAAATCTAAATTAATTTTGTTCCCTATGGGTTCAACACTTGGAATACTTATCAAATTTTTATTACTACAATTGACCCTGTGCACTTGCAGGTTTTGCCCAACCACCTTGCCTAGAGAAGTGTTGGGTGGATACCCCAAACCACTTTTCTAACTTGGAGGCCTTGGAGAGTCAAATTGAGTGTCTAGTTTTTCTTTGCTTTTGGCAAATTTAGATATTGACTCTTGACACTTGGACACTTCTTTCTTGAGATAAATATTCTTATCTAAGAGCTTCTCAAGTCTCTCTTCATTGTAGACACTTCCCAACTCACTTTTTTTTGGGGGTAAGGGACTTGACCTCCTCTTTCAAGGACTGATTTTCATGTTTAACTGATGAGATCTCAACATGAAGTCCCTTGTTCTCGGTAGCTATTCTTGTAAGTTTCTTTTCCATGCATGCTAATGTGTCATACAACTCATTAATCAATGGTTGATCAGTGAATTCATCAAAGTTGGATTTTACCTCATTTTCTTAAGCCATCAATACAAGGTTGATTCCAACATCTTCATGTTCAATTTTGGAATCATTCGAGTCGTCCTTTGTAACCCTTAAAGCTTTATTCGATGGTTTCTTGTCTTTCTTCTTGATGGTCAAACATTGGGCTGCTACATGGCCTAGTTTGTCACAATTGTAACAAATAATTTCGCCTTTAACTTTGTTGTTTTTGGGTTGATTCTTACTAGACAACTTCTTCTTTATTTGAAGCCAAGAGGCCTTTTTGATTAACTTCACAAGCTCTTCATCATCTTCGTGAGTAAACATTTCATTCACTTTATCCTCATCACTTCTTTGGTGGATATTTGACTTAAAAGCTACTCCTTTCTTCTTCTTCATGGTTCTCTTTGTGAAGGTCATCTCATGTGTCAAAATAGAGCTGATTAATTGATCCAAGGTAAGGTTGCTTAAATCCTTGGAGTCCATGATAGCTATTATTTTGTTTCTCTAAGAATTTAATAGTGACCGCAACACCTTCTTCACAAGCTTATATTCATTCATTCGCTTCCCAAATTCTTTAATAAATTAGTGATGTTGATGAATCTAGTGTACATCTCTAAGACTATCTCATCGGTCTTCATTTCAAACAACGCATACTCGCACATGAAAAGGTTGATTTTGGTATCTTTGACTTGTGAAGTCCCCTCATGAAGAACCAACAATCTATCCAACATCTGCTTGGTAGTTTTGTATAATGTAATCCTACTATAGTTATAACCTGTCAAAACACATTGAAGCAAATACTTTGCCTTGGAATTGAGGGTTAGGAATTTTTTCTATTCAGTTAGTTTTAGATGAGACTTGGACAATTTTGGGGTCTTTCTCGATCACTTCCCAAAGGTCATAATCTAATGACTGAACATAGGTGATCATTTTTTCTTTCCTAGCATCAAAGAAGGTTCTATTAAAAATGTGTGATTTAAGAATATTTCTTCCCTCAATATGAAATATTTGGGTTGCCATGGATCTTTGTAGGGTGTAAAGCCTTTTGATTTAGAAACCCCACTTTAATACTATTTGTTAGTCTCAGTAAAACCTAAGAGGGGCATGAATTGTGTCTACTTTGGTTCTGATCAGTTAGTAACCTTTTCTGTCTAATTAGGTAGGTATGGTCGGTGAAAGGTTTGATATGATTGGTCATATGCCTTATAAAAAATAACTCAACTCCAAAATATTAGTGTGCAATAGTATGAACAAATAATCTAAAAACACAACAGAAAATAAAGGAGTTTGAGAGAGAGAAGCGTGCACACAAATTTTTTATTAGTTCGGTCCAAACCCGGAGCCTACATCCAATTCCCCAGGTTCTTTTCTTAACATTTCCACTATCACCAAAACCCTTTTTTTTGGAGGGTGAAGATAAATGCTTACAAGTTTCAGATTTTAACTTTTGCGAAACTAACATAATAACAACTTGTTCTTTCAACAATACAAATCTCACTAGCTTTCACTTAAAGTACACAGACATTCTCTCTTCTTCACACTTTGACTTTCTCTCTCAGACTCAATCTCAAATTATAACGTTAAGCCTGTCATTTCTTTGTAAATGCACTTATATCTTACCCTAAGACACACTCTTATAGGAAAGAGAAGAAACACTAGTCATTGGACAATAATTCTATACCATATAGAGAATTATTCCCAAAAAGGAAACTTGACAGCTGTATTATAGAATCTTCTATGATCGACCGCCCCTCAGGTCTGATTGTCCATACTCTGTCTGATAGCTTGTGACCAATAGAACTTTCTTTCTTCGCACGAGATCTACCTTGATCTCCCAAAATACCTTACTTAAAAGAGAAGTTTCCAGAAATAACAACATCCTTGGAAGATAATCAGCTCACATTCAAATTTATAGTTGGATATTGCCATAATAAGCATGATAATAAATAATATAGTTATCATAATAAGCTCGATCGTGCATTAAGACAAAGCATATCCGTATAAGTACAACAAATAAATAAGTAAATAATCAATCATCATAATTATGGGGGACACATCAAAGCATAATGATCATGATCTCTAATCTCAACACTAATGATTGTGCAAATAGTCATAACCATAAAGTGAAAATCATATATAAATATGATAAAATATTTTTCCTTATAAAGGGCTGAAGCATCAAAAGGTCTGCGAAGATCAGTGTATAATCTCTAAAACCTTAGCCATCCTTATGCTTTCTTATGAGTTTGCTCACCCTTAATGCAATCCTAACAAATTTCTATATTAGTGAAATTTAGATTTTGGAAAATCTTATTATCCACCAATGTCAATAATCTTTCTTTAGATATAAGACTTATGCATTTATGCCACAAGTAAGGAGAACTTTCATTTATCATATTATGCTTAATTCCAATATTATGATGCACGACAAGTAAGGATTCGTCAATGACATCATTCAACTTCAGTTTATAGAAATTGTCGAGAAGAAAAACTAAACTAATAATGTGAGTATTCTTATACAAACTAAAACAGTCAATCATAATCAATCCTGTTATCATCTTAGATATACATATAAAAGCACTACCATCAAGCCATCAATTGTTATGAGCAACTTTAGGTAAGTCTGTTCTGAAACATAATTAGGTGTTTCATTTGCCTTTCTTTTCAAACCAAACCTTACGTTTTGGGCAATCTTTATGAAAATGTCCTACTTTTTTTTTTTTTTTTTTATAGAAATGACACTTGTAACCTTTTTGTTCCATCTTTTATCTTTCTTAAATTGTTAGTTTTCACTTTCATTCCTTTTTGAGCATTTTTTCCCATGAGATTTATGAAATGACCCACTTGATTGCACACTGGTTATTTTATTAACTTTCAATTTATCTATTACAATGTTGTAGTTAATTTGAAAAGGCCAATATTCAAGAGCTAATGAGTTCAAAATGAACTACACTGGAAAAAAGTCCTTGATCATCAATCTCAAGGTTTTAATTCTTTTTGCAATATTATTCATCTCAATAAAATGATCTTCTATACCATTAGATTACTAGCAAGTCACTTGTCTAAAGAATGGGACCGTTCTTCCACAAACTAAAAGTACTTTTGCACTATCTATTTGCGATATGATTGTCTTAATGTTTTGGGTCGCAATCATTATTGGAAATATAAAGTTCAATCGGTTGTTTTATTCTTATACTTTATGAGGTAACTTCTCTACCTCACTAATTAAATCAATTATAGCAATGAGCTTATATAGTCTTAATTTGAAATCAAGATCTGTAACAATTAAGTGAAAATTGACTTATTAATGGCACTCATACAAGTTTAATCATTGAACACAACAAATGAAACATACAAATGAATTGTAATAGCAGTACTACTGTAAATGCTTATAATTTATTGTAAGTCATATTCAATCATAAAACAATCAGAGTGAATAATAGTTTGCTTTAGAAAATCTTACAATATACTCTCATAAGTTAATATTATATATTCACTAAATATATAATTAAATATTTTCAGTCAAATATATTTGATATCTTTAGATAAACAATATATTTAACTAAAAATATTAATATGCCTCAATTATTATACTAATTATAAAATAATGTTTTACCTTTAGGCGAATCTTGTAGCTCCTATAATTAGTAACATGAATTTATCCAATTATTTTTCATTTATAACTATTTCATTGAAATTATGGATAAATAACTATTTATGTATGTTGTCAAATGGTTATTTTAGTGATTATCAAACTAAAAAACTCTAATATATGTAAGAAAAACTTTAATTTTGTCACTTTGCTCATTATCAAATTTTAACAATAATACAAGCATATCAATAAACAACCAAATGATTGTTAATGGTATAGAATTAACACTTCCTTTTACATGTTGCCATTGTTCTTTCCCTTAAATGCGAGAAGGACAATTCCTAGGGAACAATTCCTCAGTCATGATAAATGGTAGCCTTATGGCACAATTTTTTTTTCCTTTGAGACATCAGAGAAAAAGAGTTGCCATTTTGGTTGCCACTTCTTTATCCAAGGAATAAAAAATTCCTTTTCCATTTCGGTTGCCACTTCTCTCTACACTTTGAAAGCTCTCTAACCTCTCTCTACCCTTTACAACTCCCTCAAAGTGCCCCCAAGACGATGCCTAAGCACCGGCGTCAGCTAAACAAGCCCCCTCCCCCTCCCACATTCTTGCCCATCTTTTCTTCCCTTTGGTGCCAACAGCTTCTTCCTTTCTCCCATCTACTGCTTCTTTATAGCTGCAATGGAGCCTTAGGTAGTTTAAGCAAATCTATCAATAAAGACACCCATGGCCATTCTAGCACAAGATCCGGTTCCCCCCACCTTCGCGACCATTTTCAACCATTCAATTTCCTTCTCTTGTGAAGGCACCGCCGCGCTGGAGGTCACAATGAAAGACAACACCCCACACGTCGCCGACGCAACTCCCTCTACAGGTCATGTTGCTCCCTCAACTATTGGGACTGACGCAGACGTCACCATTCTAGCCGACGGCCGCGCCCTCTACTAGGGCTGCAGCTGCCGGCGCGACTAACGGCCTGACTGTCGTGCTTTCTGCCGATGCCATCGACCTTACTGCTAACATCACCCTTCTCGGTGCTACCACCCTTGACGTCGTTGCCATCTGCCATCGCAGATCCTGATGTTGGAGAGATTGGCTTTTGTTGACTCTTTTTGGGATTAGTGTTAGGCTACGTTTGGATGTGTTATTTTGAAATGCGTACTCATTTATTTATGTATTTAGTTTCATGTGTTAGTAGGTTAGGAATTTGGGAAATCGTTGCTAGGCATACCCAGTCGATTGTCGTTGTAAGTCCACCAGAGTAGACCAGAGTAGGGTTTGTGCTGCAATATGCAATTTTGTCCAGACAAAGTAAATCTGCTTGAGACTTTGGTGTCGGGCAGGACTAACCTCGTTCCAGTTTCTTCCCCTATTAAAGGGTCTCGTCAAAACAGGTCATGTGTCCCATTAGTCAATGGTCTTTCAGACCATGTCATGTGTAGGTCATCTTAGCCATGTTGTACTCTTGCCTTTTGTAGGTTCATTCGATGTTCTTAGGTCGGAGTTATGTACAGAATCGATTCATATTAATGCAATATTTCCCTTTCGTCAAAAATTTTTTTTTAATAAACATTATGTGGTGGCACCCTTTTACAACCTTAAGGTCTTATGGCCCTTCTTCAGTGGGCTCCGTTACATGAACAAGGCACTTTGATACATCAGCAGTGAATCCCCTTTAAAATACGGGAGGTAAGGGGTCCTAGTCCCTCAAAATAATGAGAGATACAGTTCCCTTCTCTCTCGTCTACGAGTCCCGTCCCCCCGAAGTTTTCCCTTTTACAATAACAGGAATCAACAACGAACAATTGCGTTGCTTTTTATATTACGTAAACAAGGAATCATCAATTCCTTAAGGACAATAGGCACCTGTATCATATTGCCCTTTTCTTTGTGATGTTAATTTTGTTTTCCCACATAAGAGCTAAACAAGACAATCCTCGGCCCTAAAGGAACAAAAATAAAGTCCTATTCATACTTTTGATTAGAGAACAATCGTAAATCAACTGTACACATTATTTATCATACACAAAAAATATTCAATTTTCAAAAACACATGTTTTGATACTATTGGTTAGAATTCTTAATAAATCTATCATAAGGAAATGCCAATCTATTGGCTGCAGAAACTAAATCTATTCATATTAATTTTATGTAAATAACATACGAAAATTTGTAGAAGCTGAAACTATCTATGCGTTTAGATAGTTCGCAAGTTGCTATATGTTTTCTTTTTCATGACTTTTACTCTAAGCAGACGGTTTTAAGTGGAATTTTCGTGCGTGATAGGAAGAAAGGAATGTTTTTATATTTACACAACTTCGCAGCTTAAATTAAACACATCCATCAGCACTAATTCATGCTCCAGATTATAGTCTTTAATTTAAGCCATAGCGTGCAGACTATTTCCTCATTAATCCTGTAGGCGTAACAACGCCATGTTTCCATCAAAAATATTGACTTGCGTTAGCATTGATAAGCAAAAATTCCCTTTTACGTACAGATGCATACATACCTAATATTGAGAACCGGCTTAAGTCATAAATATCTGTTTTGGGCCGAAATATGCTAAATTGTTTGCACATGCCACCACTAGGCTAAAGCCTTAAACAGAATTAAATAATCAATTTGTAAAATACAAGAATTTTATTGTTTGCCGTAACTAATTTTCAATTAATTGGTTTCCTAAACAATTCTACATATATATATAAGGTTGTATTATCAACTCAAAAATTTGCTGACTTCATTAAAGTCAGATCTTACGTCAAACATAGAGGTAGAGATGGAGCATGAGATTAGGTGATGAGCAAAATTGACGTGTTGGAGAATCTATTCTTCTCAAAGACCTGGATTGTCACAGATTCTGTCTTTGAAGTTTGAAGACGGTGAAGATTACAATGATATGGTGTAGGTTTTGATCGAGGAACATTTGTACCGTTGTGCGCAACCGTGGGCCAAATTCGATGATATCAGAGCTGATATATAGCCTTTTGTCATGGTTGGCACCTGTTGCGAAAACTTTTTGTCCTGCGATTAGAGGATTGAGACTTATTTTATGGAGTATGCTGTTTTTCTTGCAGAATACCTATTGAATAAAACTACATTGCAGATAAAAGAAAATTATTCGCAAGTTGTTTTCTGTTTTGTAACATGTGTTTCTGGGACCCCAAAAAAAAAAGAAAAAACCACTAATTAATAAGGGAATTGCAAGTTGGTCTAAAAATAATATAGACTTAATAAGAGGGAGATTTCTATTTTGACTCCTTTTTAAGAGTGAGTATAATTTACTTATAATTTTACACTATATAATAAGTGTAGTCTACTTGAATAAAAATATTAAAAATATTTCAATAATTTTAGACTATGAGTTAATTTTACTCACTAAAAAAAAGAATAAAAATTAACAATAAAAAAGAAACACGGAAACAATGTAGGTGTGTATCGGATCGGGCCAAAAATTGGAATCCCATTAACGGGACTCAGAGATATATTGTTGATTCCCGGCCTAGAAGCAGTTGCTTATTGAAACGAAACCAAAAAAAAAAAAAAGAATATTTGTTGGCGGTTATCCGAGTCCCACTCGCAACAGCAGAAAGATATGCCATATAGAGAAGGGACAAACTTAAGAATAAGAGACAGCAAAGATTTGACAGGTGAGAAAGAGAGTGAGAGAGCGACGTAACAAAAGAACAAATAACAAGTGCATATAAAAGGTACCTTGATTTCGAGGGAATGGAGCAGGGCAACAAAGCAGTTCCCAGTGGTCATACACTATTGGGAATATGATGCCCTCTCACAAAACAACGGCGAAAATTGCCCCAGCTAGGTTTGCGAGCTGCCGAGGTGTGGTTTTTGAGATCAACCCCCGCACCGATCTATTCGCCGTTCAAGGACCAACGAAAGATTGGCGCCAAGAAAGCAGGAGAAGTATTTGGCCTAAGTGGAGCACAGAAAGCTTCTCCAAGCTGCTTTCTCCTCCAGGCGTCAGCCACTCCTACGACATTGATTTGGAAGGAGATGATGAAGGTGAAGCAAATGGGGAGAGGGATTTGGAAGAAGGTAAAAAAGAAGAGAGAAAAGAGAAGTCATCTCCAATTCAGGCGGTTCCTAGTAAGCAAGAACTGCAACCACAAGCTGCTCGAAAGCAAGAACCAAGATTGTCCGTTATATTACTTGACCAAGGCCTCTTCACGGTGTACAAGCGCCTCTTTGTTGCCTGCTTTGTTGTGAACATTGTTTGCTTAGTTCTGGCAGCAATAGGGGTTTTCCCATATGCAAGAGATAGAGCTGTCCTTCTTTCTACTGCAAATATTCTGACATTAACACTATGCAGGAGTGAGGCAATCTTACGAGTTGTGTTTTGGATAACAGTCAAAGTCTTGGGGAGATCTTGGGTACCTATTCCAATCAAGACGGCAGTGACAGCCTTCCTTCAAAGTCTTGGTGGAATACACAGTGGCTGTGCGATATCTTCCATAGCATGGCTCATATATGCCTTGCATCTCACTCTCCAATACAGAGAAAAAACTTCACCAGAGATCATTGCTGTGGCTTCCATCATTCTTGCTCTTCTCTGTCTCTCTTCTCTCGCAGCATTTCCTTTGCTTCGACATCTCCATCACAATGTATTCGAAAGGACTCACCGGTTCGCTGGATGGACAGCATTAGCATTGCTGTGGGTATTCATCATACTCACAATTTCATATGACTCCAAAACAAAATCATACCGCAATGATTTTGGTTCAAGACTGGTCAAAAAACAGGAGTTCCGGTTCACGGTAGCCATTACCATGCTAATTATTTTACCTTGGTTATCAGTTAGACGCGTACCGGTGAATGTATCATCTCCTTCAGGGCAAAGCTCCATCATCAAGTTCCCAGGAGGAGTGAAACCAGGTATCTTGGGCAGAATTAGTACATCACCGTTTTCAGAATGGCATGCTTTTGGCATAATTTCTAATGGAAAATCAGAACACATGATACTTGCCAGTGCAGTTGGTGACTTCACAAAATCATTGGTTTCAAACCCGCCAACCCATTTGTGGGCCAGGCAAATTCACTTTGCTGCATTGCCTTATCTGACCAACTTGTACAACAGAGTCCTCTTGGTGGCAACAGGGTCTGGGATTTGCCCGTTTCTTTCGTTCCTTTTACAACCATGCAAAGCTGATGTCCGCGTGCTCTGGATAGCAAAGGGGATAGAGAAAAACTTTGGCAAAGAAATTAAGGAGATGATGAGTGGACATCCAGAAGACAAGGTTATTGTCCACGATACTGCTGTGCTCGGTCGGCCCAACGTGTCTGAAATGAGTGTCTCTACTGCTAAAAAATGGGGAGTTGAAGTGGTCATTGTTACCAGCAATCCAGAAGGAACCAGGGATGTTGTTAATGCATGCAAGGCCGCAGGAATCCCAGCCTTCGGCCCCATTTGGGATTCTTAGCCAGTTAATTCAGCTTGATTAGCGGCAATTCTTACCATTCTCCCTTCCTTTGGTGCATTACGGTGATTAATCTCTTATGTCATTATAATTTACTACATGTCATGGATGATTATTTGTGTTACCTACTTCGCCTCCTTCATGAACCTAGCGGCAACCGCAACTTTGGGGGTGCAACTGGGTGTTTCCTTTCTCGTCACAAGAAAATTGATAAGTGTATTGTTACACAGACGAGGAAAAAGGTTGACTAGGCGAGAGAGACAGTTTTTTTTTATGATTTTTTATAATTATGTTATAAATCGTCTTTACGAGTATTGCGCGTCATAAATTATAAAAAAAATATAACAGATTATAAAACTTGTAATAATGTACAACAAATTTATAAACAATATATACAAAAACTAACATGTCTCCACCCGGTCAGCTGCCACTCCTATTATGTGATATTACCGAATTAGAGTTATAAATGTTTCTTAATAATCACTCTCTACAAAATACACACACAAATAATATTTTTCTTCTTATTTATCATTGCTTTTAAATTTGTTGTTGATTGTAATTACTCATTACTTATTTACTGTTATTGTTGATTGAAGCTATTGATGAATAAAATAAACTTGTTGTATTCAGTCAGAATTATGATACATATCGTTGATAAAATAATAAAATTATTAATTAAAAATAGAAAGAGTAAGATATTTTAAAAATAAAATAATATTAGTTGTTGTAGTTTACTAAAAAAGTTTTGAGTTACATTTTGTGTCAGCTATTATTCGGAAATCTTAATATGGATAACAAAAGAAAAAAGTAATAAAAAAATTTGGATTTGAACATCTGATCTGAGCAACTACTTAATTGAAGCCTAATATTACTTAAAATTCAAAAATCAAATAAAATATTGAATAAAAAACCTTTTATTTGAGTAACTTCTTATATCAATTATAATGTTATTTAAATTTGGAGTTGTTTTGAATAAATAAACTTTCTTTGCTTTCTTCAAAAGGAGAAAGGTTTTTAACCTAATTTTAGTAATTTAAGTGTCAAGTTACAGAAAGTTCAAACATAAAATTTACAAATTAAATACAATTGGCAAAATTTGAATTAAAAAAAATGTCTAATTTGAATAGTTGCATATATATATATATATATGAATTCCTCTTACCCTCTCTTTAAAGATTGAAATTCAAAATTCCCTGAAAAGCATAATCATAGGTTATGGATTACTTAAGGGAAAAGCTAAGTGGACACACAATGACAAGTACAAAGTTGTCACATGAAGATCTAGATTTTTATATTGTAAAAAATATATTGAATTTGAAAAATAAGAAAACAGATAAACTATTAGATTAACTGCATGTATTTCATGTGGCGCAAATTGCATGGCTACGTAGTAGAGCCCTTACCTAAAAAGATTGACAAAGCAAGATAATTGATAACCAGTAGATATATTATTATTCGTTCTTTTTATGGTTAAAAGTTTAAAGGTGGGAGGAGCATTTCTATACGAGGATTAGGGAGTGTTTATAGACCATAACAGAGGCTTACAATAGAACTTAAGTATCACTTATCTACAAAAATATCTAGCAACAATAAGTAGAATTTGAAATCTTAGAAGGAAAGAGACCAATACTTAAAATCATCGTGACAGAAGTGTGGATGGATTGACAATTAACGTCAATCTTGGTAAATGCGGAAAACGTTTCGAAAATCTCAGATTTTGTTATATTCGACATTTGGAGATATACATATCGCAAATTGGAAGACTTATGGTAATATGTATAGGTTTGGAGACACTCTTCTTCTGTTGCATAGATACTGTTAGATGTAATCAATGGGTCTACCCTCGCTACAAGAAAAGGTTCTTAAATGGTAGCGTTTGTTCTATGGCATTTTTCGCAGATGTCGCTGACAAGGATAAAAGTGACATTTGAATTACGAGTCAAATACATGTGCAATAGTTATATTACAAGAAGTAATTTCTAAACTTGGCCAAACCACATTTAACCATTTCTATGTTCTTTTTTCTTGAAAAAAAAAAAACATATCGCAAGTATATTAGTCATCGCATTTATAGGCAGAGGTCAGAAGTTACCCGTACTCGTTCGACCTTTCTATAGTAAATATCATCTACCTGAGTACTGTTGTGTCCTAATAAATCTCACTCACGCTCAATCTTTATGTTAATGAGTATAAAATTCAATACTGTATGCACCTCTGTCATAATCATTTATATATTCACTAATGATTCTCGCTGACTTTTGTAATTATCTTAAAGTCGAGCATGGAAAAAGAGTTACAACTAGATTTAAAAATGGTTGATAAGGAGGCCCATCTTGAGCACGGCCTATTGTTGCAATGGGCCAAGAACAGTTCGTAAACAGTGGTTATAAACTCTCATATAAAACACTTTTAAGCAGCAATTTTGGCAACGATGATATGCTTTCACCATAGTAAGCGGTGGTTTTTAACAATGATATGTTTTTGCCACAAAGCACCCTTAAGCAGCGAATTTTAGGCAACAGTTGTATCCTTTCGCCATACGGCAATCTAAAGCACTGATTTTTATGCAGCAGTCAGCTATAAATCCCTGCCTTAAGGTACTTTTAAATAACGTTTTGTAGAGTTGCATATAAGCCCAAAAATATAGCCAACGGTTTTAATGGTTTAAGTGACATACATAATTGTACTTATATTTATGTAAGAACAATTGGGAAGAGAATATATCTTAATTCTTATTGAACTTGAAGAAATTTTGATGCAAAAATTAATAAAGTATGATATTTGTCCTTTAATCCCTTCCTTAATGACAGATATAGTATATAGTAATGGTATTCTGTAAGCTTCATGTTTTTAACATTGAATTGATGTTATCAAATGTTGGAGTAGAGAGAAAGGACAAAACTCCTCAATTTAAAATCCCAAGAATTTTCTCCCAGTAAAACATGTTAAGAGTTATGATACTTGACCCATAAGAGTTTCATTATAAGTCTTGTTTCTTTATTAACAAATAAATGTAAACATTTTAATTATTTATAGTTATATCAAATAAAATATTTGACAAAATATTCTTAAATATCATTTGGGATATTGTTTTTTTTACATTAAGCAGCAGTTTTATAATTAGCAAAAGGGCTCTACTATGCAGCCACCCAATCTGCGCCATATAGAAGACATGTAGTTAATCCAATGGATCATCTGTTTTGATACTTTTGAAATTTAATACATATTTCACAAGTTAATGGCCCAGATCTTCATGTGCCAATTTTATACTTACCATTGTGTGTCTACCTAGCTTTTCCCTTAGCAAAATAAGGTATCTCAATCATGTTGTAGGACTCTCTTGTAAGAATCACGTTGCGACTTACTGCTGGAAGTTTTCGATTCTTCATGTCAAACTCTCGAATTCTGTCTTAAGGATTTTAAGTTCACGACCCTCTCATTCCTCTGAACCTTAAGTTTTTTTATTCTTCATTTTCTCGTTAGACTCCAAAGAATAGGGGCAGAAATTGTAGAACATAGGAGAGAGAAGAGAAAGCTTGGATAAGATGAAGAAGAAGAAGAAGTAGAGAAGAACATAATAGAGAAAGTTTAGATTTGATTTCTCATATGATATTGCCACTGCCTACCCATATTATCTCACACATCTTATATAAGCATAACTTCAAGAATCACTAATGCCTATCATCTTTCTACAAATTAGAATAAAATGGAAAGAACAAAATAGCTTCTCATCTAGCCTACTACTTGAGCTAGGCCTATTTCTAACTATTACTGGACTAGATTTTATTCAACGATTGATCCTAATATGATTCTTCTTCTTAGCCCAACCGTAATGTCTTATTTGACTTCAAGTATATTTATTGTTGAACTATAGTGGTGCTGTCAATCTGTTGTTTTCATCAAGTTTCAGTTTCATGTTCCAATTTCCCTCTAGGAATAATTTTTCCTATTATTATGTCAATTAAAAGAAGTTTACTAGAGGAGTTGTGCAGCTATGTAATTAACTTCTTTTTAGAGGTGTCAAAAAGTCACGTTAGGCAGGGTTCGGGTTGGGTCATTTATGGTTTGTGTCATTTTGAGTCGGATTACTTTTGAATCACGTTGCATTCGGTTCGGAGTCTGGTTGGATTTGGCCAGGATTCGAACTAAGCCTTTTTTTTTAAGTCGCTTTTCACTAAAGTGAAAGACTTCAATTTAATCCAAAACTCATTCATATAATGAGTTAAATGTCTAAATTTAGCATTCCTTGTCATATATATATCTATACGCCATGAACAAATTATCAACTAGGGCTTAGGAGAGCAAGACAAAGAAAAAAGTAGAAAAATCTTTTACTCTTTTATTTGTTTCTAAACCCAGTGGGTGACCTAGATTCTATCCGATCCAACTCGAATTTTTGGGGTCATTTTCAGGTTCTGGTCACTTTCACGTTTGGGTTGAAAAGTTGGGTTTTCTAGATCCCATTTTTTTAGACAGGTTCAGGTCGAGTTATGGGGTTGGATCACTTTTTTGACACCTCTACTTCTTCTTATGTATATTTGAGTTTAGGTTTAAAATGATTTAAGTATTGTAATCAAGCTTGTTAATAATAGCTAGAACCTTTCGAAAAGTCGCAAAATTTTTGAATGTTAAGCATGCATTTGTTTGTAAATTTGTATTTGTATTTTGAATGTAAAAATTCCTCTATATAATGAGGTTTGATGATTAATAGATGTTGATGTAGCCTTTTCAAGTTAAGAGAAGCTTATTTCCAATTGCAGAAGCATTTTCCAAATCTGATACTCCTCTCCTTTTTTTCTCTTGACCTTACATTGATTATTTTGTTGCTAATAGGAAAACTGGGACTAGGAACTTAAACGAGAAATTGAATCCTGAGGTTAAAAACCAACGTCAAACTAGAAAATTGAATTTTGCTTTATTGTTAGTGTATAGTTTCAGATTTTGAGGATCACCAGTAGCATCAAAGTAGTATTGTATCCTTGAGACTTATAATTTGTGAAAGACAGAAAAGAATGACTTAAATGTTGAGATTAGGGATCATGGCATCATGTTTTGATGTGTCCCCACAATTGATATTGATTTTTTACTTATTTATTTATCGTGCCTATTTGGATATAGTCTTGCAAGGGTGTTTGCAGATCAGATTGATCTGTTTTAGGGTATATCCGCATCCAATTCGTTAATAGCAAATTGGACAATTTTCCATCCACACTCAATCTACCATCCTAGCCAATCCGTCAATTTAATCCGCCACTGACAGATTGGATTACATTAGTTTAGACGGATTGGGTATAATTAAAAAAAAAAAAACAGCAAACAACAGCAATAAGCTTAAACATAGCAGGGAACTTCCTCAAAATAGAATTACAGCGACTCTTTTTCTAGATAGCCAATTCTCTTATATACCTACCTAATTGCTTGAGCAACATAATTCTATTAAGTTGGCTCACCAGAATTTTCCTAATCTTCAAAACCAATTTCATCTTCCTGTCCCTCTGAATCACATTCTCAGAGGGAAGTTATTTCTGTCTCTTCACAGCACCTCTCACTGGTTCAAATGGAACATGCGTTTTTATTAAAGTACTGCCAAAACCACCAATTTTCTTTTGGGCCAATTGGGTTTTTCTAAACGCGACATGGGTTCTTTTTGTCTTTTCACATTATAAATATAATAAAAGGGGCGGATTGGGTCCAATTGGGGCAGATTTCAAACCCCCATCCGTACCTAATCTGCCCCTAGTGGATTGTAAAATTATAAAATCGCAACCAATGCAGACCCCTGCAATTTGGACAAATGCGGCTTCGTGCAAGTTGGATTGGCCGATTTTAAGCGGGTTGGTCATTTTTTGAATAGCCTTATATTCTTGTATTAATGCATAATTGAGCTTATTATGACAAGTATATTATTTATTATCATATTTATTACGTCAAGATCCTATTATGAAATTTGAATGTCAGCTTATTATTCTCCAAAGATTTTGTTAGTTTTGTGAACTTCTCTTTTAAGACAAGTATTTATGGAGATCAAGGTAGATCTCGTGCAAAGAAGGAAAGTTCCGTTGGTGACAAGCTGTAAGACAGATTATGGTCAATCAAGCCCAAGGCACAATCAATTAAAGAAGATACAACAATGTAGCTATCAAGTTTCTTTGTTCGAAATAATTCTCTCTATGGTAGAGAATTATTGCGCAACGGCTAGTGTTGACTCTCTTTCTTATAAGAACGTGTCTTCTAGGGTTAGAGAGATGTGCATTTGCAAAAAATCAAAAGAATATATCATTGTATTTGAGATTGTGCTTTGAGAGAAAATCAAAGTGTGAAGAAAAGAGAAAAGAAGGTGTGTGTGTGCTAAGTGAAAGTTAGTGAGCTTTGTGTTATTGAAAGAACAAGGTGTTTTTGTGTTAGCTTCGTGGAAGCAAAGGTCAGAAACTTATAAATCTTCACCCTCCAAAAGAAAAGGTTTTGGTGACAGTGGAAATCTCAGGGGAAGAACCTTAAAGACTGGACGTAGGCTCCCGATTTGCTCTAAACCAGTATAAACTCCATGTGCACGCTTCTCTCTATCAAACTCCTTTACTTTTTGTTGTGTATTTTAGTTTTGAATATTTGCTTATACTGTTGTGCACTAATGTTTTGGAGATAAGTTATTTTATGTGAGGTGTGTGGCCAATCATACCAAACCTCTGACCAACCATATTTGCCTCTCTCTTGGGTTGCACCGAGACTAACAAGTTCTATTAGAGCAAGTCTATATATTAAAAGGCTTTACACTGTAGAAAAATTTATGGCAACCCAAATGTATCATACTGAAGGAAGAAATATCTTTAAACCACCCATTTTTTTTGGAATCTTTTTTTATGCTTGGAAAGACAAAATGATCACTTATATCCAATCATTAGATTATAACCTTCGGGAAGTGATCAAGCGAGGCCCCAAAACCATCCAAGTTGCATCTGAAGCTAGCTCTAGTGAGAAGACAAAAACCACTCTCACGACCAAACAGGAAAAATTTCTAACCCTTAATTCCAAGGGAAACTATTTGCTTCAATGTGTTTTGACAGGATATGCGTATAATAAGATTGCATTATACAAAACCGCCAAGAAGATGTAGATTGGTGATTCTTCATGAGGGGACTTCATTAGTCAAAGATACCAAAATCAATCTTCTCATGCGCGAGTATCAACTGTTTGAGGAATGATGAGACAGTCTAAAAAATGTACACTAGGTTCATCAACATCACCAACTTATCGAAGAATTCGGGAAAGCAGATGAATGAATCTAAGCTTGTGAAGAAGTTGATTTGGTTACTACTAGATTCTTGGAGCAACAATACAATAGGTATCATGGAAGCGAAGGATCTATGCACCCTTACCTTAAATCAATTGATCAGTTCTCTCTTGACACATGAGATGCATTCACAAAGAGGAACATTGAAAAGAAAAAGGAGTGGCCATCAAGTCAATATCTACCAAAAAAAAGTGATGAGGATGAAGTGGGTGAAATATTTACTCAAGAAGATGATGAAGAGCTTGCGATATCCAAAAGGCCTCTTAACTTTGAATGACGAAAAAGCTGTCTAGCAAGAATCCACCCAAAAATAGCAAGGAGAATGATGAAATTTTTTGTAACAATTGTAGCAAAACCAAGCCATAGAACATCCCAGTGTTCGACAAGCAAAAAAAAAAAAAACAAATCACTAAAGAAAGCATTAAAGGCTGCATGGGACAACTTGAGTGATTTTGAAACTGATCATGAAGATGTTGGAATCAACATTGGATTCATGACTTAAGAAAATAAGGTAAAATTTAACTTTGATGAATTTACTGATCGACCATTGATTGATGAGTTGTATGAAGTATTAACATGCATGGAAAAGAAACTTGCAAGCATTGCTGCCGATAAGAAGGGACTTTATGTTGACAATAAGTTCTTGAACGAAGAGGTCAAGTCCTTCACTAAAAAGAATTGTGAGTTGGGAAGAGTTCATAATAAAGAGAGACTTGAGAAGCTCTTAGATGAGAACATTTATTTCAAGAAGGAGGTTTCCAAGTTTCAAGAGTCCATCTCTAAATTTGCCAAAAGCAAAGAGAAACTAGACATGCCACTTGATTCTTGAAGGCCTTAAGGTGAGAAAAGTGATTTGGGATATCAACCCAACACTTCTTTGGGCAAGATAACTCATGTTCACACACAAGCACAATCATCCAAGTGTGTTCTGCCTGAAAGCATTCACGATTAGTCATCTCGATCTTATGATTAGATACATGCACTACACAGGTATGTTCATGCATTTGCATCTTCTAGTCGATCACCACAACATCATGATCAATCATACATAAATATTTCTGGACCACAACATTGCTCATATAGAAACATGCCTCATAAATATGCATGCATGTACTCTAGACAACATGCTAGACCATCCTTTAGGCATGTATACACGCACGAGCAATCACAACATGCATACATGCGAAACAGACCCTATGACCGGTCATAGTATGCATACACATATGGTCAGTCATAGTATGATAGATTTCATGGACAATCTCAGTATATGCATAGCAGATATTTTAGCCAATCACAACATATTCACAATAGACAGTCTGGTCGATCACAGCATGTATTCCATGCTCATGCATATTATAGTAGAAACAACATTAGGTATTATTTTTGTGGTGATTGTGGGCACATGTAGTTTTTATGCTCTTTGATGAGGAGTCTTGAAAACAAGATGTATTCTCAAAATCATATCAAGTACACTAAAGCTAACATCTGAGGACCAAATCAAATTTGGGTACCTAAGCCTATATGATTTACTTGTAGATTTTTCTAAAATGCTATTTGAAGAAAAATCAATGGTATCTTGACAATGGCTACTCTATACATATGAGTAGAAACCCTAAAAACTTTTGTGCCTTTACAAAATATAGATGGAGGTAAGGTAACTTTTGGTGACAACGGTAAAAGTAAGATCATTAACATCGACAAAGTTAGTAAGGACAACTTTCTCATGATTGAGAGAGTTTCTTTTGTTGATAGAGGTAAGTCTACCTCTAGACCTTTGCAGTTAATACATATGGATTTATTTGGACTTAGGAGAGTATCTTCTCTAGGCGGTAAGTATTATACTTATGTTATTGTGGATGATTATAGGAGATTCATATGGGTAACCTTTTTAGCTCACAAGGATGAATGTTTAAAGGCATTTGAAGTGTTGTGTAAGTTGATTCAAAATGAGAAACGATATCACATTACATTCGTAAAGAGTGATAATAGTGGCGAATTCGAAAATGAGGGATTTAATTCCTTTTGCAACAATCATGATATCACATACAACTTTTCAGCTCCAAGAACTCCGCAACAAAATGGAGTGGCTGAAAAGAAGAATCAAACTTTACGAGAAATGGTGAGGACCATGCTAAATGAATTCAATCTTCCTTAACATTTTTTAGTAGAAACTGTCCATACTACTTGCTTTGCGACCAACTACGTCTTCATTCATCCAATCCTCAAGAAAATATCGTATGAGCTTTGGAAAAGTAGGAAGCCCAAAGTCAGCTTTCTAAGAGTCATTGGCTACAAATGTTTCATTCTCAACACCAAAGACAATCTTGATAAGTTTGACTCAAAATTGGATGAAGGTATTTTCTTGGGATACTCTTCAACTAGTAAGGGCTTATCGTGTACAACAAGAAATCTTTTGTTGTCGAGGAATCTATGCATGTAGTATTTGATGAAACTAACCCCTACTCTCTAAGGAATGAAGAGATTTATGTTATTGCAAGCACAAGTTAGAAACAAGAAAAAAAACAATAGAAGGAACATTTTGTACCTTCCAATCAATCACAAAATCTTCTTCATCAATCGCAGCATCTGATTGATCAATCATAGAATCAGACAGAAACCCAAAAACAAATTGGTCAAATGGAAGAACAGATAGATAAACTAGAGATGAATGAATCCAAAATTCCTCAAGGTAGAATTCAAAATGTCATTCTATGAGTCCCGAGAGAATGGAAGCGTGATGGAACGTCCTTCCAAGAACAAATCATTGCTAATCCTACTAAACCTTTACACACTCGTTTTGCATCTAGGAATACAAGCACGAATTTAGCACTTGTGTCACATCTAAAACCCATGCAAATTGAAGAAATATTGACCGACTAGTCATGGATAGAGGCTATGAAGGATGAGCTCAACCAATTTGAGAAAAACAAGGTTTAGACCTTGGTACCTAGGCCTAGTGATTATCTTATCATAGGAGCATAGTGAATTTTTGAAATAAGCTAAATGAAAGTGTTTATATTATGAGGAACAAAGCAAGGTTAGTTGCCAAAGGCTACAACCAAGAAAAAGGCATTGACTATGACGAGACTTTTGCCCCAGTTGTAGGTTAGAGGCCATTAGGATACTACTTGCATTTGCATTTGCATTTGCATTTTAAATTTAACTAGATGGACATGAAAGACGCTTTCCTCAATGGCTACAACAATTAAAAAGTCTATGTTGATCAACCATCGGGCTTTGAAAGCAAAGAATTCCCCAGTCATGTGTTCAAGCCTTTAAAATTTCTTTATGGTTTGAAACAAACTCCAAGAGTTCAGTATGAAAGGTTGAGTACCTTTATGGTTAATCAATTATTTACAAAAGGTAAACTAGACACAACTCTTTTTACAAAGAGTAAATGTAAAGGTTTATTGATCATACAGATATATGTTGATGATATTATTTTCGATGCTCCTAATGTGATTTTATGTAAGCAATTTGCCAAGTTTGTGGAAACATAGTTTGAAATGAACATGATGAGAGAATTAAATTTCTTCCTTGGTCTTCAAGTCAAGCAAACCAAGGATGAGAATTTGATTAACCAAGCCAAAATATGCTAAAGAGCTACTCAAGAAATTTGGTATGGAAGATTCAAAGCCATGTGTCACTCCTATGACCACCTCTACACAATTAAACAGTGGTGTAAATGGTAAGAAAGTGGATGAAAAGCTCTATCAAGGTATTATTGGCAGTTTATTGTATTTAACTACTAGTAGACCTGATCTTATATTCCTAGTTTGCATATGTGCAAGATTTTAATCTGACTCAAGGGAGCCTTACCTTATTGCTCTAAAAAAAATATTGACATATGTGAACCATCAAGTTTGGGTTGTACTACCAGAGAGATCTTTCTTTTGACTTTGTTGGCTATTCAGACTCAGATTTTGCTTAAGACAAACTTGAGAGGAAAAGTACCATGGGTTGGTGTCAGTGTCTTGGTGTAGTAGAAAGCAAAGCTCTATTACTCTTTGTACTACAGAAGCTAAGTATCTAGCAGCCAGAATTTGTTGTGCTCAACTACTTTGGATGTAGCAAACACTAGAAGATTTTAGATTACACTTTATGCATGTTCCTATTTGATGTGATAACACCAGTGTGATTAGTATGACTAAAAATCTGATCAACCATTCCCGTACCAAACACATAAACCTAAAACACCACTTTATTAGGGATCATGTATTCAAAGGTGACGTGTCCCTAGAGTTTGTGAACATGGATGGTCAATTAGCTAACATTTTTACCAAGCCATTGAGCAAGGAGAATTTGTGACCATCTAAGAGAGATTGGGAGTGATTGAGTAGGATTGACGTCTTGACCATGTGTTTATGTGTTTATGTACTTTATGATTATGTATTTATCTCTGATCAAGCGTGTCCATGCATATTCTGATTTGCCATATGTGCTGCATGTCGTATTTTGAACATAAAAAATGCATGAAGTAATTCTGTAAAAGAGGGACTAATCAATCAAACAAATCCTCTAGCTGATCAATGGATATAGTAATTCTAGAAGATTCTCCACCTGATCAAGAATTTTTCAAAATTTTCCTTATCCCTATCCCTTATTGAAAATTGTAGATCACCTCTTTTTCAAGGATGCACGTTCCTTTTCAATTCTCAAAATTATTTCTGTCCTTATCTAGATAATGCATTCATTATTATATATATCTAAGATGAGACATTCAGATATCACACATCCCCCAAATATGGCAAAAGATTCATCCTCTAAGGGCAAAGAAAAGCCATTAATGTGAGGAGATCTTCAAGGGTAGCTAACCAACCCTAGCCGCCGTTGCCACCTCTGAAGTGCCACCATCGGCTAGTAGGAGAGTTGTTCTTGAACCCTTTTTTGTCCTCTATTGGTTCTAAAGAATCTGAAGCCCCATTCTCGAAGTCTTTATATTCTATGTCTTCAAGAAGGGAAGTGAACTCTGGAAAAAGAAAGGATCCCATGGTTGAAGAGGTCCCCAACTCAATAGAACTTGCTCTTCCGCTCACTGACAATGAGACTCTGGCTATCTTCCAGTCTCAAGACAAGTCGTTGAGTCCCAATCCTCCTCTAATTCGAAAATCCACAAAGTTGAAGAAGCCATCCTCTAGAAGAACGAAGAAATGATCTAAAGGAATCGCTATGACTAGTTCATCTCCAATAGAAGCACAACAATCTAAGTTTACTCCACCAGTCCCTAATCAGATAGATGTTCTGACTGATCCACCAATGCCTACCATTAGTGAAACAGTTCCAGCGAGTCAATCTTCACCGACAACAGCTCAAACAGTGGCAGTCCTTAGTTAATCAGCTTGTGCCTCTAATCATCCAGCACCTTAAAGGTACTACGATATGAAATTTAAAAATAAGGCTATTGCAAAGGAATTTTTTGTTAAGTACATGCACAAGCTTGTTTATATTGGTAGACCTTTGAAAATGAAGTCATATGCAAACTTTGAGTTGAATGGCTTCTTAGATGGTTTTGTATTTCGAAAATGGGACACGTTCTTTACCTCTGGTTGTGACTATTATCCCATGATGATTTGACTTTTCTTTATGAATGTGGAGATCAATGATGATTACTTAGAACTCTATCTTATATGAATGGTGAGGAGATCAAAATCACACCCAAGCTAATTTTGGAAAGTTAGGCATAAAGCTTGAAAGTGATGTTGTTGAAGTAGAAGAATATTAGATAACTGAAAGGTGTAGTGCTCATCAATAGCTTCTCACCATTTTCAAAGGAGAAGTTGAGAAATCTGAAGAAGTTATCAAAAAATCCATTGTTGCTTCTTTAATGCCACTCAAGTCTCGAGTTATTCAGCGATTGATCGCTTGCAACATCAATTCAGTCTTAAAAATTGAAAGGTACGCATTATGATCATCTTACTTTTGCTGATGTGTGCATTCTGACATGTGTCTTGAAGAAGGAGCTCTTCAGTCTGCCCAAGTTCATGATGAAGCTGATTGGCAAAGTGAAGAATGATAATATGAAATATCTTCCCTATGAAATGGAACATAATAGTCTATTATTGGAGTTAGGTATGCCTATTATGGAGAAATTGTTGTCCCTTTCACCAAGGACAAGACTATTAGCACCACCACTTTAAGGTAAATGAAGTTCAAAGAAAAAGATGATATTTGGTATGTGCTTTCCAAGTCTATATCTGATCAACCATTCAGCTCGACCCCTTATACTTCGGCTATTTCTACAATGATTACAGAAGATTCTACTCCTATCATGGAGAAAATCGCTGCTCTACAAGAAGAAGTGGATCAGCTCAGTGCCAGCCTCAATGTTTTTATGGTAGAAGTCCACCATTTAATGAAATCTTCCAAGGCCAACATTGGTGCCAACCTCAAGTTGCTTCAGCAGGTTCGTGGTGTGGAAGCGGATGTCCAATCAAAGAAGAAAAGGAGGCAAACTAACTAGAGTTTTTTGATAATGGCAAAGGGGGAAATGAGGTTGATAATGACTCTTGGATTAGGATTTTGTACTACATTTTAATTTTCTACACTTTATTTCTATTTTAGCTCTAACTGATCATTGCTTGGTTTTAATCGATCATAGATCCTATTTACTGCTTCAGTATTTTTTGTTATTGCTCTAATACTTACATATTTCTGTTATTGCACTAATACTTTGTTATGATTGATTATGCTGCTCTTGCCATATGCTCTGATTATCTGTAGTTAATCAGTTACTTTGATTAAGCAATCATTGCATTTTTTTTTTTAGAAAAGGTGAGAGCACATATTCTGAGGGAGTTATGCATTTCATGGCATATTTATATATATTATCAATTATGGTTGTCATCATCATATTATTGCAAGATCCTATGATGAAATTTGAATATGAGTTGATTATTCTCCAAGGATCTTGTTAGTTCTGCCAACTTCTCTTTTAAGCAAGGTATTTGTAGAGATCAAGGTAGATTTCGTGCAAAGAAGGAAAGTTCCATTGGTAACAAGCTATCAAACAGAATATGGTCAACTAGACTTGAGGTGCAGTCAATCAGAGAAGATAGAATAGTGTAGCTGTCAAGTTTCTTTATTGAGAATAATTTTTTATATGCTAGAGAATTATTGTCCAACTGCTAATATTAACTCTCTTTCCTATAAGAATGTGTTTTCTAGGGTTAGAGAGGTGTGCCTTCATTGAAAAAGTGGAAGAGTATATCGTTGTATTTGAGATTGTGCTTTGAAAGAAAATCAAAATTTGAAGAAGAGAGAAAGAAGATGTGTATGTGCTATGTGAAAGTTAGTGAGCTTTGTGTTCTTAAAAGAACAAGGTGTTATGGTGTTAGTTTCGCGAAAGTTAAGTTCAGAAACTTGTAAGGGTTTATCTTTACCCTTCAAAAGAAAAGGTTTTGGTGATAGTGAAAATCTTAAGGGAAGAACCTTGGAAATTGGACATAGGCTCTTGGTTTGGGTTGAATCAATATAAACTCTGCGTGTATGCTTCTCGCTCTCAAACTCCTTTACTTTCTGTTATGTAATTCAATTTTGAATATTTGCTTATACCGTTGTGCACTAATATTTTGGAGTTGAGCTATTTTATGTGAGACGTGTCACCGATCATACCAAACCTCTGACTGACCACACTTACCTAATCAGTTAGAAAATATTACTAACTGACCAAAACCGAAATAGACCCAATTTACCCCCCCTTGGGTTGTACCTGGACTAAAATTAAACATTTGAGTGAAGAGTGTAAAATTAATAAAGTCTCCCACCAAACAAAAAAAAAAAAACCAAAAAATGACCCATGCAATTTTCAAGTTTTTTTTTTTTTGGGGATGTTACAATTATTAAACACTGAGTGCGAATAAAAAATCAAAGATTTTTCTAACTTTCTGTTGCATTTTTAACTTCATGATTTAATTGAGTTTCAAAACCTGCTTAAAATTATCAAAGCCGCACTAAATTACACTCAAAAATATGTGTCTTCATGATTTAGGATCCACGGGTACTCCGACTTTGGAGCCATGCAAGTGTTGGACACACGTGGGACACAGACATGCGCCCGACACGTGTCCGACACGCTTCGGACACGTGTCGGACACACCAAGAAATGTTCGATAAAAAAATTTTGAAAAAAAAAATCGGACACGTGTGTCGGACACGCGAAGGACACTTTTGAGGATATTTCAGTATTTTTTTCTTTAAAAAGAATTTAAAAATAGATCTCCAACACCACTGCAGCCACAACTGTCACTACCTCAACAACCATCTTTTCACTAACGTGTTTAAGGATGACGTTGCTGTGTACCATGTTGTAGCAGATTGGGAGAGAAATCCCAGATGTTTCCCAATACTGGGAAACTCTGATAGAGCATCATCATCAATCATTATGGGTAGCTGGATTAGATTCCCCATGTCCAACAACAATTTTGGGTGGGGCCAACCCTTCAACTTTAACAAATTTGATGGCAAGATCTCGGCCTTTCCTAGGCCATCGAGTAGTGGCAGCATGGACTTGGAGGTGGTTTGGGCTCCCAAAACTATGGCTGGGATCGAGTCTGATTATTAGTTTATACAATTTGTGTCTAATTAATAGTTTAATACTACCATTTCGAGCAACAGCCACCGTTGATTATGTTTAGTTGTGTTTTGGTTGGCTTTGGAAGGTTAAGATTCGATTTAAGCCTAAGAATACTAAGCGTTCTAAGCTTATGACTTTACAGTGCCAGTGGCACGCTACTCTTCCTTTTCTAACTCATTTCAAGAGCTTATATATATGTATCCTGTGTCTGTGTCTTTATTTTTTTAAAATTAACATGTCGCCGTGTCCGTATTATCGTGTCTGTGTCTGTGCAACCTAGTTCATGATTCTCAATGAAAGCCAACTGTTGCGGATGCTGAAAAGTATGGACAGAGTCGGGCTAAGAATGCAACGTCTCTCTCGGCAGCGATGCAGCAATGCAATTGGGCATTATCTCATTAATGGAGCAAAACCATTTCAGCAGTATTAATTCTAACAATCTTCGTGAGCTTTGTGGGCACCAAAAGCAAATGGAACAAATTGATGCTACGGAGGCCAATTAATAAAGCAGAATGCAAACTAGTTCAAGCGAAAATTGATGAATTACTCGAACGTGAGGAAATTATGTGGTCTCACAGAACTCAAGCTCTATAGTTGAAGGAAAGAGATCACAATACTAAATTTTTTCTGCCATTGTGACTCGACAAAGGCAACAAAATTTTATGGCACCGAGAGGTGATGCAATTAATTAGCTGTGTTATTTTTGCTTCGGTTTCATGTCTCCTATGTTTTTTCACTAATCTCTATGCCATAAAATTAAAAAAAAAAACTAGCAACAGACAATAACAATTTCATTTGCCATTCAAGAAAGACTGCAGCATCTAAGCAGTTGACCGTGCCTCAATACATAAACAATCAGCAAAATGTTGTTCAATTTTACGATGTACAAACTAATTTGCCCACCTAATCTGTAGAAGTTCAAATTGTCGATTTCTTATTCCGTCTGCCACTATTATATCCATTTTTATCAACTTATTAAAGAATCCACATTTATTTGGACTTTCACCCCCAAATAAAAGTTAGTACTCTAAATATACACTGGCACACAAAAGTGACATAATCCAACTCCTGAAATTATATCGTGCTTCCAACATATTGTTGGCCTCAAAATCATCATTCTCGGGCATTGACAAGACCAAATAAAAAATATATTAATAATTCCGTAACAGATATTTATTTATTTTAATATAACTCACTCGTAAATTTACACTTAGTAATGCCTATTTAAAATAAAAAATTATAAAATAAATTTATAGAATGTAAAATTAAAAATAAATTAAACTTATAAAAAAATAATTAAAAATAATAAGGACAGAAAAGAAAGAGTACTCATCATTTATCACGGTTTATTGTATAGTAACTTTATCTTCAGTTGAGTTGAATAGAATTGGCCGACCAAATGAGAGAGGCGTACAGGTTTGGGTGATAGATGGGCTATAAAAGGTCAACTAAGGGAAGCCATGAAGAGCGCAAGAGACAGAGAGCCGTCTTCCACAACTCTTGACTCTACAACTATGCAAACAACGATGAGGTTTTTGAGCTGCCGCGGCGTGTCCTTTGAGATCAAACCTCTTGGAGATCTGTTTTCCTGCACAAACAAAGATGAGGCTTGGGAAGGCATTTCATACTTACTTAATGGGTTTCAGAAAAACTACTCTCAAGTGTTTTCCTCTTTTATTCAAAGGTCAATGGATGGAGCTAGTAGCCATTTCTGCGATCTTGATCTTGATGAAGATGAAAATGAGATCATTTTTTAGAGGCTAGAAGATGGTGTACAAGAGGAGAAAGAAGAGAGGCCAATTATCGCTCCTCCTCGCCCGTCAACTTGTAAGCACGACCAACCACCAAAACTTGCAAAAAAGCCACGATCAAGATTATCAATAATGTTGCTTAATCAAGGCTTATTTACGGTATACAAGCGGCTTTTTGTGATTTGCTTAATCTTAAACATTGCTGGCTTAGTTCTCGCTGCTATCGGCCATTTCCCATATGCAAGAAAGCATGCGGTCCTTTTCTCCATAGCCAATATCTTTGCCTCAATTCTCAGCAAGAATGAGATCTTGTGGTGGGCTATTTTCTAGTCGACGGTCAAGATCTTGGGGAGATCTTGGGTACCACTTTTGATTAAGACTCGTGTTACATCACTTTTTCAGAGCCCTAGAGGAATACACAGCGGCTGCGGGATGTCTTCCCTTGCCTGGCTCATATATGCATTTGTATTGATTCTAAGGAACAGAGAAAACACCTCCCCTGAAATCTTGGGTGTAGCTTCTGCCATTCTCTCCCTTCTCTGTCTCATGGCCTTGGCAGCATTCGCTCTCGTCTGCCATCTCTACCACAATGTGTTTGAAAGGACTCATCGATTTACTGGATGGACAGCTCTAGGACTCCTTTGGGCCTTTATCATCTCGATTTCTCTTATAACCCAGAAACCAAATCTTACTCTAATGATGGTCTTGGCTCGAAGTTAATCAAGCATCAAGAATTCTGGTTCATGCTAGCTATCACAGCACTAATTATTGTTCCTTGATTGACTGTGAGAAGTGTGCCTGTCAAAGTACAGCTCCGTTAGGGCATGCGTCCCTGGTAAAATTCCAGGGAGGTGTGAAACCTGGTGTATTGGGAAGGATTAGTCCATCCCCATTATTGGAATGGCATGCATTTGGCATCATTTTGGATGGAAAGTAAGAGCACATGATGCTTATAGGTGCGGCTGGGAACTACACAAAGTCCTTTATTTCTATTCCACCTAGTCACAGACAAGTGCACTTCGTTGGAATGCCATATCTAGTGAACATGTACGACAGGATTCTCCTGGCAGCTACAGGTTCTGGTGTATGTGTCTACTTATCCTATCTTTTGTAGCCCTATGAGCCAATTGGTGCATGCTTTGGGTGACGAAAGGGATTGAGCAAAACTTTGGCAAAAAAATTGTTGGTTCAGCAGTAGTTAGTTCTCTTAATTGCCTTGTAGTTCAGTTAATGAACTTTTATATGAAGACCATAAAAACGAGAAGAGAAAGAAAAGATATTGGCTGAAGATAGATGATCTATTAATTTCACTTTTGCTTCATTATATATGAAGCATTGAAGATTTACAAAAACAGTACAATTAACTGTTGTAGCTTCTGCATTGTATTCAAATTCAAATTTAAATACTTAATGACATCACTACTTGACTAAACAAGCTATGATTATCCTTAAGACTGAAGTTATCACATCAGCAGCTTCAAGGCAAGCTCCAACATCTTCAAATCAGCAATCATAATAGCCATAATTGATTTTTGATTACTGGAATGCAACCTGATTAAAACAAACACCTTAGCAGAAAAATGGAAGCACCATTGGAACTCTGCATCTGCTGGGACCTTCACTCCTCCTTGGTGCAAAAGTTTTGTATTCCAAGAGCACCTCTGAGCTCTTCAAACCTTGATCTTTGCAGACTCTTTGTAAAGATGTCAGCAATCTGATCTTTGGATGAGTAATAAACAAAAATTACTTCTCCATTTTCTTGTGCTTCCTTGATAAAGTGTAGCTTAATGTTAAAATGTTTGGTTCTGCCATGTAGAATTGGATTCTTAGAGATTGCAATAGCAGCTTGGTTGTCACAAAAAATCTTAGTTGGCTCCACTTGCTGAAAACTCAAATCAGTTAGTATCTTTCTAATCCATATAGCTTGGTTTACTGTTGAAGCAGCTGCAATGTACTCAGCTTATGTTGTGGAACTGAGCCACTGTTGGTTGCTTTCTTGAGCTCCAATTAAACACACCTGAGCCAAATGTAAAGACAAAGCCAGTTGTGCTTTTCATGTCATCAAGTGATCCAGCCCAATCACTGTCCACATAGCCTACCAGCTCCAACTTAATACTTCTTTTGAACATTATACCAAGGTCTGTTGTTCTTTGGATATACCTCAGGATCCTTTTAGCTGCTTCAAGGTGAATTTCACTGGGAGAATGCATATATCTTGATAATAAACTGACAGAATGCATTATATCTGGTCTTGTAGCTGAGAGGTACAAGAGGCATCCAATGAAACTTCTGAATTTACTTGCATCTGTCTTCATAGTACCATCTTCCTTCTGAAATTGATCCCTAGGAGTTAGAGGAGTTTTTGAGCTTCTACAGAATTGCATTTGGAATTTGTTCAGAATTTGGTTTGCATACTTTGATTGATTGATAAAAATTCCTTGTTTGGATTGATGGACTTCCAAACCAAGGAAATAATGCAAATTTCCCAAATTTATCATCTCAAACTGATTTTTCATATCAGTTTTGAACTTTTAAATGAATGTAGAGTTGTCCCCAATTACCATTAGATCATCCACATAGGAAATGAGAATTAGTGGCCTTCACATACAATATAGCGTCACTTAGGCTCCTATTAAAGCCAAGTTTATGCAGATAATCATGAATTCTGTTGTACCAGGCTCTAGGTGCTTGTTTAAGGCCATAAAGAGCCTTCTTTAATAAGTACACCTTGTCTTCTTCACCTTCCTTGATGAACCTAGGTGGCTGTTCTATATAGAGCTCTTCCTGAAGCACTCCATTTAAGAAAGCTGATTTGACGTCTAATTGATGTACAAACAAGCATTTTTAAGCAGCTATAGCTAGCAACAACTTTATAGTTTCCAATCTAGCCACAGGCAAAAATGTTTCTATGTAGTTAATGCCCTACTTTTGAGAATAACCTTTAGCCACTAGTCTGGTTTCAGTTTGTTTAGAGAGACATCAGAGTTGAGTTTAACTCTATAGACCCACATTACACAAATAGGTTTCTTGTCTTTGGGTTGGGTACCAGAACCCAAGTGTCATTCCTCTTAATGGCTTGTATTTCCTCCTGCATTACTGCATTCCAACCAAGATCACCACCAGCTTCTTCAAAGCTTGAGGGTTCAAATAAGGCTACATTAGACCTTTCATAAATGTCAGTGAGTGTTTTGATGCCTCTTACCGAAGAGTGATCAACATTTTCATCCTAAGAAAGATCAGAATCCTGGTTTTGAAGCTGATGAATATGTTTGCCCCTAGTTGCTTGCTTTCAACTTCTGACTTGTCCCAATTCCACAGCTTTTCTTCACTGAATCTGAGATTTCTGCTAACATGGACCTTGCCAGTAAGAATATCATACACCTTATAGTTATGTGGTGTATCTGTGTAACCAATAAAAATTGGAACTGAGGATTTTGGATCAAGCTTGTCCCTCTTCTTTTTTGGAACTACTGTATAACATAGGCTGACAAACACCCAGAGATAACTCACTGAAGGCTTGAACTAGTACCATGCTTCAAATGGTGTCTTTTTGACCAATGCCTTGGTAGGCATTCTATTGAGAAGATAGCAAGTAGTGGCTACAGCTTCAGCCCAAAAACTTTTGGGAATGGATTTTTGAAACAGCAAACACCTGGACATATCAAGAAGGCTCCTATTTTTCCTCTCACTAACCCCATTTTGTTGGGGTGAGTAAGGTGCAGTCAATTGTTGTTGTATACCTACTTCTACACAGATTTGTTTGAAGGAGTCTGACACATACTCAGTGCCATTATCTGATCTTATAGCTTTGATCCTCAAGTCTGATTGCTTCTCAATCCAGGTCTTGAATTTTAAAAACACACTAGCAACTTCTACTTTAGATTTGAGGAAGTAAAGCCAGCAAAACCTGCTGAAGTCATCAATGAAGCTGATAAAGTATTTGCTTCCATTTAGGGATTCAATACTCATAGGTTCACATAAGTTAGTATGTACCAACTGAAGCCTCTCTTTAGCTCTCCAAGACTATTTTAAAGAGAAAGGAAGCTTTGACTGCTTCCCTAGTTGACAAATTTGACAAACACCATCATTATCAGCAACATTTGGCAAATCATAGACTAGACCTTTTCTTTGAAGTTTTTGCAGGCCAAAAAAGTGAAAGTGTCCAAGCCTTTGATGCCAAAGAGTGGTGTTAACATCATGAGCAGATAAAGCATGAGATTCCATGATATTCAAGTCTTAAACAAAACTTTTTCTTTGCATAGGAACTATTGTAAGCTCAGCACCAGCAGAGTCATAAATAATACAAGCTTTATTTTTGAAATTTAAGGAATAGTTCTTCTCAAGCAACTGTCCTACAGAGACCAAATTTTGATTTATGGCAGGTACATAAAGCACATCTATTATGAGCTTGATACCTGTCTTAGTTTTGATTGCAGCAGTCCCTTTGCGTTCAACTTGAATAAGCTCTCCATTCCCAACTCTGACTTGGGATTTAAAGGAATGATCAAGCTCCTTGAACATGTGAAGATTATGTGACATGTGACTTGTACGGCCACTGTCCACAACCCATGTCTTGTTGCCATTAGTGTTGGTGCAGGTTGTAATAACAAATAGTTGTTCCTCATTATCTTGATCTTCATGTGCAGCTTGAGCTTTTTGCACATCTTGCTAACTTTGCTACTGACTTTGCTTCTGCTTTCCTTTATTCCAACATATTTTCTCTAAAAGTCCCTTCTTATTGCAGATCTTGCAAACAAGATTTGGTCTTTTCCAACAACAGTTAGAGACGTGATTGGTTTTCTTGCAATACTGACAAGGTGCATACTGTCTTTTGGCCTATGATATTCTAGATTTAGCTTCCTTTTTGTCTAGCTTGTCAAATTGTTTTTTTTTTTTTTGTGGCTTCTATTTTTTCTTAGCAAGCAAAGCACCCTCTGAAATCTCCTCCTGTCTCATAAGTCTTCTATGCTCCTAAGCCTGAAGAGCATATATCAACTCAGCTAAGCTGATGGTGTTTAGATCTTTAGAATGTTTGAAGGCTGTAATTGTTGCTTCAAACTTCTCTGGCACACTTACTAAAACCTTTTGAAGAACATTCTTGTCAAAAAAATCCTCTCCTAGGACTCTGATTTGGCTCACTACCTTTAACAGTCTATCACTATACTCCTTCACTGATTATGTATCTTTCATTCTCAATAATTCAAATTCCCTTCTCAAGTTCAACAACTACATGTTTCTGGTCCTCAAACTGCCACCAAATTCCTCTTTGAGCCTATCCCATGCATCTTTTGTTGACTCATAGGCCATGATTCTATTGAAAATAGACTCTGACACTACTGTTTGAATGCAGGTCAGTGCCTTGTATTTTTTAGCAACTTGCTCACTATGGTGTTTGACTTGAGCAAGAGTAGGATTAGGAGGTAAGGTGCTAGATCAGTGCCATTCTCTGTCACTTCCCAGAGGTCAAAAGCCCTCAAATAAGTCCTCGTCATCACAGTCCACTAGCTGAAGTTTTCACTTGTGAACTTGGGTGGAGGTTGTGGCTGAAAGCTTGATGAAGCCATTTGTGACAAAGATTTGATTGCACTCTGATTTTACCTCTTCCTCACGTGTTTGTTCTCTCTATCAGACACTCTTTATAGGCCACAAGAGGATCTTAAATGCTCTGATACCAGGTTATTGGTTCAGCAGCAGTTAGTTCTCTTAATTGCCTTGTAGTTCAGTTAATGAACTTTTATATGAAGACCATAAAAACGAGGAGAGAAAGAAGAAATATTGGCTGAAGATAGATGATTTATTAATTTCACTTTTGTTTCATTATATATAAAACATTGAAGATTTACAAAAACAGTACAATTAGCTATTACAGCTTTTGCATTGTATTCAAATTCAAATTTAAATACATAATGACATCACTACTTGACTAAGCAAGCTATGATTATCCTTAAGACTGAAGTTATCACATCACCTGCTTCAAAGCAAGCTCCAGCATCTTCAATCAGTAATCATAACAACCATAACTGATTTTTGAATACTGGAATGCAACCTTAACAAAACAAACACCTTAGCAGCAAAATGGAAGCACCACTGGAACTCTACATCTGCTGGGACCTTCAAAAATCAAGGAGATAGTGAACCGGAAGACAAGGAGATAGTTCATGACACGGCATTGCTCGGCCGGCCTGATATGGCGCAGATGAGTGTTGATGCTGCGAGGAAATGGAGGGCATAGGTTGTGTTCATTACAAGCAACCCTGAAGGTAGCCGTGATGTTCTCAGGGCATGCAAGGCAACAAGAATCCCTGCCTTTACTCCCCTTTGGGATTCTTAATTGATTCAATAAATATTATTATTGTTGAATATTGAGCTTGAGACAGATTGAACGGATGCAAAAAGGGTTGTTAAAAACAATGTGGGAGCTTCCTCTAGTGTGGGACTACCAGCAAGGGACATCAAGAATTTAGCTTCTTCTTTTACTCATTTCTCTATTATTCATGTTTGTAGGATGGTTAAATTTGCTGCTCATGCTGTTGCTCAAACAGCTTTAACAAATTCTAGTGAAGTATGGTTCGTTTAAGATTAGATATTAATATCTTAATAGAATATAGATTAGTTTGTTATAATTTCATTATTCGAATAGAAATAGAAATTGCTAGTGTCTAATATATAAAGAGTTGAGTCTTAATTTGTAATATGACTAATGAGAATAATGTTTGAGAGATTGTAATTAGAATGTGTACTTCTCTTATTAAGGTGTGGCGTTTATCATATTAATAAAGTTGAGTTCAGTTAATTAAGCTCTAACAGTAGTATTAAAAGTAATTGAACTCTAGTCTATTATGTACTAGGCCCTCTTTATTAGAAGTTTTCTTTCTCATTGACAAAGATGTGCCCAAAGTTTAGACATTGATAAAATTTGCATCTACATTATCAAATAAAAAACATACTATTTTATTCTAGGTGTTTGCTGCAAACGGTTTGATATCTGACGGGAACTAGTCGGAAGACCATCCTTAAAGACGAAGTAAATTTTGGTTGACAATTCCAAACCATTGTTATCATCGAGGCAACAATTGTATAGATACTACACTAGATACAACCGGTGATGTTTACATTCCAAATTATATCGATACCCGTTGCAACAGATGTGTTGTCATCATAGAGTCCAATAGTTCTACAGATTTTTTTTTTCAAAAAAGGTGCATTGCGTGTATATCGATCATCGTATCTGTAAGTCAGAGTCTGAGTAATCTCCGTTTGAATAACTCATTTTGCCACCCCCATAGGGGCCTACCACCAATCAAATGCTATTAAAACCAAGCGCAGTTTCGTCACAATCGACCTAACAATTGCCGAATCTGGAACCAGACATTATACTTCGATGGCCCTTCAAGCCCAACTTGGGCGAAGGACAGTTAACACTTTGGCTTAATGGGAGATGTGAAAGCTGAAATTCGAATTCGGGTTAACTGCACGGAGAACGCGTCAGATCATTGCCATATTACCACCTCAGGTTATGAACAATTATATAGATATTTATTTTCTTTAAAGATTGCAGAGAACATATAATAATTATAAATAACATTTGCATTGTTCCACTTCCAACATAAAATACACCGAAAACATTGGAAGCAAGGTAGCACCAAGGTTTATAGTGGATTATAGTGTGTAAATGATTCTAATCTGAATAGTTTGACGGTGTACATAGCATATGAAGTCAGATTAAGAATTATTCTCAGCTTAAACTTGAAGTAGTCATTTATTAGTAGTTTAGCAGGAGAAAAAAAAGTTCAAAACAATATATATATGTAACGAATGATTTTTTTTAACGAACGTTTATTTTTTAAGACCTTTGCAATACTTTTAAAACTAAAAAACAATAAAATTAACTTCTTTTTAATGCAAAAAGTATCACTCGTTTCAAATCAAATAAAAATATTTTGAATCCCTACTTTTTTCTTCGCCAAATATGTCTCCAAAACTTAGGTAATACTACTAGTTTAATGATTAGTTGCCAATTTAAGGTGACCTTGTAGATAAACACTAAAATAGAATTTTTTTTTTGGAGTCACAACACCAAAATAGAAAAAGGCATAGTTATAAAACTCAGGCCGGCCTAGCCCGACCGGTCAGACCAATAGCCTAGTGACTTGGACATTAGGGCGGGCCGGGCTGTTCGAAAAAATTATATTTTTTTTATTTTTTATTATCTAAACAGTGAATGAATACTAAAAATAATATTTTTTTATACTAAACAGTGTTGTACAGTGTTTTTCCATACTATTTCCATCATTTTTCTATGCACAATAATTTATCGTCGTTCATACACTGAGCAACAAGATACAATTGACACTTGAAAAAGAGCTCTTTAAAAATTTTTACCAAAATTTTGTTTGACATAAACTATTTTTTAATTTTTGGAAGTGTAATTTTTGTGTTAAATTATACAAAAAACTTATATGTCTATTTGATGTATTTCTCTTCTTAATATGCAATTAATGATATGGTTTCTTGTTATATAAAGGTAAATATTATTATAAACATTGACGCAATTAGGTCAACTAACGATTCACTGATTACACCAGTAATTCATTGATCCAGTCTTCCATTCGAATCGATGTCTAAACTGGATTTTATAACCATGGAAAATGGGCTGTAGGAGCTGTTGAAATAACATTGGATAAACGATGTTGGACATAGCCAAAACATAGAATACGTGGATGGCGAGACTCACTCTAAGAACACAATAAAAAACATTATCTTCTTTTTCTTATGAGTAAAGTTTTTTTTTTCAATTTTTTGATGAAATTACAATGAGTGTTAGTTTGTTTGCAACAACAGTGATATTTTTTGCAATAAAAAATTTTTTTTGTTACAAAAAATATCATTATAGTTGTAAAAAATCGAAAACTCATTACAATTTAAGAAAAAATTTGAGATCCCTTCTTTTATCCTTTTTTTTTAATATGATATAAAAAATTGAAAACTCGTTACATTTGTTGCAATTTGCATTGGAATTGTTGCAAAATATCTAATTTTTGATTGGAATTTTCGAAATATAAAAAATGAAAATTTTGTTCTTCGGCCAAAGGTCAATTTCTTAAAAAAAAAAGGAACATATTTATATTAAAAAAATTGTTGCACAGTAAAATCTTGAAGCCTATAAATAGGTAAATGCAGTAATCTCACCAAGCATCCCAAACAACAAAAAAAAAAAAAAAAAAAAGAAGTGCGCAGAGAATTGGAAAGAAACATTTCAAGTTCCATCAAAATCTTCATTTTCCTCTTACTTACGATTTCGTATTCTATGCATATGCTCCTTAGACGGCATTAAGGGAAATATTCCAGTTCAAAAATCCAAAATAATTAATATACTAATTTCTAAACATATTTTATGTGTATGCTCTCTGGTCATCACTTAGTGGGATCTACAAGAGCAAAAATCTAAAATATTAAAATATTAAAAATCTATTTGAAATTAAGTCTTCTACAGCTCTCAGCAAAGTCAAATCATCCCATCTAAAAATCAAACTTCTACGGCCCTCAATGGAATCAAGCCAGCTTGGTCGAGATTAAGTCCCTACGATCTCCGCTGTAGTCAAAGCATTTACTTGAGATCCAATCTTGGCTTTCACCAGCATTTTCTTAGTTTAAGATAAAACTGTGGAATTTATTTCTATCAAAATTAAACTCGCGTAGCCCTTGACAGAATCACGAAAGAGCATTAATTGGAGGATTTACACGAAGATCGACCCCACGTCAATTTTAAATTTTCTTATTTTTTTTGTAATTTGTATTTGTATTTTCGAATCTAACTATTTAAGACTTGAAACTTACACCTTTTGTAAATTTCTAACATGCCCAATGAGACATCTTTACCTCTCATCTTCTATTCCTTAAAAACAAAAAAAAGTCAAAGCAAAAACAATGAGAAAAGCTGAAAAAAGAAAAAAAAAAAAGAAAAAAGACAAAATAAGTAAAAAACAAAAGATGAAAAAAGAAACAAAAGAAAAAAATTTCAATAGGAACCCAACTCACTAATGGCGCCAAATAAGAACAGACTACCATCACCAGTAAGAAGGCTACTGCTCCACTGTCTGCATCAAGTATCTTACCTAAGTACGCAAGTCCAAAAACTCGCGAATGGAAGCGATTCATCGCCGTCCAAATACAGCAAAATATTGGAGTGGAGAATCTGCAGCTCACACAACAATAAGATCTTTTTCTTGACTTTCTCGCTGAATGGAGAAGTCGATCACCCACCACGTTCGAAGTCGGGTGCAATATGACCAAGCCCGCACAACATTAAAAGTTGACATATTCTGTAGAAACAAACACAAAGGAAGCAGAAGAACCCTCTACTGTATTCTTCCATGGAGCATCATCTGCCAACAGCTACATCGTGGCAGTCATGATGACAAACACTATCAGCAAGCAAGAAAAGATTACAGAATTGGAAACTAGAATTTTCCAACTGCTGAAGGCTTTGGAAGAAAATGATCAACAAATCGCCAATCTCAAAGGAAAGGCCCCAATCCAAGTCTAACTTGAAACCCGTGAAGAGCATACATATCCACCTGGTTTCACTCCAGAAGTAATGCCAGCCAATGTTTTCACTACAAAAAAACAATCAGGCGGTTCCACGCAACTACTGCCATCAAATTCTGTAGCCTCACTATCTGTCGAACAATTACAGGGCATGATACAAATACAATTTGCCAACAACAAAGCACATAATCTTAAGGATCACAAATGTATATCAAATCGTGCACGAGGCGGATTGAAAATCTCAACATGCCTTTGGACTACCAACTGCCCAAATTTCAACAATTCGATGGACGAGGTGATTCTAAATAACACATTGCTCACTTTGTCAAAACTTGTAACAACGCAGGAACTTACGGAGATCTCTTGGTGAAACAGTTCTTTTGTTCACTCAGGGATACTGCCTTCACCTAGTTCATAAACCTCAAACCAGAATCAATTGATAGTTAGGAACAGTTACAACAAGAATTCCTCAACAGATTCTTCAGCACTCGGAGAATGGTAAGCATGATGGAACGTACTAGCACCAAGCAAAGGAAAGGAGAACCTGTGCATTTTCATCTGACGAAGACTTCTGCTGTGAAAATGCACTGGGAGCTATTAGACATCCTCCAAGCCATCAAACCTCGAACTTTCAAAGAACTTGGACTCGCGCGCACGATATGGAGATAAGCATTCAGATCTCTGGGGGCATGGTTCCTATCCAACAGGACTAGTACAGGCAGGAAAGAAGTCAAAAAGTCTAAGAACTCAGGAAAAGGGAAGAAAGTGATGACCATCGACATTGCACCAGTAAAAGTAGGAGCTAAAGCGAAGGTGAACCCTCCAATGCCAACAGTTTGGCCAAAGCAACAACAAAGGCAAATGGTGACATTGTGAGAATTATAGCAGAAGAAATATCCATCCCTCAACTCAGATGTCCCAGACATTCTTAACCAACTTTTGGAGGCGAAGCTGATCGTACTCCTGAAGTGCAAGCGGGCCAATGAGAAAGATTAGGTAAATAATCCAAAATTCTACAAATATCATCGTATAGTCAGCCATCCAACTAAGAAGTGTTTCATCTTGGAGGAACTGATCATGAAGCTAAAGAACCAAAATAAAATCATTTTGGACCAAGAAGATGTGACCTCGACCAACCGAATCACTATCTCATCGAGCCTATCAGAAAAAAATGACACGCTGCAAGGATGAGCATCACGACGACACAAAGTCAACAATAGAGAAGTATCTGAAGCTCTTCAAAGCCTTCTCAGTAACCCTCAACTGCTTTCGGTGCTGCAATCACCCAAGGTTTAGTGAAACCAAGTCGGCAAGGCTTTTCATACCTCAACAAGATCTTTGCTTTCAGGTGATTTCGACTCAACAGATGATCAAATTGCCCAAAACCACATCACATGCTACTCGGCTATCTCATTCTCTGATGAGGTTCTCTTGTTGGGATCCAAGCCCCACAACTGACCACTCTGCATATCGAGATACATAAGAGAGTAGAAGATTCTTCACATCCTAATTGACGATAGCTCGACAGTCAATATCATCCCAAAATTCACCATAAAGGAGCTCGACATCAACATTGATGAATTATCAAAGATTCGATTGATGATTCATGGTTTCAATCAAGGAGGATAGAGAGCAATTGATATGATTCGCTTAAACCTAACCATTAGTGACCTTACTTCTAGCACTTTATTCCATGTGATCGATGCACATACCACATGCAAGATGCTGCTTGGTCCCCCATGCATTCAAAAGTTAATGCTGACTTGAAGCCGTTTGATGATGTTGAATCTCACCTGGCAGACGCAGTCTTTTACACTGACATGAACAATCTTGAGATCGTTCCCTCAAAGGTTCCCTTGATAAAGGAGATCTCGAAAAAGTTTAAAGCAGTTAAAAACTATCCTAGTGCTCACTCTCAAACTCTAGTAGATGAAAAGCTACCACAGCATGCTAAACTTCGCTCGCAGGAGACCGCATTGCTAAGCCCTGCTCCAATCCTATGCTATGTGCCAAAATCACGATGTCCAGAAGGCAACCTCTTTTCTTTTATTGCAGTGATCTCAAAAAAAATGAAGGAAATGTTAAACTTAAGACAAAGGAGTTTAACAGTCTGAAAGAGACTCACACTCTATCAATATCGAAGATTGATCTAGTCTTGGCCTCATAACTGCCAAAAGATTTTGTTAGACCACTCACGGGGGCAATTGAATGTAGCCCGCTTCCAAAAAAGAGAACAGATGAAGGATTTGATCCTAACACATATAGGTTTCTTGTTAAGGCGGGCTATGACTTCTCAAACCCGAACATAATGGGTACGCTGCCTACTCAATCCATGCATGGCACCACTGCTCAGTCTTCCAAGTCCCGACCCGACCTAGGCTATCAAGAAAAGTCGCCTGTGTAGATTACACTGAAGAGCCAAAATCGATCAGTTAATACCCATGCCATCACCATCACCACCAAATAGGAGAGGCCCGTCTAGTCAAATGAAGATGAAAAGTCAAATTATCTATATTTTGCGTCCCAATTAGTGAGGAGGCTAAAATTGACTCATTAGACAGCGAAGTGAAAGAGGCTCCTCTGAAACTTGAAGATGGTGGCCAAGCCACTGTTGATAAAATCAAGGAAGTCAATCCCAGCTCCCCATAAGACCCTCGATCTACATTCGTGAGTACCTTACTCACACCAAAAGAGGATAAAGAATATGTCCAAGTATCAAGTTAATACAAAGACATGTTTACATGGAGTTACAAAAAAATGCTTGTACTCGACTCGAAGATCTCGGTGCACCGTCTAGCAGTAAAGAAAGGTGTCCGTACAGTTAAGCAACCACAACGACGGTTCCGCCTAGAACTTATTTCACAAATTGAGGAAGAGGTCAACAAATTAATCAATGCTGGCTTCATTCGAGAAGTCACCGACCCAACATGGATTGCCAATATAGTCCCAGTAAGAAAAAAGAGTGGACAGTCAAGGGTTTGTGTTGACTTTCGAGACCTCAACAAGGCCTGCCAAAAAGATGACTTTTCGTTGCCCATAACGAAAATCACAGTCGATGCAACTATTGGCGATGAAGCATTATCCTTCACAGATGGTTCTTCAGGCTATAACCAAATCAGGATGACACTAAAAGATGAGGAGTTGACGGCATTCCGCACACCAGAAGGAATATACTGCTTCAAAGTCAATGCCATTTGGGCTAAAGAATGCTGGTGCTACTTATCAGCGTGCCCTGCAAAAGATTTTGACGACATGCTGTACAAAATTGTAGAATGTTATGTCGATGACTTGATGGTAAAGACTAAGGAGCACAAAGATCATCTAGAGGACCTCAAGGTGGTATTTGAAAGGCTTCGCAAGCATCAGCTCATGATAAATCCTCTCAAATGTGCAATTGGTGTCACATTAGGAAAATTCCTTGGATTTGTGGTATGTCATCGTGGCATTGAAGTTGATCAATCAAAGGTTGAGGCAATTTAGAAGATACTTGAACCTAAAAATCTTTATGAGCTATGAAGTCTAGAAGGAAAGTTGGCCTACCTTCGTCGTTTCATCTCAAACTTAGCTGGGAGGTGTCAACCTTTCCACCGGTTGATAAAAAAAGATACCAACTTCCAATGGGATGAAGCTTGTAGCAAAGCCTTTGAAAGCATAAAGAAGTACTTTTCCAATCTACCAATCCTGGGTGCTCCAATTCAAGAAAGGCCGTTGATTTTCCACATTGCTGTATGAGAAAGATCGTTAGGAGCTCTGCTTGCACAAGAAAATGGGCAAGGAAAAAAAGTTGTCCTATACTACCTGAGCAAAACATTAAACAACTCAGAATTTAACTACTCGCTTATCAAAAAGACATGTCTAGTACTCTTCTTCACCATTGATAATTTGAAGCACTATATGCAAGTTCACAGGATGCCTCGTTGCTATTGCTAATCTTATCAAATACATTTTTCTAGACCAGTTCTATTAGAACGACTTGCTAAGTGGGCGGTAATACTGCAAAGTTATGACATTGTCTACGTGCCGTAGAAAGCAGTCAAAGTGCAAGCTTTAGCGAATTTCCTTGCAGATCATCTTGCCTCGTCTGATTGAAAATTTACAGATGATCTTCCAGACGAAGAAGTCTTTTACATCGAGACATTGCCACCATAGACAATGTTCTTCGATGGTGCAACAAAGCGTGATGGTGTTGGTGCCAACGTAGTATTTGTCACACCTCAACAACAAATACTACCATGTGCTATTATCCTTAGCGAGTTATGCTCAAATAATATCGTCAAGTACCAAGCATTAAATATCGATCTCCAAATGGCCGTTGATATGAAGATTCCAACAATAGAAGTCTGTGGAGATTCTCAACTCATCATCAATCAACTTATCAAGTTGTATGATCTGAAGAAAGAAGACCTTGTCTCTTACTATCAGCACGCTCGATAGCTAATGGATGAATTTGAGAGCATCACGTTGGAACATATTCCTCGTCGAGAAAAATCTAGAGCAGACATGTTAACTAACTTAGCCACATCCCTTGCAAAATTGGAAATCCAAGCTACAGTTGTTGTTGTATGTCAGTAGTGGATTGTGTCACCAGATGGTGATGAAGAAAGTGAAACAGCTAACGCTGTCTCTGTAAGTCTCACTGAGAATGATGACTGTGTCAACCAATCATTGATTGCTTATAGCACGGAAAGCTACTTGAAGATCGTCGTCACAAGATAAAAATTCAACATTGCGCTTCCTGCTTCATATGTCTCAAAGATACTTTAGATCGAAAGTCTTTTGATGGAGTATTATCCCGTTGTCTAAGCAATGAAGAGGCAAAACGAGCTCTTGAAGAAGCGCATTCTAGTGTCTGTGGCAGACATCAATCAGGACCTAAGTAACACTTTCAACTCAGAAGGATGGGGTACTACTGGCTGACTATGGTACGTGATGTTTTGGAATTTGCTAAAACTTGTCAGGCATGTCTGTTCCATGTCAATTACATACATTAACCACTAGAGCTGTTACATCCGACTATTTCATCCTAGCCCTTTGAAGCTCAGGGGATCGATTTAGTGGGGCCTTTGCCAAAGTCATCCTTGGGTCACCTTTACATCCTTGCAGCAATAGATTACTTCTCAAAATGGGCTAAAGCTATTCAACTTAGAAAAGTAAAGAAGGAACATGTTATCAATTTCATCCGAACTCATCAGATCTATTGTTATGGAGTTCCTCGGTTCATCATCACTTATAATGGCAAGCAGTTTTACAACAATTTGATGGATAAGCTCTGTGAAAAGTTCAAGTTCAAACAGTACAAGTCGTCGATGTACAATACACCGGCTAATGGCTTAGCTGAAGCATTCAACAAGACCTTGTGCAACTTACTACGAAAAGTGGTCTCTAAATCCAAAAGGGACTGGCATGACAGAATTCTTAAGGCATTATGGGCATATCGCACGACGTACTGGGCTTCAACACAGGTGACACCGTATGCACTGTTAGACGTAGTACAAGAAGCTTATACCAATAACGCTTGCATGCTGTCAAACCAAGAAAGCATTCGAATTGGCCCGATCAATGGTAAATTTCTAAAGCATTATTATGTATAGATATGTAAAAAAAATTCAAAAAAATAAAAAAAATAAAAAAACTTTCAAAAAAAATCAAAAAAATTATGAAGCACAAAGTCCAAGGCCCAAAAAATCCAAGCTCAAATCTAAACTTGAACCCGAAAACCCAAGTCCAAATCCAAAGCCTAAAAACCCCAACCCAAATCTAAGCTTGAACCCAAAAACCCAAGTCCAAATTCAAAGTTCAAAAATCCGAGCCCAAATACAAACTTGAACCCAAAAACCTAAGTCCAAAACAAAGCCCAAAGCCAAAATCCATAGCCTAAATACAAAACTTAAGTTCAGAACCCAAGCTCAAAATCTAGTCAAAACTCTTGACCCGCATGGGTATAAATTGTGAATGGCCCAAAAATATAAGAACGATTGAGGGTTTGAGTCTGAGTCAATGTTTCAGTCTTGACTTTTTACTGATCTTCACCACATGTCGAGCTTTTACTCCCTTTCTGCAAGAAAGATGAAACAAGTTACAGAACCTCAACACAAGGGAGAGGATAGTTCACCACGCACTATATGGAGACCAAGTCTAATGCAACTGCAAATCTTTGTGGAGTAGCCAAAGGTACTTGTCCCAATTTATCATTGCTCTCCCAACTTGCTTCACGACTGTGGCTGTATGGAGTAGTTGAAACAAAAAAATCTGTATTTCTAGTTTTAGAGCTGAAGAAATAGGTAAAAGGTAACACAGAGAGCTGTCGTTTCTATAACACAGTCTATTTCTACCACTATAGCTATTCACATGGTAGATCTCATCGATATGTCTTTGTCCTCTAATGAAGTAGCAAGTCTGAGCTCCACCACTGCAATGGTCCTTTAAGGCTATTTCTACCAAAATTATTGTCTGTAACAATACATATACTGGCTCTGGAGGTTTTACTCCTTATCATACGGAATCTCAAGTTCCAGTCAGAGATTTACCCATGTGGGTACTTCAATCCGGAAGGCACCCAGAGGGAGCCACTCTAGTGAAACTCTGTCTCTTTTTCCAGTACACCACAATGACGTCAATAAGCAGGAAAGTCCCAGTAGAGTCAACGTCAGTAGCCTGCCAAACCAGGACTTGATTGACTTGGAGCCGCGTTTCAAGCCCCGTGAGGTCGGCCGACAAGGATAACGTGCAATGACTTTTGCGGCACATGGTATTGACTTTCACAATACACATCGGCTGCCGCCTCATTTGTCTCTTATAGCAGAAAGAGAAATAAAGGGACCCCCCACTTGATTCAGTATATCTTTTCTTCGACTTTTGCCAAAAAAAAAGAGTAACTTTTGTTGTGTATATATTTCTTGCGTCCTCAAATCACAGAACTCACCCCTTAGCTCTTTTTTCTCTCTAAAGAAGAAAAGATGTGTAGTCCCTACACTTTCTTTTTCAGGATGTTGTCCAATCAAGAAGCTGGAGACACACAAGCTAAAAAGAGAAAAAGTCGTTCGCTTCGAGGGATCCTTAGAAGCCCTCGAATCTCAACCTCTAACGCCATCATGGTCGATGAAGTTTCAACTACTTTCCTTAGTTCACATTTATCACGTGCAGAAAAGTTGTGATCATCCTCATGGGTTCACAGATGTGGCGACGAATAGAGAAGTTCTAACTACTCTTCTTATGTCACGACATACAGAGGAATCATAACTACGACCCATTTTTTTATGAGTTGGCCTTATCGTTCCATGGTACTGGACCTTCCCCATGGGGAGGTTCAAATTCTTTGCGTACTAAATCATCCTCACAAGAACCATGGAACTTCGATTTCTATATTGGCTGGAGGACTGACATCCATAATGGTATGTCGAGTTCTATGGAAGTCCAACAATAGCTAGGCTAATCAGAGATAAAGACTTCAAGATTCAATATTTGTCAATAAATCTCAAGATTTAAATGGGACTTTAAAACTCTGTTCGGATTGTGTCCCAAAGTTCCTCATCACTAAGCTTTGAAGTGGGGGCATTTGTAAATAAAAAAATTTGTGTGTAGTCTTTGGCCGGTACCGGCCAAAGGCCAATTTCTTTGGCTGGCATCGGCCAAAGAAAAGAGGGAAGATATTTTTATTTAAAAAAAATAGTTGCACAGTAAAATCCTGAAGCCTCTAAATAGGCAAATGCTATAAGCTAGCCAGGCATCCCAAACAGAGCACAAAAGAAAAGAAGTGCACAGAGAATTGCAAAGAAACATTTCAAGTTCCATCAAAATCCTCATTTTCCTCTTCCCTACATTTTTCATATTCTAGTCATATGCTCATTAGACGCCATTAAGGTAGATATTTCAAATCAAAAGTCCAAAATATTTAATATACTCATTTCTAAACATATTTTGGGTATATATTCTCTGGTCGCCACTAAGTGGGATCTGTAAGAGCAAAAATTTAAAATATTAAAATATTAAAAATTTGTCTAAAATGAAGCTTCTTACAGCTCTTAACAAAGTCAAACAAGCTCATCTTAGATCAAACACCTACGGCCTTCAATGGAATCAAGCCAGCTCGGTCGAGATTAAGTACCTATGGTCTCTACCGTAGTCCAAGCATCTATCTGAGATCCAGCCTCAGCTCTCAGCAGAATTTATTCAGCTCAAGACAAAACTGTTGAATTTATTTCTGTCAAGATCAAGCTTGCATAGCCCTTGACAGAATTACGAAGGAGCATTAATTGGAGAATTCACACGAAGATCGACCCCACATCAGTTTAAATTTTCCTTTTTTTTTTTGTAATTTGTACTTATGTTCTCAAGTCTAACTATTTAAGAATTGAAACTTACACCCCTTACACCCATTGCTACACCTCCCCGTATGTCCAATATGTATGGCTATGAACTTTTTTTTTTAATTAAAATTAACGGCTTGCTGGCTAGAGAATCTTGTAATAAACCAAGTTATCATTAGTGGCCAAATTACTTTTAGAAGAGCAGATTAGATAGTAAATTTTGGACATAGCCAAGTCCTGGATTACATGATATTTGAGTTTAAAATGACAATTAGGGTCTCACTTTTCTAAAATGACCTTTCACTTTTTTTTTTCAAACTTAGTTATTATCTACTTTAATTATCACTCTTTTTTCAGCAAGGTAAGTCAATTACTTAGTTTTTAGGACTAACAAAGATGAGTGAAAAGAAAAAAGGTACAAATTTTGATTTTGTGATGTTTGAATTGTTGTTTGATTGAAACAAGATTGTACTTTTTTGAAACCGCTGTGATACTTTTTGTAATGAAAAAAATACATCTCATTATTTTGTTTTTATTGCAAAAGAAAAATTATGTTTTAAAAAAATTGCCCTCTTATTTCAATCGAGCAACAATTTAGATAGAGAAAATTCAGGTTCCGTACCAATGCTTAAGTCATAAAAAGGTTGAAAAACAAGTTTAAGATGTAATATAAAAATAAAAAAGGCCATGTTGAGTTAATAACATTTGTAATTCATCTGAAAATTTTGACTTTATGGTGTTGACAATGAACAAAATATTCAAAATATTTCATATATAAAGACACAAAATAATTACCTTTTAAAGGTAACCAAAATATTTCAATGTTAGGTGCACGTACATCAAAAACAATAAATTTTTTGAAATTCATAATATTTTTATAGGTATGGGTATGGATACCATTTTTTTGTGTCAAATTGAAACTAGAGTTTCAGGTTTTGAAACCACAGTAATGCTTTTTACAACAAAAAAAATAATAATAATGAGATGTACTTTGTTTTTATGTTGCAAAAAATGTCAAAGTGATTTAAAAAAATTGGACTCTCTTTTCAATCCGACAAACATTCGGACAAAAACAATTCAAGATTTGTACTTTTTTTCTATTTTTATTCTTCCTTTCTTTAGTATAATCAATCTAAAAGAAACCATCAAAAAAAAATTACACCACAAAAAGCCTTTATTCATTTTTTGTCTTTTCATAATTCAAGGAGATCTTTGTATTCACAATGTCCCAAAAGAAAGATCTGGGTATCCAAATCATGTTAACATTGAGACTTGTCATAGTACAAAATCAACTCTAACAAATAAGATCAAAACTATAAATGGTAGCTAAGAAAAGATCACCTAGTGGAACAACCACGCAGCTTAAGCAAAAAAAAAATAGTTTGCTCATTCTAGTCATCAACATAGCATCACTTCCCACAAAACTGCTTGGCTACATCTCCTTTGCAAATGAGTCTAGACTATTGGCTTATCTTGATGGAATGGTACTGCAGAATTCCTTCTCTCCAAGATACATCTTGATGAATGTAAGCTATAATGTTACTTGGTGATTAGAGTTGAGCTTCATTCACTTGAGCTGGTAGTAACTAAAAGTTCACCAAGCCATGGTGGCTTGTGGATCTTTGCAATAGTAGCACCAGGAAACTAACTCAAGAATTAATAGTAAAAGGAGCAAGCAGCTTTTGGCAGCCTTCAAAAAGTAGCACAAAAGTTAGCAAAGGTGGCTGGGAATCTATCCAATCATCTCAATGCCTGTTTCATCAATAAATCAATAAGAATAAGTTGAAATTTGAGGCACAACAACAAATTAAAAAGGGCATAGCAACCATTTGGGTAAATTGAAGCTTAACAGGTAACAACAACCTCCTCAATAGCCAATCACAATCTAAAGAAATTATAATAGCTTTCTTTATGAGTTGGAAACAAAATAATGATGGTTTTGCTGATCTAATCTTGGCTTAAGCACCAAGTATTTTAGCTGTAAGTTTTGTATATAAGTTTCTCAGACAATAAAGCTTAATAGAAGAGAGTTGCTGCAAATTAAGAGCACGTGCTCTATTCATTCAATCCTCTTTTGCCTAAACGCACACACAAAAAAAAAACAAAAAAATATGAGAAATAAAGAAACATTTTAAACACCTTCTAGTCACAACATAGAACAACGAGGGAATCACCAACGGGGCAATTCCTGAAATGTAATAGCTAGTTAGAAAACATGTCACAATGTCCACCTAGTTCATACTAAAATAAAGACATGCTTATAGTTCCATTTGCTCCCTTATATGTTCCCACGATTCAAGAAAACGTTTAAGGATGAAAAGGCAGTTAAATTTGTATGTGCTCCTCTTTCAACTTGTTTCTCAAATTTTCTAGGTAGGGATGCTTTAGACCTGGAAGCATATTTATACTAATAAATATACTTGTTATTCAGATAAAAAAATTGAAAAACAAATTTTTAATCAAGGAAAAAAAATGCCAGATTAACAACTTTTGTGAAGATAAACAACCTAATTAATTTACTTCACGACACAATTAGGATGCAATTCCCAACAATTTTAAAATTACTGATATTTCAGTTGCCATTCTCTTGTACAATATATGGAAACATTACCCCTTTCTTGCCCTTTCATGCAAAACTGTTGAATATATAGAAGGAAAAAGGATCAAATTGTTGGTCTTGATATAGCCCAAAAGGGGGGAGTGAATTGGATGTTTTTCGATTTCGCTCACACGGTTCACTCAATCTCAACTCTTAATGGTTAGTAGCATGATAATTGATAATCAAAATAAACAACAATATAAACTCAACTAAAATAAATAGGAGATAAGAAGAGAAGAGATGGCACTGCGATTTATAGTGGTTCAACTCTAACTGGGAACTTACGTCCACTCCTCAATTCCTTGAGAGTTCAGTCTGCTAACCACTTTCTTTTTTTGAAGGGTGAAAAATAACCCCTTACAATCTTTCTCTTCGAATACAATCAACAAGCTTCTGTGAAGCTTTTGATCACAAGAACATTCTTGCTCTTTTCCACTCACACTTGAGCTCAAGCTCTAACTTGTCTCTCTTTTTTTTCACACACCCTTACAAAGATTCCCATGATATTAAATATCACAATTGTTGTTTAACAAAGAGGTATTCTAATCCCTTTATAGACTGCTAGTCAGCAACTAGCCGTTGGCTCTTCATTCTTTCTCAAAACGTATAGATGCTTCTTGAAATGGAAAGTTAACTTTCTGTCTGCTGAGACATTGGTCAACTGCAGACCTAGTGTGGTCGACCGATCCAAACTGTTTGTAACTCTAGACTTCAGTCTTCTAGTTGTTTTGATCGACTGCAAACCTCATTTGGCTGACCGGCCAAAACTTTCTAGAACTCATTTATCTTGTCTTTCAACTACGTCGGTCGACCAAGGCCACCCTTAGGTCGACTGACCCGAACTTTTTATAACTTCTCAATTTCTACTTTCTTGGCATCCAGTTGACCATAGCGACACACAGGTTGATCAGTTTGGACTTTCTGTAACTTCTCATACTTTCTTTCCTGAACACTCAGCCGACCACAGATTGACCTCGTTAGGTTGACCAATTTGACTTTGTTGTATTTTCCAACTCATGGAAACTTCATTCTCTGACCGTAATCTTACAAGATCATGTTAAAACCTTTCTACTATATTAAGATTTGATAGATAACTACAAGATCTTGCCACAATTGTCAGCTCATTCAAATTCAAATAAAAGATCTTGTCAAAATAAAATCTAATCATAATAATATATTACCATATAAGCTCAATCAATCATTATATCAATCAACTAACATAGCATGGAAATCTAATCAAAATAAATGGTCATAAATTAATAATGAGGGTCAAATATCAAAATCAATACTTAGTAAATACTAACAAACTCTCTCTTTTTTATAACGATAACCATGATTGATTGATGAATGCAAAAGTATAAAATGATGCACATACATATCTCCCCCTAAGTTCATGCTCTCCTTATCCAATGCACAAGAAGCAATCAAAGCATGCAAAACAGTAAATAAGTGTAAGGATCAATAAACTCAAACATAGCATAATAACATAATAAGTTATAACAAGAGCATAAACTAATAATATCAAGTCATAGAGAGCATAAGTCATAAAAATAGCAAAAGACAACAAACAAAGTAGAGTAAATTCAAAGTCTTAGGAGCTAAGTCAAAGCCAACAATCTATCTTCATTTTTTCTAACCCTTTGTCAACATAATTGCAGTAGATGCATCAAGAATTTTGCTCCTTCGACCTTATGTTTAAGTGGTTACTTTGCAAAATACCCAAAATAGTTGTCATATCCTCTCTGTTCTCCTTCATAAAGTCTTGATACTCTACCCTAATCTCATCTACAACATCCCTGAGACCATTCAGATTGCTTGAACCTCATCAATTCTAGCCTCAAATTCTTCTTTTATAACATAATCATATTGTGTAAGCTCAGTGAAGCTTGAAAGCACTTCACTTGGCTCTATTTTCTTCTTTGGAGGAGCAGACCATGTCCTATCATTAGACATTTGCAACTTCATCTACTTGAGAGTAGTCTTGTTGATGTATCTACTCTTTCTGAAGAAGCAAGGTGCCTCTTGCATAGGTAGCATGCCAAGCTTTATGAGAACGTTGCTCATGTGCATGCCATAGCAGAAATTCTAATGTCCACCTCTTGGATGTATGCTATAGGCCATAATCCTTTGGATTATTCTAGATTTCATGGGCAAGTATAAAGACTTAAATGGCTTTTTGACATCAATGGCAACTAATCTAGGTACTGTCTAACCTTCAAACATAGTGTCAAATTGCTCTTGAGCAGTAAACTTGTGTGTATCCAAAGTGTTAAGCCACTCAACCTTACCACCCTCAACTTTAACGTCACAAAGCTTAGCAATAACTTGAGGGGTCAACTTAGCTACCTTCCCATTCACGTAAGAGGTTATCATTGAATAGCTCTCATTTGCTTCCATATTAGTAAAGAACATGTTGATCATTTGAAGATAATAGCAGCATTCAAAACAGACAAAATCATCGCATTACTAAAACTCAAATTCTTCTAGAAACCCATTTTATTTGAACTCAAAATTGAATCATGATGTAGTGGTCTAGGCTCATACACATTTCTTCTAGCATGCTCAAAATCATAGTTAGTAGTAATTTAAGGTTCTAAAGTAGAAATTGTAATACCTTGAGGGATCAGGGTTTGGAGGAGGTTAGAAGATTGCTAGAATTGTAGGGTTGGATTAGCTGTTAGGTTTCTTTGATCGGTTGACCTGAGGTTGAGGCTGAGACTTAAACTAGTCAACTGCTGAAGGCTTTGCCTTAGGTTTTGGTTTTGGCTTTGCAGTAGGCTTGGTTGACCGAGTAGCTCGCTTCCCTTTAGACTTAAAAGCAGTAGGAGCCTTGGTGGGTGCTAGGTTGGCAAGAGAAGGTGTCGATTCTGCCTGTGACGGTGTTGGTTCAACTTGTGATGCTTGAAATCCTTGTATGGATCTTCAATAAAATTGCAGACTAGCATGGTTTGATTTGGCTTATGTATTACTTGAAAACCAGTTTAGAAACGTCACACTTTTTGACTTGAAGACAAGAGGGCTTTCTCGTGATTCAAGGGATAGAGTCTTAGAATCAGTTGATCGTGATGTTTTTGAAGATAAAGCGACTGACCGGGTTCGTGATCAGGCAATACCTATAATGTACAAGGCCAATTGTATTAATAAATTCCTAGCAAATGTTCCAAAAGTCAAACCCACAAGGAACATAATCAATTTAGATTTGCACTAAACTAAAGCAAACTTAAACTAAATTAATTAAAAAAATTAACCAAAATTATTATTTGAATTAAAAACTGAATTAAAAAAGTAAATAAGTTCAAGTAACTAATAAAATCAAATTAATTAAAAATTAGCAAACGAATTAAAACTGAAGTTTCTTAATTTGAGAAGACACTTAGAGTTCAAGATTTCACCTAACAGGGGGCGAACTACCTTAGTATTTCAATGGTTTCGTGATTTGAACATTGTTTCTACTATTATAGCCTTCACTCTCTCCAAAGAAACTAAACGATGCCAAACCTACTCACGATCATCTCCAGAAATCACACGAAAATAGATTAAGCCCATTAAGATTTGAGAACTCATTGGCGTTATATAAATCTCTCATCTCTCGGTATTAAAATTTGTATGTTCATATACCTAGTGCACGATTAATATCTCATTTTCTAAAATTTTGACACAAACCAAGGATTTACTTATATGGTCACCAATCATAAAAGCAACATAAAGCTTAAAGTAGGTAAATCAAATCTAATTCTTCAACAAATAATAATATTAATCTAAAATCAAGAAACCATCATAAAAACTAAGTTATTTAACCCATCCCAAGCTAGGCTACATCCTTAACCCTAACTTGGGGTTTTAGCCTACCATACTAAAAACCACAAAAATAGTGATGTTCAACTGATAAAAAGTGATGGAAAAATATAAGGAATAAGAAACTCCGTGTAGACGATAGACGAAACAAAGCCCTAGCCCCTGTCTTTGTGTTCCTCACATCCTCTCTTTTTTCAAATATGTTTTTGCTCTTCAGAACGTATTCAAGACTCCAAAAGAGCCCCACTTAGCTTCTGTTGGCATTGGGTATTTATACCCTTAAAAGGGTTGTAGTTGAAAGACCTAAAAATTCAAATCGAAATAGGAAAAGGACTCCCAAAATTTTGGACAGCTTTAATCTTGTGAATTCCAGCCCCATTTTCACTCTCTTTTTGGTAGAACCTGAATTTCGTTAAAACAGCAAAGTTGTAGCTCTATCTCTTAACTTTAATTTGGCTCAAGAATCGTACAATTCCAATGTGTGTAGAAGACGTTATGGCCAAAAAACTGAATAGTGCACATAGTTGAAAAATCTGCCTGAATAGGACCAAATATGCATGCGATTACTTCAAGTTGCATCATTTTGTCCTACAAAATGTAAAATAGCAAATGGAAGTATAATCCATCGATAAACACAATATTTGCATAAATAAATATCAAATTAGACACCAAATCGCTTATAATTTGTATGCAAATATTGGACCTATTGAATTCCCCCACACTTGAACTATTGCTTATCCTCAAGCAATCACACATCACAAAGATCACATGACCTTCATTCAAATTCCATTCAAATCAAATTCTTGAAATAGTGCCTCATTAACACTACATAAGATCAATCTAAAAGCATCAGTTAACACTTCACTAATCAACTATAATCGATAATGTCCTCACTCTCTACAAAACAACTTTTACATCAATTAATTATGTGCAAGAACGCTTTATCCAGTAATGATAATAATTAGCTACATTATTGTAGAAAATAATTACAAACATTCATCCAAAGTCTAAGAATAAAATCATCTCCTCTAATTTAAAACCATAACGGGGATCAATAGGAATTTATTATTTCACTATTTTTTTCATTTTTCTCCTTTTTTTTTAATTAGAGGCTGTAATACTCTTCTTTAAGCATTGACATGCTTTTTGACACGAATACCATCACGGGGATCGATACATTTGTTCAAGTCCTTTAAATGAGTGTATATAATAAAATCAGTATAAAGATCTCTAAAAGCTATCATCTCTCTTTAAAAGAACATCGCACAACTTTAAAAATAAATATGAAAAATATTTACATGGAAAACAAATTCACCATTAATTATCTCTGACTAGCTAATGTTAAACAATACTTAAAAACCAACCTTGCATGCATTGGTACTATCATCGGTGTCCAAAAATTCAATTCAATTCAAATATAATTTGAGTGAAGTTCATGTAAAATCATGGAAGCATACACAAAATATCAATCAAGCGCAAAGAATTAAAAAACACGCAAAAATTTGGGCAAAATTGCAAAAGACAACCTCTCCCCCACACTTACCCAACATTGTTCCCAATATTGAGAAAACAAAACAAAATAAGAGAAAAGACAAGGAAACTTTTTGGGTATACGCATGATCAACAAGTGCTTCTTCTTATACTTCCAAGCGTATGCCACACAGTAAGTATAATAAAGGAGAACCATCTCTCTTTCCTTTAAATAACCATCCAAAAACTCATTCTTCACAAGAACAGAAGGTTGTTTGAGCTCTAAAATATCTAGCTTAAAGTGTTGGGCTCAGCTTTACTACATCAACATCTCCAAAAGCATGTTTATCACATTGTTTCCTAAGCGCCATTCCTATATCAGTTTTTGTGCTCCTAGCATCTTTGTTGGTGCACTTAGATGTTTCCACCATAAAGCATGTATCTTCTAATGATGGACTCTTCAATGCCTTTGACACACTGAATACATGCTCCTCCTTGCCTGCCAAAGTAATTGAACATTGTAAGCACCAACTGCTAGGTACTTAGCTTCTGCAATAGAAAGCATACCAGAGTTTTGCTTTTTAATACACCAAGACACTAGAGATTTCCCAAAAAACTAACGTCCACCATAGATACTTTTTTTCTCAAGTCTATCACCCATAAAATTTGATTCAAAGTAACTAACTAGGTCAAAGGTTGTTTCTCTCAGATACCAAAGTCTCAAACTAATGGTGCCTCCCACATACCTTAATACTCTTTTAAGGGCTATTGGGTGAGACTCTTTTTGGTTGGATTGAAACCTTGCACACATACAAACATAATACATTAAATCAGGTCTACAAGCAATTAAATACAAAATACTTCCAATCATACCTCGATGGAGCTTCTCATCTACCTTCTTACCATTTTCATCACTGTCAAGCTTGGTAAATGTAGTCATGGGAGTGCCACAAGGCTTGGAATCATATTTTTCATTTGCTTGATTTGGAGACCAAGAAAAAGGTTTAGCTCTCCTATTATGCTCATGTCAAATTTTGTTTTCATGCTCCTGGCAAAATCCTCTCATAAAACCTCATTAGTAGCACCAAATATGATATTATTAACATAGATTTGAACAATTAACAAATCATTCCCTTTACTCTTTGTGAAAAAAGTAGTATCCACTTTACCTTACATGAAGCCTTGATCAACTAATAAAGTACTTAATCTCTCATACAAAGCTCTAGGAGCTTGCTTCAATCGATACAAGGCCTTTGAAAGCTTGAACACATGATTTAGGTACTCTTCACTTTCAAAGTTGGGTGTTTAATCAACATATACTTCCTCTTTAATGAAGTTATTGAGGAAAGTGCTCTTCATGTCCACTTGATATAACTTGAAATGTACATGCAATGCAAATGCAAAAAACATACTAATGGCCTCTAACCTAGTGTTTGGGGCAAAAGTCTTATCATAATCAATGCCCTCTTTTTTTATTGTAGCCTTTAGCAACTAACCTTGCCTTGTTTCTCAAAATTGGCCACTTTCATGTAGCTTATTCTGAAAAACCCACTTAGTAGCTATAATAGGATAATCCCTAGGTCTAGGTACTAATGTCCATACCTTATTCTTCACAAATTGGTTGAGTGGCTTCATTGTCTCTACCCATGACTGGTCAGCCATATCTTCTTCTATATGCTTAGGCTCTAATTGTGATACAAGTGCTAATAGATTGCTTGAGTTCCTATATGCAGAACTAGTACGCAGGGGTTCAGAAACATTACCAATGATTTGTTGTTGAAAGAACTTTGCATTGTGCTTCCACTCTCTTAAAACTCTATGAATGGCATTCTTCATACTCCCTTGTGGAAGACTTGATTGATTAACTGCAGGCTGACCTATATGATCACCAAGGCGACTTATCAGATTACCAGATTGACCTATCTATTTATGTGCTTGATTTACTGGACAGTGCAGTTGATCGACTGTACTGTTCAACTGACCAAGAGAGTTGTCAAGTTGACTTGAAGCACTAGACTGCTTTTTTGACTGTTCTTTTGCTTTTCTTTCATTTGCACCTACAAAAGCATCAACCTTTTCCTTTCTTAAATAGTAAGGTCAATCTCATCAAATACAACGTGCATAGACTCTTCAACAATTTGAGTCTTTTTGTTATACACATGTTATGCTTGATTAGTAAAAGAGTATCCTAAGAAAATACCTTCTTCCAATTTCAAATCAAACTCACCAAGGTTGTATTTGGTGTTGAGGATAAAGCATTTGCATCCAAAGACTCTTAAGAATTTGATTTTGGGCTTCCTACCTTTCTATAACTCATAAGGAGTCCTTTTTAGGATTGGATGGATAAGGACTCGGTTTGTAACAAAGCAAGCCATGTGAACCGCTTCTGGCCAAAAAATATTGAGGCAGGTTGTAGTCATTAACCATAGTTCTCGCCATTTTTTGAAGAGTTTGATTCTTCTTCTCAACTACTCCTTGTGGAGTTTTTGGAGTTGAAAAGTTGTTGGAGATGACATGTATGTTGCAAAATATGTTGATGCCTTCATTTTTGAACTCACCACTATGATCACTTCTCATCGAAGTCACATTATATCCCTTCTCATTTTGGACCTACTTGCACAAAATCTCAAAAGCCTTCAAGCATTTATCCTTGTAAGCTAAAAAAGTTACTTATGTGAATCTACTAAAGTCATCAATAATAACTTATGCATATGACTTACCACCAAGTGAGGATACTTTTATAGGGCTGAACAAATCCATGTGCAACAATTACAAAGGTCTAATAGTAGATAACTAGATATTACCTTTTTGCTCTTAAAAGAGCTCTTGCTTTGCTTACTCTTTTGGCATGTATGACACGCCTTATTCTTTTCAAGCTTGAATTTTGGAAGACCATCAACAAGGTTGTGTTGGCTAAGTTTGGATAGTTGCTTCACATTAGCATGACCAACGTTCTATGCCAAATCCATGGTTGATCACGAAAAGCTGACAAACACTTGACATCTTGATTAGTCAAGACTTCCCATTAATAAACATGAATATTGAATATGCCTATAATCTCCACAAAAATTGCATTTAACATAGCTTCTAGGATGATATGCATGAGCATGGTGTAGTCGACTTGGATACCTATTCTGTACATACTGTGGTCGACCAATGAATTTGTTTTCTGCATACGCAATCGACCTATATATCTGTTTTGTCTATGCATCAATCAACCAAGACGTCTGTTTTGAGCATGTTGTGGCTGATTATATGATTTGTCATATGAGTATGCATGCCTATGCAATGGTTTTGCATACCTTCTAAAGTACATAGATGCATATCTAAGAGGCACACTCTTATATGATTGATGTGGTGGTACAACAACATGTTTATGCGGTTCACCATAATGCTGAATAGGTTGACTAGTATTTCTAGATGTGGATGCATGATCATGTTTATGCACAATGTTCATGGATGATTGTGCTTGTGTGTGAGCCTTATTTTCCTTGCCTGGAGAAGAGTTGGGGTGATATCCCAAGCGACTCATCTTACCTAGAGGCCTTTGAGATTCAAGTATAATGTCAAGTTTCTCTTTGCTTTTGGCAAATTTAGAAAGTAAATCTTGAAGCTTAAAAACATCTCCCTTAAAATGAATATTTTCATCTAGAAGTTTCTCAAGTTGCTCCTCATTGTGAACACTTTCCAACTCATCATTTCTATTGGTGAGAGACATGATCTCATCTTTCAAGGAATCTCTTGCTTGCATCATACAAGCAAGCTCAACATGAAGGACTTTATTGTCAGCGTGAAGTTCCTGACTATCATGTTTCATAGAAGAAATCACATCATAAAGCTTTTTATTCTTGACACGAAGATCCTCATTTATGGTAGCCATGCTTTCGATTTTTCCCTCCATGATTGTCACAATATCACACGATTCGTGTACATAAGATTGATCATAAGATGCATTAAGACTAGAGGACACCTTCTCGTTATGAGTCATAAAGGCAATGTTGACTCCAAGATCATCAAAATCACTCTCAAAATCACTTGAGTCATCTCAAGTTGCTTTCAAGGCGCTCCTTGGGGCTTTCTCGTCCTTCCTCTTACCGGAAGGGTAGTTGCTAGCTTTATGGCCCAATTTGTTACAATTGTCACAAATGACTTCTTCTTTCTCCTTGTTGGATTTGAATGGTTGTTTACCAAATTGCTTCCTCTTCCTCACTATCCTTGTGGTTCTTTTGAGTTTCATGGCCAGCTCTCTATCATCCTCATAAGCAAAGCCATCATCCTTTTCCTTATTGATGCTTTCTCTGGTGTTTGATGATTTGAAAGCTACACTCTTTTTTTTATTGTATTGCCCATTTCATATGTCAAGAGGGAACCAATAACTTGATCCATAGTAAGCATATTGAGGTTTTTGGTTCCTCAATAGCGGCCTTTTTACCATTCCATGATTCAGGTAAGTACTGAATAATTTTCTTCATGAGCTCATGCGCATCAATCTACTTCCCAATATTCTTGAGTGAATTGGTGATATTGATAAACCTGTTGAACATATCTGAAAGGGGTTCATCACTTGTTTTTTTGAACAATTCATACTCACGCATAAGAAGACCGATCTTTGATTCTTTGACTTATGTTGTTCCCTCATGTAGAACCAGAAGCCTATCCAACATTTCCTTGGTACTTTTGTATAATAACACTCGACTATATTCATGATTTTTTAAGACCTGTTAAAGCATATTGGAAACTATATTTTGCTTCGGGGTTGAGGGATAGAAGTTTCTTTTGGTCAACAGTAATGGTGGTCACAATTTTGTCACTAGAGCTAGGCTTGGTTGTGATTTGAATGGTGATAAGTCCTTTCTCGATAACCTCCCAAAGGTCCTAATAAGTGGCTTGGATGTATGTAATCATCTTATCTTTCCAGGTATCGAAATAAGTTCCATCAAAAATGGGTATTTTCAAGATTTTCCTCCTTCGGTATGACAAGTTTGGGCAGCCATGGATCTCTCTAGGGCTTTTGAAAAAAGACTAAGCTCTGATACCCCTTGTCTGTCTCGATATACCACAAGAGGGGGGTAAATTAGGTGTTTTTCAATTTCATTTACACGGTTCACTCAATCTTAACTCCAAAAGATTAGTTACACGATAATCGAAATAAACAACAATATAAATGCAACTAAAGTAAATAGAAAATAAGGAGAGAAGGGATGACACCTTTATTTATAGTGGTTCGACTCCAACTTAGAACCTACGTCCACTCTTCAAGGACCCTTTCTTGAGAATTCAATCAACTAAACACTTTATTCTTTTGATGGGTGAAGAACAACCCCTTACAATGTTTCTCTTTTGACATAATTAGCAAGCTTCTGTGAAGCATTTGATCATAAGAACACTCTTGTTCTTTTTCACACACACTTGAGCTCAAGCTTTCACTTTTCTTTCTCTTTCTTTTTCACACACCCTTACAAGGATTCCCAAGATATTTAATTTCACATTGTTGTCTAACAGAGAGGTATTCTAACCCTTCATAGAATGTTAGTAAACAACTAGCTGTTGGCTTTTGATTCTTCCCCAAAATATGTAGATCCTTATTGAAAAGGAAAGTTTACTTTCTATTTGTTGAGGCATTGGTCGGCCACAGACCTTGTCTGGTCGACTGACCTAAACTTTCTATAATTCTGGACTTCAGTCTTTTAGTTACATCAGTCGACCGCAAACCTTGTTTGGTCGACTGACCAAAACTATCTAGAACTCGTCCGTCTTGTCTTTTAGTACATCTGTTAACCAATGCCACCCTCAAGTTAACCAGCCTGAACTTTTTGTAACTTCTCATTTTTTTCTTTCTCCCCATCTGGTCAACCAAGGTGACACACAGGTCGATTGGTTTGGACTTTATGTAACTTCTCATACTTTCTTCTCTAAACACCTGGTGAACCACAGATCTCATCAAGTCAACTAGTCTGACTTAACTATATCTTCCAACTAATAAAAACTTCCTTCTCTGACCGTGATCTCACAAAATCACATTAAATTCCTTCTATAAAATGAAGATTTGACAGACAACTATAAGATCTTGTCACAATTATCAGCTCATTCAATTCAAATAAAAGATGTTGCTTAAATACAATTCAGTCACAATAATATATTGCCATATATGGTCAATTAATCATTCAATCAATCAACAAACATAAGTATAAAAATATAATCAACATAAATGATCATCAATCAATAACGAGGGTCAAATATCAAAACCATCACTCAACAAATACTAACACAAATTTGTAACTATTTGCTCATTGATACGCCATATTTGACAACAGGCAAAAGTCAGTGCATTATAAAGACCTCATCAGCTTCCAGATGATGTAGATCACGGCTACGATCCCCTTTTACCGCCACTTTTGAGCACCGAGCTGTCACTCAACTCCAGAAGATCAACCCGACTCTCAAACCTCAGAAAATGGCTTCCTCATTTTCTCTGATCCGTAAAGGATTTTGGTCTCTACTACTTAAATCCCATAGCCATGACCTTTTTTTCTCTCCTCTGTGCTTTGTACAACTATAAAGTTATAACTTACACACAAAACTCTAAGCATCCTCATCTGACTATTCACCTTTCCTTTTAAAATTCAAATTTCAAACTTTCAAAAAGCCCTACAAAACCCTAATTCAAAATTGGCTTTTCTTTTAATCTTATTTTATGTTAGTCCCATGTTGCCACCTAGGATCAGGCAGATGACGGGCAAATTTACTCCAGGTATGTACCCACCATCTTCACAAAAGCCTAGTTTATGTAATGCACTTGGGCTTATTTACAACTATACTTTTCTTGAACCTTTTGTTTTTTTAGGTAGAAACAAAGTAGCGATTGTAATTTTATTCTTTTTATATTTTGAGTAAAACTCATTTATGATCTAACACTATACAAATCTATTTATTTATTTTTTATTTCAAGTGACTTGTTGTGTGGTGTAAAATTATGAATAAGATATACTCATTAAAAAATATGAGTTAAATTAGAAATCTCCACAGACACGCAACAATCAGAAAATGAACCTCAGCCACCATTTATAAACTCTAACCCTTTCTTTGCCTCTCGAATGACACAAATCTTCAATATCCCCACTCTCCACAATAATAGGATTCTGCAAGAAGTAATAATTTTTATAAAATCCCTTGGCATAAATAGTGGATATGCCCATATGACTGAATGCCATGGGTTGCTAAGCTGGAACTGCCAGGGTTTAAGGACTCACCATGCAGTTTTTCGTGTTAAAAAGCTTGTACAACTTCATGTCCCTAGTCTGGCTTTCCTTATAGAGTCTAAACTGAAAACACATAAGATGGAAAAAGTTAAATGCAAGCTAGGCTTTCAAAATAGAGTTTTGTGTGTTGCATTAAGAATGGATGCATACGTAATGGGGGTCTTGGACTCTTTTGGCATAGCTCATTCTGATCACCATATAGACTTACCCATAGCAGATGATTCACTCCCAAATAAATGGCATTTAAGGGGCATATATGGTTGGCCAGAAGATTTGGAAAAATACTAAACATGGGATTTGATTAGAAGACTGCACCAGTAATGTTCCTTTCTACGACTTTGTGGCAGAGACCTGAATGAGATACTGTATTCCTTTGAAAAAAGGGTAGAAGGTAGCATTCTTTGGATTGTATGGAAACGAAAAAGATGCTATTGATTCATGTAAACTTACGGAGCGGAGAAATAGGGTTATACTTTCACATGGTCGAATGGTAGGGTCATAGAAGATAACATTCAAGAGTGACTAAATAGATTTTTTGTAGATTGTTCCCTTTTGGAATTATTTCCATAGGCTTCTGTTTGCCATCTTTCCAAGTTTGGTTCTAACCACCATATTCTTGAAATTATATTAGTGAGACCTCCTTCCTCTGATAATCAAGAGCAAATTATTTAGATTTGAGCAAAAGTGGCTAAGAGAGTAAGGCTTTGATCAAGTGGTCCACGATGCATGGCATTGAGCTAGGTGTGATCATTCAATTCATAGGTTGTTGACTATGCTTGTTTCATCTAGCAAATCTTTGGCTGTTTGGGGCTGCAACCAATTTGCTCATGTGAATTTGGAATTGTGACACATACGACACCAACAAATGCTTCTGGAATAATCAGATTATTTTGCAATTAATTTGTAAGCCCTTAAAAATATTCAATCTAATATTGAGGTCCATAAGAAAGAAGAGATCATATGGGCATAAAAAGCATGAACTACTTGGTTTTGTGAAGGCAATCGCAACACAAAGTTTTTTCATGCAGCGGCATCATAGAGAAAACATCAGAATTATATCAGGAGACTTGTTAATGGAGACATCGATACCGGTAATTCACGAATTGTATGGAGTTTCTAACAACATTTTGAGAGCCTATTTTCTTCTCATGGCCTGATAAATGAGTCCTGTTCTGAATGCAGCAAACCTCAAGTTACAGAGGAGATGAACCATGTGTTGTGCAGAGCATTTACCAAAAAGGAGATTTTTCTCCAGCAGATGCATCCCACCATGTCACTAGGGCCTGATGGCCTTCTAGCTCTATTTTATCAACATTATTGGCACCTGGTGGCAGATGAGGTAGTGTCTTCGGTTTTGTAGGTTCTGAATTGTGGCGATGATCCAATCCCTTTCAATCACACTTATCTAGCTCTCATCCCGAAAGTCTCTACTCCAAAGTTCAATAAAGATTTCCATCCCATTAGTCTGTGTAATGTTTTGTTCAAGCTAGTTACAAAGACTATTGCGAACAAGCTAAAGCCTTTTCTCTTCCTGATTATTTCTGATTCCCATAGCACTTTTGTACCGAGGTGCCTTATTACTAATAATTTTCTTATTGCTTTTGAGGCATTTTATCATATAAAATACAAGTCTTTTGGCAAGAAGGGATAGATGGCTCTGAAACTATATGAGTAAATCATATGACCAGGTTGAATGATGCTTTTTGGAGGCTATTATGGTTAAATTGGGCTTTTATAAAATGTGAGTTCAGTTAATCATGCGTTGCGTGTATATAGTTTCGTACTCTCTATTCATCAATTCAACTCCTCAGGATGCCTCTATTCCTTATGGGGGCTTCGTCAATGGATACTCTCTCCCTATATCTTTTCCTCTTACGTGATAAAGGTTTTTCTTCTCTGTTGGATGAGGAGGCTTTGGTAGGGAAGTTATTTGGTCTCCATATTACTTGAGGGGCTCCAGTAATTTCCACTTATTCTTTGCATATGACAGCCTATTGTTCATTAAGGCGTCATTAGCAGAGTGTACAGCTCCCAAATCTATCTTGCTTTAGTATGAACAAGCATTGGGATAACAAATTAATTCGGACAAGAAAGAATTATGTTCTAGCCTTTTAGTGCCCAAGAATGTTAAAAATGCAATTTATAATTGTTTGAATGTTACAGTTGCTTGATGTCCAAAAAAAACCATTTGGGTCTGCTGGCAATTGTGAGTTACTCGAAGAAACAAGCTTTTAGTCTTATCTTGGATAGAGTGAGGAAGAAATTAGCAAGATGGAAGGAAGCTTTTTTATTCAGAGCTGGCAAGGAAATTTTCATTAAAATGGCGATTCAATCTATTCCAAATTATAGCATGAGTTGTTTTTTACTGCCTCAAAATTTATGCTTAGAATTGACTACACTTGTTAACAAAATTTGGTGGGGTAGCTCTAATAGGGCACAAAAGATTCATTGGTCATCATGGGACAAAATGGCTATTTTAAGAGCCTCTGGTGGCTTGGGTTTTAAGGACTTCTCAAAATTTAATGTAGCACTTTTGGGTAAGTAAGCGTGGCAGATGATTGCAAATACTAATTCTTTGATGGCTAGAGTCTTCAAAGCCCACTATTTTTAGGAGCATACTTTGTTGTCAGCAAATCTGGAACAAAATCCTAGATTTATTTGGAGGGGAATATGGAAGTCAAGATATTTGTTGTAAAAAGGGCTAAGATAGTTTATTGGGGATGGCTCAAAAATTGATATATGGCATGATCCCTGGCTACCTGGGTAGAATGGTTTTAAAATTTTATCCCCTAGAGTGCAGTTGGAATCTAATCGAGTCTCTTGCCTGATTGTTCTAGAATTTTTCGGAGGCTGAAAGTTCCCAAATTCTTTCAATTCTTCTAAGTTGTCTTAATATAGATGATAGATTAATTTAGCATTATGACAAAAGTGGCTCCTACAGTGTTTGAAGTGCTTATAAATTAGTTCTTTCAGTGATTTAGGAGGCCTCCATGTCTCGTACTATTTTTCACAACATCAGTGCTGATATGTAGCGTTGAACTGTGATTTGGAAGCTCAATATCTTTGGTAAAGTTAAACATTTTATATGGCGGTCTTGCAATGATTTTCTACAAACGTTTTCTTGCTTGAGGCGTAAAGGTGTTGTGCATGATGTCTAGTGTGTTGGGTGTGGGCTAGAGGAGGAAGATTTATTCCTTATACTTGTAGAATGTCCAAGAGCAGCAGCCACTTGGTTTGCTAGCATGGCCAGGTTGTGGATTAGGGAGTTGGCTGCATATGATTTCCTAAAGTGGTTTGATAGGCTTGCTGGCTAGCATGATAGGGGGTTTTGGATGTAGTTTGTATGCAAGCCTGGGCAATTTGGAAGGCCAGAAACCATCTAACTATGGACTGTAAGCTATTGGAACTATCAGAGATTGTATTTACAGCTAACAGTCTGTATTTTGACTTTCAAAGTATAACCCCCAATCGTGCTCCAGCTAGGGAGGACATTTGAATTATGGCTTGTTCACGGCCTAGGGAAGGACAAGTTAAAATCAATACAGATGCAGCTAAATCGTTATTTGTAGGTGGATTGGGGATAGTGTTTAGAGATCATCAAGGTACCCCTTTGCACCTTCATAACAAAGGTCTTGATGGTTCATTTTCTTCTAAGGTGTTTGAACTTTTTGCAATATGATTCGCCTTATGGCTCTCTAGAGAACAACAGTTTCAACATATTGTTTTGGAGTCTGACTCCCTACTCGCTATCCAAGTCATTAATGCTTCGGTCACTCGTGCCTCTATTACTAGACAACGTGCTGATAATATAAAGGCTCTAGTAGTGGATCTCTACTATGGATGTGAGGAGAGATCTAAACAAAGTGGATCATTCATTAGCTTCCCATGCTTTACAATCAGTAGGAGATAATGTCTGGCATAGAGATAGTTTCTTAGATGTTAGCAATTTTATTAATCTTGATGTACTAGATCTTTAGTTATAAATGAAAAGATCTCCTTTCACTCAATAAAATAAAATAAAAATAAAAGTATCCAACTAAGAGGGATTTATCCAAAAAATTAAATGTTCCACAATTCATTCCTACGAGAATTCCTATGCTAAAAAGCCAAAACTGAAAAGAACTGCACGAGATTCCTGCTTCCATGAATCAAAGACACCCCAAATAAAGATCAAACTCGATTTTGAATAAAATCCCACGTAATGGCAGTGAAAAGAAAGACAAAGAGACAATAGTACCCAAACTTCTACTACTTCCCTATAACCAAAAAAACTAAACAGGAAAAATGAGAATTATAGAGAACTAAGGAAAGAGGCAAAAACACAAAATTTTCTTAAGGTATTAGAGAAAACGTTCAAGGATATCGGGGCAGTCTGTGCCTTTTCCTTTCCTTTATATCTGAAGATGGGCAAGTATTTCTATAACTTTCATTTTATATTGATTAATGTCCGTTTCTTGTGATATGGTTTTTGTAATTTTCAAGTGATCATAAAAATCACATTTACTAGATCATTAAATTTATCTAGAATCATGTGCCTGGTCATTTCATATAGGAAAGTTTATTATTATGGTGAGTTGGTCATATTGTACAGACATCAAATTAGGAAATTAAGCGCCATAAGCATTCATTCATTAGAAAGGTGCACATGCCGATAAAATCTATTACAAGCATAAGCTTCACGTGCATCAATAAGCCCTTTTTGAGAGCATCAATGTCATATCCTATGAAGCACGGGTACGGATACGGCGATACGGACACGATACGACACGGACACAACGACACAATAATTTTGAAAATATTAGGACACGGACACGGACAAGGACACGATTTAGACACGGCTATATATATATAAATATATATAGAAAAAATTAAATTTATAAAATTTTTGTGTATCATATATATATTTTTAAATAATTTTATAAATTTTATTCACCCAAAAATATATTTATATAACTATTATAAGTTTTAGAAATTTTTTATTCAAATAATTTATCGTAAAATTCTTTATTCTTTATTGTAAAGTACTAAAATAAAGATATAAGATTTTGTAATCAATTTAATTTTTCTATTGAAATTAAAAATAAGTTGAAATTTAAGCGTCTCAAAAGTCATAGACAATTAACAGTATTAAATTATAATTTTTAAGAATTTTTCTTTTTTTATTTGTTAAAAATAATTATAAAAATATTCAAATGTGTTCATGGTGTGTCGGACACTTGTACTTCCCGTGTCCGAATTAAAAAAAAAAAAATTTCGGCGGACACTTCTAACCTTGTCAGACACGTGTCCGCCACGTGTCCATCACGTGTCCACATGTCCCACATGTCCGACACACATTACATTCATTTTTTGAAGTGTCCGTGCTTCATAGGTCATATCATAGGACCGTGGATGGAAAATTATTTCATTTACATGTTCATGCATGCATCACAGCAGCACTAGAGCCACTTAGGCTAAAACATTGCACGAACATTCATATGCTTAAGATAGGCGACATGTTAGATTTTTTTTTTTTTTTTCATAAGCTAGTTGAAACTAGTTTTATTAAGAAGAAAAAAATGTCCAATAAAAGGAACCAAAAACTGGAGATCAGTTTAAAGGGCCCAAAAGAAGCTGAGAACTACAAAGTAAGAAATACATAGACATAAGGATGAATTCAGCTCCTTCAAGCAAAGGCAAATATTAGGAATGGTTGAGCTTGACGCAGAAGGTTCACTGATGAAGTTTTAAACCACAAATAAACTCTATTAAGTATGACATCGAGTAAAACAGAGCATTCAACCTCCTTGGGCCGAAAGATTTTCTTGTTTCTTTCTAGCCATATAGTCCAAACTATGGCAAAGAAGAGACTTGTCAGACCTTCTTTGAAGCTTTGCTATTTATTAGTCTAGTCCATTGGCAAAAAAAAGATCAACTAAGTTATGACGAGTGCACCAACATATTTCATCCATCTTGCAACAGCACACCACACATTCTAGGAGAACTTGCAAAGATAAGGTAGATGGGAAGTTGTTTCAACCTCTTCATTATAAAAACAACATTAGACCTGAGAATCCAACAAGATTCCCCTTTTAAGCTAGGCCTCCTTGGTGCAGGCCTTCCCAAAAATGCTATCCATGTGAAGATTTCCACTTTTGGTGGGCCACTCTGAGCCAAAACTTAGGCAAATTGTTGTTCCCTCTTTTATAGTAGAGTTTAGAATACTCAGTATAAAAAGATTTAACAATATAAACATTAGATTTGCTAAAGCTAGATGTTTCTATTGTGGTGATTATGGTCATATAACATACTCATGCAATATTAGAATGAGGCCTTGGAATAATGAGAATTTCTTTTGGAGGTGCAATAAGTACCAAAACTAACCCCAAAAGATTCAAATATATTTGAGTACCAAAAAGTTATGCTTCAGTTATTTTGTAGATGGAAAAGAGTCGTATCATCATTCAACTGGAAAATCAATGGACATTACTTAATGGCTGGGATGAGATGGCAAAAAAGAACCAACATTTTAAAATTATCTTATTAACCTTTATCTCTCTGTTTTTGCTTACATTAGTTCACTTTTTTATTGTCATGAATGATTATTCATGCGATTAATGTTTAAATAGTTCTGAGTCACGTTTTTTGATTGATTTAGATGCATATTTGCATGAAAAAAGTTTTAAAAACTTTTTGTCTAAAGTGAAGTAGCTGATTTGCTCAAATTTTGAGCTATTAATCCCTATCAAATTTTGAGTGCTAAATGAAACTAGTTTTGTGCTAACTCATGCGGACCCAAATGAGCTCAGTACCAAAAACAAAAATCTTTAGTTGTTTTTTCTTTTTTTTTTAAGCACTATGATGGAACACTTGTGTTTATGGTGGAATAATTCAAACTATCAATACCATCAATAAGTAATCTAAGATAAGAATAAAGAAAAGAAAAAAAAATCCACAATGACAACAAGTTGACATCATGCTCTCTCTTCAAAATTGGTATATACAAGTAGAGACACTACAAATGGGAAAATCATTGTGTGACCCAAAGCAAAGGATATCGACAAACAACTTTGCTTTATGAATGGTGTAAACGGGCAACATTAGAATTCTCTCTTTGATTCACTTTGTTTCTTGATTCACTTTTTTTCTTGTTGTAGCAATTTTTCATAAAAATCCAATTCACCTCTCTCTTGGGTTTCCTTATACTTAAAGATCAACAGTCATGAGTCTCCTAATCCAGTCTCCAACATCTAGTTGGCCTTTAACATTTTGTTTGTAAGAGGATAAAAAGAGGGGAGGGAGAGGAAATAAAAGGAAATGGGTTAGTAATCATATTTAGGAAATACTTTCGGGACAAAAAAAAGGTGGAGAGAAAAAAAAGGTGACGTTCCTTCTTTACTTATCCAAACCATTAATTCCTTCTAAAATTGGAAGGAAAGTTATTAATTTTCTTTTTTTTTTAATTAAAAGACTACATTACTCTCATTATATATTAAAATTACAAATTTACCTAAAAAAAATCTTTACATTTTTCTGATTTCATGAAATTTTTAATAAAAATTGTATTAATATTATAAATTTATTAAATTAGATTTATACAAGTATTTCATAAATAATTTACAAAATAAATATTGTTCATATTATATATAATATTTTTTCTTTAAAAAATAAAATTAAAATTTTTTTTTCTTGAATAACAAAATTAAAATTTTAATACATATTATTTTTCTCTCTCTCATTTTTTTACTTTTTCTCTAATCATTTCATTCTAAATAGAAGAAATAATGCAAAATATTGCTCTTGGGGGATCATAGATCGAACTAGTGGATGTCCTTGTCAATACACGTGCTAAGGACAAATGGCACCTTGGTTTCCTTTCAAAATGAATATCTTATAGGAAAAAGTTCAGGAGCTGGGAGGGGATTTTTGTAATCTGGGAACAATTGCAATATAATAAATAATTAATTTTAAATAATAATATTTATATTTTATATAATAAAAAATTTAATATTTAAATTTTTTATTATATAAAATATAAATATTATTATTTAAAATTAATTATTGATTATATTTAAATTATCATCTAATTCCAAACCTTTTAACTATAAATCAAAGCTCTATCTTTTTTTTTTTTTTGGTCAAAACTAAGTTATATTATTTTGGTTTACAATAAATCCTAATGGGCATATGAGAAGAAGGGAGAATGAGATTAGTAAGGATTGAACCCCTCACCTCATGATTGAAGAACACTCCCCTCAACTACTATACTAAATGTTCAACCTTAATTATCTTATATTATGTTTTCATTCCCAATGTGTTAAGTGAAGTGTACAGTAAAATTAATACATAAAAGTTTGAATTATTATATTGTAAAAAAATATATTAAATTTGACAAAAAAAACACATAAATTAGTGATCTAATTACATAATTTTTAAGTAACGTAAATTTTGTAGCTGTATAGTGAAGCCCAAGGTTCCAACTACAATACAAGATGTACGTGGCACCAAAAGGCATAAGAGAATGCGTCTAGCCGTTGACAGAGTTCACCAACTACGTGAGATTGATCAAATCCAACATCAGAAGGAAATCAACATATACAAAGGAAAAAGTCAATCAGTGAATGCAAAATGTCAAAATGAATGACCTTCGACATAAAACCAAGTTGTTGTGTTGATGTTCTTGAGAGCTTTTACAAGGTTTTTACCATTTACTCTTTAACTGTGAGATAAATAAATACCAAATCTACTTGATTGGAAATTTGAATCTTATAATATTAACTACTTTGTTTTAACTAACTTGGTCTGCATACCACTTTAAAAAAAAAACCTGGAGCAATTAACTACAGCTTGCTCTTATATTCACGTAACTGTCATATTTCTTTTATTCTTTAGTTTGTTTAAAATATATAAATGAAAAATTAGGGTGTTAAGAACCCCTCAAATGTGCAGCAAAATGAATATAAACGGTAGAATACCCGACACATTTGTGGAGGTTACTCACTTTATGGATAAGAGTACTTCTACCTCGTGCGGCATCCTGAATCAGCATTTTCTCATTCTCTTTAGTTATTAACTGACTAACCACTAACCATTAATGAACATAAACAATAGAATATCCTCATGTCTCCAAGCAATTAATGTGGTTAATTTATCACCAGTCAAAGTCCTCACCAAATAATTCACAAGACAAAGGTCTTGAACAATAATCCTTTTCATTTAAAAAAAAAACATGCATAAGACAAAGCTAAAGTCCAAGATATTTTACTTACCAATTCCAAAGAACGGTATATTGCTGAAGGTCCCAATTGTTGTCCTGCTGCAGTTCTCCATATCTGGGCGCCATCTACATAGTTGTTGCGAACCATAGTCTCATTAAGAATGTTACATATATGCTGTAAAGATTTGTAGAAGTATAAGCCCAATAACTTAAACGGATAACAAGAGGTAAGAAGCAAGTAATATTAAATAAATTTTTAAACACCACATCTTACCTAAAACCTTAAGGCTTAGGTTATGAGTCTTATAACCACACTTATATATTGCTTTACTCCTCCCTTCCTTTCCAATATAACACTTTTATATTTTATACTCCAACACGCCCCCTCACGCGAAAGTCCAACTCACTTGGGGTGGGCCCAACTCACTTGGGCTGGAAGCGTGAACAAACAACGAAAAGTCCAACTCACTTGGGTTGGATCCAACTTACTTGGGCTAACTCTAGTTCACAATTAAATGTGAAGGGTAGTAATATTCAGGCTCTGATACCATATAAAGATTTGTAGAAGTATAAGCCCATTAACTTAAACGGATGGCAAGAGGGAAGAAGTAAGCAATATTAAATGGACTTTTGTACACCACATCTTACCTAAAACCTTAAGACTTAGGTTATGGGTCTTATAACCACACTTATATATTACTTTACTCCTCCCTTTCTTTTCAATATGAGACTTTTATATTTTATATTCCAACATATGCTATATATATACCACAAAAAAAAAAAAAATGTCATAACATGTATGACTTCAGTCCCATAATATCATAATACGCTTTATACTACGAAAAACAAAAAAACCCTAAAAAAGAATGTCTTAGTTTTGATATTTTACGCATATTCTACTTTCCTAAATCCACTGATGGAATTTAACCATAACATGTATTGATAGTAAAATAGTCCACATTTAACTTAATACAAAGATGCCTCAGACACAACTTGAAGGAAAAAGTTTATTGGCATACTTTCACGGGCATACTCTAGCTATATTGCCTTAGAAAAAAAAAAAGGTAATATCAAATATTTTTAAAGTAATATTACGTACATTTAAAATTTAATTTTAATAAAATATAAAAAATAAAAGAGGAGTTTGGATGAAGTATGACCATTAAATATACTCATATAATGAAACTCGTTTAAATAAAATTGGTGAGGTGCTTAAATTACAGTTTAATTTTTACAACTGGCTTTTTCACCATGTTGCACGAAAATGGGAATTGAACTAATAGCAAACTTTTGAACCAACGAAAGACCAGAGGAAATCAACAAACATAAGCGTGAATGTTTAATTAAGAGTCCCAAATAGGACTAAATGCAGCGATTCCTTTGGCTCTGCATGCATTGACCACGTCCTTGCTACCTTCTGGATTGCTGGTAACGATGACTACTTCAGCTCCCCCTCTTTTGGCAGCAACAATGCTCATTTCTGACATAGTAAGGCGGCCGAGCACAGCAGTGTCTTCTGGATGTCCACTCATCATCTCCTTGATTTCCCTGCCAAAATTTTACTCTATCCCTTTAGCCACCCATAGCAAGCACAAACTTGCTCTACATGGCTGCAAAAGAAATGACAGGAAAACGCAAATTCCCGAACCGGTTGCCACCAGAAGCACCCTGTCATACATGTTCACTAGGTAAGGCAGGCCAGCAAAGTGCACTTGCCTAACCCACAAGTGGCTCGGTGGGTTTGAGACCAAGTCTTTTGTGAAGTCCCCGACCGCGCCCGCAAGCATCATGTGTCTTGTTTTGCCGTCAGAAATGATGCCAAAAATGTGCCATTCTGAAAGTGGGGACGGACTAATCCTACCTAATATACCGGCTTGAACTCCACCTTCAAATTTTATTATGGAGGCATGACCAGAAGGAGAAGAGATTTTGACAGGCAAGCGCCTCATTGTTATCCACAGAATTATAATTAGTATTGTGATGGCTACTGTGAAGCAAAACTCTTGTTTGATCAACTTGGAGCCTAATTGATTGCTATAAGATTTTGTTTTCGGGTCATAAGAGATGGTCAAGATAATAAAAGCCCACAGGAGACCAAGAGAAGTCCATCCAGCAAAACGGTGAATCCTCTCAAATAAGTTGTGATGGAGATGCCGAACAAGAGGGAATGCAGCCAAGGAAGAGAAGAAGAGAAGAGAAAATATTGCAGAGGCTACAACTATGATCTCAGTAGAAGTGTTCTCTCGGTTCTTTAAAGTAAGAACTAAAGCATATGTGAGCCACGCAACTGAAGAAATTCCATAACCACTATGGATACCTCCAAGACTCTGAAGAAGAGAGGTTGTGGCAGTTTTGACAGGTAGAGGAACCCAAGACCTCCCCAAGGTCTTGACAGTGAGCCAAAACACGTTTCGCAAGAAGGCCTCGCTCCTGCAGAATGTCAGGGCAAGAATGTTGGCTATGGAGAAGAGTGCAGCCCTATTTCTTGCGTATGGGAAATTTCCAGTGGCAGCAAGGACCAAGGCAGTGATGCTCATGGTCAAGCAAACCACAAAGTGTCGCTTATACATCGTAAACAAACCTTGATCAAGCAAAATAATTGACAATCTGGATTCCCATTTTGTAGCAGCAGGCTTTGGTTGTTGCCATTGCACGTGCTTACTGGCAGATGGTAGCATTGGAGTAGTTCCCTTTTGCTCCTTCGACACCTCCTCTGCACCCTTTTCCAATCTTTCCAAAGTCATGTGGTAGCCATAGTCTACTTCATCGTCGTCATCGTCCATTTCAAGTCACAGTAATGGCTACAAGCTCTGCTAGTAGACCTTGCTATGGAACCAGCTGAGAAAACTTTGGAAGTGCTTCCCCATGGAAGCCAATATCACTTGCTTTCTTTAGCACCATCTGTGGCAGTCGGTGCTGCTGTTGATATGTGAAGGTCCCAACAGATTTAGAGTTCCAGTGGTGCTTCTATTTTGCTGCTGAGGTATTTGTTTTATTCAGGTTGCATTCCAGTATTCAAAATCAGTTATGGCTGTTATGATTGCTGATTTGAAGATGCTGGAGCTTGCCTTGAAGCTGCTGATGTGATAACTTCAGTCTTAAGGATAATCATAGCTTGCTTAGTCAAGTAGTGATGTCATTATGTATTTAAATTTGAATTTGAATACAATACAAAAGCTGTAATAGCTAATTGTACTGTTTTTGCAAATCTTCAATGCTTCATATATAATGAAGCAAAAGTGAAATTAATAGATCATCTATCTTCAGCCAATATTTCTTATTTTTTTTCTCATTTTTATGGTCTTCATATAAAAGTTCATTAACTGAACTACAAGGCAATTAAGGGAACTAACTGCTGCTGAACCAACAACCTGGTATCAGAGCATTTAAGATCCTCTTGTGACCTATAAAGAGTGCTTGATAGAGAGAGCAAACACGTGAGGAAGAGGTAAAATTAGAGTGCAATCAAGTCTTTGTCACAAATGGCTTCATCAAGCTTTTAGCCACAACCTCCACCCAAATTCACAGGTTCACACAGTAGACTGTGATGATGAAGACTTATTTGAGGGCTTTTGACCTCTGGGAAGGGACAGAGAATGGCACTGATCCAGCACCCTTACCTCCTAATCCTACTCTTGCTCAAGTCAAACACCATAGTGAGCAAGTTGCCAAAAAATACAAGGCACTGACCTGCATTCAAACAGCAGTGTCAGAGTCTATTTTCAACAGAATCATGGCCTGCGAGTTTGGTGGCAGTTTGAGGACCAAAAACATGCAATTGTTGAACTTGAGAAGAGAATTTGAACTATTGAGAATGAAAGATATAGAATCAGTGAAGGAGTATAGTGATAGCCTTTTTAAGGTACTGAGCCAAATCAGAGTCCTAGGAGAGGACTTTCCTGCCAAGAATGTTGTTCAAAAGGTTTTAGTAAGTGTGCTAGAGAAGTTTGAAGCAACAATTACAGCCTTGGAACATTCTAAAGATCTAAAAACCATCAGCTTACCTGAGTTGATAAATGCTCTTCAGGCTCAGGAGCACATAAGACTTATAAGACAGGAGGAGATTTCGGAGGGTGCTTTTGGTTGCTAAGCAAAAACAGAAGCCACAACAAAAAAAGAAAAAATCTGACAAGCTAGATAAGAAGGAAGCAGAATTTGGAAGATCAGAGGCCAAAAGACAGTATGCACCTTGTCAGTATTGCAAGAAAACCAATAACCTCTCTAAGTATTGTTGGAAAAGGCCAAATCTTGTCTACAAGATCTGCAACAAGAAGGGGCATTCAGAGAAAATATGTTGGAACAATGGAAAGCAGAAGCAAAGTTAGCAGCAAAGTGAGCAAGATGTTCAAAAAGCTCAAGCTGCAGATGAAGATCAAGATAATGAGGAACAACTATTTGTTGTTACAACCTGCACCAACACAAATGGCAACAAGGCATGGCTTGTGGACAGTGGCTGTACAAGTCACATGTCACCTAATCTTCACATGTTCAAGGAGCTTGATGATTCCTTTAAATCCCAAGTTATAGTTGGGATTGGAGAGGTTATTCAAGTTGAAGGCAAAGGGACTGCTGCAATCAAAACGAAGACAGGTATCAAGCTCATAATAGATGTGCTTTACGTACCTGCCATAAATCAAAATTTGCTCTTTGTAAGACAGTTGCTTGAGAAGAAATATTCCTTAAATTTCAAAAATAAAGCTTTTATTATCTATGACTCTGCTGGTGCTGAGCTTACAACAGTTCCTATGCAAAGAAAAAGTTTTGTTTTAGACTTGAATAGCATGGAATCTCATGCTTTATCTGCTCATGATGTTAACACCACTCTCTGGCATCAAAGGCTTGGACACTTTCACTTTTCTGGCTTGGAAAAACTTCAAAGAGAAGGTCTAGTCTATGATTTTCCAAATATTGCTGATAATGATGGTGTTTGTCAAATTTGTCAACTAGGGAAGCAATCAAAGCTTCCTTTCTCTTTAAAACAGTCTTGGAGAGCTAAAGAGAGGCTTCAGTTGGTGCATACTTACTTATGTGGACCTATGAGTACTGAATCCCTGAATGGAAGCAAATACTTTATTAGCTTCATTGATGACTTCAGCAGGTTTTGCAAGCTTTACTTCCTCAAATCTAAAGTAAAAGTTGCTGGTGTGTTTCTAAAATTCAAGACCTGGATTGAGAAGCAATCATGCTTGAGGATCAAAGCTGTAAGATCAGATAATGGCACTGAGTATGTGTCAGACTCCTTCAAACAAATCTGTGCAGAAGCAAGTATACTGCAACAATTGACTGCACCTTACTCACCCCAACAAAATGGGGTCAGTGAGAGGAAAAATAGGACCCTTCTTGATATGTCCAGGTGTTTGTTGTTTCCAAAATCCATGCCCAAAAGGTTTTGGGCTGAAGTTGTAGCCACTACTTGCTATCTTCTCAATAGACTGCCTACCAAGGCATTGGTCAAAAAGACACCATTTGAAGCATGGTACTAGTTCAAGCCTTCAGTGAGCCATCTCAGGGTATTTGGCAGCCTATGTTATACACTAGTTCCAGAAAAGAAGAGGGACAAGATTGATCAAAAATCCTCAGTGGCAATTTTTATTGGTTACACAAATACACCACATAACTATAAGTGTATGATATTCTTACTGGCAAGGTTCATGTTAGCAGAAATCTCAGATTCAGTGAAGAAGAGCTGTGGAATTGGGACAAGTCAAAAGTTGAAAGCAAGCGACTAGAGGGCAAACATATTCATCAGCTTCAAAACCAGGATTCTTATCTTTCTGAGGATGAAAATGTTGATCACTGTTCAGTAAGAGGCATTAGAACACTCACTGACATTTATGAAAGGTCTAATGTAGCCCTATTTGAACCCTCAAGCTTTGAAGAAGCTGGTGGTGATCCTGGTTGGAATGCAGCAATGCACGAGGAAATACAAGCCATTGAGAGGAATGGCACTTGGGTTCTGGTACCCAAACCCAAAGACAAGAAACCTATTGGTGTAAAGTGGGTCTATAGAGTTAAACTCAACTCTGATGGCTCTCTAAACAAACTGAAAGCCAGACTAGTGGCTAAAGGTTATTCTCAGAAGCAGGGCATTGACTACATAGAAACATTTTCCCTTATGGCTAGATTGGAAACTATAAAGCTGTTGCTTGCTCTAGCTGCTAAAAAATGCTAGTTTGTACATCAATTAGATGTCAAATCATCTTTCTTAAATGGAGTGCTGCAGGAAGAGCTCTATATAGAACAACCACCTGGGTTAATCAAGGAAGGTGAAGAAGACAAGGTGTACTTCTTAAAGAATGCTCTCTATGGCCTTAAACAAGCACCTAGAGCCTGGTACAGCAGAGTTCATGATTATTTTCAGAAACATGGCTTCAATAGGAGCCTAAGTGAAGCTACGTTGTATGTGAAGGCCACTAATTCTCATTTTCTATGTGTTTCATCTATGTGGATGATCTAATGGTAATTGGGGACAACTCTACATTCATTCAAATGTTCAAAACTGATATGAAAAATCAGTTTGAGATGACAAATTTGGTAAATTTGCATTATTTCCTTGGTTTGGAAGTCCATCAATCCAAACAAGGAATTTTTATCAATCAATCAAAGTATGCAAACCAAATTCTGAACAAATTCCAAATGCAGTCCTATAGAAGTTGAAAAACTCCTCTAACTCCTGGGGATAAATTTCAGAAGGAAGATGGTGATGTGAAGACAGATGCAAGTAAATTTAGAAGTTTCATTGGATGCCTCTTGTATCTCTCAACTACAAGACCATATATAATGCATTCTGTCAGTTTATTATCAAGATATATGCATTTTCTCAGTGAAATTCACTTAAAGTAGTTAAAAGGATCCTGAGGTATATCCAAGGAACAACAGACCTTGGTATAATGTTCAAAAGAAGTGAAAAGTTGGAGCTGGTAGGCTATGTGGACAGTGATTGGGCTGGATCACTTGATTACATGAGAAGCACAACTAATTTTGTCTTTACATTTGGCTTAGGTGTGTTTAATTGGAGCTCAAGAAAGCAACCAATAGTGGCTCAGTCCACAGCAGAAGCTGAGTACATTGCAGCTGCTTCAGCAGTAAACCAAGCTATATGGATTAGAAAGATCCTAACTGATTTGAGCTTACAGCAGGTGGAGCCAACTAAGATTTTTTGTGACAACCAAACTGCTATTGCAATCTCTAAGAATCCAATTCTACATGGCAGAACCAAACATTTCAACATTAAGCTACACTTTATCAGAGAGGCACAAGAAAATGGAGAAGTAATTTTGGTTTATTGCTCATCAAAAGATCAGATTGCTGACATCTTTACAAAGAGTATGCAAAGACCAAAGTTTGAAGAGCTCAGAGGTGCTCTTGGAATACAAAATTTTTGCACCAAGGAAGAGTGAAGGTTCCAGCAGATGCAGAGTTCTAGTGGTGCTTCCATTTTACTGCTAAGGTGTTTGTTTTGTTCAGGTTGCATTCCAGTATTCAAAAATCAGTTATGGCTGTTATGATTGCTGATTTGAAGATGCTGGATCTTGCCTTGAAGCTGCTGATTTGATAACTTCAATCTTAAGGATAATCATAGCTTACTTAGTCAAGTAGTGATGTCATTATGTATTTAAATTTGAATTTGAATACAATGCAGAAGCTGTAACAGCTAATTGTACTGTTTTTGTAAATCTTCAATGCTTCATATATAAAGAAGCAAAAGTGAAATTAATAGATCATCTATCTTCAGCCAATATCTCTTCTTTCTCTTCTCGTTTTTTATGGTCATCATATAAAAGTTCATTAACTGAACTACAAGGCAATTAAGAGAACTAACTGCTGCTGGACCAACAATATGGCAAATGGATCTGCATGAGGTTTGATCTCAAAGGCCACTTCTCTGCAGCTTGAAAACCTCACTGGATTTTGCATGGTTTTGCAGTTCCTTCTCCTCCCAAGAGTCAAGACACTGGACCAGAAACAAAACAAATTACTTTTTTATTGTGAAAAAACAGAAGATCTAGAGTCTCTAAAAGATCAATGCTGGTGGTGGTTTTTGTGTGGAAAAGGAAACTCAAGCTAGCAATTTATAGAGTTCTGCGCATGAGACATGCACAGTACTTGATGCAGTACCAAGTCAATTTGATCTGTTCAAAGAGGCCGTGTTTTGTGTCTTGTTACAGAGACCGACGAGAGAGAAGTGCCGTAACAGAAAAACGGATCACAGAAGTTTCTTTTGTCTGACGGAAAAAGAGGGACGGGTGGTGGGGTCAATTTTCCACAGAAAATATTTGATGTGTATTTAAATAACATTTTTGAAAACTCTATATACATTTTAGACTAAGAGTATGCTTATTCTATCCTAATATATGGTATATTTTTCTAAACAAATAAAAAATAATAATAATAAAGCAAATTCATCCAGTCTCATGACCCGCCTCGCTCGTCTTTTTTTTTTTCTTTTTTTGTTTGTTTACCTTTCCGTTTCTGATTTCATGTACATATCCTTTCTGGAAAGTAAATATTTGTGGGTGCGGACAAAGCGCTGGAAATAACGGTCAAACAATCCTGCAACTGCGAGGTAACGTGTAATTTATTGAAGAGAACCTGTGAGGAAACAAATAGAGAATTGATTAACATGGAAATGATAGAGACTAATATAGTGATTTGGTCTTATGGTTTGCTTGCACGGTTAGTGCATTACAAAAAAGAGCATGGCCGCCTAACACCTAAAAAGCGACGTCGGTGAAATTTAAGGAATTTCATAACCTTATATAAAATACCACTCGGATTCCCCCAAATTATTGGGCACTACTTGTAATACTTGCCTTAGAGTTTACACTTGATATTTAAAATAGCTAACCAATTTGCCAACAAAATATTTAAGGGAATATTTTTTTTTTTTTTTTTTGGCTTTTAGAGCTGGTAATTCAGGGTTGTGGTTTGGTGGAGGTAACTCCTTCAACCATTTCAGTTAGATTAAAATCTCAAAAGGTTTTTTTTTATTAATTAGCTTTGACTAAGATAAAAAATCGTGACTTTAGTCTGGAGATGACTCTAAAACCAAGTACATTATAACTAATTGGGAACTTTCAAGACATTGGTGGAATAATACTCTAGGTCTAGGTATTCGTTTCCACTGATTATTTGATTTATTATTATTAAGTAAAAGATGCTCCTACATTTACTTAGTTGAGAATGAGGGGCTAGCCTAATAGTAATCTGGGAATCTCCCACTTCCCCAAGAGATTAGCACAGAAGATTACAAAGAGATGTTAGATAGTTCTTATTTATAATCATAGCCACAATACATTAACGCATCTCTCTTCAATTTCGAAGAACATCAGATTTAGCTGATTGATTACTAACTGCATGTTACAGTTTGTATTTGCTGACTTAAAATATCGCAATGAAGCATTTAAATCGTGTGTTTTGGATGCAATGTACTATATCTACTTCTTTGCTCTAGACTAGGCTTAAGACTACAAATGAAAGAACGAATTGAACAATGTCACGTGGATGGAGAGGTGTTGACGCAGAGAAATAAAGAAGTACTTTATGTGCATATTATTGATAAGTATAATGTACACAACTTTAGTTGTAAGTTTTATAAATTTTTTTTTTTTTTTGAGTTATCAACAATATACATACAGGGTAACTCTGTTTCTATCTACGTTTACCCATTTCTGTGTCCATATAACTATGCTCTTACACAATTAGCAAGTAAAATTATGAAACCAACCGAATCGTGTTGTTAACAAATTAATGTTGTAACAGTATATGTTTAAAAGTTGCTACCAATAAGTTATTGTAGATAATTTTCTCGTCAAACTTCATAAAAATTAATTAGAATATGTTACAGATTTTCTCAGTAAAATTATGGCGGCAATAATGGTTCTTCACTTTGTACTAGATGAAGACTGTTCTAAGAATAAACGCCGTTAATTAGTTTCTCTCTCTGTCTCTGTTTTTTTTTTGTTTTTTTGTTTTTGAGAAAGCCGTTAATTAGTTTCTCGTCTGCTTATTGTTATGACATTCCTGGCAGGAATGTGACGTCGGGGTACCTTCCAAGCCAAAAAGTGGACACCGTATTTTAGGATATAAAATTTCAATTGAAAAATTCTTAACCTATCATATAATGTCTAGCTATGTATTTCGCTAACTATTGATTTAAATTTCAAGGAGGATGTGATATCCTTTTTATGTACCTAACACTGCTCTAACAAATCAATTATCTTATGAGGGCATTTAGATAAGTTGGAAATGAGATGTCATAGTATTCTATTTTAGCATGAAACAAAAATTTCCTAATTCTAAGAGAAACACCCTTGTTACATGTAGTTCGCCACCTCAAGCAAATTTCTTATCCCGAAGTTGCATATTAATTTTAGGAAAAATTATATTTAACTTACTCCACTTTCAATACGATAATAATTACAAGCATATTTTTTAGACTCAAATGGCGGACATATTTTTTATATTAGAAATTTCTTTAAAATAAACTCGGAGTCGCACTTCTACTGAACACATGAAATGCACTTAGAAATTGATTAGACCATCCCTTTCCTCTAAGCTTTAAACCGGCCACTGCTGCCTTTCACCCATCCCTTGCACCGGCATCCTCCCTCTCTTATTTTGTTTAAGGACCACGTCTGTTAGGCTTCAGCTTGTGACGTTCTCTCCACTGTTTAAAATTTTGGTGATTATTGCTCGCATATGCATTATGATGGCAAAGATTTCAAGTTGGCTGCTGTTTAATCATCATACCTAACAAAATCTAATGGTATGATGATGGAGTTTTCATTTCTTGAAGCGTCTTTCATGCTTGGTTATTAAAAATAAGACACGGATTTCTTAAGTTTGATGGGCTGTTATCCAGAAGTTCCTAATGCAAGCAATTTTAACGTGAATAATTTTGTACAATGAAACTTGTATTTAGCGAACAAAGGCTAGAGCCTAATGTGATCGTAAAAAGGTTTTCAAGCAATGACATGCATAATGGATCACAATAATCTCTTATCCATTCTCAGGAAAGGCTACTATTGTTGTGTGTATTTGTGATTTCTAATTTGACCCTTTTGAAAAATGACTAAAGTTAACTCAATTTGAGATATAAGTGAAAACAAGAATATTAATAGACTGCAATTGAAATAAATTAAATTAAATTAAATTAAATTTGTACAATACAAAATTATGTGTATTGTACTCACAAGAAAGTGAGTAAGAATAGCAAATGTTGTTTATTTAAGTACCACAGAAATTGGAACAAAAACTGGGTGTCCTATATTCTCAGGCCTTTTTCTCATTGTCACATGCTAATCGTAGCTTTTTGTTTTTGTTATATACTTTGGGTGGTTTCTCGTGACAATAATAATAAAGGAACTCGGTTAAGCCAAATGGACCACTACAATGAGATTGTTTTTAAGCATGTTGTGTATAATTTAGCCAAGCAATGTACCACCAGGCAAACTAATTTCATTGTCAACTTTGACATTGGTTTCGGCTGGCATTTCCTTCTGTTTCGGATCTGTATTAATTTCCTCTATTTATTCTTTTTCAATAAAAACCTGGATTATTAAAAAAAAAAAAAAAAACCAGTCAGTCCATTTCCTTTCCTTTTTTCTTTTTTGTATGGCTTTTCTTGCCTAATGATACAATTGAATAGGTGTCTTAATATAGGGAAAGGGCCTTTTATATGCGAGGGTACATCTCCTTTTTATTAGCAAAGGGCCTCGTTTGTATTTAAGAGTGATTCTCGTATCTCGAAAAGCAAACAGTATCAGATTTGAACGGCAACTCTTTCTGACCGAAGAGCAGATGTTGCGGGCGGAGCAGCATTGGTGCCTACCGACAGTAGAAAGAATGTAATGGCAAACTTCGGTTTGTTTCTGTAGTAGGTTGTTTTATTCATGCCGGTGAAGCAGGGCTGCTAACGAGGAGATTGTTTGCAATTTGGTCATTGTACCAGCACGGTATTTTGCACGGTATTTTGCAGGATTGTGCTTGTTTACAGATTTTGAACTTCTTGACAATGAGAGTAATATTATGTACACATAAATTTATAGTCTGGGACTGGAAGTCATTCAATATAAGAAAAAAATTTCCTTGCACGAACATTGTATTTTGTTTTGACCAAAAAAATGATCTATTACGAGTCAAATTAACTCTCATTTAAATATCTCACTTAACGACCTTTGTAGAGGCCGAATCACTATCTGAGTACTGAATGGTTTGAGCGTAACTTTCTCAAACTAACTATGGCGATTACCAAATCTTGAATCAAGCCAGTTATTGCCGAACATGAAGGTGTCTAGGGTCACACGCTGCCAGTGGGATTCGAATCCAGACCATGAGTAAGGAAAGCATATTGAGTTATTACTAAACTATTACTTCATATGTTTTCTTACACAAACATGATCCACTAACTTGATTATAGATTCATAATAAAATTGAGAGATAATAAAAAAAAAAAAAACTCAACTTTTTTCCCGTCATTTAATAAGTTAAGTATAGTTTATACATTTTGAATATTAAATTAAGCACAGTTTATTTATTTTGAATATTTATAATGATATTTTTACAATTCTTGTGCAAGGTAGAGTGTGATCGAACAATTTTTACAAGTGTATAGAGTCAATCGTAGTAATAAAAATTTGACAAATATTTCAATAGTCGAACCCACAAGAAACAAAATTAATTAAGATGTATACCACTAATTAAACTGAATTAAACTAAAACTAGAAAATTGAACCAATTAATTAAAACTAAAATTTACCCAAGTTAATTAATTGAACTGAAAATTGAATTGACAATTTATTAAAAATAACTAAAAATCTAAATTAATTAAAGACTAACAAGCAAAATTCAAAATTGAGGTTTCTTAAATTGAGAAGAAATTAGCGCTCAAGATTTCACCTAATAGGAGGTAAATTACATTAGTATTCTATGGATTTCGTAATTTAAACGTCATTTTTATTACTATAACTTTTGCTCTCTTTCGAGTAACTAAGTCTTACATAACCTACTTGTGATCTTCTCCCAAAATTACACAAAAAATATATTAAACTCATTAAAATTGAAGAACTTATTAAGGTCATACAAATTTCTAATCTCTCAATATCAAAATTTGTATATTTATCTATCTTGTGTAAGACTAATGTCTCATCTCTTAAAATTTTGACACAACCCAAAAATTTACTTTTATGGTGATCAGACATAAAAATAACAATTAACTTAAAGTAGATAAATCAAATGTAAGTCTTTAAATTAAACTAAATTAATCCAAAAACAAGAAATCATTATGATCACTAAGTAATTTAACCCCAAACTAAGTTACATCTTTTACCCTACCTTGAGGTTTAGCTATCTATGTTAGAATTCAAAATATCAAAAGCAAATAGTTTAATTGAATTCATAAGAACAAGAAGAAAGAAGAAAAACTTCATTTAAATGCCTGAAATATCCGAACTCTAACTGCAGTCTTCAATTATCTTTCTCTTTCTCTTTCCTTTTCTCCTCTGGCTTGATGAATGTTCCTCTCTTTCTATTTTATGCATTTGTCTTGTTGGTGTAGGAACAATTAGAAGACTTCTTAGGATTTTTTGGTTTTATATGATGCTATGGATTGACAAAAATACCCGCAGATAGTATTTCAGACTTGTATTTTCACTGAATCAATTGTGTTCTGTATCTTTTCTTCTTTTATTTTCATCTGTTAATCCATCTGTTCTGTTTATGCCTTTTTGATCTTCAGGACGTCATTTTGGTATCAGAGCCTAGAAAAGGCTGTATATTTATTTAAATTATAGTTCTATTTAGTAATAATTTAGATAAGTGGTTGTGAGCCAGACTAGATTCCAACTGAACCCAGTGCAGAGGATAGCAACAGTAAGTCCCGACGGACAGGGCAAACGTTGTGTGCTGCAAGGGTATAACCGGAGTAGTCTACCATAAACACTGTTTAAATTATTAATAAATATGGATTCTAATTTATATAGATCTACTTCATTTTCTAACTCTTCTACTTCTGATTCCTCGGAAATCAGGAATGTTATAAACCGTGAAGAATTAACTTATGAAAATTTTAAACAAATTGATAATTGGGAAATACCTCATATTAAACCAAGTCAAGTATACCATCTGTCTAAATCTATCTTTTCTAAACTCACAAATAAATCAGATCTCCATATTAAAACTGAGCATAGGGACATCCCTCTCTTAGATTCGTTAAAAGAAATCCCTCTTTTAACTCCAGAATCACTTAAACAACATAAAACCAAAGGCTTTGAGTATATCCACTTAGGCCTTATCCAAGTCGCTTTTAAACCCCTCACTCGTGAAGGATTAAACACTTCTATTCTAGCTATTCTTAGGGATGCTAGACATGTAAACTTTGAAGATTCTCTTCTTGGAACTGTTGAGTCCACTTTAAATTCGGGACCAATCTCCTTTGATTGTTATCCTAATATGACCATTTCTTTGCGTGATAAAAACATTTTAAAATGTGCTGTTTTACAAGTTAAAATGCATAATTATAACATGTTACTAGGATCTATCCCTGTTACATGCATCTTCCGTATTCATTATAGACTCATGACATCTGCACTTCTCCCTACTAAACATTTACAGCAATCTGTAAAAGGAGAAACTTTGTTAATCCAGACAGATCTCTCTAGATCAAATGTTAGGATTCCTAAACCTATTCTTTGGAAAGACATCACTTTTCCTGAAGAATGGATTCTTCAAGGAGTTACGATCCCCAAAGGACTGCCACCTCCAGAATTAAACCCTAATTTGGTTTAGATAAACCAATTTAGTGACGGTAAGGTTACTTTAAAATTTGACAGATTACCTAGGTCTTCTAGTTCTAGGTTTTTTGAAGATTCTATGTCCACTATAAACATAGGAAATGTTTCTCAAATTCCTTCTGTTATAAACATTCCTCTTAGTAAACCAAGGCATTCTACATCAGAATTGCCAAACACAACTTTTAAACATGCTAGTTATCAGACTAGTATTCCTCATTTGATTTACCAAACAGGTGAATCATCTTCTAAACCAGTAGAACCTGTTGAACAGGAAAGTCCACCTTCTCAACCAACATCTCCAACATATTCTGCCATAACAGAAAATGTTTTACATGTTATTTAAAAAGATTTTGAACTTGATAAAACCTTTTTAAGAACAGAATTTTATTCTGATAAAAACAAAGAAATCAGAAAATGGTTTTTCATGCAATGTGATGACATTCTGCCTGATTTACAAAAATCATTTTATGAATTTCTTAAAACCAATAGAATTCATATTCTATTTTTTGATTGGTTTCAGTATCATACAGAAACTTCTAAAGAATGGCAAAATGAATTTCCATATTTTGAATGGCCAGTTGACATTTTCATAAAACCTAATAATCCAATTTTTAAAACACTAAATCCCATTTCTAAAAAGAAAAAACTTCCAGTTTGGGAAGTAGAGGGGAAACAGATTCAATCTGAACACCCTCCACCACGAAAATGTTCATTTAAACAAGGTGAAACTCAAATTGAGATTTATCCATTTAAAATCCCCACAAACTCTGAAGATAAGAATCTAAAGAGTTTAATTGAACAAAATAACTTTTCTAATATCAGTCTTCAAATGATTGGTAATCAATTAGACAGAATTGAAAAGAATTTTCAATTAACTGATTTTCAAACCACAGATAAAAATCCTGTTTTTAAACCTTTTGAAGTTTCCTCTTCCAGTAAAAAGGAATTTCAAAATGATAAAACCAGTTTTCTAGACATTGTTAAATAGCAACTAAGTTCCATAGGATCGTCCAGTCCATCCACCTCTAAGGTTGTTCTAGATACACCTGTTAGACTTAGTATGCCAGTATCTTCTTCTCAAACCATTCAAGTTCTTGATGCACTTGAAACCTTTTCTGTTTCCAGTAAAGAAATAGAATCTCCTAGACTTAATAAACTTATTTGGACCCCGTGTACTGTACCTCAGTATAGGACTCCAGACTTAGACAATGATTCTAAACAATTGACCACCCAGACTAAATACAGTGCAAACTCCATTTATGAATGGAACATAGATGGCATATCAGAATACAACATTCTTGGCATTTTGCACCAGATGACGATGGCAGCAAATGCTTATCGTTCTCAAAATACTAATATTTCTGATCGTGCCATAACTGAAATCCTTATTGCAGGATTTACAGGGCAACTTAAAGGATGGTGGGATTTCCATCTTTTAGACACAGAACGATTAGAAATATTAACCTCAGTAAAACTTGATGATGATATGATCCCAATCATAGATTCATTAGAAAATCCTATTCCAGATTTAGTATCCACTCTAATTCTGACTATATCCCTCCATTTCATAGGAAACCCTTCTCACCTTAGGGATAAAAACACTGAACTTCTGTCTAATCTTAGATGTAAGAAGTTAAGTGATTTCCAATATTATAAAAACACCTTCTTAACTAGGTTAATGCTTAGGGAAGATTCCAACCAGTCTTTCTGGAAGGAAAAATTTCTTGCAGGACTCCCTACTCTAGGTGAAAAGGTTCGTAATAAACTCAAAGAAACGATAGGAAATCCGATTCCTTACACTAAACTCACCTATGGTGAATTGATAAGTTCTACCCAAAAGGAAGGACTTAAAATTTGTCAGGACATTAAACTCCAGAAACATCTGAAGTGGGAAATGAAGCGAACCAGACAAGAACTGGGAAGCTTTTGTAAACAGTTTGATTTCAATCCCCTTCCAAAGGATTCAAAAAAGAAATCACCAGCCAAAACCTTTTTAAAAAAGAAGCGGTTTTCTAAAAAACAACAGTCTTCAAAAAAGCTTTTTATAAACCCCATTTTAAAAAGAAACGTTTTCCAAAACAAAAACAATTTAAACAAAATTCTTCAAGCCCTTCCACTTCTAAACAAATTGTTTGTTATAAATGTCATCAGCCTGGCCACATGGCTAGATTTTGTAAACTCCATAAAAAGCTGAATGAAATTGAGCTTGATGAACAAGTTCATCAAAAGCTTAATTCTCTCATCATTGAACTCTCTGAATCAGATAATGATTCATCTAATTCTTCTGCACAGGTAGATGAAATAGGTGAACTAACAGATACTAGTAGTAAGACTAGTTCTGATTATGATTCTGATAAACAAGTTAATGTTCTTACAAAAGACCAAGAGTTTATTCTCCAGGTTATTAAGGACATTAATAATCCTGAAATTCAGAAAAGATATCTTCTACAACTTCAGGAATCTCTTGAACAATCTCAGACAACAACATCTGTAATAAACTCCCATTCCAATCCTTATGATTTGACTCATATTTTGAATAAATCTAGAAAACCGAAAACAGCCAGTCTCTCTCTAACAGAGTTACAAGCTGAGATTAAAACTATCAAAGTTGAGTTAAAACAACTTCAGACTAAACAAAATAGTGATTCTCTTTTGATCCAACAGTTGCTTCAAAAGGCATTCACTAAATCTGATTCTAGTTCAAAATCAGAAACTGATAAAACTGTAGATCAAGATCCTATGTATCAGGATCTACAGGAGAAAAAAGATTTTTTAAATGTTTTACATGAAATAACTTCTCGCAAATATTTAATAAAAATAAAACTTGTGTTTTCAAAAGATTTTTCATTAGATACAATTGCTCTGTTTGACACAGGTGCAGACCTGAATTGTATCAAAGAGAGTATTGTACCTAAACATCTACATCAAAACACTTCCGAGAAACTTTCAACTGCTAATGCCTCTAAATTAACAATTACAGGCAAAGCTAATGCTTATATTGTTAATCTAGACACTAGCATTTTAACTACATTTTTATTAGTAAAAGATATCCATCATACTTGTATTTTGGGTACTCCCTTTATAAACTCGATAACCCCTTATAAGGTAAGTTATCATGGTATTTGTTTTAAAACTAAAAATCCTACTCGGAAACATGTTTTAAAATTTCTTCAAAAACCAAAAACTAGAAATCTTCATTTGTTAAAAACACATAGCATTTATCATAATGAGATTAATAATTTGATAAAAACAAAGAAAGTAGAACTTTCTGTTTTAAAACAATCTGTCTCTCTTAAACAAATTGAAAAACAACTTGTCTCTAATTTTGTCAAAAATAAGATTTCTAATTTGCAAAATCAGTTTCAAAAGGTACTTTGTTCTAATCTTCCAACGGCATTTTGGGAATGTAAACAACATATGGTAGATTTACCATATGAACCAAGTTTTGATGAAAAACAAATTCCCACTAAAGCCAGACCTATACAAATGAATGCTGAACTCCAACAGCATTGTAAAAACGAAATTACTGATTTGCTTAGTAAGAAGCTTATCAGGAAATTTCGTTCTCCTTGGTCATGTTCTGCATTCTATGTAAACAAGAATTCAGAAATTGAACGAGGAATTCCTCGCTTAGTCATTAATTATAAACCCTTAAACACTGCATTAAAATGGATTAGGTCACCTATTCCTAATAAAAAAGATTTATTAAATAAACTACATTCTGCACTCATATTTTCTAAATTTGACTTAAAATCAGGTTTTTGGCAAATTCAAATTGCCCCACAAGACCGTTATAAAACCGTCTTTACTGTTCCATTTGGACAGTATGAGTGGAATGTTATGCCATTTGGATTGAAAAACATGCCAAGTGAATTTCAAAGAATAATGAATGACATTTTCTCTGCATATTCACATTTCATCATTGTATACATTGATGATATACTGGTATTTTCTCATTCCATTTCAGAACATTTTAAACACTTAAAAACGTTTTTCTTCATTGCAAAGAAAAATGGTCTTGTTCTGTCCCAATCTAAAATGTCTCTTTTCCAGACAAAAATTCGTTTTCTTGGACATCATATCATCCAAGGAACAATCACACCTATACAATGATCCTTATCTTTTGTTGATAAGTTTCTTGATAAAATCCTGGATAAAACTCAATTACAGAGATTCTTAGGAAGTCTCAATTATGTTCTTGATTTCTATCCAAATTTAAATCTCATGTGTAAACCACTTCATCAACGTCTTAGGACAGATGAACATACCACTATCATACAAAAAATTAAACAACAGGTCAAAGACATTCCTTGTCTTTCCCTTCCTGACCCTTCTACACCCAAGATAGTTGAAACAGATGCTTCTGATCTTGGTTATGGTGGTATTTTAAAACAACTTTCTAATGGAAAAGAATATATTATCCAATATACTTATGGCCATTGGAAAGGTGCTCAATTAAATTATTTTACTATACAAAAAGAAATTTTAAGTATTGTTTTATGTATTTCTAAATTTCAATCTGATTTACTAAACCAGAAGTTTCTGCTTCGGGTTGATTTTAAGTCTGCAAAAGAAATTTTGGAAAAGGATGTCAAAAATGTTGCTTCTAAACAAATTTTTGCTAGATGGCAGGCTATACTTAGTTTATTTGATTTTGAAATTGAATATATTAAAGGAGAGAACAATTCCCTTCCTGATTTTCTGACCTGGGAATTCCTTCAAAACAGGCCTTTAACATCATGCCTAGAAAATCAAAGCCCAAAGAAACAGATAAAGGTAAAACTCAAGTTTCAGACGAAACAGTCCAAAGCCCTCCTCCTAAACAAGCCACAGAAAAATTGCTCTCAGCAGCAATAAAGGCCATTAAACCCATTAAAACCATTAAACCATCTTCTAAACAAACAGTTGATCCAATTGAAAATCCCAATCCTTCTAAAACCATTAAAACTATCAAAAAATCATGGGCTGATCTTGTTGAAACAGAGCAGGAACCTATTTCCAAGTCTAAAGAGCTAGAAGTCCAAAAATGGGCTGCTCAGTTAGCTCAAAACCCGGAAATACTTCAAGCCCTCCAAAATCTCCAAAATAAACCCCAACCTGTGACAGAGATACCCTCAGGTATGGTTTCTAAACCTATTTTTAAACAAAAAGAGATTGTCTCATCTTCCTCTCGGGAGCAATCTCAAACTGTTTCTAAAACCCTGTCTCAGGACAGTTGGACAAATTTTGAACAAAAAGAAATTATTGAAAACCTATTTCTTGTTGAAGAAGGATTTATTCCTACTACAGGAGAAAATAGGCATATGCCTTATGGTGCTGTTTTAAACGCTTTTGGCCCTGGATGGGAATTTAAACCATGGGATTACAGAAAACCAGTATCCTATTACATGGATATCCTTTCTCAAACCACTCCCGCCTCAGTCAAATTCAAATTTAACTACCAGATTAAAAAAGATGGCAAGTATCAAACCATCTCAGACACAGTTTTTGATCCTTCCAAAGACTATGCCTTTTCTACTTGCCAAATTGTAAACCTCCTCCATCCTAAACAATATGGTTCTCCATTTCTTTTAGAAGCCGTAGAGTTTGAAAACAACCCTAATAGGAATTTCACCTTCTCCTATTGGGATTATAAACAAGCCTGGTTTAATATGTTTTATTACCAGAATTCTAAAAGGAGTCACACTTGGCTCATCTATTTTGATAGCACTTTTAAACCCGAATACATTCCTAATTGGTTTCTCCAATGGTGGGACTTTTTGGATGTATTCCAAAAATCCTTGCAGAAGAAGTTCTTCCCAGTTATAAACACTTTGTTGAACGTTATATATCCCCTCTTCAGGAAAGAATTTTCCCTCGAATCTTCTCTTTCTGTATAAACTTTTTCATTCCTTGGGTTTTAAAATGGGATTATGGTTTCAATAGTCATCGTGCTAGAACAATGATCTAAAGACATTTCTGGGTAATGGTGGAATAAATACAACATTCCATCCAATGTAAAACTTCCTGCGGTATAAAATTGGTGTGCTACATTCTTAAAAACCTATCTTCAGGCTTCAAAACCACAACAGCAGATCATGAACAAAGAACATGCTGCTTTCCTGGTTGAAAAGTCTCATTGGCAGGTAAAGCTCGCCTCAGCTAAAACCCGGGATGAATTCCTTGCTATCATGGAACAGATGTCCCAGGAATTATCTCCACCTTCCTCCTCCAAGAAGTCGTCTCATGGCAAGATCATCAGTATTGCCAAGGACAATGAAGACTCGAGTGAAGAAGAAGACTGAGATGATTCGAATCCTCCGGGTTATGATCCGTTTTCCCAGGATCCATTTGACTTGTAAACTCTGTTTGTAAACACCTCTTAAACTCCATGTAAAAACCGTTTATTTACTGTTTGCAAAAATTGCAAAAAAGCCACCGGTCAATGAACAGTAAATACTGTTCATAAAAATTGCAAAAAGGCCACCGGTCCTGCGACAGCACTTAAACAGTACCCCCTCTCCCTATAAAACCATGTTTCTGCCTCATTTGTTGACAGAACTTGGATAGCTCCTCCCTCTCTCTCTCTTTTAAAACTCTCTCCCTTCTCTCTAAACCCCTCCAGTTCTCCAGAAAAGATCCAACCCATCCCTCTGTAAGGATCCTTTCTGTCTATCTTCTTTGTAAATGTTCTCTCTTTTAATAAATGTTCTTTCTTTTATCTTTGTTTTAAAGCACCAGATGTGGTAGGCTTGCCTCCCAAGTTGGTTGCTGTTCTTATTTACTATTTATGTTTTATGTTTTACTGTTTTGATCTAAGTATATAGGCTGGAAACCAGAACCAAAAGGATTCTGAGTGTCTTATGTGGTACATAAGAACGAGGATCTAGTTCGGGTGAAACAACGCCAGTACTTTAGATCCTATGATAATAGGTTATATAATGGAGATTAAGTTAGATTTGATTGAAATGATTGAGAAACTTTGATAGTCAAATATATGATATTTGAAAATATATAAACTAAAGCACAATTTATCGAAAATTGATATAAGTCACCCTAAATAGGTTTCTTGAGTTTGAATTATTCTTACAAATCCTCCCACTCTAGTGCGAACAACTGCATGCCTAGCGTTAGGGTTGTCTGTATTGACTACCGTTAGAGGTCAGACAATTAAACATCAGTAGTTGGCGAGAAACTGCCAATAGATTTAAAAGAGAAGAAGAATTGAAATTTACTACATTAACAATTCTATCTTCTAAACTAAATTGTAATTATATTTAATAAATTACCGATTTGTTCCTAAATTTTTAAATTTAAATCTATGTTTCTGTTTTTCGTTTTTCGATAATAAATTTCTTAGTGATTCTAACAAGATTTTTAATTGCATACCAGGTAAATGATCATTTTTAAAGCTTCCCAACCAGTTTAATTTGAAGGAAATCACCGTTAGATTCGACTTTACCGGTCAACATAATTTGGCGATAATTGTCTGCAATTAATTAATAGAAGAAGATAAAATATAGGTTAAACGTGACAGAAACTATGTCACAAATTGTAGTTCCACAATGACCAAAAACTAAGTCAAATACGTCTAAAGAAATTTTGAACTCAAGAAAGAAAGTCCTACGCCTACACGAACCTGGTCCATTTTGTCATTTTATGTTGACTTCTTATTTATCCTGTACGGTAACCTGAAAAAAAAGTCCAATTTCCCAGCTAGTCGAATAATTTTTAATACACTAGAGTTTGTGCACCGAACAGCAAGACCGGACAAAGCGCCCGGACGTTACTAGGAAAATATAACTGGTTATATTTTTAGTGTAATTAAATTAATTTTTTAAGAAAAAAAAATTTTTTTAAGATTTTTTTTTTAATTTTAAAGTATATTATGTAAAATCTATATTTTAAATTCTAAGATAATACCTATATAATTTTAAGTTTAAATTTTATAATTTTTTGTTTTATATTTTTTTTAAATATGATTATTATGTTAAAAATGTGGGCCGTTGCATTTCTTACAAGTGTCCAGACAATTTGTTCAGTTACATTATCCGGTGCAGTAACCTTGCTCTTTGTAATATTATTGCCAGTGATGGGAATCAAACGACATTGCCGAGTTTTAATATTATTGCTAATGATGAGAGTGAAACACTACCAATCTTGTAGCCAACAACAACGTTAATGTACATTAATGGAAAACATACAAGTTGTGAAACTAAAATTATTTCTATCAATTAAGCAATAATTCTAAGAACTAACTTGAAATTGCAGGCCAATACTATTCACAAAAACAAGGAAATCAAATTTAAAAGAATTTTTCTGTACAAAACATTTTTAAAGAATTTGTAGAATTATTGACTTTCTCTTTCCATCTTTTTAAAGCGTCCGTATCCAAAGCATAAGGACCCTTTTTACCAAATACAGTTCGAGATAAACGTAACCGTAAATATAACAAGAACCTGCAAAAAATTCCATTTATAATTGGGTAAAGCCACAGAGGATAGTAGCTAGGGGGTTTTAGTCAGAGAAGCGTTAAAGATGACGTCTCCATTAAATAATTAATTTTTTAAAATTTTAGTTTTTGTCAAAAATTTCATTATGTGTCACAACTATAATAGATTGTGCAACAACTTAACAAAAAATACAGTTGTGCCTGTTGCAAATTCTATAATGCTCGTGCACATTTAATTATTCTTATTGCGCACATCAAGTGACTTTACGAACGAAATTTAAATTTTTTAAAAAAGAAATGATTATTTTATCTGGGTGGTGATGTCTTCGTCATAAATGTCCAACAACACTGTAAAAAATGTGAATCAATGCGCAACATGCTATCAGAAAATGCAATGGCCAATTGTTGAACATTCGGTAATGCTTGTTGCTTATGTTGTTCTTTTTATTATACATTCAATGTTTTTTGATGATGAAAAATTTAAATTCGAAGCTTATTTTGTTGTTTTTATTATACATTCAATGTTTTTGATGAAAAATTTAAATTCCAAAAACATTTAATGTAAATTTCGTCATATTGAGGATAGCTTGACTTTACCTTTGACCATGCTCTGGCCAAAATATTTGAAAAAAACTCATACAATCTACCGTTAGACATGTATTCCTTGTACTGGTAAAGTCAAAAACTCAATAATCTATAACTTTTTTCCCGTTGGTTTGACATCTCCATCGCACTGTATCTAAACGAATTTACCATTTTGTTGGATGCACAGCTTTGGGACCCCTGTAGCCTTTAGGCGTTCATAATTCACAAAGAATCTTACTAAGAAGACATAAAAATAGTCATAAAATACACATAACAATGAACAAAATCTCTTGTGACCCCAAAACCAAATCATACAACAAAAACCAGTCAAATAGAAAGAGTTCGGGTTCACAGCATCTTTTACCATAAATTCTTTAACTTGGATAGCAGTTAGATATACATACCCGCATGATAATAACATTTCCTTTCCACCTTGAGTTCATCATCAAGATCCAGAGAGATTGAAACCCAGTTTTGGGCAGAATTAGTCCATCACCATTACCCGGATGGCTGGATTAATCAATTATCGAATGGGAAGACGGCGCACATGGCACTTGCTAGTTGACTCGGAGACTTCGCAAAATCCCTTGATTTTAAACCCTCCAAACCATTTATGGGTTAGGCAAGTTTACTTTCCTTGCTTGCCTTGTCTAACCATTTATTATCGCCCAAAATAACAATTTAAATTGAACAATAGAGAAACCGTTAGAGATAATAACTACGGTTTTGGTTCATATTACAATCGATCCAAATTGGAAGTAGGATTGGTTTTGGTTTGCATCAGAACCGGTTACAACGAGTTTAGTTCGAGCTAAAATCAAAATGAGAGACAATCTAATTACAGTTTTGCCTTTTAAAGAGATTTGAACTGTCAGTTTAATCAACAGACTGTCCATTCCTAATCTAAAAGCATATAAAAAATAAAAGAACACTAACGTTGCGTTTGTTTCTTGTAAAATATTTTATAGGAAAAAACTTTACAGATTTTCCGGCATTTATTTAACGAAAAATATTTTACATAGGTAAAATTTGGGGAAAATTTTCAGATTTTCAGGTAAAAAAACTTTTCCTTTTGTAAAGTTGAAGTTATTTTTAAAAAAAAGACAAACTGTACTATAAGTACGTGACAAAAGAAAATCATTATTTTCACTGCAAATATTTTTCCCTACAAATATTTTACAAATGTAAGTTATTTTATAATAAACAAACGGACTCTAATATATACATATTTTGAATTTTAGTATTCCAATTTACATTCTAATTGAAATTAAAATTAATAATTTTGAAACAACATTAATAATTTTTAAAATGTAAAAATAATAAATATTTTAAAAATTATTGATCTTATTTTAAAAAATATCAATATTAATTTTAATAAAAATATTAATCTGAATATCAATATTTTCTCAAAATAAAAAGTTGGGTCGCAGATGGAAGCATCGCACAACGGTACCAATTTTGAGACCATTGTGCATTAGGATTGGCAATGGGGAGGGTCGGGGGCGGAGATGGCCCCCCCGTTCCCCGTACCCGTTTATTACTCTCATCCTCATCCCCGTCCCCATCCCCGTCGGGTATGAAATTTTAATCCCCGTCCCTATCCCCGTCGAGGAACGGGGATCCCCGTCCCCGCCCCGTACCCTTCCAAAAGAAAATTTAAAAAATCATATATTTTCACAATTCAAATTACTTGATACTCATGATCAATGACAAACTAGTTATTTATATTACAAATCTCATGTGATTTAAAAATATAATGAATAGGTGATCTAAATATTAAAGTTTAAATGCACGAGTTTTTTGTTAAGAATTAGTAATAAAATTTAAGGTCATAAACTTGATGTACGATGTGTAGAAGAATAATGACACTATTTTTGAAAATGTTATATTACTCAAGTTTATAATAAGTAAGTATTGAAGTTATGTTGCTCAAGTTTATATATTGATATAATGACATTATTTTTGAAAATGCTGATATAGAGAATAATTTAGACAAATCTATTTAATATTTCAATTGTTGTATAATACTAAAGGTTAAAACTGTATTTTATAAAGATATATATCACATAAAAAAAAAACTCAATTATGAAAAATTCAATAAATGAAAACTATAAAAACATCACTCCATGATTTTGTATTTTTTCTTATCTATTTTCTATATATTATAGTGTTAGATTTCTTGTAATGTTGAGAGTTTTAACTTCATTCCTAATTTTTTAAACAATTTATTCTCATATTTTTTGCACTTATATACTCGCACATTTAGAAAGAAAGAAATAATAGTATTTTAAAACAAGACTTTGAGTAAAAAGATGGTCTTTTTAACTTGTATATTCGGGGCCAAACCTTCAAATTATTGGTTGAGGACTTATACGACAAGTTGTTGTGATTCCTACAGTATCCATTAATAATTTCGTAATTGCAATTAGAATTGGTTATTACTTGAATCCTTAACCTCAAGACTATCAATATTTTGAATAAACCATTGAGTTAAAGAAAGTAATTTCATTAATAATTTTAAAATAGTTAAAATATAAGTTATTGAAAAGTGAATGCAGTAAATATTAAATAATAAAAATGAATAAAGATTAAAAGTTAAATAAAAAATAAAAAAAATAAACAGGTCGGGGATGAGGAGGGTATGGGGATGAGGATAGGTAAACCCATCCCCATCCCCATACCCGCTAAAAAAATATGGGGATCCCCGATCCCCGCCCCGTTCCCCGGTCAACTGATTCGACCCCGTACCCGTCGGGGTGGGTATGGGTAATCCCCGACGGGTATGGGTAAAATTGTCATCCCTATTGTGCAACGGTACCATTAAGGCCATTGTCTCACGACGGTCCCAATTGTGTTCCTGCGGTCATAATTAGCTTCTTCCATTTTCGTTTTTTTTTTAATATTTTTTTAAAGTTTTCTTATGAGGATAAAGTTGCTATTCCGGATTGGATGTCCGCACGTCCAATCTAAAATGCAATCGGTTATATTTAAAATATAACTGTATTAAATGTTATAGAGATTTTTTTTTAAAATATATTTTTATTTTAACATATATTTAAAATATAACTGTATTAAATTTATTTTTTTTAAAATTTTATAGAGATCTACATTTTAAAATTTAGAGTAATATTCATTTAGTTTTAAATTTTTTTATTTCACATTCTTTCAATATAGTTACACTAAAAAAGAAGATGATTGTATTTTTAAGTGGTGTTCAGAAAAATATAATTACACTAAAAAAATATAGTAATAGACAAAATTTCATGGCCGCCGAATGACCGAAAAGTGACGAGTGGCACACGCCCTCTAATATATGCAAGTTAAGGGAGTGTTTGGATTACTTATTGGTAATTACTGTTTTTAATTACTGTTATTATTATTAATTGCTAATTGTTGTTGTAGATTATTATTATTGATAAATAAAATAAAATAATATTGTTTGATTAAATTAACAATAACTATTGTTGATTAAATAATAAAATGACTATTTCAGACATTTTATATTTGTATAAAAAAATTCTTGTTACTTGAATTTAAATTAAAATTGATAATAAATAAATAAAAAATTAAATAAAATTATAATAAAAAAATTACCTTGAAGTGTAGTTGAATATAATTAATTAAAAATTAATTGAACCTTGGATTTTAATTTTTATAATTTAGTTTCCTCACAAAATTGCCTAAAAATTTTAAAATTTAACTTATTCAATTTATTTTTAAATTTTTATGTCTTAGAGAAAAAGAATTTAAAATAAAAATAAAAAAAAGTCCTAAGCAAGTGTTAAAAGAAAAGCAAGAAAAAAAAAGCACGTATGAGTTGTTGTTGCCCAAAATAGATTAGAAGTACTGTATCAAAAGAAAGAAAACGAAAAAAAAAAAAAAAACAAAACAAAACGTAGACCCAATTTATTTTTTCAAGGCATTTATCGTATTACACAGAATAAAATAAAAATTAAATGGCATTTTTAATCTTTGCACAGTACTGAACGTCTGATTCTTTTTCATAATTATGTACTTTTATCTAATTTTTTTGTTAAAATTATCAGTTACTGTTCACAATTAAAAAGTAATGTAAAAGTATTTTTTTCATTAATTACTTTTAGAGGCACTTATCAATAATCAGTAACTGATAAAAAAATTTAATCAAACATTTATCATGTGTTTAGGAATAAGTTGGAAAAGAAAAGGAGAAGAAAACACTGATTCCCCGATGTATTTTTCGTGTGTTTGGCAATGAACAAAAAAACCAAAAGGGAAAGACAATGGAAAAAGGAAAAGAAACGGTGTCAGAGAAGGAAAAAATTTTAAAAAAAGTATAATTACGGAAATATTCTCAGCCCATCCAATTAGTTATAAAAGTATTTTTATAATTTCAATAATATTATTCAATTTTTTTTTGTAAGGATAGTTTTATTATTTTATCTATAAATTTTTCTTTTTTACATTTTTTCATACAATTCAAATATAAAATTTTATTTTCTCATCATTTTCTCAAAAATTTTTTTAATTATTTTCTTTCTCATTACTTTTTTTCTCACTAAAATCTTTCAATCCAAACACACAATTAATATCTTACTTTTTAAACTAATAACAATAATAACAGTTCACAAGTGCAAAAACCAAACACGCCGTTAATTGGGAAGCAATTGCATTTGCCAGAGTGTGGTAGCAAAACCTGCGCACGTGTACGAGGGCAAACAACATCATTGACGTTTTTAATTCACTCACCACCAATAGAGTTGCGATACATGTCGAAGCCAATGGTCAACCAGCTCACTCAATCTCTGACAAAGCGAACGAGCAGGAGATACATGACCTGAGCTGGATACCCAATGAAGAAAATAGCCCCATGTATCATTTAATTTCTTTTTTTTTTTTCCCAAAAATGCATTATGTACTTGACAGTCCTAATAAATAATAAGAATATAAAAAAAATTTGAATTTAACGTCAACATTTTTTTAATTTTATATTCTTTAAAGATATAACATAAAAAAATATGTTACAAGTTCTGCAAAAATGACTTTTTTTGTTAATATTTTTTTAATATTCTATTAAAGTCTTTAAAGAGATTAATTTAAGGGATTAAAAATTGAGTGCACTAAAATAATTTAAGTCAAGGACTTAAAGAATGCACTACCTTGCAAGAACGTTCTTTTGAGAATTTCGGAAATATGAGATGAGCTCCATTAGTAAATAAAATCAAGTATTTACTAACAAATAGATAAAATAATATGATTACATCATTATGAAGAGTACATAATCGGAATGACGCTAGAGCTCTTTTCCAACTACTAGGTTGCTGTTAAAGAAGCATAGTAGCGTCATTTCGAGTTATAGGCAGACTAATTGTTGACCCAAAGTCTCTAAAATGCAAGGCATGTGAGTTTTGACAAATTAGGGACAATTTTACAGTTTATGAGAGTTAAATTTGGGTTACTTATAAGTTAAGGTTGAGACACCGTGTGTGTACACCTGTAAACTTCACAAGGTACCAAATTACTATCCCTCTTAAAAGACGTTTATAGTGAATGCATTAATTATGTATTATTACATTTTAGGTGTTATGCATGTAATTATTTGTTACAATTTTGTTTAATTATCATGTTAATACATGTGTTTATTTTGTGAAATATTTATGACACATAAAGCGTGCATAACTACGGATGAATCTAGAAGAGGATTTGGGGCAATTATTTCCCTTTAATTTAATTTTAAGTTATATATTATTAAAAGTAAAATTATGACAAAGAAGGCAAATGATAACGGTGGAACTGACCTTAGCCCCCCCCCTCCTCCCCCCGCGCCCCTCCTCACCTCCCTCAAAACTTTTCAGTGTCCCGACTATGAGCCTTCCTCGGGACAATCTATACAGATTGCATTTATTTTTATTTTCTTCACTTTTTGTTTCGTTTTTTTTTTTTCTTTTTGAGAAAGTTGTTTCTTTTTAGTCTTTTAATTTTTTTAATGTGTGAAGAAAGATAGAACCACAGCTTAGCCTGGTGGTTATTCCCCTCAATTTATTGTGCTAACCTTAGGTTCCAGACTTCTTTGGTTTTGTAAACACCAAAAAAAAAAAAAAAATCAATGCATGCCCTACATGAAAGCAACAAGTGCATGCATATGAAAATGATGATTTTCATTTGGTTGATGACCATGCAAAATGTCAAAATTCAACCACCAAAGAGGGTCCTTGCCTTGTAGGATCCTACTCATGATGAATCATATGGAAATTTTAATTTCCATTTGATTGCAAAATGTCAAAATTCAACCACCAAAGAGGGCCCTTGCCATGTATGATCCAAGTCATACAATTTTGGCATCCATCCTCCCCCAAAACCCTATAAATAGGGATCCCCTCAAAGCCTTTCAAACCATCCCAAGCAAAGCAAATCATTCATCTTCTAAAGCTTTGCATCTCTTCCTTTCTCTCTCTAAATATTTTGGGTGTATGCTCTCTAGCTGCCACTAAGTTGGATCCGCTAGATCAAAAACCCAAGATATTAAATATCCGAGTGGGATCAAGTCTCCTACGGCCCTCACCGGAGTCCAATCAATTCGAGTGGGATCAAGCCTCCTACGGCCCTCACCGAAGTCCATCCAGTTCGAGTGGGATCAAGCCTCCTACGGCCCTCACCGAAGTCCATCCAATCCGAGTGGGATCAAGCCTCCTACGGCCCTCACCGGCGTCCATCCAGTCCGAGTGGGATCAAGCCTCCTACGGCCCTCACCGAAGTCCATACAGTCCGAGTGGGATCAAGCCTCCTACGGCCCTCACCGAAGTCCATACAGTCCGAGTGGGATCAAGCCTCCTACGGCCCTCACCGGAGTTCAACTAATCCACTTGAGATCAAGTCTCGGCCCTCAGTGGGATCCATTTCCTATAGTTCAAGTTCACGCTGTGGAAATTCACCATCTTTCGGTCAAGATTAAGCCTTCACGGCCCTTGACTAAATTACACAGGAGCATTAATCGGAGGATCTACCCAGAGATCGACCCCCCATAAATTTCTTTTTATTTTAAAATTTTTTTTATTGTAATTTGTTTCTGTATTTTTTGAGTCTAACTGTTACAGGCTCGAAATTTACAGCTTCACAATTTTTGGCACGCTCGGTGGGACATCTCCGCCTCCCATCTTTTGCTCCTCTACAAAAAAAAATTAGCACGAATCCAACATCAACGTTGTCACAATCACGATGACAAGCGCAACGAACACTGAAGACAGGATTGCAGAATTGGAAAGCAGAATTTTCCAACTGCTCAAAACTGTGGAAGAAAAAGATCAACAGATCGCTGCCCTCAAAGGAAAAGCTCTAATCCAAGTTGATCTCCAGACCCACGAGGAGCGACAATATCCACCTGGTTTCACTCCAGAAGCGACACCAGCCGATGTCTTCAATGCTGAAAAACAACCAGGTAGTTCTACACAGCTGCCACCCTCAAATTCTGTAGCTTCGCTATCTGTTCAACAATTGCAGGAAATGATAGCCAATACGATCCGACTGCAACAAGCTACATCCTTCCAAGGATCACAGATGTACGTCAAACCGTACACCAGACGGATCGAAAGTCTCAACATGCCTCTGGGCTACCAGCCGCCCAAATTTCAACAATTCGACGGACGAGGCGATCCCAAACAGCACATCGCCCACTTCGTTGAAACCTGCAACAATGCAGGGACTTACGGAGATCTCTTGGTGAAGCAGTTTGTTCGTTCACTAAGGGAGAACGCTTTCACGTGGTTCATAAACCTTGAACCAGAATCAATTGACAGTTGGGAACAGCTACAACGAGAGTTTCTCAACAGATTTTTCAGCACTCGGAGAACGGTGAGCATGATGGAGCTTACTAGTGCCAAACAAAGGAAAGGAGAGCCCGTTGTTGAATACATCAACAGATGGCGTGCTCTCAATCTAGACTGCAAAGATCATCTTACGGAGACTTCTGCTGTGGAAATGTGCATCCAAGGGATGCACTGGGAGCTATTATACATCCTACAGGGCATCAAACCTCGAACTTTTGAGGAATTAGCAACTCGAGCGCATGACATGGAAATAAGCATCAAGACCTCTGGAGGCACGATTCCCATCCAACTGGGCCAACATGGGGGCAAGAAAGTGATGACCATTGATGCTTCACCGATAAAAGTTGGAGCTAAAGCAAAAATGAGTCCTCCAGCGCTGGCAAATCAACCAGAAAAGGGAAGGATGACCTTGCGAGAGTTGGAACAGAAGAAGTATCCATTCCCCGACTCCGACGTTCCAGACATTCTCGATCAACTTTTAGAAGCTAAGTTGATCAAACTCCCGGAATGTAAGCAACCCAATCACAAGAATCAGGTCAATGATCCAAAATTCTGCAGGTATCACCGCACAATCAACCATCCAACCGAGAAGTGCTTCGTCTTAAAGGAGCTGATCTTGAAGCTCATAGACCAAAATAAAATCAATTTGGACCAGGGAGACATAGTCTCAGTCAACCAGACTACCGTCCCTTCAAATTCGTCAGAAGAAAGTCAACATGAAATTACGCTTGCATGCTGTCAACGCATCCCGACCTGGTTCGATCAAATGGTAAACTTCTAAAATTTACTGTGTAAAAAAAAAAAACAAAAAAAAAGGCAAAAAAAAAAGATAGAAATAAAAAAAGGAAATAAAAAGAAAAACAAAAAAAAAGCAAAAAAAAAAGGTGCAAAAAAAAAAAGCACGAAAAAAAAAGCCAAAAAAAAAAAGAGGAAAAAAAAAAAAAGAAAATGTCTGAAACTTATGTGCAAGTTCAGAACCCTTCCACAAAATCCAAATCTAGATTCGGGGGCAGATCTCAAACCCCGATTCAAAACCCAACAAATCCAAATTCGGGGGCAAAATCCAAGTCCGAACCCAAATTCTAGTTCAAAATCCAAATCCAAATTCAAACTCGGGCCTAAAGCCCAAATTCAAATCCAGGCCCAAAAAGCCTAAACTCAAACCCTAGCCCAAAGCCCAAATTCACCAAATCTAAACTCGGGCTCAAAACCCAAATCCAAGTTCCAACTCATAGCCTAAATCCAGATTCGGGGGCAAAGCCTAGACCCTGAATCAAAACTCAAGTCAACAGCTCAACAGCTCACCAAACAGCTCACCAGCTCAACAGCTCAGCAGCTCACCAACTCAACAGCTCAGCAGCTCACCAAACAACTCAGCAGCTCAACAGCTCAGCAGCTCAGCAGCCAAGCAGCTCAGCAGCCAAGCAGCTCAGCAGCTCAACAGCCAAGCAGCTCAACAGCTCAGCAGCTCAACAGCTCACCAGCTCAGCAGCTCAGCAGCCAAGCAGCTTAACAACTCATCAGCTTAACAGCTCACTAGCTCGCCAGCTCAACAGCTCAGCAGTTCAACACAACACTCTGGACTCGCACGAGTATAAAAGGCGACATCACAGTTCAACACTCCTGCCTCGCACGAGTATAAAAGGCGACATCACAGTTCAACACTCCTGCCTCGTACGAGTATAAAAGGCGACACTACAGTTCACCAAACTCCTGGCCCGCATGAGTATAAACTGTGAACGGCCCAAAAATATAAAAGCGACGGAGGGTTTGAGTCTGAAACTCAGCATCAGTCTCAATCGATCTTCACCACACACCAGACCTTTGCTCCTCTGCCACAAGAAAGATGGAACCAGTTGCAGAACCTCAAGACAAGGGAGAAGAAAGGTCACCCCGCACAAGGTGGCAACCAACTATGGCGCAACTGCAAATTCTAGAGGAAGTCTTCCACAACAATGGAGGTATTATACCTAATGCATCTCAGATTTACCAACTTGTCTCACGATTGCGCCCACTCGGGGCAATCGAAGGAAAAAATGTGTTTTATTGGTTCCAGAATCGGAGAAGCAGGAAGAAACCAGCACTGAGAGCTGATTTTTCCAAAGAACAGTCTGCCGTTCCGATGGTAGATCCCACCAGTACAGCTTCGCCCTCAAATGAAGCAGGTCCGAGTTCTTCCACTGCAATGGTCTCTCCACGGTATGTTCGTCAAAGCCGTAGCCCATGGGAACATGCATGCTGGTCCTGGTGGTCTCACGGAGTCAGCCAAGGGTTCATCCCTCCTAGATACTTAAGTCTAGGAGGAATTTTTCTAGCACACAGGAGTCATTCCGGCGAAATTTTGCCTCTCTTTCCAGAATATTCCGGCAGCATCAACCAGCCGGAAAGCGACGTCAACATCATCGGCCCACCAGACGAGGTCGAGCTTGACTTGGAGCTGCGCCTCAGGCCTTGCTAGGACGGCCGACAAGATAAGGTGCAACGACTTCTGCAACGACTTCTGCAGCACGCGGCAACGACTTCCGCAGCACGCGGCAACGACTTCCGCAGCACACGGCAACGACTTCTGCCACACACGGTAACGACTTTCGTGACACGCGTCAGCCACTGTCTCTTTTGTCTCTTATGCAGGAAAGGGACGTGGATGGCCCTACCCGATTCTGCATACCTTTTTTTTGACTTTTCAAAAAAAAAAAAAAAAAAAAAAAAAAACTCTTTATTATTTGTATATATATCCTGCATGCCCGAGTTGTAATATTCACCCCTCAGCTCTTCTTTCTCAAAAAAAAAAAAAAAAAAAATGGCTAGTCTCTGCACTTGTCTCAAGAAGTTCTTCGATCAAGAAGTTGGAGGCGCACGAGCTAAGAAAAGAGGGAGTAGTCTTCTTCGAGGGATCCTCGAAACTCAGTCTCCAACGCCATCGGTGTCATGGAGTTCCAACTACTCTCCTTAGTTCACATCTACCACAGAGGGATGAGAAGCTGCAATTATCCTAATCTTTCTTTGGATACAGCGACGTACAGGGAAGTTCCAACTACTCTCCTTACGTCGAAGCAGACTTGGAAATCATCACTACAGTCAGTCTCTCTGTGAGCCGGTCTTGAAGTTCCAAGGTCCTGGGCCTTCCTCTTGGGGAGGTTCAAGTTCTTTGCCTACTGGATCATCCTCACCAGAGCTCTGGAACTTTAAGAGATATAAAAAATCCTTTGCGGGCTATGGAAGCTCGAACGCACCTGGAGCCAAGACTTCAATTTTTATATTGGCTGGGCTGCTAACCTTCTCAAGATCGTATCGGATTCCTATTGCGATCCAACAACAGCAGGCATGGTCAAAGATAGAAGACTCCAACATTCAACGTTCATTAAGACATCTCAAGTTTCAAACTGGACTTCAAGACTCGGTTCGGATCATTACGGTAAAATTCTTCCTTACCGACCCTTGAAGTGGGGGCATTTGTAAACACCAAAAAAAAAAAAAAAATCAATGCATGCCCTACATGAAAGCAACAAGTGCATTCATATGAAAATGATGATTTCCATTTGGTTGATGACCATGCAAAATGTCAAAATTCAACCACCAAAGAGGGTCCTTGCCTTGTAGGATCCTACTCATGATGAATCATATGGAAATTTTAATTTCCATTTGATTGCAAAATGTCAAAATTCAACCACCAAAGAGGGCCCTTGCCATGTATGATCCAAGTCATACAATTTTGGCATCCATCCTCCCCCAAAACCCTATAAATAGGGATCCCCTCAAAGCCTTTCAAACCATCCCAAGCAAAGCAAATCATTCATCTTCTAAAGCTTTGCATCTCTTCCTTTCTCTCTCTAAATATTTTGGGTGTATGCTCTCTAGCTGCCACTAAGTTGGATCCGCTAGATCAAAAACCCAAGATATTAAATATCCGAGTGGGATCAAGCCTCCTACGGCCCTCACCGGAGTCCAATCAATTCGAGTGGGATCAAGCCTCCTACGGCCCTCACCGAAGTCCATCCAGTTCGAGTGGGATCAAGCCTCCTACGGCCCTCACCGAAGTCCATACAGTCCGAGTGGGATCAAGCCTCCTACGGCCCTCACCGAAGTCCATACAGTCCGAGTGGGATCAAGCCTCTTACGGCCCTCACCGGAGTTCAACTAATCCACTTGAGATCAAGTCTCGGCCCTCAGTGGGATCCATTTCCTATAGTTCAAGTTCACGCTGTGGAAATTCACCATCTCTCGGTCAAGATTAAGCCTTCACGGCCCTTGACTAAATTACACAGGAGCATTAATCGGAGGATCTACCCAGAGATCGACCCCCCATAAATTTCTTTTTATTTTAAAATTTTTTTTATTGTAATTTGTTTCTGTATTTTTTGAGTCTAACTGTTACAGGCTCGAAATTTACAGCTTCACAGGTTTATTTAGTGTACAAATTTTTTTTCCCTTCTTTCCTTTCTTGGAGGCCCTTTTTTTTCATTGGGTTTTCAGGTTCGTCCCCAAAAAATCTTGTATAAATCTATCCCTGTGCATAACATAAAGGTATTTAAAAGCTCTATTCTGATTGGAAGTTCTCTAGGTTGGTTGGATTCGGGAAATCTTGACTTAAAAGTTATAAATTTGCACAACTAAAAATAAATTATAATAACCAAATATTAGTACAATAGAAGATGGTTGAGAACGTATTAAACTTTCGATTCTATTAACTAGTATTGGGCAATTATTAATAATTTCAAGGTTTATGCACAATAAATATTTGAGTTCTAGTATTAATTTGTGACAAATTTCTTAAGGTAATTGCCTCAAACTATGGCTACTAAGATTAGCATAAGAGAACTTAGCAACAAGATTGAGTGGAATGGTGAGAATTATAATACATGGTATTGTTAGGTTATAGCAAACTTGAAGGACTTAAAATAATCGTCGATCACCTCGTTGTAAGTCTTTGGAAAAAGTATCTCAACTCAGTAAAAGGAAGATCACAAGACTCAAAAAACTTGAAAATAATGAAATGTGGTTCGCATAAGTTTACTTAAAATATTAAGGATGAACTCACCAATGGGTTATATGAGATTTCTTAAAAGATGTGATCGGTTTGGGAAAATAAGTTAAGGAAATCTCAAATGTTAGATTGAAAGAGTTCATGATTAACATTGACAACTCCAAAGATTAGTCACATTATGTGAGATAATATCTTATTGTGCAATTTAATTGATCATACTTAGAGCAATTGATAGTCTTTCGGAATATGCAGTAAGATTGATATGCCTGCAATTCCTTCAAATTGGAAGCACCTGTGAGTAAAAATGATGCCTAATAAAATTATTATGGCCTTTCATTATATCTCATGTCATCTCAATCTATAGAAAAAGTGCCTGTAGTCAATTAGGCACTCTAGAAAAATAAATATTGTTGAAATTGAATCCAACCCGTCTACTTGACACCTGCTAGCACTTGGACCTTGTTAGTTTGCGACGATCTACCAAGAAATTTGATATCCCAAGTATTTCACGCATTCTTTACATATAAATTATACTGTGATTATATTTAATAAATAATCTAATCTATTATTATAATTATAATTTTTATTTGTTATAGCACGCAATATTATTTTGATGAACATCATGGTTTCCGACACAAACCCCCTAATACTTTGTTTTGTTCCCATCAAATGATTGCCCAAGTAACCTTGTTATCGAAAGTCTCGACATGCCTTTGGGCTACCAGCCGCCCAAATTATAACAATTCGACGGACGATACGACCCTAAACAGCACATCGTCCACTTTGTTGAAACCTGCAACAACGCAGGAACTTACGGAGATCTCTTGGTGAAGCAATTCGTTCGTTCCCTCAGGGAGACCGCTTTTACCTGGTTCATAAATCTTGAATAAGAATCGATCGACAGTTAGGAACAACTACAACGAGAGTTTCTCAACAGATTTTTCAGCACTCGAAGGACAGTAAGTATGATGGAGCTTATCAGCACCAAATAAAGGCAAGGAGAGCCTGTGGTCGAATACATCAACTGATAGCGTGCTCTCAGCTGGAACTGCAAAGATCGTTTGACGGTGATTTCTGCCGTGGAGATGTGCATCTAAGGAATGCATTGAGAGCTATTATATATCCTGCTGGGCATCAAACCCCGAACCTTCGAAGAACTGGCGACCCGCACACATGATATGGAGATAAGCATCCAGATTTCCAAGGGCACGGTTCCCATCCAGCTGGACCAGCAAGGAGGCAGAAGGGAAACTAAGAAACCCAACAGCTTAGGAAAAGAGAAAGAAGTGATGACTATTGAAGCCGCAACAGTAAAAGCAGGAGCCAAAGGTAAGCTAAATCCCCCAACCCAAATAACTCAGCCAAAACAATAAGAAAGGCGGAAGGTGACATTGCGAGAGTTTGAACAGAAGTAGTATCCATTTCCTAACTCAGACATCCCAGACATTCTTGACCAACTCTTGGAGGTGAAACTGATCGAACTCTTAGAATGCAAGCGGCCCAATGAAAAGGATCGAGTCAACGATCCAATATTCTACAAATATCACCGCATAGTAAGTGATCCAACCGAGATTAGTTTCATCCTGAAGAAACTAATCATGAAGCTCAAGAGCCAGAATAAAATCATTCTGGACCAGGAAGGCGTAACCTCGGCAAACCAGACCACTATCACTTCAAATCCATCAGAAGAGGCGACACACCGTAAGGAGGAACCGCTCGACAACAAAAGGTCGACAACGGAGAAGGTATATTAAGCTCTTCAAAATCTTCTCGCTAACCCTTAGCTGTTTGCAACTTTGCAATCAACAGAAGTGTGGCAGAACCAAGTCAGCAACACTCTCCATACTTCAGTTGGATCTCTGCCATCAAGTAGTTCCAGCTCGATGGAGCATTAAGCGGCCCAAAATCATGTTGGATGTTACTCCGCTATCTCATTTTCAGATGAGGATCTCCTACTGGGTCCAAACCCCACAATTGCCCACTGTATGTATCTAGCTATGTGAGAGAACAAAAGATCTGATATATTTTGATCGACGATGGCTCAGCAGTCAATATTATCCCAAACTCCACCATAAAAGAGCTCGACATCAGCATTGATGAGTTATCAGACAACCGCTTGATGATTCACGGCTTTAATCAAGGAGGACAGAAAGCAATTGGGATGATTCGCTTAGAGCTGGCTATCATCAATCTCACTTCTAGCACTCTATTTCATGTGATTGATGCACGTACTACGTATAAGATGCTACTAGGACGACTGTGGATTCATGGAAATGGAGTTGTTCTCTCAAGTTTGCATTAGTGCTTCAAGTACTACAAGGATGACGTTCAAAAGGTCAATGCTGAGTTGAAGCCGTTTGATGATGCTGAATCACATTTGGCAGATGCAGTCTTCTATATAGACATAGACAATTTGGAGATCGTTCCATCAAAAGCTACTTGGACTGGGGGCATGCACAAAGAGGGAAAAGCTTTCGAAGACCCTGCCAATGCTCAACCTCAGGCTACGACAAATGAAAAGCTGCCACAGCCTACTGAACTTTGTCTGAAGGATGTTGCATCTTCGAGTTCCACTCCAGTTCTACGCTATGTGCCAAAGTCACGACGCCCACAAGGTCAACCCCCTTGCTCTTATTGTATTGATCATAAACGGGAGTAAGGACACAGCCAACCCAAGAAAAAAGAATTGCACAACTTGAAGGAGACTTACACTCTGCCGATACCAAAGATTGAGCCGGTTTTGTCCTCAAAACCATTAAAAGGCATCGTAAGACCACACACTTGGGTAGTCGAAGGCGGCTCACTTTCAAAAAGAAGAACACACGAAGGATTAGATCCTAATGCATACAAGCTCTTGGCCAAGGCTGGCTATGACTTCTTAAATCCGAGAACAATGGGTACACTGCCATCCACAAGTGACGTCATTGCTCAATCTTGAACGTCCCGATCTGGCTTAGACTATCAGGAGAAGTCACCTGTGTGGATCACTTTAAATAGTCAAAGTCGAGCAGTTGATGCACGTGCCATCACCATCACCACCAAACAAGACAGGCTTATCAAGTCAAAGACTCTACATTTCATGTCACAATTAGTGAAGAGGCCGATTCCGACTTATCAGACGGCGAAGTAAAGGATGCTCCCCCGAAACTTGAAGATAGTGGCCAAGCAATTGTTTATGAATTCAAGGAGGTCAATCTTGGCTCTCTAGAAGATCTCGACCTACATTTGTAAGTGCTTTACTTACTATAGAAGAAGAGCAAGAATATGTTCAAGTATTAAGTCAATACAGGGACGTGTTCGCATGGAGTTACAAAGAAATGCCTGGACTTGACCCGAAGATCACGATGCATCGTCTAGCAGTAAAGAAGGGTGTTCGTTCTGTCAAGCAGCCACAACGATGGTTCCGCTCGAAACTCATTCCACAAATCGAGGAAGAGGTTAACAAGCTGATTAATGCTGGCTTCATCCGAGAGGTCACGTACCCAACGTGGATTGCCAACATAGTCCTAGTAAGAAAGAAGAATGGACATTTAAGGGTATTTGTTGATTTTCAAGATCTTAACAGGGCCTGTCCAAAAGATGACTTTTCGTTGCTCATAACGGAGATCACAGTCGATGCAACAACGTGTCACGAAGCATTGTCCTTCATGGATGTTCTTCATACTATAACCAAATCAGAATGGTACCAGAAGATGAAGAGTTGACAGCATTATGCACGCCAAAAGGTATATACTGTTACAAAGTTATGTCATTAGGATTAAAAAATGCTGGCACCACTTATCAACATGCTGCACAAGATTGTAGAATACTATGACGATGACTTAGTAGTAAAGACTAAGGAGTGCAAAGACCACCTCGCAGATCTCAAGACAGTTTTTGAAAGGCTTCGTAGGCATCGCTCAGAATGAACTCTCCCAAGTGTCCATTCGGTGTCACATCAGGAAAGTTTCTTAGGTTCGTGGTGCGTCATCATGGAATCGAAGTTGATCAGTCAAAGGTTGAGACAATTCAAAAGATGCCTGAACCTAAAAACCTGCACGAGCTGTGAAGTCTACAAGGAAAGCTTGCCTATATTCGCTGTTTCATCTCCAACTTAGCTGGGAGGTATCAACCTTTCCATCGGCTGATGAAGAAGGATGTTAACTTCAAGTGGGACGAAGCTTGCAACAAAGCCTTCGAGAGCATAAAGAAATACCTTTCCAATCCACCAGTCCTAGGTGCTCCAATTCAAGGAAAGTCGTTGATTCTCTATATTGCAGCATAGGAAAGGTATTTGGGAGTCCTACTTGCACAGGAAAATGAGTAGGGAAAGGAAGTTGCCCTGTATTACTTGAGCAGAACACTAAACAGTCCAGAGCTGAATTATTTGCCCATTGAAAAAACATGTCTAGCATTGTTCTTCGCCATTGATAAGTTGAGGCACTACATGCAAGCTCACACGGTATGTCTCATTGCCAGAGCTGATCCTATCAAATATATCTTATCTAGACCAATCTTGTCAGGACAACTTGCCAAGTGGACAGTAATCCTACAGAGCTACAACATTGTCTACGTGCCTCAAAAAGCCGTCAAAGGACAAGCTCTAGGGACTTCCCTACAGATCACCCTGTCCCGTTCGATTGGAAGTTCACAGATGATCTTCCGGATGAAGAGGTCTTTTACATTGAGACACTGCCACCATGGACGATATTCTTTGATGGTGCAGTAAGGCGTGATGGTGCTAGTACTAGCATAGTGTTTGTCACTCTTCAACGACAAATACTACTATATGCTATCATTCTGAGTGAGTTATGTTCAAATAATGTTGTTGAATACCAGGCTTTAATCATTGGTCTTCAAATGGCTGTCGATATGTAGATTCCAACTATAGAAGTCCATGAAGATTCCCAGCTCGTCATCAATCAACTTACAGGGTTGTACGATGTGAAGAAAGAGGACCTTGCGCTTTACCATCAGCGTGCTCAACAGCTAATGGATGAATTTGAAAGCATCACCTTGGAGCATGCGCCTCGACGAGAAAACACTCAAACAGATGCGTTGGCTAACCTGACCACTTCTCTTGCAAAGTCAGAAATCCAGGCTACAGTTGTTGCCGTATGCCAAATATGGATCGTGTCGCAGAAGGATGATGAAGAAACTACAATAGCCAACGCTGTCTCTGTACGTCTCGCGGAGGATGAGGATTGGCGCCAACCAGTCATTAACTATCTACAGCACGGGAAGCTGCCCAAAGATCGTCGTCATAAGACAGAAATTCAATGACGAGCTCCTCGCTTCATATATCTCAAGGATGCTTTGTATCGAAGGTCTTTTGTTGGAGTTTTACTTCACTGCCTAAGCAATGAAAGGCTAAACAAGCTCTCACTGAAGCACATTCTGGTGTTTGTGGCGGACATCAATTAGGGTCTAAATTGCACTTTCAGTTTAGAAGGATGGGATACTACTGGCCAACCATGGTACGTAATTCAATTGAGTTTGCAAAAATTTGTCAACCTTGTCAATTTCATGCCAATTACATACGTCAACCACTGGAGCCACTGCATCCAACTGTATCGTCCTGACCTTTGAAACTTGGGGTCTCGACTTAGTGGGACCTTTGCCAAAGTCATGTCTAGGCGACCTCTACATCTTAGCAACAACAGACTACTTCTCAAAATGGGCCAAAGCTATTCCACTTAGGGAGGTAAAGAAGGAGCATGTTGTCGATTTCATCCGGGCTCATCTGATCTATCTCTATGGAGTCCCTCGATTCATCATCACTGATAATAGCAAGCAGTTCTACAACATCTTAATAGACAAACTCTGCGAGAAGTTCAAGTTAAAGCATTGCAAGTCATCCATGTACAATGCCCCGACAAATGGCTTGGTTGAAGCATTCAACAAGACCTTATGCAACTTATTATGTAAGGTAGTCTCTAAATCCAAAAGAGATTGGCATGACAGAATTCCGGAAGTATTATGGGCATATCGCACAACTTACCGGACCCTAACACAGACGACGCCGTACTCAGTTGTCTACGGTGTTGAAGCAATACTGCCGTTGGAAACACAGATTCCATCTCTGTGCATGGCTGTTCTGTAAGAACTCACAAAGGAGGAGAATGCTCGCCTACGTCTGGATGAGTTAGAAGCCCTTGATGAAAGGAGACTCGAAGCACAATAATAACTCGAATGCTACGAAGCCCGACTCACTAATGTATTCAACTGCAGGGTTCGCCCTCGATCATTGCAGGTTGGAGAACTTGTTCTGGCAGTACGACGGGCAATCAACCTGAAGCACCGACCTGGTGACAAACTTACTTCCAAATGGGACGGGCCATACTTAGTGTAAGAGGCTTATACTCACAACACTTACATGCTGTCAGACCAAGAAGACGTCTGAATTGGCCCGATTAATGGTAAATTTTTGAAGCAGTATTATATGTAAAAATGTTAAAAAAAAAGAGAAAAAAATTTAAAAAAATTTAAAAAAATTTAAAAAAATTTAAAAAATCAAGAAAGGAAAAATTAAAAAAAAAAGTTCAGAAGTCCCGATCTGAAAGTCTAAGCAAAAGTCCAAACCCAAAAATCCAAACTCAAATACTTGAGCCCAAATCAGAAAACTCAAGCCCAACTTTAAAGCCTGAAAATCAAGTCTAGAAACTCAAAACACTCGACCTCAAATCCAAAAGCCCAAGTCCAGAAGCCCAAACACTCGACCCCAAATCCAAAAAGCCCAAATGAAAAAAAAAAAAAAAAAGACAAGCCCAATTTAGAACCCAAACACTCGAGCTCAAATCCAGAAGCCCATGCACAAATCCAAAACCTGAAATCTTAAATCCAAATCCAAAATCCAAACACTCAACATCCCGTCTAACTCCTAGGCCGCATGAGTATAAACTGTGAACGGCCCAAAAATATAAAAGCGATCGTGAGTTTGAGTCTGAGTCTCTGATTTAATCTCGCTTCAGTCTTCCCTGCATATCAGACCTTTGCTCCTCTGCAGCAGAAAAATGGAACCATCTGCAGAACAACAGGTTAAAGAAGAAGAAAGGTCACCCCAAAAAAGATGGCACCCAACTATAGCGCAACTGCAAATTTTGGAGGAGTTCTTCTACAACGATAGAGCTATTATCCCTAACTCATCACAGATTCTCCAACTTGTCTCGCAACTGTGCCCGCTAGGAGCAGTCGAAGGAAAAAATGTATATTTTTGGTTCCAGAATCGGAGAAACAAGGACAGAGCGGCGCTGAGAGATGTTATTTCCAAAGCACAGCCTGCTGTTCCTATAATCGATCTCACCGGAATAGCTTCACCCTCAAATGAAGCAGGTTCGAGTTCAACCGCTGCAATGGTCTCCCCACGGTATGTTGATCAAAGCCGTAGCCTGTGGGAGCATGCGTACTAGTCCTGGTGGTTTTACAGAGTCAGCCAAGGTTTCATCCCTCTTAAGTACTTAAGTCCAGAAGGAGCTTTTCTAATAGAAAGAAGTCATTCCAGCGAAATTTTGCCTCCCTTTTTAGAATATTCCGACAGCATCAACCAGCCATAAAACTCCAGCGATGTCAACATCATGGGCCCACCGGATGAGGTCTGGCTTGACTTGGAGGTGCCTCGGGGCCCGCCAAGACGATTGACAAGATAAGATGCAATGACTTTAGCAGCACACGGTAACAACTTCTGCAGCACACGGTAATGACTTTTGTGACGCTTGTTAGCCGCTGCTTCTTTTGTCTCTTATGCAAGAAAGGGACGTGGAGGACTCTACTAGATTCTGCGTACCTCTTTTGACTTTTAAAAAAAAATCAAAAAAAAAATATTTGGTGTATGTATATATATATATCCTGCATGCCCGAGTCATAACACTCACCCCTCAGCTCTTCTTTTACTCAAAAAGAAAATGGCTAGTCTTTACACTTGTGTTAGGAAGTTCTTTGATCAAAAAATTGGAGTCGCACGAGCTAAGAAAAGAAGGAGTAGTCCTCCTCGAGGGATCCCTAAAAGCCCTCGAAACTCAGTCTCTAATATCATTAGTGTCATGGAGTTCCAACTACTCTCTTTAGTTCACATCTGCCACAGAAGAATGAGAAGCTGCAATCATCCTCATCTTCCTTTAAATGCGGCGACGTACAGGGAAGTTCTAACTACTCTTCTTACGTCGAAGCAGACTCGGGAATCATCACTACAGCCCGTCTCTCTGTGTACAGGTCTTGAAGGTCTGTAGTCTTGGGCCTTCCTCATGGGGAAGTTCAAGTTCTTTACTTATCGGATCATCCTTACCGGAGCTATGGAACTTTACGACACATAAAAAATCTTTTGCGAGCTATGGAAGCTTGACGTCACTTGGAGCCAAGACTTCAATTTTATATTGACTAGACTGCTGACTTCCTCAAAATCGTATCAGATTCTTATTGCGATCTAACAATAGTTGGGCTAGTTTGATATAGAGGACTTCAACATTCAGTGTTCATCAAAACATCTAAAGTTTCAAGTTGGACTTCAAGACTCGATTCGGATCACGTTCGCAATGTTCTTCCTTACCAAATCTTGAAGTGGGGACATTTGTAAACATTTAAAAAAAAAAAGGAAGTCAGTCAATGGTCGGCATTGCCAAATTTGAAATTGGCAACGCCGACGCGCAAAAAAAATTTTATTTCTTTCCCATGTGATTTTCATATGGAAAAGGAGTCCTATGAATAAGCCCTCGCCCCCAATTCAAAACATATTCAGCAAATCTATAAACAGAAAAATATAGAGAATTTGAGAGAAAAAGTAAATTTAGAAAATCTCTCAAGAAAATTTTTCGTTTTCCTATGTGTTTTTACTTTGCAGTATACTCTCCTAACTCATTTTTTAGAGATATTTCAGGTATAAACCCCAAAAAATTTGCTGTATCCGTTTCTAAATTTATTTTTGGGTTTATATTCTCTGATCACTCTAGATCTGGATTTTTGAGAATATACATCTAAAAATATCAAAATATTATAAATCCGGTTGAGATCAAGTCTCATACAGCCCTCAGTAAAGTCAAGACAGCTCATCTGAGAATAAATCCCTTCGACTCTCGGTGAAATCAAGCCAGATCGAGTCAGATCAGATCACTGCGGTTCTTAACCGTAGTCCAAACGTCTACATCAAATCCAGTCTCAGTCTACCCAATTCAAGATAAAGCAATGTAAATTATTTCTGTCAAGATCAAGCTCATGCAGCCCTTGACGGAGTCACCAAGGAGCACTAATCGGAGGATCTACGAAGATCGACCCTACGTAAATTTTCTTTTATTTTAAATTTTTATTTGTAATTTGTAATTTGTATTTTCGAGTCTAACTGTTACAAACTCGAGATTTACACCCATTACAATCCCTTCAATGAAAATTAGGCTTTACTACCCAACGATAAAATCTGCATCATATAGAAGACACGCAGTTAATCTAATGGTTTGTTTATTTTTTTTATTTTTTAAATTTAATATATTTTTCATAATCTAATGATCTAAAATTTCATAAATTAACTTGTCTATCATTATTTGTCTACATAATTTCTCTCATTATAATTACCGTTGTGTCTTTTGAACACGAAAGAATTGTTGGATTGATATTACCCATTTCACCATTATTAAACGGGGGCCACGGTGGTTCAAAAGCAAAAACGGAGACCATGGGATAAGGTCCGTTGATTGTGGCACACGGGACAAGGTTGCTAATTGAATTCACATGATATTTTGGGTTAACTTTGGACCACTGAATCGTTGAAAATGGTACTAGGGCCCCCCTTCGCGGCAAGCTTTCAAGCCCTGACACGGAAATACACCTACCACCCAAGATTTGGAAATTCTTAATATAATTCGTACCATTAAAACAATTATACAACGTACTGTGTCATGTTTAATGGACCCTGAGCAGATTTATAATGTCTCATTTGATTTTTCAAAGCAAAATGTCTCTCATTCATTTGATTGGGCTGGTCGACGTGTGATTGCCTATGAGACTTGGCAAAAACAGTAGCCTCTTCCTCTTTAATAAATGTCAATCTTTACGGCCTCCGATTGAGAATACCTTACGCAAAAAATCTTAAGTGCATCATAACTTTTTTTTTTTTTTTGGAGTGTATACCTTTAAAATCTTTCAATGAGAAACATAATTTCAATTGATGGTGATATCTATTATCAACATGATTATGTAAACTTCATTTTCATCCATAACCCAAAGTTAATAGTCTCTTGTAATTAATCGGTTAATCCTACTAATATGGGTTAGTGGTAGGCAGGCATTGTGGCATGAGATACCCTCAGATCTAGTTTTAATAAAGATAGACTCTTTGGTTTCTTTGAATTATATAAAAGGAATATCATTTTAAAAAATATAGACATTCCTATTGATTTCTATATCTTCCATATTTAACAATATAATGCCTCAAATGAAAATCAAGCTTTATAAAGTTGAAAAACTTATAGAAAGATGATCTATACATTGAGAAGAGAAGTGATTCGAAAGAATGCCCTCTATCCTCAGGACACTCTATTTATACATGAACAAACATTGAGCCTTAATGGCTTATGACATAAGCACTTATGTTTCCAATCACATTACTGAGTTGTGACGTGAGGCCTCACATATGATTCCAATACAAGGTAATAATTAAAGTTGAGCATCTGAAAATGTATATATTCCTTGTCTGCCACCTTCACATGCTTCCAAACTTTCTCAGTTGTAAAGGTAGAGATCAAATCTCCATAATCTGGTCTTTATTATTATTTGCAGGATTTGATTGTGATAAGGACTCTTCATCAGAGATTTCTAATAATGGTTCTTGAAGTCTCCTCTTGTATTCTTCTTTTGAACTGGCAGATGCTAAAGTTGCTTGCAACTTTTTCTTTGTATTATGAAAAGGGGTAATCGATGAATCGTCATTTCAAACTATGTTTTGTTTCACTGGCCACTAAGTAACCTTGGCAAGACATACTTTACCATTTGGTAATCTTTTCCACTATCTAACATTTATTTGTCGTACTAACATTGGTGGATAAGGCCTTAGATGAACTTGTTTGATATTGAATGTCTAGCTCAGAATCCATGGAATATCAAATATGACTGTAAAATATCGTGTAATATTTACAGGAGGATCATGGATTGCTTCTATGAATAATTTGAATACTTCTACGGTCTTTTTGTTAGATTTAATTAACTTAACACTACCACTTTATTAAATTGAATAATTTCATACAACAATAATGAGAAGCACACACAAAAAACATAAATTACACGTCCTTATGTACTAGTAACAACAAAATCCTAATTCTATCCGAATAAGAAAACACACTTAAAAAACAAGTTCTAGTCAAATAATAATTAAGAATTAAATCTAGATTAACTTCAACATCCCCCCTTAATCTTGATTGGGTGATGCTCGCATTCCTAATATCTGCTTCAACTTCACAAACGCATCATGCTTCAATGGTTTCGTGAGAATATCTGCAACTTGATTTTCAGACTTACAATAAACCAATTCAATCTCTCCTTTGTCAACTTGATCTCCAGAAAATGAAAACGAGTATCAATGTGCTTACTCCTTCCAAGCATCACTGGATTCTTAGTTAAATTAATAGTAGAAATATTATCAACAAATATCTTCGTAGGACCTTCAACTGAAACATGAATCTCACTTAACAAATTCCTCAGCCACTCTGTGGCATATCTCTTCTGGCAAATAAAGATTCCATCATCTCCTTGAATCACTTCAATGCCAAGAAAGTATGACATTAGGCCCAATCAGTCATCTCAAACTCACTCATTATCGACTTCTTAATGTCTTCAATCATTCTAGGATTGTTGCCTGTGAAGATCAAATCATCAACATATAAACACACCAACAAGATATCGCCATCACCATTAACTTTCACATGTAAGGCATACTCAGACGGACACTTTTGAAAATTAGTTTCATGGAAGAAAGAGTCAATGCGCTTATTGCATGCTCTAGGTGCTTACTTCAATCCATACAATACTTTCTGCAACTTATACACCTTCTTTCACAAAACCTGGAGGTTGTATAACAAAAACTTCCTCTTCAACTGGACCATTTAGAAAAGCTGACTTCACATCCATTTGATGAATTCTCCAATGATTCTGAGCAGCCAAAGCAATAATAAGTTTAACAGTTTCCATGCGAGCAACAAGTGAGAAGACCTCATGATTGTCATAACCAGGACGTTGTTCAAATCCTTTAGCTGCCAATCTTACTTTGTACCTCTCTACTTCTCCATTTGACTTCCTCTTTCTCATGAAAACCCACTTCACATCAATAGCTCTATAACCTCATGGGATATTAGTAAGCTCTCAAGTCTTATTCTTCTCAATTGCCTTAACTTCTTCATTCATTGCATTTACCCACTTAGGGTCTTGAATCGCCTCATCAAATGACACAGGTTCACAATCTACAAACATCGCAAAATGCACCAAATCCCCATTATCATTAACTGCATCATCAAGAATTATGTCATAATCTTACAATCTAACTGATTGTTGGGAATTTTTCCTTAGTCTTTGATTCTCTTGAGGAGCTTGTGGTATTGGATTCTGAGTAGGAACTGGGACAACTTCCCTATTTGCATTAGGTACCACAACTTGAGACTCCTGTTCTCCTAAGATAGCAACAGGACGTCTATGAGAATCATTATGCTCTTTAACCTCAAATTTCCATGCTTCATCTTCCGCAAAAGTCAAATCTCTGCTCGAAATCACCTTCTTTGTCAAAGGATTGTACAACTTATATCCTCCTTTGGAATAACCAAGCAAAATTGTCTTCACCCCTCGATCATCTAACTTCGTCTTCGTCTCAGCAGGAACATGTGCATAAGCAATAGAACCAAACACCTTCAGATGCCTCACACTAGGCTTGAAACTAGTCCATGCTTCTTTAGGAGTGATATTCTGAATACTTGCTGTTGGGCACTTGTTCAACAAGTAAACAGAACAAAACACAGCTTCTGCCCAAAGGGGATTGGGCACTCTTTTGGCCTTCAACAAACTTCTCACCATATTCATGATCGATCTATTTTTCCTTTCAGCAACTCCATTATGTTGTGGTGTGTAGGGAAACGTGACTTCATACTTTATCCCTTGTTCTTCGCAGTATTCATTGAATTCATTAGAGACATATTCACCTCCACTATCAGTCTGCAAAACCTTTATATAACAGCCACTTTGCCTCTCAACAAATGCCTTAAACTTCTTAAAGCAATCAAATACCTTAGACTTCCTCGGCATGATATAAACCCATGTCTTCCTCGAAAAATCATCAATGAAGGTGAGAAAATACCTATTGTTCCCAATTGATGGAACACTCATCGGACCACAAACATTGGAGTGAATAAGATAGAGTGGATGCCTTACACGCCAAGTTCTCCTTTCCACAAAAGGCAATCTGCTCTGTTTTGCAAGGATACAAGCCTCACATATCTGGTTCGGATGATCAATCCTGGGCAAACCTTTCACCATATTATCTTGTGCAAGCACCTTCAAACTGCAAAAATTCAAATGACCAAACCGAAGATGCCACAACCAATATTCGTCTTTCACAACAGCACTCAGACAAGTGTAGACATTTGTGACAATATCAACTCAAAACATCTGGTTCTTTGTCAAAGGAGATTTGAGAATAAGTGTACCTCTGCCATCAGTAATTGAAAGACAATTATCACGCAGCATAATGTTATACCCCTTTTCAAGCAATTGGCCCAAACTGAGAAGGTTGCTCTTCATATCTAACACATAGAACACATCTGAGATATAATTGTGGTCTCCATTCTTCAACTTGATGAGAATTCGCCCCTTTCCCATCACTAGAATGCTGCTATCATCAGCAAACTTAATCGTGGAGTTGATTGACTCATCAAGATCAACAAAGAGCTCCTTCTTTCCACACATATGATTGGTGCATCCGGTGTCCAGGAACCATGTATTGTAATTTGGCGTTTCAGTAGCTGCAGTAACCATCATGAGAGCTTGATTTTCATCACCATTTTCCTCCTCTGAACAGTGAGTTGTCTGATTATTCTCCTTTGACCAACACTCATGAGAGTAGTGGCCACGCTTACGAATAACACTCAACATTAGATTTATCTGGCTTTCCTCTCCCTTGACCTCTTACTTGACCTCGGCCTCCACCACGACTTCTGTTTGTGTGGTCCGTATTCCTTTGATAATTTTCTCCACCTCTATAATTCTTGTAGTGACCTCCTCGACCTTGATTGTTGTCGGATCCATCATGTCCTCGTCCTCTTCCTCTTCCATGAGAGGAATTCTGCCTCTGCTTTGATTGATCATTTTGTTCGCCTTTGATGGAAGCTTGGCTTTGGAGGGCTTGTTTTACTGGCTTCTCAATGCGCTTTTCATTCATGCGCTGCTTGTGAGCTTGCAACGTGCCTGTCAATACATCAACTGACATCTGTGACAAATCATGTGCTTCCTCAATTACAACCACGATGTGCTCATATCGCGGTTTGAGTGTCCTTAAAATCTTCTCAACTTTAACTTGATCATTAAGCTGCTCTCCATAAACTTTTATCTGATTCGTGAGGGCAAGAACTCTACTGATATATACTGAAACTATTTTTGAGGTTTCCAGCTGCAATAACTCAAACTGACATCGTAAGGCTTGGAGTTTTACCTTCTTCACTTTATCCGCACCTTGAAAAGACGTCGTCAAAATATCCCATGCTTGCTTTGATGAAGTTGCTCCTACAGCCTTCTCAAAATTATCATCATTGACTGCCTAATGAACAAAATAGAGCACCTTCATCATTGACATAATGGAGTTGCCGAGAGGAAGAACATGTCAATCATGAATATGGTTAGAAGCTTATTGAAGGCCAAATGAGTGCTCAATCCCTTTTGGGCAGAAGTTGTATTGTTTTCTGTTTACTTGTTGAACAGGTCTCTCCAGAAAGTATTCAGAATATCACTCCTGAAGAAGAATGGATCGGTTTTAAGCCTAGTGTGGGGCATCTGAAGGTGTTTGGTTCTATTACTTATGCACATGTTCCTGCTAAGGCGAGGACAAAGTTAGATGATCGAGGAGTGATGACAATTTTGCTTGGTTATTCAAAAGGAGGTTATAAGTTGTTTAATCCTGTGACAAAGAAAGTGATACTTTTGTAGAAGATGAAGCATGAAAATTTGATGTTGAGGAGCAGAATGATTCTAAGAGACGTCCTGTTGCTATCTTAGGAGAAGAGGAGTTTTAACTTGCAGTCCCTAATGCAAATAGGAAAGTTGTCTCAGCTTCTGCTCAAAATCCAAAACCACAAGCTCCCCAAGAGAATAAAAGATTGAGGAGAAATCGCCAACAGTCAGTTAGATTGCAAGATTATGAGGTAATCCCCGATAATGTAGTTAATGATGATGGGGATTTGGTGCATTTTGCAATGTTTGTAGATTGTGAACCTGTATCATTTGATGAGGCAACTCAAGATCCTAAGTGGGTGAATGCAATGAATGAAGAAATTAAGGCAATTGAGAAGAATAAGACTTAGGAGCTTACTAATATCCCACGAGGTCACAAAGCTATTGATGTGAAGTGGGTTTTCAAGACGAAAAGGAAGTCCAATGGAGAAGTAGAGAGGTACAAAGCAAGATTGGTAGCTAAAGGATTTGAAAAACGTCCTGGTTATGACTACCATGAGGTTTTCTCCCCTATTGCTCGCATAGAAACTGTTAGACTTATTATTGCTTTGGCTACTCAGAATTGTTGGAGAATTCATCAAATGGATCTGAAGTTAGCTTTTCTCAACGATCCACTTGAAGAAGAAGTTTTTGTAAAGCAACCTCTGGCTTTATGAAGGAAGGAAGTGAAGAGAAGGTGTATAAGTTGAAGAAAGTGTTATATGGATTGAAGCAGGCACCTAGAGCATGGAATAAACACATTGATTCTTTCTTCCATGAAACTAATTTTCAAAAATGTTCGTCTGAGCATGCTTTATATGTGAAAGTTAATAGTGAAGGTGATATTTTATTGGTGTGTTTATATGTTGATGACTTGATCTTCACAGGCAACAATCTTAGAATGATTCAAGACTTTAAGAGGTCGATGATGAGTGAGGTTGAAATGACTGATTTGGGCCTAATGTCATTCTTTCAGGGCATTAAAGTGATTCAAGGAGATGATGAAATCTTTATTTGTCAGAAGAGATATGCTATAGAGTTGTTGAATAACTTTCGAATGCATGATTGCAACCTAGTGAGAACACCTGTTGAAGTTGACACTAAATTATCAAAGGAATGCAATGAAGCACCTGTTGATTCTACACACTTCAAGCAAATTGTTGGAAGTTTGAGGTACTTGACATGCACAAGGCCCGACATATCTTATGGAGTTGGTTTGATTAGCAAGTTTTTGGAGTCTCCACGTCAATCTCACATGCAAGTTGCTAAAAGGATTATCCGGTATATTAAGGGGACGTTTGATCATGGCCTACTTTATACTTCATCAAAAAATTGTGCTCTTGTAGGCTACTCTTGTAATGATTGGGGTGGAGATATTGATGATTGAAGAAGTACTTCTGGTTACTGTTTCAATTTTGGTACAACTGCTTGTTCATGGTCATCAAAGAAACAATCTATTGTTGCACTTTCAACTTGTGAAGCAAAATATGTAGCCGTAGCTTTTAGTGCTTGTCAACCTATTTGGTTGAGGAATCTATTGAGTGAGATTCATATTGCAGTTGAAGGTCCTACGAAGATATTTGTTGATAATGTTTCTGCTATTAATTTGGCCAACAATTCAGTTACGCATGGAATGAGTAAGCATATTAATACTCCTTTTCATTTTCTGAGAGATCAAGTTAATATAGGAGAGATTGAATTGACTTATTGCAAGTCTGAAGATCAAGTTGCAAATATTCTCATGGAACTGTTGAAGTATGATGCGTTTGTCAAGCTGAAGCAGATGTTAGGAATGCGAGCATCACCAAATCAGGATTAAGTGGGGATGTTGAAGTTAATTCAAATTTAATTCTTAATTGTTATTTAAGTAGAACTTGGTTGTTTAGTGTGTTTCCATAGTCGGGTAGAATTAGGATTTTGTTGTTACTAGTATATAATGACGTATGATTTATGTTTTGTGCGTGTGCTTCTCATTATTATTGTGTGGCATTATTGATGATTTTTTTAATTTTATTTTTATGTTTTTCTTTTTCTTTTGTTGTTTTTTAATTATTATTTTTATTTATTTTTTATTACTTTTTTTTAGAGAACAACCAGTGGTAAACTGGTTCTCACATGTGTCGGCGAGCTCTGCGGGGTGCAAGGAGAAGCTCCAAGTTAACTAGGTCATCGATAAATGTGCTGGTAGTCCCACTATTGGCTGATCTCCTTTGGCAGTTGACATTGCCAGGGGAAAGTGGAAAAAGCACAAGACTACCCTCGGTAAAGTCTGCGACAAAGGGCAAAGGCTTGTCGAAATAATCTGCGATAGAGCGAAGAACTCCATTCAACATTTTCGGGAGAAGATGAGGAGGACTTTCCTTACTTGTTTCACAATGGAGGGAGTTTGTCCAATTTTCTTCTCGGATCACGATCTCTGTCAGAGAAAATGTCATGCTTGTCAAAGTGGGAATGCTTGATGACTCACCGTGCTCTATATGACGCTATTGTTCATTAGAATGACTTAGAGGGACAAGTGCTATGGGTATCATCGGACTAAAATCCTTAGCAGAACTCAAAGGAGAACTACTATTGGTGAGGTCAACGACTAGGACAATGGACGTGGTGGAAACAGGTGAGGATTTGGGAAAACGAACCTTTTGCTCTATTTTTGCCCTATACCTCTGGTTGCAAAGCCAGAAGTAAACATTCTTGGGTTCTATTTCTCCATCATATTGTAAAATTGGGGCAAGACGAAAAATCTCCTCTTCCAAAGTGCAATAAGCCTTTTCTAAAATTTCCAACTGTTGTGGGACTGGCCTCCACTGTCAGTATTGTAGCACATCATTAGCCATGCTGTAATGTTTGGTGACTAGCCTCATCTTTTTTAGGTGAGAGAAAGGTGTAAAAACCTGAGGAACTGAACAGGTCGAAAACTAAATGTAGAAACTGAAATGATGATCCAGATCATTAGTTTTTGAACGTTCATATATATACCCCCTTTTTTTTTTTATTGGACCTCCTTTTGGGCCATTCAGCTGTCTCTTCTAGGCCATTTCTGAGTTGGGATTGTGGGCCACTGAGGGCATTGGGTCATTTTTCATTTATATCTCTTGTGATTGTGCCTCCTTAAGGGAATTGCAAATTGCCGACTTTTCATTTTGACCTTCTTGATAACCCCACATTTAGAAAATGGTCATTATTTCCACAAGTCTCACATATTGACACATTTCAATTTATAAAATATGGTTAAATTAATTGCACAAGAATACACATGGAAATGCTTTGTATGTAGCTGAGCGTGTTGTGTTTCATAGTTTTGGGCAATTAGGTTAAAAAGGGCTACTGAGACCTATAACATTCTTAGTAAACTAGAAGAGCTGGCTTTGATCTCCTTTTGTATGCAAATGCAGTAAGAGTTTGTCTTAGTCCCCATACATTATCTAAACAAAACATTTTTTGACTACATCTGAGTTGACAGGATTTAGGATATCCTCACCATCCATATTAGTCAAAATGAGTGCACCTCCTCAGAATGCATTTTTTACGACATACGACCCTTCAAAGTTTGGTGCCCACCTGCACTGTGGATAATTTTGATGCGGCAAAAGTGTCTAGAGGACCAAGTCTCGTTCTTTGAAATGTCTGGGACACATCTTTTTTTGATGGGCTTGTCTCATTTGCCTATGATATAACTAACCATAACAAATAGCATTCAGCCTCTTTTCCTTTATGAGATTCAATTGTTTGTATCTAACTTTACCCATTCAGCCTCATCTAACTCTGTTTCCATCAAGACTCTCGATGAAGGGATTTTCACTTCGACTAGGAGAACTGCCTTGGTTTCATAAACCAATGAGAATGGTGTTGCCCCTATTGATTTGCGCACAGTAGTACAATATGCTTGCAAAGCAAAGGGCAACATCTACTGCCCATTTTTGTACGTCACAGTCATTTTCTTGATGTTTTCTTGATGATTTGGTTGAGATTTTTATTTGCTGCTTCAACAGCTACATTCATTTTTGGTCTGTATGGAATAGTATTGTGATACTTGATCTTGAATTTCTCACAGAGTTCTGTCATCATTTTGTTGTTTAAATTCGTTATATTGTTGATCAATTGCTTTGGTACACCATATCAACAAATAATGTCTCTCTTTATAAAGTTGATCATTACTTTACGGTTGACATTAGCATAAGAGGCTAATTCTACCCACTTCATGAAGTAGTCAATTGCCACTAGAATGAATCGGTGTCCATTTGATGGCTTTGGTGTTATAGGACAGCTCACATTCATTCCCCACACGAAAAATGGCCAAGGAGATGTCATAGTATGCAATGGAACAGGTGATGCGTGAATTTTGTCTGCGTGAATCTGACATTCGTGACATTTCTTTGCGTACCAAAAACAATCTGACTCCATAATTGACTACTAATACCCTACTCTTAAAATTCTCCTAACCATGGAAAGACCACCAGCATACGACCCACAAAAACCTTAATGCACTTCTCTCATTATGGTTTCTACCTCAGTTGCATCTACACATAGTAACAATAAAACATCATGGTTGCATTTATAAATAATATCTTTGCTGAGGAAGAAATTCATGGCTTTTAAGATCGTCTTATCATGTTCAACTGCCACTTCAAGGTATTCCCGAGTATTCAAGTAGTGCTTTATGTCATGATACCAAGGCTTGTTATTTGCTTCCCTTTCTATGTGCATACAATGAGCAGGAGTATGATGAATATCAACTTGAATCACTTGAACATTGACGTCTGAACCAATTTTGTACATTGCTGCCAGTGTTGCTAGGGCATCAAATATTTGATTATTCTCTCAAAATATATGATTGAAGGTGATTCGATCAAATTGCTCCGTTAACTGTTTAATGTATTGATGATATGGGACAAGTTTGTGATCTAGTGTTTCCCATTCACCAAACAACTGATAGATAACCAATGTTGAATTACCATATACCTTGACATTTTTCACTTTCATTTCTAAAGCATAGCATGAGCCCAAGGCATAGGCCTTATACCCTGCTACATTGTTGGTGCATTCAAACTGTAATTTTACTACAATTGGATACTGTTTTTCATCAGGAAAGATTAGAACTGCTCCTATCCCATGCCCCAGTGCATTGGACATTCCATCAAACTACATCCGCCATTCGTATATTATATCCTTTTCATCTTGATTTTGATCAACAACTATAATATCTTCGTTAAAAAAGTCAAAATGCATCAGCTTGTAATCAAGGATAGCTCAATCTGCTAGAAAATAAAAAATCACACTACCTTTGACTGCTTTGTGACTAGCATATGGTACAGCATACTTAATCAAAAAACCTGCCAACAAACTATTTGCCTAGATGAGGCTAGTTTCTTAAAGATGTATTTGATGGGGTCCTCCTTAGCAATGAGCCAAGTTGTATTATATAGCATGTATTGTCTAAGCCTACGAGTAGTCCATGCCAAGGCACAACAAATTCTTTCCATGTCTAAGTATCTGACCTCATGATTAGTAAATTTCTTGCTGAGATAGTATATGGTCCTTTCGTTTCTACCAGTCTCATCTTGTTGACCCAGAACACAGCCCATACATTGATCTCGAACGGTAAAATATAATAAGAGAGGTTGGCCTGGGACTGGTGGCACCAAAACTGGAGGGTTTGATTGGTAATTCTTGATTTTCTCAATAGCCTCCTAGCACTTGTCATTCCACTTTTTTGTATTACTTTTTTGAAGTAGGCCAAATATTGGTTCACATGTTGCGGTCAGCTATGATATAAATCTTGTTATATAATTGAGCCTTCAAAAGAAACCCTACACCTCCTTTGGTGTTGAAGGTATTGACATTTCTTGTATGGCCTTCATTTTGTCAGATCAATTTCTATGCCTTTTTGACTAACAATAAATCCCAACAACTTGCTTGAAGTTGGTCCAAATGTGCACTTGGTAGGATTATGCTTGAGTTGGTATTTCCTCAGACGATCAAACAATTTTTGAGGACCAACAAGTGATCTTTTCTAGCTTTGGATTTGGGAATCATATCATCCACATACACCTAAATTTCTTTGTGCATCATATCATGGAAAAGTGTTACCATTGCCTGTTGGTAAGTAACACCAGCATTTTTGAGAGTTAATGGCATAACTTTACAACAAAAAGTACCCCACATCGTGACAAATGTTATTGTCTCCATATCTTCATATGCTATTTTGATCTGATTGTATCCTGAGAATTTGTCTATAAAGGAAAATGCTGAGTAACCTAATGTATTATCCACGATAATGTTTATGTGGCACAACGAAAAATTAACTTTTGGGCTAGCTATGTTCAAATCTCTGTAATCCACTTGCATGCAAACCTTGCCATCCTTTTTGGGTACTAGAATAATGTTAGCTACCCATTCAAGGTATTTTGCTACCTAAAGGAAACCAGCATCCAACTGTTTATTGACCTCATCTTTAGTAAGATCTCTGGTTTAAACCTTCTTAGCTTTTACTTGATTGGTCTGCATTCTGGCTTCAATGGTAATATGTAAGCTACTATGTCAGTATTCAACCATGGCATATCTTGGTACATCCAATCAAACATGTTAGCATATTCTTTAAGCAACTAGATCATTCTCTCTATGCTATCTTGGGGAAGTTGTGCACTAACTTTGAATTCTTTTAGATTCTCCTCAGTGCCTATATTGATTAGTTTGACAGGCATTTTTTCAGTTATGGATTGTTTTTCTTCTTGCTCCACCAAACATTAAAACTTTGACAGAACTTCTTCCTCTTTAGAGTCACTCAGGATCATCTCATTAATTGGAAGTTCAAAAGTGGCCTCCATGCAAGTACTAGTTATGCTATTAGTCTCATTCTCATGGGTCTTGTATGAAGAAAATGGCTCAGAATGAACAAAACCTGTTATATTGGTATAAAGGAGATAAAAAAAAAAAACAACCAACAGTCTAGAAGAACCATGGACTGTTATTATTTTGCAATTCATATAACCATACATTAATAATTGACATATGACAAGTAATTGCCCATTTTATTTTGATAATTATCCCTTGAATGCCATGGGCATAAGTAGACATGTGGGCTTGACTATATTACTCTATGAGAGACTCAAGGGACTGGGGAATCTCCCAAGCCTGCCAATTGCCAATAGGTATGTCAGAATGATAAGGCTGGATAAGTGGGATTGAGAGAGGATCCACTTCTTCTTCTCCTTTAGAGACCATATGAATGACTAACTTATTGAACACCTTAGCAATCTTGGTTGTGTCATCTTTTGCATCTTCAGTCTGATGGATGAATCCCACACTTTTGAAGCGATGAGATAGAGGAAGCAAAAGTTCACTAGTAGGATCATTTGCTGAATATGGAAGCCTATCTGCTTGGGAAATATGACCACAATGAATAATGTCATCGATTATAAAGCGTCCCCATTGGACAATGGCTTTTATTAGAGCTGTGACATCCTGAAGATGTTTACCAATCCTTTTGTCGGGATAGTAACCATTTCTCATCATCATCGTTGCTGCTTTTGTCAAGGCTTTAAATGATTGTTGAGGAGAGTTAAGAGATGGATCACCAATCCACAGAACTATATTAGCCATTTCAAAGCAGTGAAATGCACATTCTGGTCCCAGTTCAGCTGCCTCAACATATGGTACATTTGGGGTTCTTGAAACTAGCATGCCAAACTCAACGCCCATTTCAATTAATTTATTGTCCATTATAAATTTCACTTTATGATATAAGCTAGAAGGAATAGGCCCAATAGAATGGATCTAAGGACTACACAAACGACAATTGTATGTGGCTTGCATGCCCATGATTTGAAATTTGACCATAAACGTACAAGGTCCCACATGAATAAGAATTTTAGGAGTTCTTATAACCTCTCATTTGGTCCCATCAAATGCTTTACCAATCATGTGACCATAAACTAGAATAGCAATAACAACTGGCAATTAAACTAAGGCTCCTTTGGGCATAACATTTAAAGATGAACCATTATCAATGAGCACTCGAGACATATTGCAGCCACAACACAAAACTAATATATGCAGTGCCTTAGTATAGTTTCACCCTTCAGTAGGAATTTCCTCATTAGAGAAAGAGATGCAGTTATTGGCCACTATGTTATTGACAATGTGGTCAAAGTTGTCGAGAGATATATCAAGAGAAACATAAGCTTGATGCAGCATGTGTGCTAAAGCACAATGATGTAATTCTAAATTCATCAAAGAAAAGATTGAGATTTTGGCTGACGTTCTATTATATTGTATTTACTATGCTTGATGAATTTTAGAAACTGTCTATCATCATTATTGGTGATTGTACCTTTGGACCTCACATTCTATTTATTTGAGGGCTTTACTCTTTGTGTGCTTTTAGAAAAAATCTCTTCAACGTTCTCAAATGTCATAATGCCGTTCAACTTCTGTTCCCTGAGACTTTTTGTATATTCTAGTGTAGCATCTCCCACTTCGAGTCATGCCCCTTACTCTAGTAATATCAGACACAACTACAGATTCTGAAACTGGAATAGCTGGTGGATTTTGAGGGACAACCTTGCAATTGTTTTCCCCACATTATCGTCTTTTGTGGAATAGCTGGTTGAAAGATTTTTGGTGCTACCAAGTTCTTTTGATGTTTTAAGGGTGGACCTTGTTGTATTGCTGCTTCCACTTCCAAGGTATTAATTTGAAAGTTGGCTTTAGAGTAACTGCTTGGACAGATGTCAATATAATTTACTGTCTTATGGTCAGATAGTGGATTTTATTGATATCTGGCTTATTCTCTATCTTTGGAAAATCAATCCAACTGCCATCTTTTAGTTCTTGGACCCTGTGTTTGAGTGTCCAACAATTCTCAGTGAAATGCCTAATTGACATTCATGGTATTCGCACTAGGCATTGGTGTCGTACCATTGGGGGCAAAGAGGCCACGCTGGGTCTCTTTTAAGGACTATGACTAATTCGTTTTGAATGAGCCATGGTAGTAATTCAGAATAGGTCACCAGAGTAGGGTCAATCTTTCTGCTTTTTTGTCTTCTTTGCTCTGCAAGGTTATTTATGGGTGCTCAAGCGCAAACATTAGGCTGAAAAGGTCTGAACTGAGTATTTTGGTAAAACAATAGGATTGCCAAATTAGGAGGTTGTTGCCTTGGTCTAGGGTTGAATTTTCCTTAGGGATTGCTGAAGGATTGATAAGGGGAACGAATTGCAGATCGAAAATCTCGCTTTACTATTTGAACCTCTCTTTTTTTCTTTCTATTAGTGTTGACTCGTTTTGCATTCTCACGAGTAGAGTCAACAATCTTGCCTTTACAAATTCTTTTATCAATTCTTTCACCAGTAATCACCAAATTAGCAAAGCTCCCTGAGGTACTTCCTACCGTTCGGTCATAGTAAGGAGCTTTCAAGGTACTAAAAAAGGTATAGATAAGTTCTTTTTCCAAGAGAGGGTGTTGAACCTACATAACCTCATTATGCCAACGTGGTGCATATTGCTTAAAAGTATCTTCAGGCTTCTTCTCTATGGCTTGAAAGTCTAGCTAGGTCGGCTCTAATTTTGAGATATATTTGAACCTTGCTTTGAAAGCAGATGCCAATTCCTTCCATGTTTTGATGCTCTTCCTATCCAACTTAGTATATGAGCAGGAAGCTACACCTGTCAAGTTGTCTTGAAAGTAATGTATAAGCAGTTTCTCATCATAAGCATACGATACCATTTTTTGAATGTACATTGTTAAATGATCAACTGGTGGCCCTATACCATCATATTTCTCAAGCTCAAGTGTCATGAATTTTGAGGGTAAAAACATATCTTAAACAAGACATCCAGAAGTCCATAAATGTCCTCGCCCTTGATGGGTCAAATTCCTTCTTATAGAGAATCGATCTTTTGTGTCTCCAAATCTTCCTCGACCTTCAAAATTTTAACATTTGCCTTGGGTTGAAGGCCGAACATAGCATCTACCTAAGGATTGACTGGAGCAAATTCAGGCATATAAGACTTAACACCTGATCCCCGTGCTATTGTTGTTTGCTCTCCAACTAGATATATGATTGGAAAAGGATGTGCTACGGACAATCAAGGGGTATACGGCACTTAAGAGACCATGGGTGTTGGAATAGATTGGAACAAACTTGACAATGCTAGTATTGTTTCTTAAGGTTATCAATCGTTAGCGACTATTTTCCCTTTCATGAGAGCTTGCATTATCTGCTACACTTGTTTCTTCAGCTCATTCATAGAAGTCTAAAATTTGCCTATTCATCCAATGAATTCCTCGATTCTGTCCTCCATTTTTTGAGTGTGTGACTGAGTCAAAATTGCACGTTGTGCCAATTATTATCTGTACCTATATTTTATAATATGGTTGAAAAGTGATAACAAATGTGATGTAAATAATGCATGATATTTGTAGGAATAATATACGTGAGTCACTTAATCATAAGCCAAAAAGGCTTAATAATCAAACTTGTTTTGTTAATTACATTCTTTCGAAAATTACAACAGGAGGCCAAAGAGTGCCTAACTCCAAGCTTTCTCACACTAAGATCATATTGCTTGCATTTCGCCCTCTTCTTAATCAGACTCATTATCAATGATATCAAGGTCCTCAGAATTGATATCACTTTCGAAATAATACCAAGGTCGTTGAAATTTTCTTTAAAGATTAGGTAATACCCTGCTGCCTAGATTGATAGTTCCATTAAGGTCATAGGTATTCACATTGAGGAGGCCTTGAGGAATAGTTTTTGGGGCAACCCTATTGCACTCGCAGAGAGTAGTTTTGATGTCTCGCCATGAATTTGGATCTTTAAAGATCTGACAATCTATTCACAGGAAAGTTGCAAATCCTTCTAACATATGGGTACAAATACATTGTCATTCCATCACCTCCAATCTTGACTTTCAAGAGCAAATGGAAGATCCAAAAAATATATGATTCATTGGAATTCTTGAGAAGAGATTTCCATTCTAAGAGCGGACTAAAAAGATTGAACCACTTATAAAGCTTGGAGTGTGCCTCAGGATTATGTTCCCAATGCCTCGTGAAAGCATTAACCCATGGTTGATTAATAATCATCCCAATAAAATATTTCCTGGCTAGATAATTGAGTATGCAGAAAGCCTCCTTCGAAAAATTTTGGAAGCGCTTGGGTAGAATGAAGAAGTACTTCAAGAAAAGATACTGTGGATGCCAATCAATGTAGTTAATTGGGCCATAGTCAATCTCATAATGTCGAAGGAGAATACAATGCAGCTTAACTATCATGAATGTTTCATGTTAATTAAAGGCATCTATTACAATCCTTATTACCAACTCTAGTGGAAGATTAAAAATTGAAAAACTCGACTGTCCTAGAAAAATAGATTGTTCTAGAATTCTGTGGGTTTGTCCTTCCCAATCTTCATATTCGTATAAAAAATCCTCAAATCTTTGAACAAAAAACACTAAAAATGGATAAATGGGGCTTGCCAGATCTACGTAATTAGGAAGCTGAGGTTTTCCTACTTCATAAGACTGAATGTTGAGATTTATTGCTCAAAGTTTGTTTGGCATGAGGAGAACTTTTCCTGTGATCGAATTTCCTTGTAAAACCTGGTGAAAGCTGATGCATTCAGATGTGCTATGTGAATTGCTTTGGTGCGATCGGCAACAATCAGTTGGACCCATGAATGGAAAAAGGATCACACTTTGAATGATGCATTTGTAGTATAACTCCCCATAAATATGATTGGCAATCATTACGCCTTCAAGGAATCCTCCAGTGGGAACATTACTTGACATCTCTTTGACAGTAGATACTCTGGGATTGTCATTCTCCATTGAAAACATTTGTGTTGCCTTGAACATATATGCTTGAATGACTATTTGATGTGCAAACAAAACTCAAAGGTTAGTATGATGGTTAAATTACTATGCAATATGATATCACGTAAAAACATTATTTGTTTCGCATAAAGTTAGCTATAGTTCTCATAATATAGTCACAGCTGGAAGATAGATCAAGAGTCATAGCATACAATTACTCATAGTTTGAGTACAATACAAGGAAGAAAGAACAGGACAACTTTTTCTAGTGAAAGCAATAGATATGATCATATTGACGGCTTGCCTTCTCGAGGAATCGAATCAAGTATTCTCCATGAGGGTGAAAAAGAGTGACCTTACGCCTCACCTTTTTTGCCTCTTTAGCCATATGACCAACTTCTTTTACAACTTCTCGGATTTGTTGGGTCAGGCTGTCAATTTGAACTTCTCTTATTTTACTCTATTCCCCCAACTGAACTATCTCTTTCTCTAGATTTCGATTCTCCTTTGTCACATTTTTTTTTCCTTGCTGGCCCAATCAAGCTGTAAGCCATGCCTCAATTTCTCTTTTCAGACTGTTTGAGTTCCTTGGTGAGATGTTTGATAGTCTCGCGGTCAGCATTCCTTTGGCAACTTTGTAGTTCATGATATGCCTGCCTCACTCTCATGAGCTCATTCTAAAGCTTTTAGTTTCCCAATATGTCATCATTGTTCTTAGGTGGAAAATGACATGTGTTTTGTCATAGTTGTACATACGCTATGCCCTAGGCGTATTTTGTCACATCAATCTCTATTCACCTATCCCTCTTAGGCTAAGTTAGATCGTGTTTCCTTAGATGTATTCATAATTATGTTTTATTCATCTTGAACAAACATAACCGGTACCAACAAATAGATACATTGGATGCTAGACAACAATAGGCTTCTTTTTACACACATATTCCTTAATTATAGTCCAACGACTTTCCTAGACATATTTTGGTGATCATTCTCCCCTAGAGAGTATGTCATTATATTTGCTTTTCCTCATAAAATCATCGTAAAGATCTTAGTTCAATTGTTACCGAGTTTCTAATATGTAATCTCTGTGCGAACCCTCACTCTCGAGTGACCAACTAAGATCTCACATCTCGGGCTATCAACAGGTTGTATAAAGAATAGGATTCTATGCCGACTTTTATCTACCAAAACCTCATTTTGATCTTCTCAAGGTGACCATTTCTTTATTTATACTTGCTCACGTGATGGTCTCATCTTTACACACTCTCTCAGCGTTAGAGGCAATTGTCCGCGTGAGTAGACCAATCATAACCCGTTTGACACACCTTTTTTTTTTCTTACTTACACTTGTGCTAGGATTGATTTCAAACCAATCACATGTAACTCTGTTCAGATGACACAACAAGAAGAGCACTTCTTCTCATTGTCATAATCCCATATTACCACATCATTTTATATGTTATTTTGTCATACAGACAAAAACATGTGACTAACTTTAATTTGTTTTCTTAGTAATTGGGTTTGTTATCATCCCATCAGCACATCTCACAGAGTTACATTCGTTTGTAACATATAATTTTTGACAAAATTGTACTTGGTATCAATAAGTTGGTTCCACAACTATATTTGGGAACTTTGGTATACACTATAGTCATTGACTATGACAATGTACTTTGACCTTTTTCAATTAGTCACTAATATTTTCATATGTTCATAAAAGCTCTTGAAACCAAACCACTACTTGTTTTGCATTCAAGTAAGCCACAAAATTAGTCCTTATGACCACATAGGCTTCACAAGTTTGATTCCTGCTACTATGTGAAATGGCACCATCATTTAGCAAGAACATGCATTGTGATATTGATTTACATTTATCAATATCTCACTCTTAGTTGTCATCCAAATGACCAATTGAGTGTCAAATGATTCTCTTGATGACATAAGGAGTTACATTCATTTGTGACATACAGTTTTTGACAAAATTGTACTTGGTATCAATATGTTGGTTCCACAACTACATGTGGCAACTTTGGTGTACACTATAGTCATTGACTATGACAATGTACTTTGACTTTTTTCAATTAGTCACTGATATTTTCATATGTTCATAAAAGCTCTTGAAACCAAACCACTACTTGTTTTGCATTCAAGTAAGCCACAAAATTAGTCCTTATGACCACATAGGCTTCACAAGTTTGCTTCCAGCTACTATGTGAAATGGCACCATCACTTAGCAAGAACATGCATTGTGATATTGATTTACATTTATCAATATCTCACTCTTAGTTGTCATTCAAATGATCAATTGAGTGTCAAATCATTCCCTTGATGACATAAGGAATATCTTGTAATGCTCTTAAGATACGAAGACTCTATACAACTTGTCGACAAGTTTCATTTGGATTTGACTGGTAACACCATACCAGTTTTATGACATAAGATATTTAGTTGAGTACATATTACAGTGCATGTCATACTATCCATAGTATTGGAAAATTACATGTGTTTCATGTCTTGTACTTTTTGTGATTGGATACCTTTTAAATCTAAGATTTTAATCACCATCCATGAGAAAAAATTACAAACATACTTTTAAATCTCTTGATATATCTAAAATGATCCTCATTGACCATTTCCAAACCAAAAGGGATTATTGCACGATGGAAACTAAAAAACCATTGCCTAGAAAGTTGTTTTATATCACCAAGTGACCTTTACAATCTGCACCCTTTGTGCTCAAGGTCCCAACAATAAAATCTAATGGTTGTTCCACTCAGATTTCTATGTCTAGGTCCCTAATGGGAAAAATGGCTTTAATGTCTATCTAGTATAATTCTAAACTTATAATAGCCATCACAGCTAAAAATTAAATGAATTAAGGTAAAACCTTTACTGTGAGAAGGATTCCTTATGGTTTATATCCTCCCACCAGGTTGGCCTTTTGCTACTATGCGAGTCTCACACCTTTTATTGATCTATCTACCTTACATACAATATTGAGAACTTGATTATTCCCAACAATTTAGTGTCCTTGAGATAAATCTACCAAGTCTTAAACATAGTGAGATTTTACGGATTCCATCTCCTTTTCAACGCTTGTATCTATTATTTTTTATAGGGCATGATAGAGCTTCAACTTATGTTTTAGGCTCTTTTTCTCATAAAGAGTAATCATAGAAAACTATCCCTAAGACTAAAAATGCTGACGTGGGAAATAATTATAATTACTCTTGTGTAATACGAGTTCTCGTAACCTTTACGCAACTTTTGGTATAACGTTCCCACTAGAGACAAGAGCTTAAGGCATTTCCTCATTTTGCTCTATCGAATGATCTAGTGTGTTGCCACCATTTAGATCTCTCATCTAATGAAGATGAAAGAACTTTATTGTATCACCCCTACTAAGAAAATTTAAGAATGTAACGTCACGTGATTCCAACTTTTAAATACTTCCATTAACTTACTCACCAATAAACACATCCTTTTTGAGTGTTGACGAAATTTTATTGATTTTTTTATATATATGTTTTAAACCCAACTTCTCTTGTCTATTGACCTTAAAAGGATGAATAGCATAAGTTGTCGACCCTAGGGCTTAAAATTATTCAAGTCGTGCTTTCAACCTTACCATAACTCACACGATGTGGAAGTAATGAATTTAGAGGGCATTCGGTTAACCATATAAATGCACTAATTGAAACATCTCTCCAACAATTTATTGAGAGCCTTGTTCTTGTCATCATTTATCTAACCATTTTCAATATAATCATATTCCTCTTCTTAGCAATGCCATTTTGTTGCAAAGCCCACAGATGATTAGTGGTTAACTATATTTTCTTATTACACAGTTCTTAAACTATCATAAAGATTTGCATTCATGGTATGCTATTAGGATTTGATTCTTTTGACAATTGATACTCTACCATACTTGAATATTTTAAAAGTATGGTTAATACACTACCATAATTAAATCTAATACTTTAGATTTATGGGAGATCAAATAGATACAACCATAATGCATATAATCATCTATGCTTTTGTGACTTCATGCCTTGCCCTCACACTTGTTGGATCACATATGTCAAAATGGACTAGTTATAATGAAAATTTAGCTCTAAAAGCCTCGTCAAATAGTTTTCAAATTTGTTTTTCCTATAGGTTAATATTGGCATATATGCTATTCCTCTTTAGCGGGTAACTTCATAGGACTATCTTTAGCTAATCCTTCTAACAAGCCAAACATTTGCATTTATAACCTTATTGTTACAAGATGCAATTGGGAAAAACACTTATCGTGGATATTCAATACATCATATTGAACATTCAATCAAAAATTAATTATCTAAAATATGTCCAAATACAATAAGTATCATTGTAGATACTACAGTGTTATCTTTGAAAAACAAGCATAAAGCATAGACACAGAAAAGTAAGAATGAGAAAAAGTCCATACAGAACATCGTGAAGCGTTAAGGTTCGATTACTGTGCAATTCTAAATTGCAAGTATCAACCACTTTGACTTTCACTTGCATATGGTTCCATACACACACCTTTTTTGGATTAACTTCAATTCGATGAAACTTCATGTATGCTTCTCAACATTTAGCATTATGTTCAACTGCTGAAGTCTATAATCCAAATTGGATTTGATTTGAGAAATGAATTGAGTTGGAGACATAAGCTAAACTATGAGAAACAAACTCAAAGGACTTAATTTCTGCATCAATGCATTCATGAGTGGGAAAGACTAAATTTCACTACCATTGTAGTACTTTGGTTTTATCCTTTCCCTTGCTATTGCTTTACTAGCAATAATCAATTTGGTTCTTCTTCTATGTTAGCTCATTCCCTTTACCTTTCAAGTGACACATGTAATGCTATTACATTTTGAACTAGAAACAACCTTTAAACGAATCTCAACTTCAACTATATTCACTTGTCTAGGGTGCTAATCTCTAGGTACTTTTTTGTAGACTTAAATGGCATGAGATATTTTCAAAGGTCTTACTTGCATCAATTTTTTTATTTTATTTCAACGTTCTTCCATTCTAAAGGGATTGCACAAATGTTAGTTAATCTATTGCACATTCATAAAGAGTATTGATTAACTACTTTGAATTCTATCAACTTCTTTTAGCACAATCAATTAGATTGCACAATAGGTTGTTGTCTCATATTATATGACTTTTGCTTAGAAAAGTCAATGTTGATCATGAGCTTTCTCAAACTAATAGTTGAGATTTCATAACTTGTTTTTTTTAGCCAATCACATCTATAAAGAAGTCTCATAAAACCCACAGATGATTCATCCTTTACATATTCAAGTTACATGAACCACACTTCATTCTTTGAAGCCTTTTAAGTTTAATGATCTCACATTCATTAGGTTGAGATACTCTTCCCAATGACTGATTTCAATGTGATCGATGATTTCCAATACTTTAAGCTATTTATGCTTAGCCATACAATACTATGTATTGTAATGTTGACTATTTCACTGAACCTTCTTGCTAAATTCATTTATAGTGATTTTTGTAACCACGGTTTGAGACATTTGTCACAAATTATACTAGCATTCAATTATTTATTTTACACCATTCTTAAAATAAATTAACAATAACTAAACACTAGCAATAGAATTGAAAGTTTACTGTGTTCACAATCATCTTCCATCATACTAATATTTAGTTATATTAATTTATTTCAAATTGTGTAAAATGTAAGTTCTTAAATGAAGATTCCTTGAATCATACCAACTTAGCGAACACCCACTAAGAACAGACTTTTTTATTAATTTCAAGTTATGCACGTCACATATGTATAACAAATATTCCACAAAATAAAAACACATATTAACATGATAAATATGCAAAAATTACAAACAATAGATAATTATATGTATAACATCAAACAAGCAATAACATATGCAATGAAAAAGCATTCACTATTAACATTATTTAAGAGGGACATTAAATTAATACTTCATGAAATTTACATGAGCGCACACGTAGTGTCTCAGCGATAATTTCATAAATGACCTATATTTATATCTCATAAACTATAATAGTGTCTCTAACTTTGCAACAACCAACATGCCTTGCATATTTTGAGACTAAGTGGTCAACAAGTATTTTTCATACTAACGTATCAATTATTATGCTATTATGCCTCTTTAATGGCAGTCTAATAATTTGAAAAAAAAAATCAAGCATCATCCACATTATGTCCTCTCGTTAATCGTGTACTCATATTCTTTTGTGCGTTAATTAGTGAACACTTTATTTTAAACATATTCCAACATTTATTAATAAAACTTATTTCACATTTTTGAAATTATCAAAAAAATACTTTCTTTCAAAAAAATTAAGTGCTCTCTTAGTCCTCAATTTTGTTATTTAATGCACTTAATTTTAATCTCTTCAGTCAAACTCTTTAAAGACGATAATAGGATATTAGAAAGAAATCAAATAAAATAAAGTAATTTTTCATTATCCAAAAAAATATGATTTATGATAAACTCTTGTAGAGCATCAAATTAGAAAAATTTTGGTGCAAATCTCATGTTTTTCTAATATTTATATGATTTACTATGAATTTTCAAATATATAATCTATTTTTCAAAAAAAAAAAATAAGTGCCATGTGGCATGACCTAATTCGCTGATTATTGTTTTGCTTGCCACACATCGGCGCCTCATTCGTTGGACAAGTTTATTAAGTGGAAACATTACCATTAACTTTGACATGTGGCGCAAGATAATTGGTCTAAGAAGTCATCAAGTCATCTTCTTTATCTCACATGAAACGTTTCACACATTGATTGGCGAGCTCATTCTGCAAGTGTGTTCCCTTCCACACACTATCAGCCACTAGTAACTTAACTTCCACTCACCGGCGACAGAGAGTGTATGCCACTCCCTGACTTCTAATCATCGGATAGTTTCGAAATTTAGCCGACTACCATATTTTAACGTCCTAAGTACATCTATGAACTTAGTTTATCCAAAATTAGAAATGAAAATTGAGTTTTGCATAACCATTAGAGTCCGAGACTAGGATAGAAAAAATTCGTTATTCATCTTCTACCTCAAAATTTCAGATCGTTCTAAAACTTTAAAATGCAATTTTTCTCGAATAGTGTATCCAAATTTAATGAAACATAGACCATTACAATGCTCTTAACGAAGCTTTCCATACATGTAATTTTTTCTCACAAACTATCCAACCAAAAATCATAAAAAAATTCACAGCACATTAAGCACATCATAGGCTACCTACATGTAATTTTTTATAACTAGAAACTCATGTATGTGAGAGAAACAATTTTTATCGTTTTCTAACTTGGAAGAAATCCAAAAATTGCAAACCAAAAGATAAATAGTAACTTTCATAAATCCTATTCATGCCAGAATTAGCCCTAATACGCCCCAATGTTGAATATAATTAAAATGATGCAGAATGGAGGAAATCTTATCTCTTGTAGACCTCCTAGCCCAAACGAGGATTGATCATTGGCAACTGTACAATATTCATCTTACTTGGCTGGAGTGACACAATAGTATATTGAGCATAGCCCATTTTTCACAGCATAGGAGACTCTAGCCTTACAAATCAATGGAGCAATCTATATGTTGGCTTTTGGGAAAAAAAGGTTCTGCTTCATTTTTTTGGTGGAGCGTTAGTCTGTCTTTCTCTGCAAACTGAAGGAGAGGTTATTTGCAGTTTATTAACGCAGAGGTTGTTGTAATTCTCTCAATTGTTCCCTCCCACACTTTCTTTTTGTTTTTTTTTTTCCTTATTAGGTCGGGTCAGACCATCATGAGTAGATCGACCTGACCCATAAACCAACAAAACTTAAACGAGATAGAAATGAAGTTGCAGCCTATAGTTATCATGTATCTTTGTCGTTTGGATTCAGATTATCCTTCTTTTTTAGTCAAAGATTTAGATAATATTATAATTATGTTGTTTGGGTTATGTTTTAGTTCAATTATTTTGGAGGCAATCTATGTGATACGTTTTGATTTGTTATTGATTAGGTAAAACTATATGCAACCAATATTGAGATTAGGGCTATTCAAAAACTGACTAACCTACTAAGAACCGACTAATCCAACCCTCACAAATCCACACTTGGCCAAACTTTAAGGGTCTAGATTGGTTGCTTTAAAAATTTATGATATGTTAGGGGTGGATTGAGTGTAGAATAAGGGTTACAATCCCCCGAACCAGACCTAATCCACCGCTTCTATATATAGCCATAGCCAAAATGCAAAATTCTACGACTTTCTTTGTAGATCCGTTATCACCTTTCCATTCCTTGATAGTAGTCGGGCCTTAAATGATCTTTTGAAGAGGGTTGTTGAAATTGGGTTGATTGAGAGGATTTCAATTGGGATAGATGGTACAAATTTCTCACTTGCAATTCGCAGATGACACTATTCTTTTAAGCAGAGCGACCACTAAGTCTGGGAAAATTGAAAGAGAATATTGAGGTGCTTCCAATGCTACTCTAGGCTAAAGATTAATTTCTACAAGAGTTTGATTGTGGGAGTAGGGATAAGTGAACAAGAGTTAAACTTAGGGGCTCAATTCTGGTAGTGCAAGATTGATAAGCTGCCTTTTAGATATTTGGTTGGTCTGGTGGGAACAAACCAAAGGGTTAAAGACATATGGCAGCCCATCATTTGAAAGGTTGAAAGTTATTTGGCTCGATGGAAACTTAGATACCTTACCAAAGCCAGGAGGTTAGCGCTCATCAAATCTTGCCTCAATTCATTATCAGTTTATTACCTCTCCCTTTTTAAGACACCTAAGGGCACTAGAGAGAGGATTGAAAAGATTCAAAAAGCCTTTTTTTTGTTAGGGGAGATGTCAAGGGAGTGAAACATATCCACCAAGTTGGTTGGGGTTTGATTTGTAAAAAGAAATCCTTAGGTGGTCTTGGCAATAGAAGGATGAAGGATAAAAATGTAGGTTTTTTGGCTAAATGGTTATGGAGGGTAGCGAAGGAAAAAGAGGCATTATGGGTTAAAGTGATTAGAGCAATGTATGGAGAGTTGTCTTTGTAGCCTCAAAAATGGGGTTTTTATTTTCTCAGTTCCATTCTAACTTTTCCTTTATGCTTGGAAATGGAAAGTTAATAGACTTTTAGAATTATACTTGGGTGGCCCATCTACCTTTGAGATATCGCTTCCCAATGATATGTGCATTATCAATTGTTAAAAGTGGGAAAATTGTGTCCATTGAGGAATGGGTTAATGAAAATTAGAGATGGGAACTAAAGTTGAGAAGGGAACCTTTAGCCTAGGAGAGAGATCATTTTGCAGATTTTTTGAATACTATTGAGGGGGTTGTTATTTGTGGAGAAGGAAGAGGATCGTTTGATTTGGAAGGGAGAAAATAATGGAGATTTTTCTGTGAAGTCATTTTGTGAGTTAGTTGATTGTAATTCAAATAATTTGCAGATTTTGGGAAGCTTTATATGGCAAGGATTGGCCTCATTGAAAGTTGAAATGTTTTGTTGGCAATTATTACTTGGTATTCTTCCAATGGGTGAAAAACTCAATCACTCACTTGGAGGTAACTTTCCTAATAACCTTTCTCATTTCTGTGGTAGGTGTACTGAATCTATAGAATATCTTTTCTTGCATTGTAATGTTGCATGGAAGGTGTGGAATTGTTATGTGGCGTGGTCGGGATTGAATCATTAATTCATTAATTCATCCATACGTGCGGAATCAGTTGGATCATTAATTTGTGCATAGGTTATTTGTGGGAACCTTGGAAATTTATTGGGAAAGGTGTTCTATCAGAGGAACTATGGGTGATGCGGTTCTATTTGATTGCATGGTCACTGTGGTTGGATAGAAATGAGAACACTTTTGATCACAATTCCCTTTTTGTAAATTCCATATGTGACTCAATCAAAGTTAGGATATTTTGGTGGGTAAAAGCTAAATAGACTGACTGCTCTTGAGGCCAAAGGAAGCAACCCAAAAAACGACCTATGGCACAATGGGAGGCTCCCCCTTTCGACACTATAAATTTAACACTGACGGTGTTGTTCCAAGCTGTATTGGTCCAGCTGGTATGAGGGGTCTTAAGAGGAGGGTATTGGAAAAAAAGTCAAATGGTGTAGAACTTATGGCAATTAGAGAGGCAATTTTTTTGGGCAAATTGGGAAGAGGCAAAAGATAGTGATCTTATTATTGAAAGTAATTCCGTTGTTGTCATCTCCTAGTTCAACAAACTAGAGAGCAAACCATGGAACCTCTTGTCTGTGTTCTATAAGATTGAGCAAGTTTTGAACGGAAGAGGGAAATTCACTTTCAGATCAAGGGAGTCTCATTTTTTGGGAGATGGGTTGGCTAATCTAGGTGTGGGAAGGAATACTGATTAAGTGATATGACTATAATCTTTTGTACAGATTGTGGAGTTTTGGGTTTATGCTACTAATATGTCTGGCTACAATATATTTTTTAGATTGCTATGGTTGTGAAATAGAGATCAGGATACAACATATAGGAGACTAAAAAGTCTAATGTTATTGCTAAAGTTTGCGTTTTGCTTTCTTTCTTCCAAGATATTGCTGGATACTAATTTTTTGGTCTTTCTCAATTTTGTAAACTATAGAATGTTGTTTGATTGAATGGATACAATTGCTACAATTTTTGGAGACCATATCCTTGTTTGTGCTTTTCAAGGCTGGGTTGAGTGTCTATTTTGTCTTAGTCTTTGTTTCATTTTGGTCTGTACAGTTAACTTTAGAAAGGGGGTTTTTTTAGATTAGTGGAGATGGGAGATTGAAATCTAGGTAGCTTTTTTTAATGGTTGAATATCCAATGTTATTTGGATATCATGAACAAGAATTCACTTTACTGTGCAAAAAAGAAATAAAGAAAAGCTTTTGGGAATGAGCGTCAAGAGGAATAAGGACAATGAACACTCATTTTCACAGAGGATTTTGTTATGTTCTTTTTTATTTCCTTTTTCTTTTGTACACCCCAGGTCAGATTTGGTTGTGTATGTAAGTAAAATTATATACTCACTAGCTTCAATGCTCCGAGCCCAAAAAGTTCAAGAAAGCCGACACTTTTCTTTTTAATTTCTTTGTTTTGCATATTTACCTTTTTTTCCTTTGATTATACCCAATCCATCAAAATGGATCAAATCCAATCTGTCACTAGTGAATTAGATACAGATGGAGAATCGTTCAATCCATTAAAAGTAGATTGGATGCAAATATAACATAAAACTGACTAATTTAACCTGCGAGCACTCTAATTGAGATTGCATCTCACTGTCGAATCGCATGATATCTTATTGGATTAATTTTTCTGCTGAAATAACTCAATGATATTTTGAAAAGAAAACTAAATAGATAAGAAAACAGAAGATTAAAAAAAAAAACAAAGAAAGACAAGACCAGATAAAATGTAATTTTGTCCAAAACAAATATACAAGTGTTTTGGCTGTGCACGTGATTATTTCGATTTAAACGATTAAATGAGGATTTCTTCTAAACGTTGATGTTCCACACTAATGATTATGCTTTATGGGACTAATGTATGACAATTTCTCTTAATTAGTTGTTTAGGTTAAGGCATAAGCGCTCAACGGACTCAAGTCTCCTACCACAATTAGCTTGTTATGTGTGACAATGTTTCATCCTCTGAAGCCCTTGAAGGGAACATCAATTGATAAACGAATGCGATTATTTTTTTTTTGCGGAAGTATTGAATTAGTGAAATATCTAAGATAGATTTGAGTAGTGTTCGAACAAAAATGAAATGAGCATGGTTTGTGCACCACACTACAACACCACACTCCAGTATCATACTCTACTAACAAAATGCAGCCAGCTAGTAATTTACTGCAATTTTATTAATAAAATGTGAAAAAATAAAATTAAAACTTAAAACTAAATAAGTTTTATTTTAGAATTTAAATATATAGCTCTTTTATGGTATGCGCTAAAAAAAATTTAACTTCGAAAAAAAAGTTTCTAAAAATATATTTTTACCAAGGTTGTCAAAATCAGATCGGTCATCGAACCGGAAACATTAGCTGGTCAAGGTTCAATCGGTTGAGCCGGTATTTGAACCAGTATTTAATAATATATATTTTTATAAAAAGTAATTGAAAAAATGATATTTATAGATAGTAGTTAAATATTAAATTTTTTTTTGTTTTAAGGATTAAATGGAAAGTTTTAATCAACTTAGGACTAAATTGAAATTTTTAGTTAAAATTAGAGTTTTCATTATAATTCAGACAAAATTTTGGGTCAAATTATAATTTAATTTTTTTTAATTGAACTGGTTGAACCGGTCCGATTTTTGACTGGTTTTGACCGGTCCGGTCTGCCCCCCATTTTTAGACCTAAACCGGACCAGACCTAGAATCGGTCATTGGTCCAACCGGTTGAACCGGCCGGTCCGGTTCAGTTTTAATTACACTGATTTTTACACAAATTATCAATATAGTTGCATTTTATTAGTAATGATTTACACTTCCTTCGTGTGGCTCGTATTGTGCAACTTTTTCCCAAATGGAGGAAATAGAGTGTTGAACTATCAAGAATTCGATTATTATCCTTACAAAATATTTTAATACATAAAAATACATACAAACTTAGTAGTTAGTAAGTTCGCCACATTATTTTTTAAGTTTTAGAATTAAGGAGAGAAAATTCTTAATTAAACTTTCGTTTTTTTCCAAGATGAATTTTTTATGATTCTTCTCTTTCCTTAATTAATAGCACCTTTTACAATTGATACATATCATATCCAAATTTCATCAATAAGTTTAACTTAGACGAAATTTCGTGGAGATCAAAATTTATTAATTACGTTACATACCTAATCATTAATGAACAAGGTTTATATTAAATCCTAGTACCCATATTACACTATAACTAGCTTAATTACTTACGTTATGTGAGGATATGTATCTTGTTCTTTTGACCAATTCCTAGAAAAATCTTGTCAAGCTATTTCCTAATCTTTTATAAAATACTTGCACCAGTGGTGGTAACACAGAATTAGGTATCATAGGAAAATTAATTGTTAAAAAAAGAACATCCATAAGCAATGTATAAACATAAGCTTCTTTAATTTTGCATTACACCTTCCACCGCTATGGAAGTTCTTTGTCTGTACCAAGACAAGAAGAAAAGAAGTCCTTTCTCTACATCAGGTAGCCAAAAATCCTCTGAACTGTAAGCCATGTGACAGATCTATAGGCGGGGATCATCAGCTTGCGATCTTGATCCATTTTAAAGCTCTTACCTTTTGTTTTTTTGTTTTCCGAGAAAGAAAAAAGTATATAGTAAGTAAGTTGATTATTGTATCTGTAAGTTGAAACTGAAAGTCACTCATTGACGTACTCATTCAACCTTCCTCTAGTGATAGTGATGACCCAGCACTTAAGCATTGTTGGGGTCGAATATACCTCCTTCACACCCATCTACGTTGTTATTAAATCTAAAAGATTGGAACCTAACACCGCCTAACACCGCGCTTCAATATAAATTTCCTTTTATTTTAGGGCGACAGTGAGAGGATTAGAACTCAGATAAATGCGAAATGAAGTACATTAAATTACCATCAAACTACTACCTAACTCTTACATTTGGAAGTATTGGGACATTAAAACAACATATTGGCTTCCCATGGATTTGTTTTTCGCATCAAGTATACATTTAGAACAAGATGGACTAAATTGGAGTGGGACATACGTACGGTACATCACGAGAGGAATTAATACTTGATCATTCAGTGGAAATTTAGATAAATCTAAACATGTTGACAAGAAATTTTTTTTTTTTTCAGTATCAGTTGATAAAAATTGCGAAAAAAGAAAAGAGAAAAATTAGGACAATATAAGAAATAGTTATATAATAGTCAAAGACAGTAAAAAATTTTTTTTATTTTAAAATCAAAACTTTTGGTAATACTAAGTATATTAGAGTAACATTAAGTATATTTAAAGTTTAGTTTGAAAAAAATGAACTTCTGATTATTTATTAGAGCTTAAATTCATTTTTATAACTACTCTATAATTATTTGTTGTATCATCTTAGTGAGACTAAAAAAAAAAAAAAAACAGTTATATCGGATTCTTGTAGTTTTATTGCTGGAATTAATTTTGCCATCTCGAGATGGTGCAAGTGATGCATGGCATCCTTCTCGTCATCGTTTTCCTTTCCATTTATTTTCTTTTTTTCATTTTCTTTCCTTATACTCCCCTTCCCAGATTCCCAATTAATATTCCTTTTTTGAGAAATTGAAAACTAATACGCATTGCTTCATCGAACAGACGTACGCTAAAAATGGGTTAATGTAGCAATTACAAAACGCTGCGTATAGGACTAAAATAGCTGTCTACTATTTAAGACAATATTTTTTTGATCGTGGCATTATATCCTTATAAACCTATTTTTTCAAGGTTATTATAGTGAAAATAAAACCGTCGTATAAAATTTTTATGCCCAGTTCACGCGATCAATGTCTTTTAGAATTTTAATCAACGGCACAAAGGTAGTAGTGTTCATAGGAAAAGACAACGCTTTTACAATAAAAAAAAAGCAGTGATTTTGCAATCAAAAAGGCAACGGTTTGTACAAAACAGGCAATGGTTTTATAAAAAATGTCGATTTTACTAATTTGACGCAATGACTTACAATTTGTAGACAACAATTAAACCACTACCTACTACAATAATTTTTTATCATCCAAACAAATATAAAATCTACATTTAACTTGCTTTTTTTTTTCAACAGCTAGAGATTTTTATTCATGGCATCCAATTAACAAAATGGATACTCAGCAAGTCAAAATCCCACATAACAATTATCTGCATTTAATTTGTTTAATCGAAAAAATATACAAATTTGAACATCTACTAAAAATTATTAGCAATCCATGATTAGTATATCAACAATAGTTCACATCGATATGTGCCCACCTGTAGTTTAAAAAGAGTGAACCACTAACATTGTGTTTGGGAGGGGGAAAAAAGGCGAGAGGGAGAAGAAAGTGAAAGGATTAGACTAAATTATTATATTTAGGAAATATTTGAAAAGTGAGGAAGAGAAAAGTTTTTAATTCTCTCAATCATCTCAGGCCCACCAAAACCAATCTTCCCAAAAATTAGAGGAAAGTTGTTGGTTGCCTTATTAAATATATTAAATGACTTAATTACCCAATGCATAATTTGAAAATTACAATTCTACCTAGACAAAACATTTAAATAGAATTTATTATGAAGGGTAAAATTGTTATTCCAATACATTTTATTTTCCTCCCTCTTACTTTCTACCATTTTTCTAACAAAAGAATTTATAATTTTCCTTCTTCCCATCACCTCTTCCCAAACAAAAGAGAGGATAGAAAAACATTCCTCTTCTCCAATGATCCTTTCCCCTACTCTCATCCCCCTCACTTTCATCTCCACGAGGATTTTATCCTAACATAGTGTTAGTTTTTCTCTTTTAAGGGCCGAGAATGAGTCAATAACAAAATAGTGAGTGTTACTCAAACTCTAAAGGCTACACCACTTCCTCCTGGGCCTATTGTCCATCAAGTTGTTTGAGGATCTTCGACTAGTGGCAATGATAGTACTCTTCTTGGATATGGTCCCCTTGTGTTAATTGATGGCCAACAATCTTCTGGTATTATTTTTGGTTTTGACGGAAGTTATACTCTTGCTGCCCCTTATTTCCTGCTCCCAATTGGCCATGAACTTAGTAGTCGCCTCGGCAAAAAAGTGCAGAATGTGGCTAGAGCCATTGGATGGGTTACAAAGGATTCTAGCAAGAAGCAAGAATTAGGGGATGCCACTGAGGATGGATTGACAACTTCTCTTAGAAGCAAAAGGTTGATTTAGTAGAACAACAGGCTGGATCTTCATAACTATAATTTCCAATGTGCTGAAAGACTTTTACTTCGAGGAACGCCATTTTCAGGCCGCTACACACTCATAGAAAGCAAATGTGACTTTTGTTATATAACTTGAAGTAGTTCTCTAGATTCCAAGTTTATAAATGTTGCTTCTAACACATAAATGGATGCCAAATAGAATTCAATTGGGTCTCATGGAAAAAATGCTTCCATTTATATGCAACTTTGAAAAAATTTGAATGTGATTTATAGAATATGACCTCTATTCCTTTTACAATAAAATATCCTCCTGGATCAAAGGGACACTCACCTAAAGTCCACAAAAAAAAAAAAGGGTAAACAATAAAGAGGAAGAGATCAACAAAAGGAAATAGACAAAGAAACAACTATTTGAATTTAGCAGACACATACTAAGTATTGGACACGATAGGCAACCACCACAATGCATCAACCACAAGAACCCAAAAAAAAAATAATCAATTACACCCAAAACCCTGTTGGCCATGTCAGCATCGTAAAGGGTGTCAGGCAATGGCATCACAGAAGCTGAAAGTGTTGCCTTACTAAGTCCATGGCCAATTGGGAGTGAGAAACAAGGGGTAGCAGAAGTATAACTGGCACTGAACCCATAAATAATATCAGGAGATGGCTAGTCCTCAACCAACCCAAGTGGACTATATATTTGTTTGAATTGTAATTTGGAGTTGGTTTCAATGAGTTGTTTGATTTGTAGAGTGGACAACGGCCATTGAACATCAAGGAAGAAGGATGAGAGCTGTCCCTACTAGCCTGAGCTAGTCTATAAGCACTCTAAATTGAGTAGTGTCCATTCTGCTCATTATGCCAGAAAAGTCTATCCTCCAAGACTCCAAGGCTTAAGAGAATAAAGAGGATTTGTTTCCATTCACTTGACTTGAAACAATGCCTAACCAACCATTCCTTTCACCCACTGTGATCTTGATCAGTTAGGCAAGAATCAAGCTCCGACTTTAGAACCAGCTGCAGCGAGATAAGACAAAAGCCATTATGAAAAGGTAACCACATATTAGACCAAATTCTTATTTTCTCCTCATTGCCAACTAGTTAAAAAACACCCTTGAGAAGAAGTGGCCTCGAGTTCAATATACTCTGCCAAGCAAAGCTAAGAGAATTGCCCAACTAAGCTTCTAGAAAATTAGAATTAGAATAGTAGCAGGCTTTAAAGTTTCGAGCCAACAAAGAGCCCTCATTTGTTACCAATCCCTATGACTGTTTACCTAGCATAGCAAGGTTGAAATTAGAGAAGTCCCTAAAACCCATACCACCCACAGCTTTTGGCTTAGACAATTGTTCCCATGAAGCCCAATAGATTTTCCTTGTCTTTTCTAAGCTACCCCAGCACAATTTATTAGCCAAAAGAGCTAAAGTAGACTAAAGCCCCTAAGGTAATAAATAACAGCTCATACAATAAGTAAGAAATGGACTGGACAATAGCTTTAATGAGCACTTCCCTCCTTGCTTTTGATAGGAATCTCTTCTTCCATCCCAGTAGCCGCTTTCTAACACAGTCAAGAATGAGATTAAAGACTCTTCTCTTTGAGCAATAGTCCCCATAGGCAAGCCAAGGTATTTTTGAGGGTTCTTGACTATCGTTAGATTCAAACAATTCTAGATTGCATTTTCAATCTTTAATTGCATATTCCAACTAACATGTTTTGTGCAAATTTATTTGTTGGCCTGAGGCACAGTCATACTAAGAGAGAATCTCCAATAATACCTGTCAATCGCTGACAGAGGCTGTAGAGAAGATAAGGCTGTCATCAACAAAAAATAAGTGTGAGATAGATGGTGCTTGGCGGCACAATTTAATCCCATGCAGACATCTTTGAAGATGTGTAGAATCAAGCAAAGCAGAAAAGCCCTTTGCATAGATGATCACCCTGGCGAGAGAGGATTACCCTATCTCAAACCTTTGGATAGGACAAAAGATATCTGTGGGACAGAATTAACCAAGAGGGAGTACGAGACTGTGGAAACACATTGTATAATTAGGCTCACCCAATCCAAGTGAACCGATTTATGCACAATTGCCTCCAAAAAAGGCCACTCCACCCTATTATATGCTTTGCTCACGTCTAACTTGAGTGCCATAAAGCCCCGCCTTCCAGAATACTTGTGCTACAAACATGGAAAGCTTCATAGGCAACTAAAACATTGTCTGTGATCAATCTTCCAAGAACAAAAGCACTCTGAGTCTCTAAAATAAAACCTAGAAGGATAGGCGTTGGTTATTAGCAATGGACTTAATTACAATCCTCATAATTATATTGCAAAGGCTAATAGAGTGGTAGTCCTTGCAGTGCTTTGGGGAAGACACTTTGGAGATCAAAGCCACAAGTGTATGATTAAGCTGGCCCAGATATACCCTATTATTTAGAATCTTTAGAACCTTCCTTACCTCATCTACACTAACTATATGCGAAAAGGACTAGTAAAAAGACGCTAATAGTCCATTAGGACCAGGGGCTTTAGAAGGATGGATTTGTTTTAGGGCTAAGAATAGTTCCTTTTCTATGAATGGGTGCAACAAAGCATGATTCATTTCATTCGTCACCCGACTATGCACATAGCCTAACATGGGTCTAGCATCAATGTCGCCACAGGAAGCAAAGAGATTTTCAAAGAATGACGTGAAGCACTTCCCAATACTAGCTTCCTTGAGACAAACAGAGTCATTTTCTCGCACCAAATGCCAGACAAACTTATGTCTTCTTCTTTGTGAGGCAACCTAATAGAAGTATTTAGTGTTTCGATGACCATCTTTTTGCCAAGATGCTCAAGCCCTTTGAGCGCACATTATCTCCTCTCTCCATAATAATTCATCAATCTTGGCTTGAATGCTACAGAGTTTAGCAATATTGTTCAGAGTCGACTCTACTTGGTCAAATGTAGTCTGCTGCTTTCGGAACCTTTTCGAATCACTAGTCACATAACCAAAGCTCTTGATACCCAATTCGGCTAGAGCTTTCCCAAACCCCTTATTTTCGGCAATAATATTAGAGGCCGACAAAGAAGCATCATTAGTAAGCAAAGAATCAGCAACCATATCTTCACAACGAGGATTCCAAAGCCACATTTGTTCAAACCTGAACAGACACCACTGATTGAATGGGGAGGACATAGGGTCATCCAGTTGAATTACCACAACATGATGATCAGAACCAAATTTAGAGTGATGTTGTGCAACAATACCAGGATACATATTATAAAATAGTTACATTTGTTCAAACATAAACTAACGATGTCGATTGGACGAGGAGGACATATGGACATCCAATTGAATCACCACAACATTATAATCAAACCCAAATTTAGAGTGATTATGTGCGATAATAACATGATACATATTATAAAATAGATTATTGGAAAAACTTTGATCCAATATCTTTTGTACATTATCATCACCCTTGCTTCTATTAGACCAAGTGAACCGATAGCTAGTAAAGGGAACTTCAGTTAAATGATAGGAACCAATAGCATCAATGTACCTGAACGCAAACTCCATCAGCCTTATTCTTGCACCCTTCTTAAAAGCATAACATATTTCATTCATATCCCCGCCACATAACCATGGTTCAGAAGGAGAGGAAGCAAGAATTTTTAAAAGCTCCCAGGTTCGAAATTTATCCTCATCTCGTGGCTAGCCGTATATACATCTGTGAACTTTCAAGGGATATCGAATTTCTGATCAATAACTCTAACCTCTATATAGTGAGCTAAAAAAGGTGATGGTGTGATAGAAAACGACCCACTCCAAAGCAAAGCCAATCGACCCGATCTATTATAGCCACTACTTTCAAAATGCACATACAATTCATGTGCAAACCTCAAACTGCATTTTCCAAGCTTGACTTCATGACTTTTTAATCTTATTTCCATCAAGAACATAAGGTTGGGGACGTAAAGCTATAAGCTTCCGAACTCCGTTGACTATTTGGCGTATCCCTAGACCCTAGCAATTCTAGCTTAGGAGATTCATGGCTGTTGGCGAGAATGTGCCACAGGCTCCGCCGATGATTGAAGTGTAGAAGATGATACTAAGCACTTGTCATGCTTATTCTTTTTAAATGATTGGTGACCAAAAATAGAATCATTAAATATGTGTTGAAGGGAGTTCTTTCTCTTCCCAACAACTAAAGCATACTATCCAGCAGAGAATTGACCACTATTGTGAGTAAGATGCTGAAGGCTAGACTGCATAGAGGTGTCGCTCTATATAGAGAAAAAGCCCCAAGACTTTTGGAAAGCATCCACCGACAATACAAAAGGATTGAAATTCGCTAGTTCCTTTTCAGGCAAGTTAACAACAATAACTTTTTTAGGGCCTATTGCATACGGGTCGGTCGTGATATCCCTTGTACGAAGATTGTCATTCAAATTCCAAATTGGAATAGAGTTGCCAACCTAGAGTGAGTCCACTTGACTATTTGCTATGTTAGCTAAAGGAGGGATTAAGCCAAGCTTGTTTATTGTTGACAGAACAACACATTCAAAATTCAAAAATTTTTTGCCAGCCACAATCCAAAGATGGGGTTATAATAGGCTGATTTTCGACAATTTGCTAATCATGCGGATCTTTCCCAGTTGGTGTAATGATCTAATCCTCTGTTTGGCTTGCAACCCTGAAATTCCCTTTCCTGAAATATCATTCCCTAATCTGGCAACATTGAAAATTAACAGCAATCAGTTCTGTAAAATATATGTTTTCAATTTGAATATGCTTTTGCTCCTCTACTGGTGTTGGAACTGTCTTTAAGGAAACAACTGTACCAGTCAGCCTCTGAGAAGTTGAGGAAGAACCAGAGCCTCCACTTGGAGCTGCCACCTGGGAAGTATATACTGGCTTTCTGGCTTGAGTGATATGGACTTTCTCTGTATGCAACAAAGGCCTTTTGATGGGTAAGGCCCGAAGGGAATCCCCAAAAGACAAAGTAGGAGCAGCACCAAAATGATCCTCTTCATCATCCAAAGGGAAATTAAGCTCACAGTCTCAAAAGACATGACATAAGTAACCACAACAGTAATAAAAGTTCGGTAATTTCTCATACTTAAACGGAATCCATAAAAACTCACCCGAGCTTTGTTTAATCTTAGCTCCTTTTAACAATGGGTTTTGAACATCCGACCTCACCTGGAATTGAAGGAAATATGCCCAGCAACCAAGTTTTTCTTCATCCACGTCCACAAAGGACCCAATTTTGTTTCCATGGGCCACAGGTGACACCTCAGTCATAGCTTTCAAAGAAAGGTCATATGCATGAACCCAAAAATAGGTCCAAAATAGCTTGATCTTTGAAGGTTGTTCATCACCCTGAAACTCTTGTAATAGTAGGATGTGTTGTCAAAAAAAACCATGGTCTATTGTCCATAACGAACCACATATCCACAGCACTAAAAAAATGAAAGCATAACAAGTTTGAATCCAGCTCTTGAGGCCCAAGCTCTTTTTTTGATTTCTAGGCCAACATCAATTTATTGAGAAGAGCTCTTGAATTAAAAGATTTTTTTTGACCGGAGACTTCCAACAAGATCAAATCCTTCAGGGGGTGGGGAAGCATCATCAGGTGGTGGAAAGACTATGAAATCCTTTGCATCCTCCTGCAAAGGGTTCTCCATACCTCAAAAGCAATGGAAAGAATAGCAGCAAAACCAAGAAGAAAAGAAAAGGGAGGGCAAAAGAAACAAAAACTATGACTCCCAACCTACGAGAAGGGACCCATACACAATGAGATGATGAACTACAGTTTGCAAAGGACAAAACTCTCACCGAGCATTGGCCAAGGAGAGTTTTAGTTGTCTTTTTGTGACAAATGTGGTTAGCAAGAAGTAATGTAATGTTTAAATTGTAATTCTATTATATGCAACATATCATTATTTTAAAGAGTTTTTTTGCAAAACTAATTTAAAATATTTGAAAAGAGGTGTCAGATTATTTGATGGAAGAAAAGATATTTGCAGTTTTTGTGTTTTTCCCCACTTTGTGGTGATATCTTTTCTTAAAAAAAAAAAAAGAAAACAAAAACTGTTTTGTTTTGTTTTGTTTTTTTTTTTTTACAATTTCTATTAGTTGAAAAGTCCATGTTTTAAAAGAAAGAAAAAGGGGTAAAGTTCTCCCTTTTTTTGTTTTTTATAACTTCTTTTATTTGAATGTAAAGTCTAAATATCAAACTCAAACTTAAACTCTTTTTTTTTTTTTTTTCTTTGTTTGTTTATACTTAATCGTCCCCCTTCCTTTTTCCTTACTTTAATTCCTTTCAGTTCCTAGAACCAAAACCCAAGCTTCGTATATATTTTTCCGGAAGTTTCATCTCCATCACATATTTTCTTCATTTGCTTCCCCATGTCATTTTGGTGATTTTCTTTGCTTTTTTTCTAAAACGTGTGGATATTGATACTTCTGCAGATATGACGACTATGGTGGAGTCCTTGTCTGAGACCTATCTCAATTTGTTTCTTCTTGTTACAAGGAATTAGGGACTCATAAATCATCTCACTTGGTTCCCATTGTAAAGAATGCGTAGTTTATTTTTAACCCTTATACTTTTTGCCTTTGATATCTCTGTTGAAAATTTTATGTCATTTCCTTGAGTTGGTTTTGAACTCATTTGGGTTCAGTCCTTCGTCATTAACGCAATAGGAGTTAGTGGTTGGCATTGCAAAAGTTATAAATACCAATTTTAGTTTATCTCTTTCAACATTAATTTGAACTCTGCTTTTATGAATTCTAATTTTGTGGTTCTTTTTCGCAGGCTGATGAACTTGTACAAGGAGACCCTCATTTGGGTACCTTTGGAAAATCGCTCAAGGCATAAAACTGATGGTCTCATCACATGCACAAGCATAAGAGTCTCATACTTTATATATCACTTTCAATTGCTCATTAATGGCAATAACAACCAAATAAAATCACAAGTAGTCTCGAAACATTAAGGTTAATGTCATCTTGATATTTTACCCTCTTTTAGCTCACGTACGATAAAAGGGGAAAAGGAATATACCATCATGACTCAAACAGTAGTACACGACTGCACGCTATGTTAAACCACAAGAGTTTATTTGAAAGAAGAGACTTGAAGGAAAAATTTCGTTCAGATTTACATTAATGTCCCGCCAAGCCTTGGGCCTCTGAATCACCAAATTATCCATCCCTCTAGCTGCTTATGATATTTTGATATTGATTTTATATGTAGGGGCAAATAGGCGATGTCAAGCTTATAGCTTTTCACAAATATTAACTCAAAGTTAACGAACCAGTGTACGAATGAATAAATCACCAACGTGATCAGTAATTACTGACCTAATTAATAAGCATCAACATCCTCTTCGTGGTCCATCAATTTCCAAGAACCATCTACTTGTTGGACCATCCCCTTGTTCTTTTCAATCCGCCATGAAACTGGCACAAGATACTCGTCCTTTAAACCGTCCATTGTTTTGTTAATGAGAGCGATATCACGATTAACCTCCAAATTAAACCCTCCTTTGGACCCTTGTGTACCTGCCACTCCATGCAAATATGCCTCCAAATTGTGCCAACTTGACACATTTCCTGGGCTCTTCAAGTACTGGGATTTCGTAGTATCAATGGCCAATTCTTCTCCCACCTCCGCATATCCTATCAATGGATAGTTTGGGACGATATCCAGAGCATTGCGAACGCGTAAAGCTCGGAGATCTTTGTATCCTGAAAACAGCTTCTTGAAGTTTAAGTCGCCAACGCGAGGACTACCAAAGACGATGGCTGTGACAGGACATGCTTTACGTGGATGAGATTTAGGTCTGTTGAATCCATTGGCCACTATATCCACAGCATTCAGTGTCGCAAGTGCAGCCCCAAGGCTGTGGCCGGTTACAGTTATGCTGATTTCCTCATTTTTGTATTGCTCCACTAATCTCTTTACCTCATCAATAACCTAATAAACAGCACCTCAGATGAAGAAATAAAAATAAAAATATCGAATAAAATTCAATTAAGAATACATGTATTTCTTATGTCCATCAAATTGTTTTCTAACCAAAAAGTCTCCCAACAGATTTTGTCTTGCGAGACCGATCTGTTTATAAGTTTCGTATTCATGAATTAATCATTAGATGTCTCAAGTTCTTCTTGAGCAGCTCCTCTAACCACAAGATTGGAATTCAAATTCCAATCTCATCCCTAATTTTCTCTTTTCTACACCGAGGCTATCAGTTCCAACTGATTAAAAAAAACTAAAGCTAATATATAATTATTTTAAGTACTTACTAATTTTACTCTTTTTTTATAAGTAAAACTAACTTATAATCTAATATCATTCAAATATTATTTTTAATTTTTTTATTCAAGTGGACCCTACTTATTATATAGTATAAAATCATGAGTAATTTACACTCACTTAAAAAATGAACTATTTCTTATATGTTCACATGTATCTAAAATAAAGACAAACAGTATTTAGGCGGCAATAATGAATGTATTTTAAACAACCATATTACAACTTATGAACCAAAAGAATAGTAATAATTTTTCGTTTCACTTTTTATTGTTACAATTACTCAAAATGTACTTATTGTTGTAATATGAATATTATTTGAATAATTTTTGGTTTAACCATAAACATTTACTAAAAATAAAGTGGATACAATTCAAACAAGGTTAAAAAAAAGTGACATGACCAATAGGAAAAGATTCTATTTATTACTTATCTTTAATAGGAAAATCTAATTGTGACTACCTGCCATTAAGTTTCAAGTTAGAATATCGGGGATCGATTATTACTGCCTTTAAACAACTCGTACCAAGGGTTTAATTTAACATGTCGATTAACCAAAACAAGCAAAACAAAACCATGTAGAAGCTTGGTTCAAGGGAAAAAAAAAAAAAAAACATGCAGAAGCTCTCTCTCTTTCTCTCTCTCTCTCTCCCCGATCTACTAAAACTTTCTTACTGGTGCTTAACGAAATTGAAGGCTTGTTCTCTTTTCGAACTAGTTGGGAAATAATTCAATTTATAGGGAAATTCAATTCTTCTCCAATTATTATGAATAAAGAAAAATATTTTTAGATGTGTTTAAAATAGCTGTTAGGGTTTCATTAAAAAAAAATTTTATAGCCACATCAATATTGTAATTCAAATTTTAATAATAATCAATTTGTGAATTCCCTCCGGAGTAATCTAATTTTTTAATTAATTTATGTAAAACACTTTTCAAGAACTTAAAAAAAAAAAAAAAAAAAAAACACTCGTGTATGATGCAGGTGTACAGCTAGTCCATATATATAATAATGAACTCTAAATCTAAGAGAAACTTTATGATCATAAAAGTATTTTGGCTACATCATCTTGTTTTTTTTTTTTTTTGAGAAGGCTACATCATTTTGTTGAATACGCTAATTTTGCGACAATTGAAAACTTTTTTTTCCATAATGAAAGTCTATAATACAACGTGGACTACACTTATGATCATCTCATATAGAAAAAACTAAAAAAAAAAAAAAAAAACATGAAGACTGGTGTGGGAGACAAGACAGGAGACAAGTGATGAGTCTTAAAAATTTGTTGTTTGGAAAAAATATTATGTGCATATAATTAAAATAAAGTATACAAACAATCTTACAAAATATTTGATGCACACTGTACTTAACTGTCCTTTATTGTATGCACCTCATAAGTTTTTTGAAAAAAACAAAAACTCATGGAGTTGTCACAATTAGATGAATTAACAAGTTAAGATAAATACAAGTCAATGCTTGCAAGTCATAACAACATCTTTCCATGGCATATTAACTGTTCTTTAACTTTTCCCTTACTGGAGAGCTTATGTTATGTCAAAGAAAATGTTAAAATTAATCAGGCACGATGGCTAACGAGAGATGGTTTTACCATATTCCGGAGTTAGTCAGGCATTAAAAATACTCAGCATTATTCCTATGTATATACATAGATAACATACTTAAATTACCTGATCTCTGGCGCTGGCCTTATTGAAAGGTGAACGCGGATCTTCAGAAGCGTAGATGGAGTACCAACCTTGGTGCACACTGGGATCACCAGAAGAAGACTTGCCGAGTAATTTTGCAGCCGAGACCAAACCGAATTCAAAATCATTAACCCACTCCAACGTCTGCACCGTGCCTCTCCAAGCAACGACAATATCCCTCCTCCCCAACGCAGCCTTCCCTTCATCGGTGGCCATCGCAATGTAACCCATCCAATTCGATTCCTTGCTCCAAACCTCCCTCGACAATGACTTGATCATAAATCCATCAGGGAGCTGGATTTGAGACGTTGCGTACAAGTACTTGGTAACGTTGTACTTGTATGGATGGCCTTTCTCTAAACCAACCTTGGAGAAAAGGTCTCCCTTTGCGTATAGGCTGCTTCCTGCATACTTGGAGACCTTCTGTGTGTTGAAAGTGTCATATGTAGCTTGAGCCATTTCGCCATAGTGAATGATGTTTCGCCGAAGATCCATGTCTAGAGGATCCAATAAATCCTTCCAATTATCTTCACCACTTAGTTTTCTCCATCTCTTTCCTATGCTGTCCACCATGTTTTTCCTCTTCTTCTTGCCTAAAAAGCACCTAACTAGAACGGGCATGTTTCTTCGCGGTGTAGCTGTAGATATGTACCGCTAAGAAATGAGGCTAAACCTGAACCAGTGCTTGAGAAATAGCTATCCATACACTGATATGGGATGTACGGGTTCTCGAGGAGAGAGGAGCCGTGGTGCTTCTTGGGGGCTTATGGATATATATTGTAATTAATCGGATATACAGAGACTTGACTTCTTATAGCTTTCTTTCCTTTTTTTTTTTTTTTTTGAGCTGACACTATGATCAAGATTTTATCATTTAAGCTGTTTAAAACACGACAACACGACAGCGTATACAGATGGGACATTGCTTTCTTTGGGTTCCATTAGCTAGTTATATGGGATTACCGTAAATTTCAACTATATATTTCATTATTTTGTAACAATACACAGATTTTTTATAATCATATACATTATTTTGTGCAAAAAAAATAAACAGTAAATTTTTGTTACACAAAATATAATTGTTATTGTAAAAATTATAAATATTATTGTATATAATTAAAACGTATGACGCTACAATATGACCATCAACATTTTCCGCCTTTGTAATTGATACTAGAACTTGAAATCCATAAAAACCTGACATCTGTATTGCTTGATCTGTTCTAGTCAAAGACTTCTCAGGTTTAAACTTGCTGAACTTTCCTAAAAGAGTTCAAATTAAGCTATACGATTTGATCTTAATGGCCAGCCGCCCACAACGGCCTATAGTGGAATTTTGGTAACTGAGACAGTGTGTGGCTTGTCAATGTGTACAACCCAATGTTAAAAGAACCGGACCGGACCAGTCGATTCAACTGAAAAAATTTGGAAACGGTCCTAAGTCCGGTCTGATTCAATCTTAAAAATGGAATTCGGATCGAACCGAAAAAAATTAGTCAAAAATCGGAAAAATCAGTCAAAAACCAAGAAAATCGGTAAAAAATCGAACCGGTTGAACCGGTTCAATTTAAACCAAAACATTTTAAATTATAATTTTACCCAAAACTTCATCTAAATTATAATGAAAACTCTAATTTTAACTAAAAATTTTAATTTAGTTCTCAATTGATTAAAATTTTCAATTTAATCTTTAAAATTTAAAAATTAATATTAAATCACTATTTATAAATATTATTTTTTCAATTAATTTTTATAAATTATATTTTGTTAAATGTACTAATTGTAATATCCTTAATGTATGTAAATATTAATATAATTCTTAAAATACACTTTATTTTAAATATTTATTATCATTCTTATATAATATAACATTTTATATAATTATATAAACTATATAAAAATTTAATTTTTATATATTTAATGTTAAATACCGGTTTAACTGCGGTTTTACCGGTCGAACCGGTTAAACTTTAAACCTCTCATTTTCCGGTTCAATGACCAGTTCTGTTCTGACAACCTTGGTATAATTTCGATCCTCCTAGTCAATATTGTCATGTGGCCCGTCAAAAAATATATATATATATTGTCTTGTGGAATGTTTGTACGGATCGTCTTTTGGGGTCTTATAATATTAATCATAAGAAAAAAGATGCATAATATTAATCATTCGAAAAAGACGGATCGATAATGCAATGTAAACCTACAGCTTTTTTTTTTTTTTTGAACAAGTAAACCTACGCCTAATTATGACTAGTAAGCACGAGAATAATCATTAATTATAATGCAATGTAGACCAACTTCTACCTTGCATCTAAAATCTATGTCCATTCATTGATGCACTTATCTTTATCAAGAATGAGAAGATCATCTAGTTCAAGCAAAAATTTTTAGGGGTTTTAAATACCTTTTTTTTTTTTGGTCCATGGTTTTGGATACTAATTGAATACATGGGAAGTACGTGTGAAGAATAATTTGATCGAAAAGATCACATAAATACATGGCATGCCCTCCAAGTCAGGCAAAGTAATCTTTCAAAGCAATTCATATTCTTGGCTTAAAAGCTGAAATTGCTACTTTTCGCAGAACTGTAATTTACGTACGATATTAATAATGGAAACCAAGAAAGAATATTTCTTTTTTTTTTTCCTTCATATTTCTTTTGTCCGCATGCATCTGGAAAGAAGTACTTTTTGGTCTCTCGGGAAAGAAGTAGTTTTACTTTAAATATAATGGAATAGTAATAGCAATAATGAACTTAATATATTGGCCTACTTTTTCTGGACATACACTTGATATATTCACCTGGTTAGAAATTTGAATTTGTAAATTGGACATTCTAAGTTCTAATATCTGTAAGAAAAGCAAAGAGATCCTTCTGGAAATTGTATACATTTCTTAGAAATTGTATATAAGTAAATGACTAACGAAAATGTAAACAACTTATAGAAAATGTAAATGACTTCTAAAATTGCGTTTCAAAAATGAAAGAGTCATCATTGTTTCCGTCTTCGAATCATTTATTTTAAGCTTGATCGGCTTCAATTTTGTAACAAAGATACTTATTCTTTTAGCTGTGGCACCCATAAAACATAGAAAAGGAGAATACCTTACTTTGAAGTAAACTGCAGGGAAACATCTATGAAAGTACTTGAAGATGCTTGCAAGTTCAATAAGGCAAGCATTGCAATTTGGGGTTTGTTTGGTATCATTGTTTTTTTTTGGGGGGGGGGGGGGGGGGGTTAATTAAAAAAAAAAAACAAAGAATACGTTTGACTATGTTGTCTTTTTTTTTTAGAGTATCACTACGTAGCCGGAAGAATGTTGACGGAGAAATTTTTGAATTGTAATTCATTGGATTTATTGTGCAATTCACCAGATTACAAGTGCAATTAAAAAAAAGAAATAAATTACTATTATTTTCGTTACACAATGAATTCATAAATTTAAAAAAGCTTTTCAAATGGTTGCAATCCAGAAATTCTTTTGGTAATTTGGCATCCGAAGAACAACTTTTTACCTTTTTTTTTAAACAATAAGCACTTCTTTAAAAAAAAAAAAAAACTAAGATGAAAAAATCTCTTGGATGCTTTCTTTTTTTTTTTTTTTTTTTCTTTTCTTTTCTTTTCTGTCGGGTTTTTTTTTTTGACTTAAGAGTATATTCCTTCTTCCATCAAAATCTAAAACTTTCAAACCTATGGAACAATAACACATATCTTTCCAGTATCCGTTACCCATTTCCTTTATTTTTTTGTGCTGTATTCATTTGTAGTTTGCCCACTTCTTGAGAACTTTTTTTTTTTTTTTTGCCTTCTTTTATGGTAATAAACAATGGTCCAATTTGTCATTTTCTCCTCACATATGGATTATGAATGTGTGGGTATAGAATGTAGAGAGAGCTATGTGCCATCAAAATTTATAACTTAAGAATTTTATTTTACAAAATGACAAGATAACCATCAATTAAGTACATTGTAAAGTCTATAAAGCTGAGATCATTATGACAAGGATCAAAGTATCTAGAGTAAGTATGAGATCATTACTTTAAGAACAGTACCTTTTGGGGTATTTATAGATGGTTGGGCGGGCCCTTACTGGTAAGATAGGTGGTTGTACGGAAGGAAAATGAGCCATGCTTGGTTTGTCAAGTCCGGAGCCCTGGGTGACGAACCTAGGGTCCGGGATTAAGCCCGGGGTCTTCATAGGTGAATTATGCTAATGAGATGGGCCTTGACTTTGTGGGCTTTGGACGTAGGTCTAGTCCTTATCAGAAGAAAACAAATTTCTACTAATAAAACTGAGACTTTCGAAGTCTTTTTTTTTTCAACATTAGGTTTCCAAGAAAGAGGGGATATGATTCTTTTTTTTTTGTAAAGAGACTGCTGGTTTATTGCATTTTTTTGAAATATAATTAATGTGTTGTATTTTATTATGTTCTATGGTTGCATGGTCTTTATAGCAACGATATAATAGTTAATATATGAATGTTATTTTAGTTATTATGAATAATTATTATGTAATCTTGTCATCAAAATTATGAAGCTTGTGGAATAATATTTGTAATATTTTCAATTCTAATCCGACTCAATATATGAATTGTCTCACTTTCGTTAACCACAATGCACACTAATAATGTTAACTAATATCCAAAGTGGCCTAGATATGGCGCTGGAACATAGAGGATCTTGGCTTTATTTGAAATTATTGGTTGCTATTTCGTCTTTCTATGCTAAGAAAAGAGGATGTTAATATAGAAATTTGGTGTAAACCTTAAACAAAAAAAAAAAAGAATTTGGTAGAGTCAACAACTGTCCTTTCGATTTCTTCTTCAATCGAGTAAAAAGTAGGCAATCTTTTATGTTGTGGTCGCTGATAACATTTGTTCCAAGCAATAGTTTAACAACCAAATATGTTCAATGGAGTTAAAACAAGGTTGAATAATAACATAATTAAAATATTATTTTCATTAAATTATTATCAGTAACTTCTTATTTATAATTAAAAAAAAGTGATAGAGGTTATTTTCAACAAATTAATTATACGTTTAGCCAAAAGAAAAAAGGACTTAAATATAATTTTATACAAAATTTAGGAGTAAATTATTTATATAAATTTTAGAGCCTAAAATATACATATTTTCATTAACTTGGTGTTGGATATGCATTACTACTAATTTTTATTGGAGTTTCTACATTGCTACCTACTAAAGATGTTTGGTTCCGTGTATTCTAAGGGCATCACACTTTCTCCTGTCATCTTGATTGCACTCAAGAAGAGTTCTTTTTGTTGAGGCACAATGATAAGTAACTAAGTCAGATTCGGTGTATTGATGTTGAATCATGTCTTTAAGTCTACCCCAAATCTCACCTCAGTCAAACAGGCTTAATGAACAAAATGAAAAGGTTAAAGAAGCCAACAAAAACATAAGTGAAGTTGAATAGTTCGTATTGTGTCAATTTTCAGAGCTAATAAATCAACACCAAAATAGGAAACTTTTCACCACTAAAAAGCGAAGGCAACAAGGAAATCACCGAGGAAGATGGGGTTTTGACAATTACACAGCCAAATCCAAAAACTTCAAAGAAAACTATAATCCAGGAGATGCCTGATAGTATAAATAGTGCAACTACAGAGCTAAATTTATTGAAAAAGGAAACTATGGTCAAGAAAAAAACAAATAATTATGGGGCTTTCTAATTTGATTCACTTTTTTCTAATATAACTTTCTATAAAAGGTCTCATCATTTAGAATAAGAGTCAACTGCGTTCAACAAATTGGTAGTTATGTTAAAAAACAAAGCAACTTTGATATACTTCTTTGCAACTGTCACAAGTACCAACCGAAGTTAAAGTGCAAAACAATTAGTATCATCAATAATGTATTTGTTTGTCCATTTATGTAATTAACTGGTTAAAAATATCAATCTGAAATTTTAGAATAATTTTGTATTAGCTTTTGAGTGTAGTCCCGCAATGGAATAGGAGTTTCACAAATTCTTGAAATACCAGATCATATTTGCTGGGCAGATGACAGGGCTGTCAGAAATGGAGCGGGAATGATTAATGTTCACATATATTCAATTACATAGAACAGCACACATATATATAATTACATTTGTCCTAGCCAAAGATAGTGAGAAGCGACAAACTAAGTCGAGCTATTCTATCAATATATCACAACAAACAAACTGATATATATCAGATTAGAAGATAGGAAGCTATCAGAAAGGAGGGAAGGTGGTGAAACATATTTATCAAGCAAACAACTTGAGCTTTATCCTTTAACACCCCCCCCCCCCCCCGGGATCAAGACGATGGCCACGGAAGAAGATGAAGCTTGTCATGGAGAAAAACAAAGCGAGCTACAGGAAGCGATTTGGTGAAAACATCGGCAACCTAATCATCAGTAAAAAGAAACTGAATAGATAGTGAGCCAACAGCCATAAGCATGAAACACAGGATTGGTCCTGAGATAAATTGCACTAAGATTATCACACCATAATACAAGAGGCACTCAAGTTCCTTTAAGAAGGACTGAATCCAAACAATTTCCATAGTTGCATTGGCGAGAGCCTTGTACTCATTTTTAGTAAAAGAGCAAGTGATTGTTGGCTACTTTTTAGATATCCAAGATATAAGAGAGAGCCTTGTACTCATTTTTAGTAAAAGAGCAAGTGACTCTGGGCTGCTTTTTACATGTCCAGGAAATAAAAGAGTTTCCTAAATAAATGTCATAGCCATTGGTGGACCAACGATCATCGGGACACACAGCCCAGTCGCTAAGGAAGGTAGATTGAAACATGTGTTTTGGGCTGTCGAGAGATGCAACGCAGCATGCAGAGAGTTTTCTGATGTGCTGATTTTTTATACCACTTACCTAGTAAACAAATATAATATGTCGTTTGCTTCATTTGTTGGAGTGAACAACCATGGGCAATCAATATTGTTAGGTTGTGCTCTATTGAACAATGAGAAGACCAAAACTTATAAGTGATTATTTGAGACTTGGATGAGTTACATGGGTGGTAAACAAAGCCTTAAGCCATATTTACAAATCAATGTAGAAATATAGGTAATGCCATTCAATTAGTTTTTCCTGATATTAGACATCAATGGTGTATATGGCATATTGTATACAAAGTGCCGCTGAAATTTGGAAGGCATCTTGATTAAGAGGATTTCAAGGAAACATTTACAGATTATGTATTTGATTCATTGACTGTTGAGGAGTTCGACAGTCGATGGGGAACTATGGTATTAGATTATAACCTGCAGCCGAATGAATGGATTGGCACATTGTATGAGAGCAGGGATATATGGGTCCTAGCATTTGTGAAAGGGTATTTTTGGGTAGAAATGTCTTCAATACAGAGAAGTAAAAGTATGCATTCTTTTTTCGATGCACATGTGCATTCCCGTACCACGCTAAGAGAGTTTGTTGATCAATATGAGCCAGTGTTAGACAAAAAATACAAAACGAGGTACACGAGAATTTTGTTTCAGCAAATACGTGGATTCCATTTGTCACTAGGTGGGGCTGTGAGCATCAGCTACGCAGAGTGTATACAAACAATATATTTAAGTTTGTGCAAAAATAGCTTACAAATATAATGTACTACAATATAAGGCCTTTGGAAGATGATGGTAAAAAGCGATTATTTGAAGTGAGTGAGATGGTTGCAGAAGCAAGTGTGAAAGCAAAGAGGTAGAAATTTCTAACAGTTTCGTTATAGAAGATAAAGAGTTGAGCTACATTTATAAACAGTTTGAGTTTGAGGGAATCCTTTGTTGCCATGCCTTGAAGGTTCTGACAAGCAATGATGTCCTCGTAATTCCCGAGAGGTATATAAAGACGCTTTTCGAAGGCACAAAATATTAAGTATGGGAGGAACAACAATTCAGTGGAGCTGCAAAGGATAAATGACTTGGAGAACATTTTTTATTCTTCTATAGACTTTGCCATAATGGACATGAAGTGGTTTGAATTCCTGTCGTCGATGATGAAAGAGCAGTATAAAAACCTAAAGGAAATGGTACTCACTCTAAAACTGTAATAGGAGAGGAATCCGTGGCAGTTGAAAATGAACACAATGACCAGAGGGCTACTTCTAGTGTGGAAACATGTGTTAGATATGAGGACCGTACTGTATTCAAACGTGGAGGGAGACCGAAGTCCAAAAGGATTTTCCAAGCGATGGAGCCAAAAACTGGTATGAAGCAAGCTCAAAAGACAAAGGCGAGAGGTTGCACTATTGCCACAGAGTAAGAGGTTGGTTTTTTCACAACGCAGCTTGTACAGCAAATAAGCTAAATATAAACTACTATCAATGTGTGTGGTTTGATTTGTAAAATTTAATATGGTTAGCCATGGAGTTAGGTAATTAGTCTATTGTAGAGCATAATTGCAACTTCAAGAGATATAATGACTAGTGCAAAATTCGATTCATTTGCAAGCTAATGAAGGCCAACTTGCACAGGGTAGCACAAATGCTCATCTGGTAGGCCATGTAAGTCATACTAACCTTGTGTTTTAGGTTTGGTTAGACATATTGTGTTAACATTTAAGTGATCGTAGTAGAAATTTAAAATGTTTGGCACGCCTGATTTTAAGAATTCTATTTGCATGCGTAAATTGGATTGACAACTTTGTAAAATGTAGTTTGAAGTATCTAGTTTTGTTGTTTGCAATATTGGGGTAAACCAATGTCAAGTATGTATTCAGTTCCTTTTATGAACTATTTCCCAACATTTGTGGAGATGGCAACTGGTTGGAACTCTGTGCATGGTTATAATGTGTATAATACAAGTAAAGATGCATTGAAGAAGGTTAGTAGTGATTAATTCCTAAAACAATGTCGTGTTTTCCAAAGAAACGAGCTTAAAATTGTGTGTATGTGCAGGTCTATTTTGGGTCTAGGTTTTTATTCCACACAATGTAAAAAGGTAAAAAGTGTTGAGTCTAAGATAGTAAGGGGCAAAGAGAGGCAAGGGGGCAAGAAGAGGCATTAATTTTTGAGTTCTAACAATGTAAAAGCTTGAAAGAGCACATTGTGACATAGGTTGAAAACTAATAAATGAATGTTCAATATCAAGTAGTTGAAAATATGAAAGAATATTGCATGCCAATATTTTTTACTGTAATACATTACTAGAGGAATTACTTTGGAATAGGTGAATGTAATATTACTTATATTCAATTTAATTGCAAAAAAGTTTCCCAGTGCAAAGTTACGCAGTTCAGTTTTGTTCCACAAGTGAAGTCTGTCGTTGCAAGAATGATGCCTACAAATGCTAAAATGATTTACCAATGAACGGTTAATTTTCCAATTTGTTCCGCCATGGTTTTCGAGGTGACAAGCTTGGTGTTAACTAAAAACGTACATTATGTTGCCACAACAAACTAATGAATTTTACACCACAATGAATGCTTGATCCCCGACCCCAAATAAATTGCAAGTAGGCCTCACCAATGCCGAAAATACAAGGTGTCGTTGAGCGACGTGCTCAACCAAAGTGTCAATTGATGAGGTTTGATAATGCAGCTACAAAATAGTTAATTGCCTTGGTTGCAAGTATAAGATCAGCAGTTGCAAAGTGAAGACGTACATTTCCAACAATAGGGATTGTCCATATTATGATATTCATTACACATACTGTCTCCAATATTGTAATATAGAAGCCGAACATTTCTTCAAGTTAGGGCCTATAAGGCTATCACCAGTATATGACCATCAAAATGAGGAAAAAACAGCACAGTTATTATTGGTGTTGGTAATTGTAAACACATGAAAAAAAAAAAAAAAAAAAAGAGGAGGCAATCTAGAAGGTCAGCTTCTAGAAAAAGAAAAAATTCAAAGTTAGGCACCGGCGAGAAGAAAAAAAAAAAAAAAGGGGTCAGCAAAAGGTTGGTGGCACAGTACCGCACAGTGCCACCCAAAAAGTCTATAAATAGGCAGAACCAATGGCCATTTGCCAAGAGAGAAAAAAAGACAAAAAAAAAACAAAGGACGGGACAGCAACAATTGCAAATTGGAATTGCAAATCCAATTTGCAATTGTCCCAAAGAGAAAACATTATCTTCCATACGTTTTATATTTTGGGCATATACACTTTAGACGCCATTAAGTGCGATCTTCTAAAGTAAAGGCCTAGAATATTTATCATACACATTTTCAAAAATATTTTGGGTATACACTCTCCAGTAGCCTCAAATCAGAATCTGAGAGAGAAAATATCCAAAATATCAAAATACTGCAAATCCGGCTGGGATTAAGCCTCATACGGCCCTTAGCAAAATCCAGGCAGTTCATCCGAGAACAAGTCCCTTCGACCCTCGATGAAATTAAGCCAGATCGGCTCAGATCAGGTCTCTGCGGTTCTTAACTGTAGTCAAAACGTCCAAATCAGATCCAGTTTCAGTCTACCCAGTTCAAGAAAAAGCTGTGGAAATTATTTCTGTCAAGATCAAGCTCGTGCAGCCCTTGACGGAGTCAAAAACAGGAGCATTAATCGGAGGATCTACTCAGAGATCGACCCCACATAAATTTCTTTTTATTTTACAATTTTTTTTATTGTAATTTGTTTATGTATTTTTGAGTCGAACTGTTACAGGCTCGAAATTTACCCTTCACAAATTTTGACATGCTTGGTGGGACCTCTCCGCCTCCCATCTTTTGCTCCTCTACAAAAAAAATTAGCAGGAATCCAACATCAACGTTGTCACAATCACGATGACAAGCGCAACGAACACTGAAGACAAGATTGCAGAATTGGAAAGCAGAATTTTCCAACTGCTCAAAACTGTGGAAGAAAAAGATCAACAGATCGCTGCCCTCAAAGGAAAAGCTTCAATCCAAGTTGATCTCCAGACCCACGAGCAGCGACAATATCCACCTGGTTTCACTCCAGAAGCGACACCAGCCGATGTCTTCAATGCTGAAAAACAACCAGGTAGTTCTACACAGCTGCCACCCTCAAGTTCTGTAGCTTCGCTATCTGTTCAACAATTGCAGGAAATGATAGCCAATACGATCCGACTGCAACAAGCTACATCTTTCCAAGGATCACAGATGTACGTCAAACCGTACACCAGACGGATCGAAAGTCTCAACATGCCTCTGGGCTACCAGCCGCCCAAATTTCAACAATTCCACAGACGAGGCGATCCCAAACAGCACATCGCCCACTTCGTTGAAACCTGCAACAATGCAGGGACTTACGGAGATCTCTTGGTGAAGCAGTTTGTTTGTTCACTCAGGGAGAACGCTTTCACGTGGTTCATAAACCTTGAACCAGAATCAATCGACAGTTGGGAACAGCTACAACGAGAGTTTCTCAACAGATTTTTCAGCACTCGGAGAACGGTGAGCATGATGGAGCTTACTAGTACCAAACAAAGGAAAGGAGAGCCCGTTGTCGAATACATCAACAGATGGCGTGCTCTCAATCTAGACTGCAAAGATCATCTTACGGAGACTTCTGCTGTGGAAATGTGCATCCAAGGGATGCACTGGGAGCCATTATACATCCTACAGGGCATCAAACCTTGAACTTTTGAGGAATTAGCAACTCGCGCACATGACATGGAAATAAGCATCAAGACCTCTGGAGGCACGATTCCCATCCAACTGGGCCAACATGGGGGCAAGGAAGTGATGACCATTGATGCTTCACCGATAAAAGTTGGAGCTAAAGCAAAATGAGTCCTCCAGCGCTGGCAAATCAACCGAAACAACAAGAAAAGGGAAGGACGACCTTGCGAGAGTTGGAACAGAAGAAGTATCCATTCCCCGACTCCGACGTTCCAGACATTCTCGATCAACTTTTAGAAGCTAAGTTGATCAAACTCCCACAATGTAAGCAACCCAATCACAAGAATCGGGTCAATGATCCGAAATTCTGCAGGTATCACCGCACAATCAACCATCCAACCGAGAAGTGCTTCGTCTTAAAGGAGGTGATCTTGAAGCTCATAGACCAAAATAAAATCAATTTGGACCAGGGAGACATAGTCTCAGTCAACCAGACTGCCGTCCCTTCAAATCCGTTAGAAGAAAGTCAACATGAAATTACGCTTGCATGCTGTCAACGCATCCCGACCTGGTTTGATCAAACGGTAAACTTCTAAAATTTACTGTGTAAAAAAAAAAAAACAAAAAAAGGCAAAAAAAAAAAGAGAAATAAAAAAAGGAAATAAAAAGAAAAACAAAAAAAGCAAAAAAAAAAAGTGCAAAAAAAAAAGCACGAAAAAAAAAGCCAAAAAAAAAAAATGTCTGAAACTTATGTGCAAGTTTGGAACCCTTCCTCAAAATCCAAATCTAGATTCGGGGGCAAATTTCAAATCCCGACTCAAAACCCAACAAAATTCAAAGCCAAACATAAATTCGGCTAAACCCGGGCTGAAAGCCCAAATCCAAATTCCAACTCAAAGTTCCAATCCAGATTCGAGGGTAAAACTTATACCCTGAATCAAAGTCCAGCTCAGCAACTCAACAGCTCAACAAGGAGCTCAGCAGCTCAACAGCTCAGCAGATCCGCAGCTTCTCAGCTGAACAGCTCCACAACAAAGCACTCCTGCCTCGCACGAGTATAAAAGGCGATAATCAATCCATCACAGTTTAGCACTCCTGCCTCGCACGATTATAAAAGGCGAAAATCAATCCACCACAATTCAACACTCCTGCCTCGCACGAGTATAAAAGGCGACATCGCAATTCAGCACTCCTGCCTCGCACGAGCATAAAAGGCGATAATCAATCCATCACAGTTCAACACTCCTGCCTCGCACGAGTATAAAAGGCGATAATCAATCTATCACGATTCAGCACTCCTTCCTTGCACGAGTATAAAAGGCGACACCACAATTCAGCACTCCTGCCTCGCACGAGTATAAAAGGCAACACCGCAATTCAACACTCTTGCCTCGCACGAGTATAAAAGGCGACACCACAATTCAACACTCCCGCCTCGCAGGAGTATAAAAGGCGATAATCAATCCACCACAGTCCACCACAGTTCAACACTCCTGCCTCGCACGAGTATAAAAGGCGAACAATCCAACAAACCTGACTCCTGGCCCGCACGAGTATAAACTGTAAACGGTCCAATAGCAAAAAAAAAATAAAAAAAAAATCGGAAGTCCCGATCTGAAAGCCCAAGCGAAAGTCAAAGCCCGAACACAAAATCCCAAGTTCCAGACACAAGTCCAGAACCCAAATTCAAAATTCAATCCAACTCCTGGCCCGCATGAGTATAAACTGTGAACGACCCAAAAATATAAAAGCGATGGAGGGTTTGAGTCTGAAACCCAGCATCAGTCTCAACCGATCTTCACCACACACCAAGACCTTTGCTCCTCTGCCACAAGAAAGATGGAACCAGTTGCAGAACCTCAAGACAAGGGAGAAGAAAGGTTACCCCGCACAAGGTGGCAACCGACCATGGCACAATTGCAAATTTTGGAGGAAGTCTTCCACAACAATGGAGGTATTATTCCTAATGCATCTCAAATTTACCAACTTGCCTCACGATTGCGCCCGCTCGGGGCAATCGAAGAAAAAAATGTGTTTTATTGGCTCCAGAATCGGAGAAGCAGGAAGAAATCAGGACTGAGAGCTGCTTTTTCCAAAGAACAGTCTGCCGTTCCGATGGTAGATCCCACCGGTACAACTTCACCCTCAAATGAAGCAGGTCTGAGTTCTACCACTGCAATCGTCTCTCCACGGTATGTTCATCAAAGCCGTAGCCCATGGGAGCATGCATGCTGGTCCTGGTGGTCTTACGGAGTCAGCCAAGGGTTCATCCCTCCTAGATACTTAAGTCTAGGAGGAATTTTTCTAGCAGAAAGGAGTCATTCCGGCGAAACTTTGCCTCTCTTTCCAGAATATTCCGGCAGCATCAACCAGCCGAAAAGCGACGTCAACATCATCGGCCCATCAGACGAGGTCGAGCTTGACTTGGAGTTGCACCTTGGGCCCCGCTAGGACGACCGACAAGATAAAGTGCAACGACTTTGGCAGCACACAGTAACGACTTCCGCAGCACACGGCAACGACTTCTGCAACACACGGTAACGACTTTCGTAACCTGCATCAACCGCTGCCTCTTTTGTCTCTTATGGGGAAAAGGGACGTGGAGGACCCTACTCGATTCTGCGTACCTCCTTTTTGACTTTTCAAAAAAAAAAAATCTCTTTATGTTATGTATATATATCCTACATGCCCGAGTCATAATACTCACCCCTCAGCTCTTCTTTCTCAAAAGAAAATGGCTAGTCTCTGCACTTGTCTCAGGAAGTTCTTCGATCAAGAAGTTGGAGGCGCACGAGCTAAGAAAAGAAGGAGTAGTCTTCTTCGAGGGATCCCTAAAAGCCCTCGAAACTCAGTCTCCAACGCCATCGATGTCATGGAGTTCCAACTACTCTCCTTAGTTCACATCTACCGCAGAGGGATGAGAAGCTGCAATCATCCTAATCTTCCTTTGGATGCGGCGACGTACAGGGAAGTTCCAACTACTCTCATTACGTCGAAGCAGACTTGGGAATCATCACTACAGTCAGTCTCTCTGTGTGCCGGTTTTGAAGTTCCAAAGTGTTGGGCCTTCCTCTTGGGGAGATTCAAGTTCTTTGCCTACCAGATCATCCTCACCAGAGCTTTGGAACTTCAAAGAACCTTTGCCAGCCTTTGCGAGCTATGGAAGCTCGAATGCACCTGGAGCCAAGGCTTCAATTTCTATATTGGCTGGGCTGCTAACTTTCTCAAGATCGTATCGGATTCCTATTACGATCCAACAACAGCAGGCATGGTCAAAGATAGAAGACTCCAAGATTCAATGTTCATCAGGACGTTTCCAAGTTTCAAACTGGACTTCAAAACTCGGTTCGAATCATCTCTGTAAAATTCTTCCTTACCGACCCTTGAAGTGGGGCATTTGTAAACAAATGAAAGAAAAAAAAAAAAAGAGGAGGCAATCTAGAAGGTCAGCTTCTAGAAAAAGAAAAAATTCAAAGTTAGGCACCGGCGAGAAGAAAAAAAAAAAAAAAAAAGGGGTCAGCAAAAGGTTGGTGGCACAGTACCACACAGTGCCACCCAAAAAGCCTATAAATAGGCAGAACCAATGGCCATTTGCCAAGAGAGAAAAAAAGACAAAAAAAAAAGCAAAGGACGGGACAGCAACAATGGCAAATTGGAATTGCAGATCCAATTTGCAATTGTCTCAAAGAGAAAACATTCTCTTCCATACGTTTTATATTTTGGGCATATACACTTTAGACGCCATTAAGTGCGATCTTCTAAAGTAAAGGCCTAGAATATTTATCATACACATTTTCAAAAATATTTTGGGTATACACTCTCCAGTCGCCTTAAATCAGAATCTGAGAGAGAAAATATCCAAAATATCAAAATACTGCAAATCCGGCTGGGATTAAGCCTCATACGGCCCTCAGCAAAATCCAGGCAGTTCATCCGAGAACAAGTCCCTTCGACCCTCGGTGAAATTAAGCCAGATCGGCTCAGATCAGGTCTCTACGGTTCTTAATCGTAGTCAAAACGTCCAAATCAGATCCAGTTTCATTCTACCCAGTTTAAGAAAAAGCTGTGGAAATTATTTCTGTCAAGATCAAGCTCGTGCAGCCCTTGACGGAGTCAAAAACAGGAGCATTAATTGGAGGATCTACTCAGAGATCGACCCCACATAAATTTCTTTTTATTTTACAATTTTTTTATTGTAATTTGTTTTTGTATTTTCGAGTTTAATTGTTTCAGACTCGAAATTTACCCGTTACAGTAATACCCTAGGGCCTCTAGATAATGCAATCTATAGTTAGACTTATCTATTGAAAGCTATGCATGGGGATATGAAGCATGTTGTAATAGTGGTGTTCATAGTTCGGTTTACTGAATTGAACCTTTATATCTATTCCTAAACTGAAATTTTTGGTTATGTAAAATTGAAAACTGTTCATTAACTAAAAATTCGATTAACTGAAAATTTCTGTTCGGTTTCAGTTAACTCAATTTAATAACAAAAAAAAACCTAACATTATAATTTAAATGAAAAAAAAAATATATTTTTTAGTATATTATTTTTAACAAAATTGTAACTATCATTATGTATGAAAAATAAATAAGTAATTAATTGAGATATACTAATATTTCATTAACATTTATTTGTTAATAATTGTTGTGTTATATATATAGTTCGATTTAGTTAACTACAATTTTTTAATATTAAAAATTGAAACTGAACTGAAAATTTAACTCAATTCAGTTCAGTTTTCTCTATTAATTGAAATTTTCAGTTTTCTTAAACACCCTATGTAATATTTAAATGATATGGGGAATATTAGGTCAACGCCTTCATAATGAATCATTCTATTTGAGCAACCTGTTGTTGCCCCTGGTTGCATGTTGTAAGATATCATTTAGTAGATGATTGGCCTCCAGTCTACTGAATAGAAGACGATGACATAGTTATTGATTACATGTGAAGAGTCTAGTGTTGAGTATAGTGTGTCATTAGTTGCTTGGCTTTAGCTAGAAACCCCATATTGGGGAGCACCGCATATATTGGGTTCAGTTGCATCAGCACAACTAACTGTTCTATGAAGTTGGGCGATTGTTTAGTATTTTAGCTATTATTATAACCCCAAAGTTTTGTAATCCAAAGTATAGCATATAAGCATCTTCTGTGATAATTTACACCCACCAAGATCTAATCAACAACAGTAAGACCATCATTGAAAGAAGGATGGGACGTTGGTTGGAGAGGACGAAAGTAATTTTATTCCTGCTACCGTTAAGTGATTTTATTGCACATTGAGGACAACAGTTGTATTATTCAGTACGTGTCCGGTTATGAATAAATTTTGCAAGGAAAACACCTTGAAAAAGTGGGAAAAACATTATTTTTCTGTCTTTATGCTACCTTATTGAAGGTTGAACAACAATCAACAATGACTAGGGAGGGTTTATATCACGGCTAATCATGGCTTCACCTATTTCGGAAGCTGAGTTACACAAATTTATTGCGCTATAGATATTAATTACAGAACAAAAGTTCTATCTTATATAGTATAGAAGATGCTTATGTACATGGGTTTAGAGGAGGATACATAGTCTAATGGCCTAGCAAAACCATTACTAAAGCAATGAGCTCTTTGGTTTGATAGACGAGTATATTGGCCTATGTTCAAAAAATAGAAGTATCTCTATATAACAAAATGACGGCATCAATGCAACAAAAAATGGAACCACTATCTTTTTTACAAATGAATGCCATAAAAGGCTTTATTAACTGCAACAAAATGCTAGCATTATATAACAAGATATGAAAGGGAATATGTAGCCATAGATGATCGTTTGTTATGCTATATCAGATTCATTTGGCTCCCGTGACTACATTATAGCAGAGTGGGATCGTCTATAAGGCAAAAGGTCTTCTTAGCTTGAGTTAGTTGACAACTATATCTTTAAACCAGAACAAATGCCTTTGAAAATTGCAATATATTATGTGTCGTCTTATCTTTAACCACGATAAAGCAGTGTTTATATTGCAACAGCACGCAAAAGTTTTACAACCATACTGTGAAATTAAATATCTACTGAGCGGCTCCTGAGAATACATGTTGAAACTCTCTAATGTTGTTTTCTGAACAGAGATGCCTTCATCATGCAATAAACTAGCTTAAAGATGCAACTAATTGGCAAATGATCACAGCAACACAGTTTGTTTCCATTCGCGAACAATAGGTAGAGAAAAACTATACACATTTCAATATCGATTAGGAGGGGGCAAAATATGATGGCTTAATTTTTTAAACAACATACTGTCTTATGTAACAAAGTGCTCATTTTGCAGAAACAAATAAGTGGGTACACTTTTTTTATGCTCTGCAGCCAGTGACTTGAAATTTGCGATCAGCTGGCAATGCCATGCAACAAAGAGCTTACTTTGACAACACATCACCATGCTAATGGTAGTCTTGTAGAAACCTTTTGTCGTGCTCTGGTGCACACAGTGTGACCATTATTTATATACGTAAACATAATTAATGAGTTTACATTAATTTTCCCACGTTGGACTGTTCAATTTGGTGTATGAATGAAGCTATTAGTTGCAAAGCTCCAAGCTTCTTGTGCCACACGCTATATTGTCAGTACTCTAAAGTCTAACTTGGTGATTAGCACTTCACAACCAAGTTGTTGCATTACCTCAAACAATTAGTTCTTAGCTGTTAATTATGATTAACAGCCACGAGAATGAAGGGTAACCAAATAGTGAATGATATGATTCTCCTCTCCCTTACACCTATGAGTGGACGCCCCATGAGTCGGTCTCATTCATGAGGCTCTGGGATACGAAGGCTTATAGCATGCAACAAACAATCTCAAACCTGGGAAAGTAAGCCTATTATAAAACGGGGTAATTTGTCGGCTCTTTCATCGATGAGCAATTTTCAGCGTTTCAATTTGCATCATAAGGGCATTATTACGCAACAAAATGAGATATAGAAGATATAGTCATGTCCGTGTACATTTTCTTAGGAAGCATATCCGCAACCCCAAAAATTTATGGTTGGAGTGCAATTTGTGACCACTGGCACTGGAAGCACGTTACGGTTCCGATCAATGACTTTATGAAGAAAACCTTTCATTATTACTAAGTTTGCGAAATAGGAAAATGGACAAAGCACTCTTTTCGAAGCAAAATTGTACATCTTTCAATATGGAAAAAATTACGCTCCCGGACAGTGGTGCCCGATAAAAAGCCTGATCCAACCCGGCATAAATTTTTTAATACAAATGATAAAGAAAGAGCAAAAAATGAAGAAAGGCAAAAATAAGGTTAATAGCGGGAAGGGAAAAAAATTTAGCTCTAAAAGGCACTGTAGTAGAAAAAAATTTTAGCGGCAAGAACCGGGAAATTTTGGGGACAGGTCTTTGGGAAAATCTTCAAAAAAGCACCAAAATCCTTTCTTGGTCATAGCTGAAATTGCTTCCATTCTATTGTCAAATCTGTAATTTGGAAAAGCATCTGATTTTCGTGGAAGCAAGTGTATCTGCATTCTTTGTTCTTTGGCTTGGGCAAAAGATACGATCAAAAGAGGTCTGTTACGTGGGCCAGTTTAATTGCGAGGTGGACGGCTAATATTAAAGAAATTAGAGTTAATTGAATCAATTGACTGTGTAAAGCATAGGATCCGCGGATTCAGATGTAGTGCAATACTGGTAAGTAGTCTATCGAAAAAATTCCTGTGTCATATAGGTGAAATTGGTGAATGGCAAGTTCTTTGTAGTCTTAACCAAATTCATTGGCTGCTATGAAATCTATAGTTGTATTGAAAGTAATAAAGATGAGCTGTAGCCAGATTAATGAGCCCTAAATGAAATAATATAATATATGAAAGAAAAAAATATATTTGGATATTTGTTGTGATATCAATGCTTAAGAAATGGAAGTAGGAGCTATTGAAATGGAAGTGATTTAAAATGGCTTGGAAAATGCAAGTAAAAGGATTTAGTTAGGATTGAAAGTTCAGCGAAGTGGCTAACATATGAGGTAGTGGTGATTGTGCTGCCATGATAATTGGGTGTTGGAAAAGTCAACAAATTTTTAATCAACAACTTAAATTTGTTAATCATGATTGTATTAAATTAGAAGTTGATTACTGTTGAATTGAGGTTGATCTTTTTGTGTGCTAGTAAATAAGTTGTTTAACACCGAAAGTGAAGGAAAATGACTTGAATTTAATGTCAAGAACATGAATCAAGCATAGAGTGAGAGAAAATAAGCTCCTCTCCCCTGAATTTCCCTATTGCTTAAGCAATCAAACAAACACAAAACTGCCGTTAGTATAAAACTTGAATAAAAGTTGTACTCTTACTTGAATTACAAAGAAAAACACAAGTTTAATTTTTTTTTTCAAGGCAAAGGTATAATTCCAAAAGATTAGAAGGAAACAATATTAAATGAAACATGTTGAAGAGGAAAAATGATTTGAAGTTAATGTGAATAACATGTGAAGCCGTGTAATAGTGAAAGTGAAAGAAAATGAATTAAAGTTAAGGTGAAGAATAAGTAAAGTCATATAACAGTGAAAGTCAAGGAAATTGAGTTGAAGTTAATCTGAAGAACATCGATTTTATTTAATGGCATGTACATGGCAGGTTTGAAGGTGTTGATCTCGCGTAATGGCTGAGGTTTTTGATGTGGTCAGAAGCAGAGAAGGCAAAGTTGGAATTGATGGTTTGGGGAGGCAAAAAGTAACTGGTGAAAGTAGAGTTGTCAGGGAACAGGTTGCTGAGGAGAAACCTACAGTTGGAATGCTATTTAAGGAGATTGAAGAAGTGTATGAATTTTACAAGGCGTATGCTAAATCAAAAGGATTTGGAATTACGAGGCACGGGTTAAAGAAGGATGCAGTGACTAGGGAGTATAAGTGGATGACAATTACTTGTACTAAAAATCGGGAACACAAGGCTAAGGGGAGGAATTTGTTATCACAACGTCCGAGTGCTAGAACTGGTTGCAAAGCATGTGTTTGTTGTGCAAAGAAACAAGAATTGTGGATCATAACAAAGGTCCAGCTTGAGCACAACCATGGGGTGAGTCCTTCTCTATCTCGATATATTAGGCAACACCGCCAAGTTAACCTCCATTATAAGCGACAATTAGAAGTTAAAGACATGGCTGGTTTACGGCTATGTGAAAATGTAAAAGCAGTTGTGTATCAAGCAGGAGGACACGAAGAATTGGGTTGTCTAAGTGTTGATCTTATCAACCATGTGAATAAAGTGTGAAAGTTGCAGTTAAATGGAGGGGATGCTGAGGCATTCCAGCAATTGTTTAGGAAGCTACAGACTGAAAGTAGAGATTTTGTGTATGTGATTAAGCCTGACAAAAAAGGTAGGTTAAAACACGTATTTTGGGCCAATGGGAGATGTAAGTTTTGTGATGTTATCACATTTGATACGACCTATTTAGTGAACAAGTCTGATATGCCTTTTGGGACATTTGTTGGAGTTAATCAACACGATCAGTCCATTCTCTTAGGATGTGCTTTAATTAATAATGAGGAGGCGAAGACATATAAGTGGCTTTTCAAGACATGGTTGAGTTGTATGAATGGCAAGCACCTTGACTCAATAATCACAGATCAATGTACAGCTAGTGGGGATGCCATAAAGACAGTTTTTCCTAATACTCGACATAGATTGTGCTTGTGGCACATCTTATGTAAGCTTCCAATGAAGTTGTCTGGAAACTGTGAGTATAAATATTTGAAAGAGGCATTTATGGATGTAGTATATGATCCTCTATCTGTCAAGGAATTTGAGGTCCAATGGAGAAGCATGATTTATAGGTTCCACTTAGAGGCAAATGAATGGCTAGCAAGTCTCTTTGAAATTAGGCAGCGATGGGTTCCAGTATATGTAAAACCCTTTTTTTGGGCAGGCATGTCCTCAACTCAAAAAAGTGAGAGCATGCATTCTTTTTTTGATGGTTATGTGCACTCAAGGACATCACTTAGCCAGTTCGTTAATCAATACAGTCTTGCAGTTGCTGATAAGGTAGAGAAAGAAAGACAAGAGGATTTTTTTACATTAAATTTGCAAATTCCTTGTGTGACTCGATTCAAATTTGAGGTACAACTTCGTAATGTTTACACAAATAATATTTTCAAGCATGTTCAAAAAGAGATCATTGATGTCATGTATTGTGACCTTAAACTAGTAGCCGACGAGGGGAGCAAAAAATTTTTTGATGTTTTAGAGATGAAACAAAGTGGCAGTGAGAGGAATAAGTGGGTGACGTATAATGTTAGTTTTGATAAAGATAATCAGATTTTTAGTTGTATTTGTAAATTGTTTGAATTCAAGGGTATTCTATGTGCTCATGTATTCAAGGTACTTGTTAGTAATGATGTTAGTGTGATACCTGAGAGATATTTGGCGAGGCGATGGAGAAAGGATATCCCCCGATGTCATAGCACAAAAAAGATCAATGGGAGTAATGTAACACTTGCTTCTCGACGTACTAAAGAGTTGGAGGTTGCATTTTATTCCTCAGTTGAGAAGGTCGTCAAAGATGAAAGTAAGTTTCAACATTTGCTTAATGTCCTAAATGAACAGAATCATCTTCTAGACAACTGGAAAGAGGGTGGTCCAACTATAGAGGGACGACATGTTGGGATGAAGGCCATTGCTGATGCTAACCATTATGAGATAGGCGATCATGGCCTGACAATAAGGTACAAAGATCCAGCATTAGTACGAAGGAGGGGGAGGCCAAGGAGCAAGAGGAAGTTGTCTGCAATAGAGGCACAGACATGTAGAAGAAGCATTAGTAGGAGGGAGGTGTCTTTGAGGAGACTAGTGACTATGCACCCTATCAATGGATCTTCGGCCACAGAGTTACTACAACAGGTAAGTATTTTGTTTAAGTCGTATGGCTGTTTCGAAAAGGCATAAGCTTAACAATGTTCAACTTGTTTGTAAAAGGCCGAGACTTAGCAATGTTCATCTTCAAACTTCACTTAATGTACTGGCTCCAGCATAAAAGGGCTTTGTAGTTTGTATGAAACGTTTTCAGACCCTTGCGTAAATATGTCGATCTACAAATAGTCTTTGTAATCCCTTGTTGTCGCAATATGAACACAATATTTATGAGCCTTATGTTGTTCCTTGTAGGCAAATGAAGGAAGGCTTGATCAGCAAAGGCCACGTTCATTCCAGTCATGGGCTGCAAATAGTTAAGTAAATGCAATACAGAGCGGAGAGGTAAATGTGTAGACTATAAGATCATGAATTGCATATAGAACGGACTTGGTTAAGCTATTGGACAATTGGTTCAAAATTTTGCACAACTTACCATAAGTTGGCTAAATCAAATGTTCAGAATTGGTGTTACAGGTTGCAGATGAAGGTGGCACCTCAGCTCATGTGCTATCAAGAAACTATGTTGAAACTAGCCATTATGGTCTTCCAAATAACATTCCCCCTAACACAGGTCGGAGTGTTGCTGGCACTTACTTGCACTATCCTCAAATGGTATGTTAATTTGTCTGTAGGCATTCAAACAAATTGATTACATATATAATAGTAAAAACGTTGTTGACAATAAGTATGATGTCTGTGTTTTTTTTACAGACACTTCACGGTTGGCAAGTAGGATGGCACCCCATGTAATTGAGCACCTTGTCCATGAAGTAGTGAATTTCATTTTGTTTTAGTGGCAGTAATGGCTATCGTATGCATATTTTTGGAAAGAATTGAGCATATTCTGGCCATGTGAACATATAACAAGCTTTTGAATAGTTATTATATAGGAAAAAGATAGGTGGCGGAAGGAAAACTGTCAGGATTGAAACTGGTTGGGTTCAATGTGCATTGCAACTGGTTGAGTTCAATGTGCAACCAGCTAGATTGACGGTGCAACTAAGTAAATAGTGAATTTTTCTTATTCTTTTTTAGATGCACTTATGAACAACATAGTTGCAAACTAAATTCAACTAGTTGCATTCCGGACACTTTTTATCAGAAATTGTAATAGAATCCGTTTATATAAGAATTGTGTGACCTTGTCAATGTTGGGTATTGTCCAACAAAAATAAAACTCTCAGGCTGCAGCATTATAATTATGTTATGCCATAGCATTCAGCATGAATATAACATAACCCCAATATGAAGCTTATAAGAATTGCCACTTACTCCATTGCAATCTAAAAATAATTGACTTGGTATACGGAAGTCTGTAAATGTAATATATGTTGATTATATGGCACTCTTACATTTTTGGACATAGAACAGGCCGGAAACGTATCTAAATGCAACTGATTGTATATATTGTGCAACTTCTTGGATTTCAAGTGGAAAAAAAAAAACCAATGAAAAAAATACTATTAGTTGTTTGCACACTGAATATAGTTCGTTGCACATTGAATCTAATAAGTTGCATTCGGACGAGTTTTGTGGTCATTTTTCTATAGAAATAAGGAATACTATGTTTCTTGGTCTAGTAGGAAATAAGATACATTTTTCTTTGGGGAAAAATGGGCCAAAAAATGCGCATTGATGTAACTGGTTATATTGAATGTGCAATTAGCTTGAGTTATTGTGCAAATAAATAATAGTAATTTTTTTCCTTCTTCTTATTTTGTTGCATTTGAAATGCATACAGTTGCAGACTGTATATAATCAGTTGCATTAGGGGGTCGTTTCCGACCTTCTTTTCTCCGAAATGTAATGTGGACACCTTAAAATTTATTGTTGCATTGAAATTAGAATTTATGTCCACCAAAAAATTACCTTGGGCTGCATAGAATAATTACATTTATTCCTAGTTAAAAATGAATTGATTTGCATATAATTTTAAAATTTATGGTGTAGAAGAGAAAATTGTTATTCTTTGGGAAAAAAAAGGATGACATATGCATTTTATAAGTTTTAGTTGTTAGTTATGTTATATACGTCTAAAAAAAAATTAACAAAATGTCACGCATCGACTGATTTGTCACGTGGGGAAAAAAAAAGCGTTTTGTTGCAGATAAAATGTTGTCACTTGCAATTTCTTAACTATGCATTTCATTAATGACTAATTGGCTGAGGGATTGCAATGGTGATGAAGAAGGCCTTAGTCATTGGTAAATGTCATTCAATTTTGCAAGTAAATTACACACGTATGAACATGATAAATAAATATACATATATATAGTCTCCTTTTGAACTTTGAGTTAGTTTCAATTTGAATTACACTGAATAAAACATAAGGACCGTCATCAACTTTAGACATAAAAAGGTTCATTAAACCATATCTTTTGTTTTAGTATAAGGCCAAAAGAAATATGGGTTCATATTATGACTACTTGTAACTTTGTCCAATATCCCCAAGAACTTAGAATATAAAGAGGCCACGAAAAGGTTGGCCTGAACGGCAAATAACAAAAAATTAAGCAACTCAAGCCATGGAGGCTTAAGGCAACCATTTGGCCACAACACCAATAGCAACATACTCACTTACTTACTGCCCTAAATGATTTCCATATGTAATGGAATCCATGTAACAAAAATCCAAACAAAAATTATAGTCTTCAAGTATTGAAGACTACTGTGAGTCTGATGAAATTATGATCAACTCCACGTGATCAGGAAGTTGCTTGCCTTTCCACTTTCTGATTTTTGCCATCTTAGGGTCGTGGAAACGAGGACGCCGAGGGTCAATCTTCTTCAACATGTGCAATGCGCCAGGCACAGGTTCATGCCTTTAATTTAGCCAGCGACGGACTCGCTTTTTGCTCCGGTCCAATACCATGCCTTCCAGCACAATCTCAAATTCACGCTTCAATATAAGTGAATTGTCAACTATGATGCGAAAGACATCCATTTTGTTAGTGCAAGAAACATCTTGTTTTCCCTTAGGGTCCATTATAGATTTACCTTTCTTATTGCCTGAGCAAATGGGAATAATGGAATGAAATAAACATAGGTCGACTTTTCAACATATGAAAGTATAACAAGCTGCACAGTCACAATTATTTACCATCAGTATCATTTACCAAACCGTTGATGGGCAACAATGTTATTGCACCTGCGGTGCAAACATTCAAAAGTAGCAAAACAATTGTCATGGAATTTAATATGGACCAAATAGCAATAGAGGAATATGTACTACAAGGGAATAATAATGGAGACAACCTACCTTGGTTTTCCTGGTATGGATGTTATTCTTGGCAGACAATGGCATTGAATGGCCTGACTCCAATTGCAGTAGGTGGCCATTAGTGTTTTCCATAGTTTAGTGCATTTAAGCTCAAGTGTAAATGGTGGAAGGGAAGATCAAGTGAGCGGTGGCCTTTTATAGAGCAGACATTTGACATTCATTATACACCTAACCATGATTAATTGAGAGAGAGCATAAACCGAGATTGGGATTAGTGAATAGTAACCATGGTCATAATTCTTTGCAATTTGCGTCATTGGGTGAGAAGGAGGGAGACTTTATTTTTGGCGCCAATATCCATCCCATTATGCTTTGCAGGTCATAATTGCATGCATTTATTGTTCTTGATATTAACACTCAACCGTTGTGAAACCTGTGGTTTTTAGAGTGGTACGTATCTTGTTCCAATGGGATTTCGGTTAAGTTTTTTTGGCTGATAGTTGGGACATAGGATGTATGGGCAGTAATTCAGGTGACAGGCATTTGTGTCGGACAGGACACTGGCCCGACACTTTTATATATATTTGATATTTTAATCAATACGCTATATACAGACATATATATATTATTTACGAAAATATTTTGATATATGTATAATATATACACACACAGCCCACACATATATATACACATATATTAAACTTTTTTATTTGTGGACAAAACACAAAATATATGATAAAATACCATGATAATAATTATTAATTGTATATGTAGAAAAATTTGAAATTTTATTAACAATAGATCATTTACATATATAAATATATGTCATTTTTTATATCTTGTATATACGTGTCCAAGCCGTATTCGTATCCTAATTTTTTTACAGATTATGTTTACCCGTATCTATATTGTGCCATGTTTGCATCTCGTGTCTGTGACCATACATCTTAGGTTGGGACATTTGTAGTTTTATCATTAGTGCATCCCCTGCATTTAATGCGTAATTAGGGATTCATATTTTGCAACAAGTAAATTATTGATGAAAATAACTTAGGTACAGATAAGTAAATTATTGACCATGGTCAAAGTACAACAAGCCTTGAGTACTATCGGTGATAGGGTGGGAAGATATTCTAGGTGGTGCCAAATTGGAAGGCAGGCAAATGGGTTTGCAGGTCATAATTGCAAGCATTTATTGTTCTTTGCAATTAGACACAACCATAGTGGACTCTAGGGGTTGTAAAGTGGAATTGTTGCTACTACACTTGGGACACTTGTTAAGGAGACACTAGCTCCCTTAAAGGAAAGTAAGCGGTTCGGTTGGGTATAGTTTATGATGCTTAGGTGGGTAATGGGTTCAGTTCGCATCAAGGCGCATAGCTTATGCGACAACATATTGAAATCCATTTTCGGAAAACAGTTTGTGCTTGTTCTGAAAAGGGACAATTGTGGGATGTTTTTAGTTATTCAATTAACAATTTAGTTAATTGAACCTCTATAATTGTTTATGAAGTGAAATTGTTAGTCATGCCAAATTGAAAATTTTCTCCAAATGAAAATTCAGTTAAATTATAATTTTATTAAGGTTTCAGTTAACACTTCAGTTAATTGATTTTTATTCCAACACCCCTACAATTATAGTAGAAATGTTAAAAAAAAAACTTTGACATATATTTTTTTACATAAATTGTAACTATTATTATAAATAAAAACATCAATAATTATTTAAGATATACTACCATTTCATTAACATTTATTTTTAAGTAATTGTTGTTGTAGGAAAATGTTTGCTATATATATATATATATATTCGATCTGATTTGGTTAATGACAGTTTTTTGAAATCTGAAATTGAAACTGAATTTAAAATTTCAGTTTTTGGTTTTCGATAAACTGACCATAAAATTAGTTCAGTTAACTGAAAATTTTCATTAGTTTATCTTGATTTTTTTCGTTAATTAAAATTATCGCTGACACTTGCACATCCTTAATCGTATCTGTATAGTTCTCATACTCACACGTCATAAACACAACAATTGCAAAGGAACAACTTGATGCCTCAGGCCCACTGTTTACATGTTAGCCACAAAGTGTGCTACAGCCACCATTAAATCAATGCTGCAAATTTTAATTATTTAAGAAGTTAATGCCTTGATGAAGAGTCTTTGGCAGAATTTTTGCAATGCATCTAACGGGCTATCATCAGCAATTAAATCGATTTATTGTGCAACAAGCTCATAATACTTTGTTCCCTTCATTTGCTTGCATTTGTAATGACAACAATTAACAAATTAATTATGTATGCCACATTACTAAAATTTTTATTATCTAATTTCATCCACCCATGCAATGTACCATTTACAAAAACGAAAAAGATAAATTTTCATTTTTAAAAATAGTCCCAAAAAGACACAAACTGCAACTGATTAGATTTTATTTGCAACCAAACATATGTAGAATGCAAACAAGCAAGAGTAATTGTATTATTTTTATTTTTTTTTTTGCGCTTATAATTCAAACAGTTGCCAATTATATCAAAGTCGTTGTATTAATTATTCGTTTGCTTCAATTTCACTATGAACACTTCCACCATCTCAGTGTTCATATACTATTGCATTTTAAATTTGATTTTCGCGAGATTTTTCCCCACATATATAAGTACCCCATTCAATCAGTTCCTGTAGGATAAAGTTTATCGCTAGTAGAAAATTTTGCAGAATATGATATGGATCGCATGGAGCCACAAATTGTTTGCAAGGATACACACCTTTCCTTTGACGAAGAATTTACATTTTTTGACAAAAGGAAGCCCGAAAATGTGCCTGAATGCAACCAGTCGACTTCAATATGCAACTGGTTGGATTTAAAGTGCAACTAAACACAAGAAGAAATTTATTCTTATATTTAGTCACACTTGTAATTCAGTTAGTTACACATTGAATCCAAGCAGTTACATTCGGACGTTTTTTCAGGCATATTTTATCTTAATTTGTTTTACAAATCGGGCACTATTACATTTCCAGAGGAAAATATGCCTGAAAAAGCGCCTGAGTGCAACTGATTGGATTCAATGTGTAACTGACTGAATTACAAGTGCAATTAAATATAAGAAGAAATTTTAAGTTCTACCAACTGATCGGATTCAATGTGTAACTGACTGAATTACAAGTTTCTTATGGTGAATTAATAAGTTCTACCCAAAAGGAAGGACTTAAGATTTGCCAAGATATAAGACTTCAGAAACATCTGAAGTGGGAAATGAAGCGTACCAGACAAGAGTTGGGAAGCTTTTGTAAACAGTTTGATTTCAACCCTCTTCAAAAGGATTCAAAAAAGAAATCTCCCGCCAAATCTTTTTTCAAAAAGAAGCGGTTTTCTAAACAACAACAGTCTTCAAAAAAAGCATTTTATAAACTCCCTTTTAAAAAGAAACGTTTTCCAAAACAGAAACAACATTTTAAACAAAATGTTTCTGCCCCTTCTAAACAAATTGTTTGTTATAAATGTCACCAGCCTGGTCACATGGCTAGATTTTGTAAACTCCATAAAAAATTGAATGAAATTGAGCTTGATGAACAGGTTCGTCAAAAGCTTAATTCTCTCATTCTTGAACTCTCTGAATCAGATAATAATTCATCTAATTCTTCTGCCCAGATAGATGAGATAGGTGAATTGTCAGATACTAGTAGTAAGACTAGTTCTGATTTTGATTCTGATTCTGCTAAACATGTTAATGTTCTTACAAAAGACCAAGAGTTTATTCTCCAGGTTATTAAGAGCATTGACAATCCTGAAATTCAGAAAAGATACCTTCTGCAACTTCAGGAATCTCTTGAACAATCCCAAACGACAACGTTTGCAATAAACTCCCAGTCAAACCCTTATGATTTGACCCATATTTTAAACAAGTCTCGCAAACCCAAAACAGCTAGTCTTTCTCTTACAGAATTACAAGCTGAGATAAAAACCATTAAGGCTGAGTTAAAACAACTTCAGACTAAACAAAATAGTGATTCTCTTTTGATTCATCAACTGCTTCAAAAGAATCTCACTACTTCTGATTCTACTTCAGAGTCAGATTCTGATAAAACAGTAAATCGAGATGCTATGCATCAAGGTTTATAGGGAAAAACAAATTTTTTAAATGTTTTACATGAAATTACTTCTCGTAAATATTTGATAAAAATAAAATTAGTGTTTTCAAAAGATTTTTCATTAGATACAATTGCTCTGTTTGACACAGGTGCAGACCTGAATTGTATCAAAGAGAGTATTGTACCTAAAAATCTACATCAAAACACTTCCGAGAAACTTTCAACTGCTAATGCCTCTAAATTAACAATTGTAGGCAAAATTGATGCTTATATTGTTAACTTAGACACTAGCATTTTAACTACATTTTTATTAGTAAAAGATATCCATCATACTTGTATTTTGGGTACTTTTTTTATAAACTCGATAACACCTTACAAGGTAAGTTATCATGGTATTTGTTTTAAAACTGAAAATCCTACTCGGAAACATGTTTTAAAGTTTCTTCAAAAACCTAAAACGAGAAATCTTCATTTATTAAAAGCTCATAGCATTTATCATAATGAGATTAATAATTTAATAAAAACAAGAAAGAGGGAACTTTCTGTTTTAAAACAATCTGTCTCTCTTAAGCAAATTGAAAAACAACTTGTCACTGATTTTGTCAAAAAGAAGATTTCTGATTTGCAAAACCAGTTTCAAAAAGAACTTTGTTCTGATCTTCCAACGGCATTTTGGGAACGTAAACAACATATGGTAGATTTACCATATGAACCCAATTTTGATGAAAAACAAATTCCCACAAAAGCCAGACCTATACAAATGAATGCTGAACTCCAACAGCATTGTAAAAATGAAATTACTGATTTGCTTAGTAAGAAGCTTATTAGGAAATCTCGTTCTCCTTGGTCATGTTCTGCTTTCTATGTTAACAAGAATTCAGAAATTGAACGAGGAGTCCCCCGTTTAGTCATTAATTATAAACCTTTAAATACTGCATTAAAATGGATTAGGTCTCCTATCCCCAATAAAAAAGATCTTTTGAATAAACTGCATTCTGCACTAATCTTTTCTAAGTTTGATTTAAAATCTGGTTTTTGGCAAATTCAAATTGCCCCACAAGACCGTTATAAAACCGCCTTTACTGTTCCATTTGGACAGTATGAGTGGAACGTCATGCCATTTGGTTTAAAAAACGCGCCAAGTGAATTTCAGAGAATAATGAATGACATTTTTTCTGCATATTCTCATTTCATCATTGTATACATTGATGACATCTTGGTATTTTCTCATTCCATTTCTGAGCATTTTAAACACTTAAAAACGTTTTTCTTCATTGCAAAGAAAAATGGTCTTGTTCTATCTCAATCTAAAATGTCTCTCTTCCAGACAAAAATTCGTTTTCTTGGACATCATATCATCCAGGGAACCATCACTCCTATTCAACGTTCTCTTGCTTTTGTTGACAAATTTCCTGATAAAATCCTGGATAAAACTCAATTACAGAGATTCTTAGGAAGTCTCAATTATGTTCTTGATTTCTATCCAAATCTAAATTTCCTATGTAAACCTCTTCATCAGCGTCTTAGGAAAAATCCTCCTCCTTGGACAGAAGAACATACCTCTATCATTCAAAAAATTAAAAAACAGGTTAAAGACATTCCTTGTCTTTCCCTTCCTGACCCATTAGCACCCAAGATAGTTGAAACGGATGCCTCTGATTTTGGTTATGGTGGTATTTTAAAACAACTTTCTAATGGAAAAGAATATGTTGTACAATTTACTTCTGGCCATTGGAAAGGTGCCCAATTAAATTATTTTACTGTACAAAAAGAAATTTTAAGTATTGTTCTATGTATTTCTAAATTTCAATCTGATTTACTAAACCAGAAGTTTATGCTTCGGGTTGACTGCAAGTCTGCAAAAGAAATTTTAGAAAAGGATGTTAAAAATGTTGCTTCTAAACAAAATTTTGCTAGATGGCAGGCTATACTTAGTATATTTGATTTTGATATTGAATATATTAAAGGAGAACATAATTGCCTTCCTGATTTTTTGACCCGGGAATTCCTTCAAAACAGGCCTTTGACATCATGCCTAGAAAATCCAAACCAAAAGAAACAGATAAAGGTAAAGCCCAGGTTTCGAACGAAACAGTCCAAAGCCCTCCACCTAAACAAGCCACAGAAAAATTGCTCTCAGCAGCAATAAAAGCCATTAAACCCATTAAAACCATTAAACCTTCTGTTAAACAAACAGTTGACCCAATTGAGAACCCCAATCCTTCTAAAATCATTAAAACTGTTAAAAAATCAAGGGCTGGTCTTGTTGAAGCAGAGCAGGAGACTATTTCCAAGTCTAAAGAGCTAGAAGTCCAAAAATGGGCTGCCCAATTAGCTCAAAACCCGGAAATACTTCAAGCCCTCCAAAACCTCCAAAATAAACCCCAACCTGTGACAGAGACACCCTCAGGTATGGTTTCTAAACCCATTTTTAAACAAAAGGAGATTGTCTCGTCTTCCTCTCAGGAGCAATCTCAAGCTGTTTCTAAAACCCTGTCTTCTGACAGTTGGACTAATTTTGAAAGAAAAGAAGTTATTGAAAACCTATTTCTTGTTGAAGAAGGATTAATTCCTACTTCAGGGGAACATAGGCATTTGCCTTATGGCACTGTTTTAAACGCTTTTGGACCTACATGGGAATTTAAACCGTGGGATTACAGAAAACCAGTATCCTATTACATGGATATTCTTTCTCAAACCACTCCTCCCTCTGTTAGATTCAAATTCAATTATAATGTTAAAAAAGATGGAAAGTGGATTCGTGTTTCAGACACTGCCTTTAATCCTCTCCAGGATTATGACTATTCCACTTGCCAAATTCTAAACCTCCTTCATCCTAAACAATACGGTTCTCCATTTCTTTTGGATACCGTTGAATTTGAAGAAAACCCCAATAAGAATTTTTCCTTTTCCTATTGGGATTATAAACAAGCCTGGTTCAATATGTTCTATTACCAGAATTCTAAAAGGAGTCACACTTGGCTCATTTATTTTGACAGTACCTTTAAACCCCAAAACATTCCAAATTGGTTTCTCCAATGGTGGGATTTTTTCGGCTGTATTCCTAAATTTCTGGCAACAGAAATCCTTCCCAGTTATAATTATTTTAACACCCATTATATCACACCCCCACAGGAAAGAATTTTCCCTCGAATTTTCTCTTTCTGTATAAACTTTTTCATTCCATGGGTATTAAAATGGGACTACGGTTTCAACAGTCATCGTGCTGGAACTATGGTCGCAAGGTATTTTTGGGTTCGATGGTGGAATAAATACAACATTCCATCCAATGTAAAATTCCCTGCAGTTCAAAATTGGTGTTCTGCATTTTTGAAACCTCACCTCCAGACTTCAAAACCACAACAGCAGATCATGAACAAAGAACATGCTGCCTTCCTGGTTGAAAAGTCACATTGGCAGGTAAAGCTCGCCTCAGTTAAAACCCGGGATGAATTCCTTGCTATCATGGAACAGATGTCCCAGGAATTATCTCCGCCTTCTTCCTCCAAGAAGTCATCTCATGGCAAGATTATCAATATTGCCAAAGACAATGAAGACTCGAGTGAAGATGAAGACTCAGATGATTCGGATCCTCCGGGTTATGATCCATTTTCCCAGGATCCATATGACTTGTAAACTCTGTTTGTAAACACCGTTTAAACCCCATGAAAAAACCGTTTACCTACTGTTTGCAAAAATTGCAAAAAGGCCACCGGTCAATGAACAGTAAGTATTGTTCATAAAAATTGCAAAAAAGCCACTGGTCCTGCGACAGTACTTAAACAGTACCCCCTCTCCCTATAAAACCATACTTCTGCTTCATTTATTAGGCAGAACTTGGATAGCTCCTCTCTCTCTCTAAACATCCTCTCTCCCTTCTCTCTAAAACTCCTTTCCAGTTCTCAAGAAACGATCCATCTCCCTATGTAAGGATCCTTTCTGTTTATCCTTCTTGTACATGTTCTCTTTTAATAATATTGTGTAATTTTTCTTATCTTATTTGCCTGAAAGCACCAGATGTGGTTGGCTTGCCTCTCGAGTTGGTTGCTTATACCTGTTCATATTTACTGTTTATGTTCTTATTTACTGTTTATGTTCTTATTCACTGTTTATATTTTATATTTTCCTATTTTAATTTATAAACTATTTTGATTTACTGTATATCGGCTGGAAAACCCCAAGGTTGCCAGACCTTTCTCACTGTAAGAAAGCTGGATCCTCCTAAGGTTAACAACGCCACGTACAGTCTATCATTTATTTAAGTATATTTCTTTCCTTTCTTTCTTATTATACTCTTTCATTTAGTTTAGTTCTTTTGGTTTATGCCCTTTCTTTTGATCCTTGGGACGTCATTGGTATCAGAGCCAAAATATAAATGAAGGAAGGGAATTATGATATAACAATGATCCAGCTATGTTCCATTCATAAATGGAGTTTGCACTGTATTTAGTCTGGGTGGTCAATTGTTTAGAATCATTGTCTAAGTCTGGAGTCCTATACTGTGGTACAGTACATGGGGTCCAAATGAGTTTATTAAGTCTGGGAGAATCTATTTCCTTACTGGAAACAAAAGACGTTTCAAATTCATCAAGAACTTGAACCGTTTTAGAAGAAGATGTTGGCATACTAAGTCTAACAGGCGTATCTAGAACAACCTTAGAGGTGGATGGACTAGATGATCCTATGGAACTTAGTTGTTGTTTAACAATGTCTAAAAATTTGGTTTTATCATTTTGAAATTCCTTTTTACTGGAAGAAGAAACTTCAAAAGGTTTAAAAACAGGATTTTTATCTAAAATATGAAAATCAGAAATTTGAAAATTGTTTTTAATTCTATTTAACTGTGTACCAATCATTTGAAGACTGATATTCGAAAAATTGTTTTGTTCAATTAAACTCTTTAGATTCTTATCTTTAGAGTTCGTGGGGATTTTAAATGGAGAAATCTCAATCTGAGTTTCGCCTTGTTTAAAAGAACATTTTCGTGGTGGAGGGTGCTCAGACTGAATCTGTTTTCCCTCTACTTCCCAAACTGGAAGTTTTTTCTTTTTAGAAATAGGATTTATTGTTTAAAAAAATGGATTATCAGGTTTTAATAAAATGTCAATTGGCCATTCAAAAAATGGGAATTCATTTTGCCATTCTTGAGAAGTCTCTGTATGATACTGAAACCATTCAAAAAATGGTAGATGAATTTTATTGGTTTTAAGAAATTCATAAAATGATTTTTGTAAATCAGGCAGAATGTCATCAAATTGCATGAAAAACCATTTCCTGATTTCTTTGTTTTTATCAGAATAAAAATCTTTTCTTAAAAGAGTTTTATCAATTTCAAAATCCTTTTCAATAACATTTAAAACATTTTCTGTTATGGCAGAATATGTTGGAGATGTTGGTTGAGAAGGTGGACTTGCCTGTTCAACAGGTTCTACAGGTTTAGTGGATGATTCACCTGTCTGGTAAATCGAATGGGGAATACTAGTCTGATAACTAGCATGTTTAAAGACAGTGTTAGGCAATTCTGATGTAGAATGCCTTGGGTTAGCTATGGGAATGTTTATAACAGAAGGAATCTGTGAAACATTACCTATGTTTATTGTAGATATAGAGTCTTCAGAGAACCTAGAACTGACAGACCTAGGTAAACGGTCAAATTTTAAAGTAACCTTACCGTCACTAAATTGGTTTATCTGAACCAAATTAGGGTTCTAATGGAAAAGAATATGTTGTACAATTTACTTCTGGCCATTGGAAAGGTGCCCAATTAAATTATTTTACTATACAAAAAGAAATTTTAAGTATTGTTCTATGTATTTCTAAATTGCAATCTGATTTACTAAACCAGAAGTTTCTGCTTCGGGTTGACTGTAAGTCTGCAAAAGAAATTTTAGAAAAGGATGTTAAAAATGTTGCTTCTAAACAAATTTAACCCGAAGCAGAAACTTCTGGTTTAGTAAATCAGATTGCAATTTAGAAATACATAGAACAATACTTAAAATTTCTTTTTGTATAGTAAAATAATTTAATTGGGAACCTTTCCAATGGCCAGAAGTAAATTGTACAACATATTCTTTTCCATTAGAAAGTTGTTTTAAAATACCACCATAACCAAGATCAGAGGCATCCGTTTCAACTATCTTGGGTGCTAATGGGTTAGGAAGGGAAAGACAAGGAATGTCTTTAACCTGTTTTTTAATTTTTTGAATGATAGAGGTATGTTCTTCTGTCCAAGGAGGAGGATTTTTCCTAAGATGCTGATGAAGAGGTTTACATAGGAAATTTAGATTTGGATAGAAATCAAGAACATAATTGAGACTTCCTAAGAATCTCAGTAATTGAGTTTTATCCAGGATTTTATCAGGAAATTTGTCAACAAAAGCAAGAGAACGTTGAATAGGAGTGATGGTTCCTTGGATGATATGATGTCCAAGAAAACGAATTTTTGTCTGGAAGAGAGACATTTTAGATTGAGATAGAACAAGACCATTTTTCTTTGCAATGAAGAAAAACGTTTTTAAGTGTTTAAAATGCTCAGAAATGGAATGAGAAAATACCAAGATGTCATCAATGTATACAATGATGAAATGAGAATATGAAGAAAAAATGTCATTCATTATTCTCTGAAATTCACTTGGCGCGTTTTTTAAACCAAATGGCATGACGTTCCACTCATACTGTCCAAATGGAACAGTAAAGGCGGTTTTATAACGGTCTTGTGGGGCAATTTGAATTTGCCAAAAACCAAATTTTAAATCAAACTTAGAAGAGATTAGTGCAGAATGCAGTTTATTCAAAAGATCTTTTTTATTGGGGATAGGAGACCTAATCCATTTTAATGCAGTATTTAAAGGTTTATAATTAATGACTAAACGGGGCTCCTCGTTCAATTTCTGAATTCTTGTTAACATAGAAAGCAGAACATGACCAAGGAGAACGAGATTTCCTAATAAGCTTCTTACTAAGCAAATCAGTAATTTCGTTTTTACAATGCTGTTGGAGTTCAGCATTCATTTGTATAGGTCTGGCTTTTGTGGGAATTTGTTTTTCATCAAAATTGGGTTCATATGGTAAATCTACCATATGTTGTTTACGTTCCCAAAATGCCGTTGGAAGATCAGAACAAAGTTCTTTTTGAAACTGGTTTTGCAAATCAGAAATCTTCTTTTTGACAAAATCAGTGACAAGTTGTTTTTCAATTTTCTTAAGAGAGACAGATTGTTTTAAAACAGAAAGTTCCGTCTTTCTTGTTTTTATTAAATTATTAATCTCATTATGATAAATGCTATGAGCTTTTAATAAATGAAGATTTCTCGTTTTAGGTTTTTGAAGAAACTTTAAAACATGTTTCCGAGTAGGATTTTCAGTTTCAAAACAAATACCATGATAACTTACCTTGTAAGGTGTTATCGAGTTTATAAAAGGAGTACCCAAAATACAAGTATGATGGATATCTTTTACTAATAAAAATGTAGTTAAAATGCTAGTGTCTAAGTTAACAATATAAGCATCAATTTTGCCTACAATTGCTAATTTAGAGGCATTAGCAGTTGAAAGTTTCTCGGAAGTGTTTTGATGTAGATTTTTAGGTACAATACTCTCTTTGATACAATTCAGGTCTGCACCTGTGTCAAACAGAGCAATTGTATCTAATGAAAAATCTTTTGAAAACACTAATTTTATTTTTATCAAATATTTACGAGAAGTAATTTCATGTAAAACATTTAAAAAATTTGTTTTTCCCTATAAACCTTGATGCATAGCATCTCGATTTACTGTTTTATCAGAATCTGACTCTGAAGTAGAATCAGAAGTAGTGAGATTCTTTTGAAGCAGTTGATGAATCAAAAGAGAATCACTATTTTGTTTAGTCTGAAGTTGTTTTAACTCAGCCTTAATGGTTTTTATCTCAGCTTGTAATTCTGTAAGAGAAAGACTAGCTGTTTTGGGTTTGCGAGACTTGTTTAAAATATGGGTCAAATCATAAGGGTTTGACTGGGAGTTTATTGCAAACGTTGTCGTTTGGGATTGTTCAAGAGATTCCTGAAGTTGCAGAAGGTATCTTTTCTGAATTTCAGGATTGTCAATGCTCTTAATAACCTGGAGAATAAACTCTTGGTCTTTTGTAAGAACATTAACATGTTTAGCAGAATCAGAATCAAAATCAGAACTAGTCTTACTACTAGTATCTGACAATTCACCTATCTCATCTATCTGGGCAGAAGAATTAGATGAATTATTATCTGATTCAGAGAGTTCAAGAATGAGAGAATTAAGCTTTTGACGAACCTGTTCATCAAGCTCAATTTCATTCAATTTTTTATGGAGTTTACAAAATCTAGCCATGTGACCAGGCTGGTGACATTTATAACAAACAATTTGTTTAGAAGGGGCAGAAACATTTTGTTTAAAATGTTGTTTCTGTTTTGGAAAACGTTTCTTTTTAAAAGGGAGTTTATAAAATCCTTCTTTTGAAGACTGTTGTTGTTTAGAAAACCGCTTCTTTTTGAAAAAAGATTTGGCGGGAGATTTCTTTTTTGAATCCTTTTGAAGAGGGTTGAAATCAAACTGTTTACAAAAGCTTCCCAGCTCTTGTCTGGTACGCTTCATTTCAAACTTCAGATGTTTCTGAAGTTTTATATCTTGGCAAATCTTAAGTCCTTCCTTTTGGGTAGAACTTATTAATTCACCATAAGTGAGTTTAGCGTAAGGAATCGGATTTCCTACCGTTTCCTTGAGTTTATTACGAACTTTTTCTCCTAATAGAGTAGGGAGTCCTGCAAGGAACTTTTCCTTCCAGAAAGACTGGTTGGAGTCTTCCCTAAGCATCAATCTAGTCAAGAAAGTGTTTTTATAATACTGAAAATCACTTAACTTCTTACATTTAAGATTAGATAGAAGTTCAGCGTTTTTGTCTCTAAGATGAGAAGGATCTCCTATGAAATGGAGGGAGATGGTCAGAATCAGAGTAGATACTGAATCTGGAATAGGATTTCCTAATGAATCTATGATTGGGGTCATATCATCATCAAGTTTTACAGAGGTCAATACTTCTAATCGTTCTGTTTCTAAAAGATGGAAATCCCACCATCCTTTTAACTGCCCTGTAAATCCTGCAATAAGGATTTCAGCAATGGCACGATCAGAAATATTGGTGTTTTGTGAACGATAAGCATTTTCTGCCATCGTCATTTGGTGCAAAATGCCAACAATGTTATATTCTGACATTCCATCTATGTTCCATTCATAAATGGAGTTTGCACTGTATTTAGTCTGGGTGGTCAATTGTTTAGAATCATTGTCTAAGTCTGGAGTCCTATACTGTGGTACAGTACATGGGGTCCAAATGAGTTTATTAAGTCTGGGAGAATCTATTTCCTTACTGGAAACAGAAGACGTTTCAAATTCATCAAGAACTTGAACCGTTTTAGAAGAAGATGTTGGCATACTAAGTCTAACAGGCGTATCTAGAACAACCTTAGAGGTGGATGGACTAGATGATCCTATGGAACTTAGTTGTTGTTTAACAATGTCTAAAAATATGGTTTTATCATTTTGAAATTCCTTTTTACTGGAAGAAGAAACTTCAAAAGGTTTAAAAACAGGATTTTTATCTAAAATATGAAAATCAGATATTTGAAAATTGTTTTCAATTCTATTTAACTGTGTACCAATCATTTGAAGACTGATATTCGAAAAATTGTTTTGTTCAATTAAACTCTTTAGATTCTTATCTTCAGAGTTCGTGGGGATTTTAAATGGAGAAATCTCAATCTGAGTTTCGCCTTGTTTAAAAGAACATTTTCGTGGTGGAGGGTGCTCAGACTGAATCTGTTTTCCCTCTACTTCCCAAACTGGAAGTTTTTTCTTTTTAGAAATAGGATTTATTGTTTAAAAAAATGGATTATCAGGTTTTAATAAAATGTCAATTGGCCATTCAAAAAATGGGAATTCATTTTGCCATTCTTGAGAAGTCTCTGTATGATACTGAAACCATTCAAAAAATGGAAGATGAATTTTATTGGTTTTAAGAAATTCATAAAATGATTTTTGTAAATCAGGCAGAATGTCATCAAATTGCATGAAAAACCATTTCCTGATTTCTTTGTTTTTATCAGAATAAAAATCTTTTCTTAAAAGAGTTTTATCAATTTCAAAATCCTTTTCAATAACATTTAAAACATTTTCTGTTATGGCAGAATATGTTGGAGATGTTGGTTGAGAAGGTGGACTTGCCTGTTCAACAGGTTCTACAGGTTTAGTGGATGATTCACATGTCTGGTAAATCGAATGGGGAATACTAGTCTGATAACTAGCATGTTTAAAGACAGTGTTAGGCAATTCTGATGTAGAATGCCTTGGTTTAGCTATGGGAATGTTTATAACAGAAGGAATCTGTGAAACATTACCTATGTTTATTGTAGACATAGAGTCTTCGGAGAACCTAGAACTGACAGACCTAGGTAAACGGTCAAATTTTAAAGTAACCTTACCGTCACTAAATTGGTTTATCTGAACCAAATAAGGGTTTAATTCAGGTGGAGGCAGACTTCTTGGTATTGCAACACCTTGAAGAGTCCATTCTTCAGGAAAAGTGATATCTTTCCAAAGAATAGGTTTAGGAATCCGAACATTTGACCTAGACAGATCTGTTTGGATCAAAAGTGTTTCTCCTTTTACAGATTGTTGTAAATGTTTAGTGGGGAGAATAGCAGATGTCATGAGTTTATAATGAATGCGAAAAATGCATGTGACAGGAGTAGATCCAGGCAACATGTTATAATTGTGTGTTTTAACTTGTAAAACAGCACATTTTAAAATGTTTTTATCACGCAAAGAAATGGTCATGTTAGGATAACAATCAAAAGAGATTGGTCCTGAGTTCAAAGTTGATTCAACTGTTCCAAGAAGTGAATCTTCAAATTTTACATGTCTAGCATCCCTAAGGACAGCTAAAATAGAAGTGTTTAATCCTTCACGAGTGAGGGGTTTAAAAGCAACTTGAATAAGGCCCAAGTGAATGTACTCAAAGCCTTTGGTTTTATGTTGTTTAAGTGATTCTGGAGTTAAAAGAGGAATTTCTTTTAACGATTCTGAGAGAGGGATGTCCCTATGCTCAGTTTTAATGTGAAGATCTGATTTAGAGGAGAGTTTAGAAAAGATAGATTTAGACAGATGATATACCTGACTTGGTTTAATATGGGGTATTTCCCAATTATCTATTTGTTTAAAATTTTCATAAGTTAATTCTTCTCGGTTTATAACATTCTTGATTTCTGAGGAATCAGAAGTAGAAGAGTTAGAAAATGAAGTAGATCTATATAAATTAGAATCCATATTTATTAATAATTTAAACAGTGTTTATGATAGACTACTCCGGTTATACCCTTGCAGCACACAACTCTTGCCCTGTCCGTCGGGACTTACTGTTGCTATCCTCTGCACTGGGTTCAGTTGGAATCTAGTCTGGCTCACAACCACTTATCTAAATTATTATTAAATAGAATTATAATTTAAATAAATATACAGCCTTTCCTTGGCTCTGATACCAATGACGTCCCAAGGAACAAAAGAAAGGGCATAAACCAAAAGAACTAAACTAAATGAAAGAGTATAACAAGAAAGAAAGGAAAGAAATATACTTAAATAAATGATAGACTGTACGTGGCGTTGTTAACCTTAAGAGGATCCAGCTTTCTTATAGTGAGAAAGGTCTGGCAACCTTGGGGTTTTCCAGCCGATATACAGTAAATCAAAATAGTTTATAAATTAAAATAGGAAAATATAAAATATAAACAGTGAATAAGAACATAAACAGTAAATAAGAACATAAACAGTAAATATGAACAGGTATAAGCAACCAACTCGGGAGGCAAGCCTACCACATCTGGTGCTTTCAGGAAAATAAGATAAGAAAAATTACACAATATTATTAAAAGAGAACATGTACAAGAAGGATAAACAGAAAGGATCCTTACAGAGGGAGATGGATCGTTTCTGAAGAACTGGAAAGGAGTTTTAGAGAGAAGGGAGAGAGGATGTTTAAAGAGAGAGAGGAGCGATCCAAGTTCTGCCTAACAAATGAAGCAGAAGTATGGTTTTATAGGGAGAGGGGGTACTTTTTAAGTACTGGCTTTTTTGCAATTTTTATGAACAGTACTTACTGTTCATTGACCGGTGGCCTTTTTGCAATTTTTGCAAACAGTAGTTAAACGGTTTTTTCATGAGGTTTAAACGGTGTTTACAAACAGAGTTTACAAGTCATATGGATCCTGGGAAAATGGATCATAACCCGGAGGATCCGAATCATCTGAGTCTTCATCTTCACTCGAGTCTTCATTGTCTTTGGCAATATTGATAATCTTGCCATGAGATGACTTCTTGGAGGAAGAAGGCGGAGATAATTCCTGGGACATCTGTTCCATGATAGCAAGGAATTCATCCCGGGTTTTAGCTGAGGCGAGCTTTACCTGCCAATGTGACTTTTCAACCAGGAAGGCAGCATGTTCTTTGTTCATGATCTGCTATTGTGGTTTTGAAGTCTGGAGGTGAGGTTTCAAAAATGCAGAACACCAATTTTGAACTGCAGGGAGTTTTACATTGGATGGAATGTTGTATTTATTCCACCATCGAACCCAAAAATACCTTGCGACCATAGTTCTAGCACGATGACTGTTGAAACCGTAGTCCCATTTTAATACCCATGGAATGAAAAAGTTTATACAGAAAGAGAAAATTCGAGGGAAAATTCTTTCCTGTGGGGGTGTGATATGATGGGTGTTAAAATAATTATAACTGGGAAGGATTTCTGTTGCCAGAATTTTAGGAATACAGCCGAAAAAATCCCACCATTGGAGAAACCAATTTGGAATGTTTTGGGGTTTAAAGGTACTGTCAAAATAAATGAGCCAAGTGTGACTCCTTTTAGAATTCTGGTAATAGAACATATTGAACCAGGCTTGTTTATAATCCCAATAGGAAAAGGAAAAATTCTTATTCGGGTTTTCTTCAAATTCAACAGTATCCAAAAGAAATGGAGAACCGTATTGTTTAGGATGAAGGAGGTTTAGAATTTGGCAAGTGGAATAGTCATAATCCTGGAGAGGATTAAAGGCAGTGTCTGAAACACGAATCCACTTTCCATCTTTTTTAACATTATAATTGAATTTGAATCTAACAGAGGGAGGAGTGGTTTGAGAAAGAATATCCATGTAATAGGATACTGGTTTTCTGTAATCCCACGGTTTAAATTCCCATGTAGGTCCAAAAGCGTTTAAAACAGTGCCATAAGGCAAATGCCTATGTTCCCCTGAAGTAGGAATTAATCCTTCTTCAACAAGAAATAGGTTTTCAATAACTTCTTTTCTTTCAAAATTAGTCCAACTATCAGAAGACAGGATTTTAGAAACAGCTTGAGATTGCTCCTGAGAGGAAGATGAGACAATCTCCTCTTGTTTAAAAATGGGTTTAGAAACCATACCTGAGGGTGTCTCTGTCACAGGTTGGGGTTTATTTTGGATGACTGCAATTGGATTTCAAGTGCAACTAAATACAAGAAAAAATTTCTTCTTATATTTAATTGCACATTGAATTCGACTGGTTGCATTCGAGCACATTTTCATGCTTCTTTTTGTCCGGAAATGTAACTTTTTAAGGTTATTGCAAACACATCTAATAGCTACAATCATTATTCTTTATTCTAAGAAGCATGGTTAAGTTGACAACATAATTTGTTACTCTGTAACAAAATTTAAAATTATTGCAGTGGAATAGCCCCAGACCTCCCACAATCGGACAACAAACCATAAGTAACTTTGGTTGAAGTACTCTGGAAGTTGACATACCAAACACCCAATAACCCAGACAGCATATGGTAACCAAACATGATGCAGCGGAGATCTCAAATGCAACTGCTTGTATTTTGCTTGGAACAGCCTCCATTTAAAAACCAACTAAAAAGAATAATAAATTTTAATAATTAATTACTTGCACATTAAATTTTCCTCGTTGTATGGAAAATTTAATCAGTTGTAGTAGAGTAACGTTTTGGGCAATTTTTCTTTCGAAAATGTATCATTTATCGTATGCAAAATGAAACCAATCCAACATGCTCGTTTCTCGCATCCATTCAACACTTTCCATTTCATACATCATTATGATGATATCGCATAGTATATGCAAATTGCCTATCGTAAATGCAATGGATAAGATTACCTAAGCAAACTTTTGCATCGATTCTTCACTCTGGAAAATACTGTATTATATGTGCAACTAACAAAGTTTATGTATGCAGTAAGTTTTGTGAGTAGTAAATTTTGAATTTTTTTAAAATGCCCCAACAACAACTATCATTCCATTACATATCGAGAAGAAATGTTGACCAAAAATGCAACCAAATGTAATTAGTGGGATTCAATATGGAATTAACAGTTTTTTGTATGACACCAAGACGAAGAAAAAAAATTACTACAATTTCTTTGCACCCAAAATATAGTTGGTTGCATATTAAGTACAATAAGTTGCATTTGGTTGCATTTTCAGGCCCATTTTTTCAGAAAATGTATCTATTTCCATGATGCTAAATACATCATAGATTCTTACATGGCCGGAGAAATTTTACAAGAGAAGCTTTTCTATTGCGACACTAAATCCATATGCCAAGGGTGTAGATGACAAGGGCCATCAATTCCAGGAAAAAATTACGATTGTTTCTTTATACAATCTATCCTACTGGTTGCAAATAAAAATTCTTCAACATACTTTGTGTCTGCCTATACAACTTTTTTATATTTTTTACATGGTTTTGAGGTTCAGTGAAACTTTTTTTCCGTAAGCATGATATTGTTTTTCGAAAAAATATTATTAGACAATTTAGCCTACACTTTTTGTTGATATGAAAGAAAAAATTCACTATCATTTCATGGCACACTAAATCCAGCTGGTTACACATTTAATTCAATCAATTGCATCTGAACAAATATTCTGGCAATTTATTTTCAGCAAATGTAAATTTTTCACATATAACTTGTTCTTAGTTGGATTTATAAAGTAAGCGTATAACAAGAAGCATGACACAACTCTCGAAACATATCATTGTCAATGCCTCTGATTGCTAGAAAGCACCTAAGTAATTGAAAATTTGGCTTACTAATGCATTTCGAAGGGCTGTTTAGTGCACTCGGCAGTTGAACAAATGATTGTTTAAAGTTGGACATGAATGACCAAAACAATACAACCAAATTTACTGTACCTTTTCTACTACATCATTAATAGCAAACATGAAAACCAAACTCCAACTGCTTGCCTAAAATTGGTTGCTTCCACCTCCAAAACTATTTTCCCACCTCACTTTGCACTTGCACCTTTACTCACATCCACTGGAACCTCATTCTCAGGGTCACCAATCTAGTCGAGAACAAATTGCTTTCTGAAAGCCGGAATGTGGGCCTAAGCATTGACCATGTAAATTTAGCAACTACTACAACAAGTCGTCACATAGCCACAAACCACAATGACTTACCTTTGCATCAAACTCAATCATTTTTAAGCCATCCCAATCTTCCATAAACTTCATAAGAAATATCCCACAGTCATAGCTAACAAACAAAACAATGGTTATGGCTTGGTAATGACAAGTAATAAAACCACTTCTAAACAAATGTATATACTCACGTTGTTTCTTGCTGTGGCACAGCAACTTCATTTCTCTTGAAGTTGCTGATGGAATAATCCTTGCCAAAAATGAAAGACAAAGCTGCAGACATCACCAAAACCTGAACCATAAATGATTGCATCAGAAGATTATAGCATCACTGAAGTGACATATATATCCTCTAGAATGAAAGGAAAAAAAAAAAAATTTTGTCTGACCACTTCATGTTCAAGCAGGTTCCTTTCAGTTTGCCAGGCATCAATATGGGAATCCAATATGTCTACTCTTTGATAGCGAATATTGACCACAAACAGAAACCAATGTTCCTTGTATAAGATAGGAATAAAAACCTATTCCCAAATAAAACCATGGTGTCAAAACAATATATTAATTCATTGAAGGGCCATCAAACAGAGTGTTCCCAAAAGCAAAGAAACCATGCTTGTAAAAAAACTGACAAATAGCATAGAGGGAAGTGGGATGACTTACCATGTCACAGGTTAGGAGAGAATAACCGATACTTTCTGGACAAAAATGTCTTCTATCCAATTTTGGGATCCATTTTTTTCCCTAGACTTTCTGTGCTGGGCCTCTGCCCACAGCAGCAACAATACAAGCCTGCCTTACAACTTAAAATAAATACACTACACAATCTTTTGGTACAATAAACATGCTTGTTGTTTTAGGAAAAATCCTCCGCGTAATAAGTGACTAAATCTTGGCCTTTAAATACTAATCAACGCTTGTATAGGTTTAAAAAGTGTCGGATTCATACATGTGAAAAACCAAAAAAATAGGACAATGCATATTTCTGTCGCTTACCGAAAAAATTGGGCTGAAATAATGCTTGCGCACACGACCAGCCTGCTTTTGCCGTCTGTTTAACAGTCGGGCGAAGAACTCAACAACCTGGTACAAACGGAATATGGTTATTTCAAGTCAATCACTTAAATTTTTTCCTTCCCAAACTATACATTTATGACTAAGTTAAGTGACCCATCTATTTCAATATTTTTTGAATTTACAAATCCAACATACTTTTTCAACTCACCACATTTGAAACACGTTGTCGTGGTCCCATACACCTCAGCTCGTGTCGGTACAAGGCAATTTCATCTCCAATTGAAATTACCAGTCCACTGTTTCAAAACAAATTGACAATTTTTGTGCAAATTAGTTATATACTAATGCAGTATGCAATCTGCTTTACTGTAACAAAGCAACATTAATTAAAAAAATCCTAAAAATCCTCACTTGGCTTCAGCTCGCCGAACTCTTGAGTTTGTGCACCAAATATACTGCACTGTATCATTCTGGGTGAACCGCGGAGTAGGCACCAGAGTTTGTACTACGAAATCGATGGAATTGGCAACAATGCTTGGCTTCACCACACGTCTCTTCCGATTTCGTAATGCATCCTTTTCTCTACTACTACGGGGAATCTCCAAGTAAACTTGCCTGTTCATTTGCTTCTTATGCCACGCACGTGTCCTAAGCCCACCTAAAACACCAATCGATCGAGTTATCATTAAGCAATACAACCTATCACAACTGAATATAGGTCAAAGAATTTGCTTCTTTGTAAATTAGAGTTTGAAGTAATAACTTACTACCACCCTCAGAATCTGCTTTATCTTTATGACTCATTGTCTTCTTTTTACTCATAAGTGGACTGCTACTTGTTGGATCATCCACTATCTCAACGACATTATCTTCCTTAAATGAATTGGCGATGTTATACTCGCTCTGGCTGTGGCTGTCTTCCAGGCTTTGGTTACACTGCGGATGGTCTTTCCTTGCGATTCTCACTTCACTCAATTCATCACCTCCTTTTGTCCCACTTTCATCACATGATCCACCAGTTTTTTTTTCACTGCCATCTTTACAACCCTCACTCACTGAACATTTTTCTGTTAGAAAATACTTGTAGTTATTAAAAAACCATACTTTGCCTTCACAACTAGCACAAATAAATTTTAAATGAAATAGATTGTTAACACTTGCCTTTACTACTCCCCTTTTCATCTTTCAAGACCTCATCGTGGACACTCTCTGCATCCAGGGCAAATCCCTTTCCATCTTCAGCATTCTCTGATTTTCCCATTTTGCCATCCCGCCCATCTGCACTTTTCTCTTGCGCCCATGACTTCCGCTTCCGCTTTTTTCTGCCTATTAGACTTTCTGCCGGTTCTTTCACTTGCTTCGAGTAATCCATCAATACTTTGGCTATTTGTTCAACACCCCCATCGACCTGCGATTTACCAACAGAACACTGCTCAGAAAAATAAAACAAAAATATCTCTAACACAACAAATTTTCCCAAATGTCTTTGATTCCTCATATACTAATGCATAATGATTTCACACAAATTTTCCCAAACTGTTATCTTTTTTCACTGTAAATCAGCACACAATTTCAAGGTTTCACATAAGAACACTAAAAATTTTCCTATACAATTTACCTCCTCTTTGTTACTAGGGATGCCCTTTTTCTTATCGCTTTCAGCACCAATGGATTTCCATATACTTGCATTCCCTATGCCCTGCCATATAAACAAACCACTACTTTATTACTAATACTGACAACAAAAGCTCAACCAATAGCCATGTAGTAAATTAACACACCTCCACTGTATTGAACTTTGCGTAATCTATTTCCATTTGCACTCTGCACCACACCCTCTGAAATGTCCAGAACTCTAGAAGATGTTCATCTGTTGCTCGCTCCTCAACATTCCAAAATGAAAAGTGCTCAAAGTAGAACAACTGAACATATAATATATTATAGTCATATTATGGTTTCTCATAGTTGACAACTACAGGAGTTTATCCTTTACAAAACTGAAGATTTTTTGCCTTCGACACATATAACAACATAGGCTTACCATTAAAAACGCCAAACATCCACCAACACTTTGTTTCCCACCTTCCTCCACTCGTTTTCCTTTTCCTTTTATAAATGAACGTGCCTCTTCACATAACCACCCCAAAACAAAGTCCCCTCACCTAAATTTCTTTACATCAGTCACGTCTGCCACAACACTATGAAGCTTAGGTAATGGAACCTGGGAAGATGTAGGGCACAACATTGATCCAAGTGCTAATAGAAGGAAAGCTTGTTTCAAAATTGTATCATCTACCCTATTACTGGACAATACTATTTTAAGTGTCCTGAAGTTTGCCTTACGAACAATCTTCTTCTCACCTGCCCCACTTGTTTCACCCTCCTCTTTAGTCTGCTTTGCAGCCAAAAAACATGCCAAATCCACAAACCTTTTGCCCACCTCTTCCTCTCCCAACACACAACTTGGTACCGGTTCAAGCCTATTTGGTACCCCTTACAACCAACTCACAAGTAAAAGGATTAAAGTGCCCCAACAATTTAATAACAAAACTTTTAGGCATATTCCCACACCTAATACGACTAAAGGTCTCAAATCCCATCTCCTTTATCAACTCACGCACATAACACCTCTTGCCTAATTTGCTAATAAAACGGGTGACCTGTTGTGGGCAGCATCGTGAATAATATGTCACCTGCAACATTACAATGTAACTTAAACATGAACTTAAATGATTTTTAAATGATTTTTAATGTCACCTGCAACATTGCCAACTACATTTCTTAATGTAACTTAAACAACCAAAACAAATGATTTTTAATGCTCACAGTGTCTTTATTGGTTTGGATTTTGCCTCTTTCAAGGATGCTTTAGCTGCATCTACGTCCGCATTCACTGCCTTCGCTTCCTCCTCGAACCTCTTTCGACCCATATCATCTAACTCCTCCCATGCCTTTCTCATTTCAGTTGCATGTTATGGCTGACCATGACATTTTAATCATTCAAGTATATACTACAATTTCTCACGCTCAAAAAGCATGACAACACACTATTCAAATGATTCTCTTTAACTGTACACTCACACTACAAAGCTTTCTGAGTCGTTTTCCTACCTTCCGTGCTTCTGCCATATACCACTTCCTAGAAATTAATGAAACACACTTTACAGTCACTTTTTTTGAAAAATAAAATTAATAACCAACACCATTTTAACTCTTTGTCAATCAAAAATTTTGTTTGGATTTTCTTACTGAAATAAATTGTAAGTTGAACGCCTCTTGCACCATTTCTTATTTGCCCATGTATGACCCTTTGATGATTTCCCTTCCTTTTTACGACTTTTTCTCCCAGCTGCATTACCCTGTCTGACCCCTCAGTGCTACTAGGACATTCTTCTTTTTTGGCCCCTAACAGTTGTTCTTCATTGCTGCATCTACCCTTTCTTCGATGTTCTATCTCTTTCCCCTTAACCATTATATCAATTTTTTGATTCACCTGCATCGCATTCTCATATCAGCCATTGTAGCTAAAATATCCATATGCTATTAGTACTCCTAGCCTCCTAAATATTTAAACTTGCTCTTAATCCCAACTTAAAAATATCTCTTCAAATTTCAGTTCTCTTTATGCCTAATCACATTGAACCAACCTCATACAAAACTATATCAATCAAAATAATTAAAACAAATTCATCCAAACCTTGCTCTAAAATTAAATTATTACCTTGACAAGGCCCACTGCCTTTCAGTTGATCACTCCCCGGCCTTACAGTTTTCTACTGCAGATTCCCTGATTTTTGTGCTCCAAATATGGGTTCCTAAACATATAACATGCCATAGGACAGATTACGCTTCAATAACAGGTTATCTGTTGTTAGCTAAAATTTCCATATGCTATTCTTACTCCTAGCCTCCTAAATATTTAAACTCTCTTAATCCCAAACTAAAAATACCTCTTCATAATTCAGTTCTGTTTATGCCTAATCACATTGAACCTACATCATACAAATCCATTTCAGTCAAAAGAAATAAACAACAATTCATCCAAACGTTGCTCTAAAATTAAATTATTACCTTCACAAGGCCCACTGCTTTTCAGTCGATCACTCCCCTGCCTTAAGGTTTTCCACTGCAGATTCCCTTATTTGTGTGCTCCAAATATGGGTTCCTACACATATAACATACCATAGGACAGATTAAGCTTCAATAACAGGTTATCTGTTGTTAGCTAAAATTTGCATATGCTATTCTTACTCCTAGCCTCCTAAATATTTAAGCTTTCTCTTAATCCCAAACTAAAAATATCTCTTCATAATTTAGTTCTGTTTATGCCTAATCACATTGAACCAACCTCATACAAAACCATTTCAGTCAAAAGAAATAAAAACAAATTCATCCAAACCTTGCTCTAAAATTAAATTATTACCTTCACAAGGCCCACTACCTTTCAGTTGATCACTTCCCTGCCTTACAGTTTTCCACTGCAGATACCCTGATTTTTGTGCTCCAAATATGGGAAATAAATAAGATACCATAGGACAGATTACGCTTCAATAACAAGTTATATGTTGTCGTCCACCTTGAAATAACGCCGGATTATGCTCAAATAACCTTCGTTGCTTGTTCGATTGTCCAAGCTGTTACTCATAACATCCGCTTCCCACCACCAACTCCTGCCTTCCCGTCGCCCATTTCCACTTTTCTGTCCCTCCTCTGCTATGAACTTACTGCAAATATGACATTTGCACTTGCAATGAAATAGGGTTCGGCTTTCCCTCTTCCTTTCTAGTCGACAGACCTTTCCCATTCCTTCTTTTTTTTTTTTCCTTTTATTTTCAATTTCAAATTTCAAATGAAATAAACCCTAATCCCAAATTTCCTCTAATATGTCTCTCCAGTTTTTTAAAACAAAACAATCGGTTCTCTCCTTTTTTAAATTGGTGGGACCCACATCCGCGTAGGATTGGGCACTTAATCGGTCCTCCTGTTCCGGAAATGTAATGGCCCTCTTTCAATATAAGCTAGGAGGTGGTAAAACATGGTGGCTTAATTGATGAAATAGCGAACCTATTTTATGTGACAAAGTACCCACTTGGTAGGAACAAATAAATGGATACAATCTTCAGATAAAATTTGCAATAAGTTGGTAAAGCCATGCAACAAAGAGCTTACTTTGACAGCACATCACCATGCTGATTGTAATCTTGTGGAAACCTTTCGTCGCACTATGGTGCACACGGTTTGGCCATTGTTAAATATGTAAATCTAGTTAATGAGTTTACATTAATTTTTCCACGTTAGGCTGTTCAGTTTGCTGCATGAACGAAGCTGTTAGTTGCAAAGCTCCAAGTATCTTGGGCCATATGCTATATATTCACCACTCTAAGGTCTAACTTGGTTGTTCAACTTTATAACCTAGTTGTTGTATTACTCAAACCCCTAGGACCTAGCTAATAATTATGATTGCAACAATTTCTATTCCTGGCTACGTGCACCTTTGCTTCAGTCGGTTAGGTACATACGATGTCCAATTTTTTGACCCCTATCCATTGTTTTGCATTCACTGTCCAGACTATTAAAAAGGTGGACCGGTTGCAACACACCGATATACTGTTATATAGCATATCAGGCGTACTGCTACTATATAAGAGGATGTCCTACGTGTTATCACAGGGTCCCTTTACTCTTCTTACTCCAATCTTAAATGAGGTGTACTGGAGTCATGGGAGGCTACTACTTGCAAGTAAGTTTCAACCTTAGTAAAGAGAGTGGAGTTAGGTAGTCTTGTTAAATATGGGTAGTTATTATAGTAAACAGAGTGCACTAATTCAAAAGATATTAAAGACCATCGACTCCATTTTGCACTGTCTGTTGTTTCCACAAGCACTGTGAAGTTGTTGCTTTGTTCCAACCAAGAGCGCTAATTCTCTTCTTTGTCGACCTCTTTGTATTGTTGGATCTCTTAATTGTGCATATTTTTTTGATTTGGGCTCAATAGGAATAGTACAGGTTTATTCACTAAGCTTGTCTCCCTAATTTATCAAATACTTCCTTTTGTAATCACTTTCAGTCATGTACTTGCTCATTATGGCCTTGGTCGACAGAACCCTGAAGGAAGCTCTTCTAGGGGAGAAAAATAATGATGTGGCGATATTGTATCAACGACTGCCTCGATGGCTTGGGTTGTGCCTGTGGATATGAGTTACTCATGTTCTGGGTCTCCAAACCAAGGAACAATCTCAGTCGAGGTTACTTCAGGTGTGGGAATGTGGTAAGTATTGCCTTTGTCACACAGTATGCAAAGCTAAAATTGCCCTGCTAATTTAAATTGAAGCAACTAATTGTAGGAGGTTTGGTTTAATTTATGAAGTTCCATGCCTTAGCTCATCTATATATACACACATGTTCATTGTGAGTCTGTGATATTTCACAACAATTATTCACTTACTAGCGATATAATAGCAGCGTCCACCATCCCAATATGCTACAAAGACCATGTCATTTCTTCTGTTGGGCAAAAGAATTAAGAGCATGCCCTTCTAGATGGGGCCCTTGTAAAGTTTTAACTAGCCATACCCAGAGAAATTCAAGTCGTTACTTCTATTCATGTCCTCGACGGGTAAACATCGTGCATTCTCCATATAATTACTAACCATTTCCTTCCCAACCACAATGTAGTCCAACGTTTTAGCTTGGCACTACTTAAGGTTAAGACCATAATGTTATTAATAATTGTTATTGGAACTAGGATAATTCAAGTGAAGGATGCAGGTATTTTGCTTGGGTGGATGCAGGAAGTGGTTCCCAAAGAACCCAAGAAAAACCTGTACATTGGGACCCTATTTACAACAGCGCTTTTATACTTGGATTGGAGGAAGCACTATAGATGATCGAGAATGCGTTCACTCATCAACAACCAGCTACATGAAATGCAACAAGTGGCGTAGAGTCGTGCAACAATGCGTCAACTTAGAAGGTTTTCAATTACAATCCTACTACCAAGCATAGTATAATAAGGGAAGGTTAGGCATATACAAACTTCCGTGGCTCATTTATAGAACCTATCCTGTAATTAGCTCCATTTTTGAATGGCAAATATAGGAGCCATTTGAATGGGAATAGTTGGCAGGATAGCTTATAAGTTCGTAAGCATGAACCTATATCAGGCTTTTCCATATGGGCTTTTATATGCTGGTTGTTCAAATGCACCAGTATGCAACAGCAAGAGAAGTTGTTGTTAATGTCATAAGAACAGCAAACATTATCCATGACAACACGCACTTATAGCGTTAGGACCAGTAGCATACAAATCTTTAGATAGTTATAAGTAAGCAACCAATAAACTAAACTATTGTAAAGTGGCTACTGGAACAAAGTTTCCTAAAGGGGCACACCAATAAAGTCATGATTGATATATGTGCCCCTAGGAAACTAAGCAAAAGGCTTGTTGCTTGAATGAGCAATCAAAATTATATACTAGTACCCAAAATCCTAAAGACTATTATTGGCATTGCTGATTAATATACTTTCCAGAAATCAGGTGCAATTGTTGGATTCCTTTTCCTCGTCTGACGAGATGATGATCAGCTCGGGAGGCACTGGTGGAAGTGTTTTCTTCTCGCGTTTAGCCTGAGCGCGACAAATGCAGTACTCCCAACCAATGCTCCAGGGAACATTATCCCTGTATAGCTTAACAGCGGTAGGCGCAAGCTGCGCCTTATTCTCCATAATGTTTATGACCAAATGGTAGCCAAATTCCTCAGTAAAACCTTTTAAGGAGTTGATCATTTGGAGTTTCCGCACCACGAAATTTTCGGCAATGATGGTTAATGCCAAGTACTGTTTTTGGCTACTGTGGTAATTATTTCCTGTGTTACCACCGACAGTGGCCGCCTCTGTCGAAAAACATAAAAAAATAACATTAACATAACCTTAAACAAACATATGAGTTAGTACCAAATACCTTAATTTTGCCACTAATCGAGTAATGTGGTCGCTTAAATTGGCCAATCAATGAAAATGAAGTAGTGTTTTAATTAGTTTGACAATAAACCCGAGAGGACAAACAGACTGAAAAACAAACCTTCAGCATAAATCTTCAATAGTTGTTGATTGGGACTTAACTTTGTCCCATCTCCACTGCCGTTAGAGTCAGGGTGATTGCCAGTTGTACCATGGGGGAAACGGTAGTAAGAGGCATACTTTTATGAGTGGGTACAGCCAAGAGAGATCAGGAATCACAGCCTACAAAATGCTTAATCAAGGAGAAGCTGTTCTGATTTATAGACCATGTTGATTTCTTATGACGAAAGCCTATTTTGCTGCAACAAAGTGACTTCAGGGCAGGGCGCAAATTCCTAAGTGCAAGGAACATGACTAACAAAGGCTAGGCCAATTTGAAATGAGAAAATATACTTGTGCCGGGGTTCGGGTGCTGACAGTGTCCCCGGATGATGTGGCAAATAATAAGAGAAAATAAGGAAATGAAGGAGAAGAATTAAAAAGTGGAGGAAATGGAGGGGCAAAATAGGCAGGCGAGAAAATATTGGAGCAAAACTTGCCGCCACTGACACAAGTTCCCATGATTTTACCATGTGACAAAAATAAAGACCTACCCGATTGTCATGACCCGGATTGTATGTAAAATTTGTAGGGAAAAACGAAGAGGAGAGTGGTTGGAAAGGTAAAGACTAGAGAACCACACCAGGGGCCGTGATTTATTTTGTAGCCAATTTGTTTTTTCTTTGGTGGTTGTTGGAAATTTCTGGTGGGCACAATTGAGTGGGCTGAAGTTTGCAATTCATATCCACTCCCCAACTGTGAAAAGTCTGGACTGAAGCATTGTCAGGCAGAAGAGCTTCCCAGCTGGTCTTTTCGGGAGCTTTGGTACACCAAAAGGTAAATTTTTTACTCCCAAATTTTAGATGAATGTAATGAGAATTTTTGGTTGTCAGTATTAGTCTGCATGCTTGTTTTAACGTGTCATGGTGGTCGAATGCAATGGGATACGTAATTGGCCATAACCTTCAATAAACTAGTATGGGTATAATGAGAGATTGAATTTGTCTTGTTATAATTGGCACAGGGGTTGAGAAGGGGGAAAATTTATTTATCGTTGCAATGGTGGGTGGGGGAATCTTTATGGGGTTGAAAAGTAGTGATTAATTTGAGTCTTATAAAGTACAATTATGGAATAAAATTGTCTGAGGATTTGAGATATAAACTCGTGTCTGGTTCTCTTTTTTTTTTAGTAATTACAACTAATGATTTGGAAAAATCAAAAAGTAGAAGGCTCAATTGGTGCGTGTGGCAGTCTAACAAATTTAATAGTACGAGTTTCATAAATAACAGTACTCGTTGTAATAATTGTGTGATGGAAAGTATTGAAGAGATGGGATAAGAACTTGTGTGCAGTAATGATATTCTGTAGATAATATACACGTATGAGTGGGAAAAACAGAAAGGCTGAAGGGTAGATATGAACGTTGTGGGCTATCCCTATTGCGTGAATTTTAGCTGGATGTGGATAAGTGTGATATGATTTATTAAAAATCTGTAAAAAACACATGAATGCAATAATTGCAAAGATTAAGAATAATGGAGATGTAGTGTCCAAAGTACGCATAAATAAATGAGTATGTCTAATACTTGCATGATATAATCAAACCATATGTGTCATAACTCTGACATTATTATAATTAGAAGAAATATGGTATTAAGTAATGTTGTGACCAATATGAGAAATACGAAAGAATAATGCAGGTGGATGAAATGAGCGGTGGACTGCAAGGAAATTCGGAAGGAAATATGAATCATATTATGGTAGGAGGGTGTGGGAATAGTTTATATAGCAGCGTAGATGCAATAATGCTTGGCGTTGAACCCTATGACACTGTGAATGGCTTGGCAAATATTATGAGTATTGAAGAAGCAGTTATTGAGCAAGTACCAAAAATTGGAATGGCTTTCAAAAATAAAGATGAGGTGTTTCAATTTTATCAAGCTTATGGAAGAGGAAAGGGTTTTGGAATTGTGAAGCGGGGTGTGAAAAAAGATGAGAAATCTAATGAGGAAAGATGGATGACTTTGAGATGTAGTAAAGGAGGTGTACACAAATCCAAGGGTAAGAATCCGCTAGCAAGACGTGGTAGTCGGAGGGTTGGATGCAAAGCGCGAATTTGTTGTACGAAGAGAGAAGGATTATGGGTGATATCTTCTATCGGGTTAGATCACAATCATGAGATAAGTCCACAAATGTCTCGATTTTTAAGGCAACATAGGAGAGTTGATGAGCACTTGAAGATGCAGTTAGAAATCAACGATCGTGCAGGAATTTGTCCATCGAACAATGTGAGAAGTGTGATTGCACAAGCTGGTGGGTATGATCGGCTGCCATGCCTCAAGGGTGATTTATCCAACCAAGTGCAAAAGTTTCGAAGGTTGCAATTAGTTGGAGGAGACGCTGAAGCTGTTAACAGTATGTTTGTGAAGATGCAAATTGAAAGTAAGGATTTTGTATATGTAATAAAGCATGACAAGGAAGGAAGGATGAAGCATCTATTTTGGGCTGATGGCAGATGCAGGGCTGCATACAGAGAATTTAGAGATGTGATTACTTTCGACACAACATATCTGGTGAATAGGTACCAAATGCCATTTGCTGCATTTGTGGGCGTAAATCATCATGGTCACTCAATTTTATTAGGAAGTGCATTACTTAACAATGAAAAGGCTAAGACATACAAATGGTTGTTTGAGAAGTGGTTGAAGTGCATGGATGGGAAACATCCAGATGGCATAATGACTGATCAATGTGGTGCAATTGGTGAAGCAATTAAGATAGTTTTTCCTAATACTCGACATAGGTGGTGTTGGTGGCACATAGCATGCAAAATACCAAAAAAGCTTGCCAAACATCAACACTACAATGAAGTGAGAGAGGCTTTTACAAATGTCGTAAAACATTCCATGACTTGTGACGCATTTGATGAGAATTGGCAAGCTATGGTTTCAGAATTCAATCTTGAGAGAAATGAATGGATAAATAATTTGTTTGAAAATAGGAATCGGTGGGCGCCGGCATATATGAAACCTTATTTTTGGGCTGGAATGTCGTCCACGCAGAGGAGCGAGAGTATGCACGCATTCTTCAATAAATATGTTCACTCAAGGAGCACTCTAAGGCAATTTGTGGAGCAGTATCAAGTTGCAATAGAGGATAAAGTTCAAAAGGAAGTTGCTGAGGACAATTTAAATAAAAGTTGTAACATTCCTTGTGTGACACGATTCCCCTTTGAGGAGCAGCTGCAGAAAGCATACACAATTAACATATTCAAGCAAGTGCAAAAACAGTTGACTGAGGTTATGTATTGTAATATCCAGCTCATTTCTGAGGATGGAAAGGTACGGATATATGGGGTTTCTGAGCTCGTAAAGGGCAAGAGTTCAAAGACACAATGGGTAAGGCATGTGGTGAAGTTTGAAGTCATCTCATATACTATTGCTTGTAATTGCCAATTGTTTGAGAGCATGGGATATCTTTGTTCTCATTCATTCAATATTTTTATAATTAATGAGGTGGGGCTGATCCCTTCTAAATATATATTGAGAAGGTGGAGAAAAGATGTTGAGAGAAACCATTCAAATGTGAAGGTTTATAGTAATAAAATGTCAACCGAGATGTTACGCACAAAAGAGTTGGAGAACATTTTTTATGCAGCAGTGAATAAACCTGTGGTAAACGAGAGGAAATTTGAGTTTATGTTGACAGGTCTAGAAAAGCAGAACGTACAGTTAGAGGAATGGACTGAAGATGCTGTAAGAAAGGAGCATGAAGAATATGACATGGGTACGCACGAGGTTAATGATGGTAGTAGTAGAAAGTTAAAGGACCCAGTTTGTGTGAAGCGAAGGGGTAGGCCAAAATGCAAACGTCAGAAAGGAATGATGGAGAAAGGAAGTGGAAAACGGCAGAGAAGAAGGCCACAGAGTGAGCTTCAGATTCCTTGTGCATCGATAGAGCTGGGCACATCAGCAATTGGGTTACTTCAACAGGTTGGTAGCCATAACAGTAACTTATTGATATATATAGAAAAACATGAAAGTGTGAATCCGTAAAGAAAATCTTGTAATGCATGTTGATGGATTTAAAAATAAATGATTGACTAATTTTTAATAATTTAGGCAAATGAAGGGCGCCTTCAAGTGGATCACGATAGTTGTATTGGCAGTTGGTGGCAAAAGTTTGTTCATCCGCAAATAGAAGGATAAAGAAAAGAATTAATTTGCTCTATGCTGTGTACAAGAGGTATGAAACTATTATCGTACTAATCCCTCTTTTGTATGGTAGAGTTGTTCAATTGTTTAGAAGGAAAATATGTGAAGTTAATTTGCTGTGAAAATGGGAAGACTTTCATATAAGAACGGATTCCAAAAATTATTTATGGAAAAAAAAATTGTGTGGGTAAAACTGTAACTGATAATGTTGAAAGTAAGACTGATATTTTTGGAACTAAGACTAAAGTTTTTTATTGAAAGAAAATATAACAAGTCTTATAAAAATGAACTGTTCGTTTCAAAAGTATCAGACGCAGTTTCAGTCAGGACGGTGCCCGCCACAAAAAGGGATGGGATGTTTACGCTTGCAGAAAATAAAATGCATGCTTGTTAAATATCGCTTTATGTCAGCAGGTTCATCAGGGCCTTAGAAAGAACCCTGATTTTGGTTAGGCTTACAAAGAGATGGAGCAGACTCAGTGGATAGTGGTGCAGTGGGTTAGCATAATGAGATATTTTACCATGGAACTTGATTGGTAGAGCACAACGGAAGTTGTGGTCTAATTTTTTACTATATTATTTCTTATGGAACATTCTTATCAAGACATTAGACTTTCATTGTAATTGACAGTAATTGAATGAAACATAATGTTGAAGGAAGCGCTCTTGATTGGGTTGAACAATGGGTATTGCCACTTAGGGGGGTAAAGTGATATATAAGGGAGGAGGAAAGTAAACAATTACACATAGTAAGCAATATAAGCCTTCAACAACGGTATGGGTTAGCAATAGTGGATTGAAATTTCAAATTTGTACAACTAATAGAAATTTTAACAAAGTAGCAGTCAAATTAAAGTATGCATTGTACTTGCCACATTGGGCTACATAGGCCAGCCAATACATTTACTGATTCAGTATTACACAAAATTATTATGTTATGTAACAACACCAATGCAATATCCAATAAAATTTTGAAACAGGGATCTGACAATGGAATGGTTTAAATTGTTTGTAACCAAAAAATTACAACAATTTGCAATAAAACTTTAGATAGGAAAATGAACTACGCACATTGCAACAATTGAAGGTTATTCACATAAGATTAAGAGGGCTAGAATAGAAATGAAGAGTAAACCAAGATAAATACCATCTAGTTAATACAAAATTTGCTTAAAAAGATTCAAGTTGCTTTTAGTGGTTGAAGTAAATCTAAATCTGAATTTTTTGGAAACAAATCAAAATGTGTTTGAAGCCTACCTGTACTGTTTTCTCGCGTAAACTGTGCTATGAAATTATTTTTAATATGAAATGAATTGCATCACTTGTGGAATTGAGCCAGAAAGATTTGAAAGGAAAATAAGCATTCCTTTATACAAGTCCTCGAATATGGTGACTTACAGATTCTCTTATAAAGTGCAGCCATACATAGACTAACCATAGCATCACAAAAAATGAGGCGGTATTGACAACAAAAAACACAAAAATATGTACACATCCCTAAATTGACACATCTGGATACAGCATAAAATGGTGACCCCATCAAGTGCAAAAATGGTCCAATAACATTATGGCAGCTAAAGCCCAAACTATGAAGGCCCATGAGTAAATTTGTAGAGCCATTTGGCATCACCATATTGCGGGATGTGCAAATGTCCAAAAACATGCAACCAACTGACTCTACTCAGAGTCAGAGGATAGAAAAATTATCTCCTCATTGTTTCGGCCTCTAATTGTCATGTGGTCGCGTGCCCTCCAAGCACGGTTGCGATTCTTGCGGTGACCGCTGTTTCGCTTCAGTCCACCATACTGCCAGACTATTTTTTTCACGCGAAACAAATGCTTTCCCCTCATTTCAAAGAATCGGCGTAGCCAGTCATAGCCCAATGCCTCCACAAGCTCCTTAATTAATTTGATGACTTCAGCTCGTAAGATTGTTCCTTGATCCATAATGATGCGAAGCACCTCATAAGTCTTGTCAGAGATTGGGGTGGCTGGTATGGAGTTCAACAGCGTCATCCCTTTCACCGACTCTATATAAAGCAATAGATTAAATTGACGTTAATTTGAGTACACGTTCTGTGCATGGTCCAAGTAGAAGACAAAATAAAAATGTAGTAACATGTTAAGCCCTACTATTAATTTTAAGCACCTGAGGTATTGGAGTTGCTAGTCATGCCGTCAGCCACGATATTAGTCCTTCCTCGGTCTTGAACCAAAAAGCTGCAGAAATTTGAGTGTAGAGAACAAGGCAATTCAACTGGATTACAGTTATGCTAGCTTAATGTAGAAATTCACTTTGGAGGGAATTTATAGAGTAGCAGGGGAGTTGGTAGACAAATAACCATAGTTAAATTTGTTCTCACACAGGAATTTGGAGGGAAAATTACTCTGATTTAACAATGGTCAAGTTATCTTTTTTGTTAATTCCAAGAATGTAGTTACCAAAGTCATGATAACGTTGGCTATCATTAATTCATTTATTTTGGACTTGACTAAATTTGTAAAAGAAAATGTTGATATCTTGTACTTTGGTATCACACTTGAAATGAAAACTGAAATTTTATAAGAAATTTTATAGATTTAAAAATCATAACAATATTACGTGTAAAAAATATTGTGAAGATCAATTAAAAAATATGAATATTAATTTTAAATTGAATATTAACTAAAACACAAAATTTTTTCACATATTAATTAATTTTGCACTTAACCTGATGACATGGTGGAGGGAAATCTTCCCGCGCGTGCATTATGGCAACACTTGTACACAGAGGTCATTTAATGCGATCTGCTCATCCTCTGAACTGCCGGCAAAGAGCCTCAAAATAACAGTGCAATTGTGGAGGGAAATCTTCCCACTCATGAATGATGCAAGTCATATGTGAAGGAGGTCATTTAATGCGAGAGGTGCATATGATGATCTGCCGAGAATGAGCAACAATGAAAAAGGTGGGTTCCTTTTGGCCATTGGATACAAGCTTTCCTCTTACACCTTATGTGAGATAGGTGTCACGTCCTTTATCCACCTCCTGTGGATTGTTGTAGTTATGAAGAAATTGATGAGTAGATAAGAGACCATGAAGAGAGGATACTACAGATTCGGACGAAAACAAAAAGAGTGCCCATCCATATCCCGTGTATTTTGTCCGGAAAAATCTAATGAATGAAACCACAAGGAATATTTTTGAAACGGTCACTCATTTTTTTGAAATTTAAGAAAACAAGTGTTTCAAAAATATCAGTGTTCGTTTGAAAAATAACAGTTTCCGTTTCAATAAGAACAAATCCCAGCACAAACAAACCCGGGACACCAACTTTTGTTCAAAGAAAGAAAAATAAAGGAACTCATGTTACAACCCATTCTTTGGAGTTGTAGAAGAAGTTATAAAAAGAAAAAAAATCGAATGATGGAACTCATGTTCAAATGGATTTGTAGGAAGACAGTATTACACATCTGAGCCTAATGCATGTATTTATAGCCAGCCGTGTGAAGCACATCTATGGACACAGCATGTGGTTGATCATTTATGCCATTGAGTTATTGCTCCTATCTACCCTGTTATATCAATTTCTTGGTCAAATTATTTTTTGAAATATCGGTAGCAGCGAATACTGGTTGCAAAACTATCAGTATTTGGTGCAGAAGTATCAGTATTTGATGCAAAAGTATCAGAAATATTACTAACTAAATCTGGCGCCATATGAATGATGGAGAGGAAACTTTAATCGATGTTACTATGGAGATTATGACAATTTCAGTTTGGTAACTATAATTACCATAGGCACTAATGTTTGTGTCCTTTAAGAAGTTAAACCTTTATGATCTACTTTTAGTAGTTTCACAAACACTGTTATTGGTTTCAAACCTATCAGTCTTACAGCCAAATAGTTATGACCCAAAAAGTGAGACCATCTCGTCTGCGTCAAATTAGTTATAAAAGTACTCGTATGTGATTCAAAAGTATCAGCTATATAAATAGTTAACTCTGACTGGGACGGTATAAATTACAGGTTCCCACTGACATTTGTGGTAGTAATAATTTTTAGTTAGGACTTATTTTTTTGGTTTTCCATTATTAAAAGAAAGAAATGTTACGTAGTATTTATTGTTATGTCGAAGATAATAGAAATGGTGACTGTTACTTTTGAAACTGCGCCTATAATTTCTGAAACCAACACTACTATTTTTAAACTGAGCACAATCACATATCCCGGGTAAAAATGTCTTGGGTTTTGGCCGGGATAAACCGCATCAGTTATTTTTGAAACGACGACTGCTTATTTTGGAAATGCAAAAACAACCATTATTTCAAAATATCAGTTTTCATTTCAAAATTAACTGGTACAGTTTTACTCTAAACAAAATTCGGCTCACAAAATGGGGGAACAACTAAAATTTTTCTTTTCAAATACTTGTTATTATTACATTGATTACCCTTAGGTATCCCGGCGGTTTTGTCTCGGCATTTGTCCGGGCCTAAACTGCGACTATTATATTTAAAACTATGACTGATATTATTGGAACATTAAATTAACAAGTGTTTCGAAACGTCAGTGCTGGTTTCAAAAATATCAGTTGGCGTTTCAATTGGGATTTATTCCGACGCAAAAAACTGAACACCTACCTTTAATTCTTGTAGGTTATAAAAATATCAGTCGTCGTTTAAAAAATAACAGTTCTAGTTTCGTACAAAACATTGCGTAGGAAAAAAAGGCCGGGATATATAAAGGCGCTCACATAACGCTTTAAATTAATTTAAACGTATGAAATATTACTATAACTCATAATTTTTGGCAAAAAATGTTATTTTCGTTCAAAGTCGTGCGAGTATGATTTAAAGTAATTTTTAAACAATTCGCTCGTAATACTCAATTAGAAACTGCTTGGAAGAAAAACACAGCAGATATTAATATTTTATGTTATACTTTTACTCGATGGTTCCAATAAACCCCATATAGTCATTGCAAGGCAATGTTCACCTGTTTTTAATATTCACCCGATATATGTACACATGTTATTTATCTTTTATATAAAGTCCGTTTGATGCAAGAACCAAAGGAATTCTATGAGAAAAAATGTTTCTATCCCAGCGTTGTATATTCCGAATTTTTTCGGAGTTGAAACTGTGACTGTTAAGTTTGAAACGAAAATTACTATTTTTGCAACACTTGTTGTTTTACAGTTCAAAAGTATTAATCGTCGTTTAAAAAATAACATGCGTGGTTTATCCTCAAAAAAACCTATGACAATTTACCCCAAATATGTAATTGTAGTCATTTTGCTGTACGACGTTTAATTGCGCAAATTGACAGAAAATTACTGCTGAGAGAACTGTAATTACTGGCCGGCTTTAGTTCAAGTCATATAGCCACAACAAAATAGTAATTGCTACAAATTAGCACGCACTTGCCTCTACATCTTTCTCTGAAACAACTAACGTCTGTTACTCATTAACCAAAATTATGAAGGTGGATGATCCCAAAAAATACTGTCGGCCTATATTATCAGACAGACCACATATTAGCTATGTGAAAGGATCAGCAATAAAATTAAAGGCTGTTGGGTCAAACTACTACTTCAGGCCTGCCAATTTTCTAGTAGCACCGAGATAATGGTTTGCTGGATTGCAAAGCCAGTCAACTACATACTCCATTTTGAACTTTGCAGGAAGTGTCTGGATAAAGGAAAAAATTTTGTCACAATCAGTTAGGTGGCAATAACTATAAAGCTGTCAAGCTATAACCAATGACAAACAAAAGACCTGCCAATTATAACCACATAACTAAAATCATCAATGACTACCTTCGGATCAAAATCAACTATGCATTCACCATCCCAGAACTCCATGATCTTCATCACAAACAATCCACAGTCATAACTGCAATATTTGAACACAATGGAGTCAATACTACATGTGAATACCAAAACAAAAAAGTAGGCTAAATGTATAATTGCATACTTATTATCTTGTTGTGGCACTGGCACCAATTCGTGCTTGTAATCCTTTACAGAAAACTCCTGTCCAGCTAAATCAGTCAACACCTCGGTCATCACATATACCTACATCCACTCAGGAGGAGTTTCACATTCATGACACATATGACTTCTACTTATGCACCATCATAAAGATAGCAGTGAAATATTTTTATGGACAATGTGGAAATCAAAGCAAGTTTTACCACATTCTCTTCTAACAGCAGCCTATCATCAATGTGTGAATATGCATCAGAATCCATCACATCTAGCCGCTTGGCATTCATATTTAAAACAAATAAATACCAATGCTCCTTGTAGAGAATGGGAATAAACATCTGACCGAAGATAAGCACACAATTAAGAAGCGAAAAATGGTAACATGATAGAAGCTGTACTGCTCATATGAAAAAATAAATTCATTGACAAACCTGCCACATACCATGTGACAACTAGGCAGAGCGTAACCAAGTTGCTTCTCTGAAATCTTCCGTCGATGTGATGATGCATTAAACTGCACTGCTTTAATTCCTGCTTTCTTATCACCCCCAGCGTTCGCGACAATTGTGGACTGCAATTTATCAACACGAAATGTCTCTTACAAATTTTGATAGCAATTGGAATGAAAAATTTGAATGACTGCGACAATCTCTAGTGGTACAGCAAATTCCTAGACAGGTTATGAACATAGAAAATAACTCAAACCATGGTTGTCACCACTTAGTAATTAACAATTCTTTACCGAGAAAATTTGACTGAAGTAATGCTTGCGGCTCCCACTACTATTGTCTTCTCGCCGATTTAGAAGTGCAGCAAAAAAATCCATCACCTGTGCAAACCACATGTATATATAAGTTCAAATTTATATTACTAAAATTGACCAGCCATTTCAATTGAAACTTAACTCAATATTGTACGCAATATACTCACAATATTTGAAATACATTGGCGCGGTGCCAAACATCTACAATCATCCCGAAACAAGGCCAATCCCTTTCCAAAGCTGACCACAAATGGACTGCACAAAGATTTTTAATTGTTTAATATTTGTGCTTACACTTAATACATTCCCTCATGTGAAATATAAACTCCACAATTGTTGTCATTAATACCTATATAACAATCAATAATGGAAAAATACTTACTTTTCAGTTTCTCCCCGAACCTTTGGCCTAGTAGCCCAATAATATAGTTTCTTCTCATCTGCATTGAATGCTCGAATCGATACTGTGGTTACCATTCCTACTGCTTTGTGGCCATCACTGAAAAGTCCATCCGCAGAGCTGCCTTCACTCACCCAATCTGCAGGCCTCTCGATTTTCTTTGCTCTATCCATTAACAACGGCTCTCGCACTTCCAAGTTCAGCTTAGCTCGCAATGCCCTTGTTATGGGTCCTGTAATTGCACCTGTAAGATTTGGTTTTTGCATTTAACTATTTTAAAGCAAGCACTTATTGTTTGCAATTATTGACTTACGTGATGGCCATGAAGGAGCTTTCTGTGAATCATTTGATGTCTTTTCAAGACACAGAGCTGGGGTCGTTCATCTCGAGATGACTTCATTACCAATTTTCATTTTCCCTTTGTTGCATTCCAATACATTCACAACCTTCACCTTATCCTCCTTCACTTCCATTGAAATTGCACGTTTGCTTTCCATGCGGCCTTTGAACACCAATTTGCTTTTAACTTCATTTGCGAGATCACCTATTAATCCCCCATAAATGCTCATGGTATTTGCGTCGCCTTCATTGCGCCCACCATCTCTATGCCCATCTACTTCCACCGTTCCTAAGTTATAGCTTGCCATGGAATCTTCACAAGTTTCATCTTCAGGGACCTCTGCATCTGATGTTCAATGTGTATAATTAAACCGTTAACATCAACACTTTCATAATATTATAACTACCAAATGCTTATATATCAAATTGTACCTTTACATTCTTCCTTATGCGTTACATTTTCACTACCAACACTTTCAGCTTTTATATAGCCTTGATCTGCACAATGCTTCGGCCTTCTAGCCATCTTAGCCACATGTGGATCCACCTCGGCTGTCTCGACACGCTGCTTGCGTTTTTTCTTATCAACTTTTACGTTTCCAATTTGCTGACCCAATTCTTCAGTGAAAGCTTCCATGTGCTTCCCCATCAATGACTTGGCGATTTCAACAAACTTGCTGCAACCCTACAAAAAATACGCACGGCTTGATAACAAAATCTATGATATTTGTTTTTCTTAAGATTTTGAATGAAAAAGTAGTCTTGAAGTCAACTTCAACTTTTGTGTATTCCAAAAATTAATTGTCATCACTACTGTTCTTACTTTGACTGCAAAACAATGACGTTCCCTAACCTTTCTAGTTTCTGATATGTCACCAAGTAAGTTACTTCCACTCATCCACTTTGAGTAGTATGATGCATGTTGCCCAATTCCCTGAAACACAACACGTCCAATTACAATTGTGCCAATACCAATACTCATAATTGCTTATTATATACGAACAATAAAATTTTCAAATTTTTTTTTCCAGTAATACCTCGTTTGGATTAAAGCTAGCGTATTTTGCTTCCATTTTCAGTCGGTGACTGATTCTCTGCTTATTCCAAAACTTAAGAGGATGCTCGTGCTCAGGTCGTTTGTCACTTTTCTTCAGCGGAAACCTCTCAAAGAAAAACAGCTGCACAATATAGTCACAATTAAGCATACATGATTCCATTAAATATTCAATTCTATTATGAAAATTATTAATGCATATCTTACCATCAACAAAAGTAGGCAACCACCAAGGCTCTGCTTGCCCATCTCTGCATTTCTTTGTCGCTCCCCAAAGTTGAAGGCACTTACCTCATCACACAGCCAATCCAACACAAATTCGCCCCATTTAAATCTTCTCACATTTCTTACATCAACAACGGCATTATAAAGTCTCGGGGAGGGGAATTGCGACGAGGTTGGGCATAATACAGAACCCAAGGCTAGAATCAAGAACGCTTGCTTCTTTATGCTATCCTCCACTTCACTACTTTCCAACACAAGTTTGATAGCTGTTAAATTAGGTTTGTCGTTCTTACTTGTCACTAGTAACTTCCAAGCACTACCAACTTTTCCTCTCTCTTTCCACTTTTTCCTAGCTTCATTTTTTGCAATCTCTAACATCCTTTTTGCAACTTCCATCCCACCTATGGGGTCATTTGGCAAAGGATCATCACCGTTGGGAATGCCCAATAGTTCTACGACATCCTCAACAGAGATGACCTTACGCTCACCCCGCGCTCGCAGCTCACCTTTAAATGGATCGAAGTTACTCACCAATGCTAATATAAATGCCTTCGGCATATTTCCGCAGTTGACTTGAATAAATGACTCGAATCCCATCTCATTAATAAGCTCCTCCATTTTTCGTCTCTTTCCTAATTCCCTTACAAACCGTATAATTTGCTGTGGACAACACCTTGAACTGAAAGAGCCCTACAACAACATCGATTAACATTTTGTCAAATATTTAATATCTTCACACAGATGTAAACTTGTATTTGAACACATTATTAAATCAAATAGTGACATTCTATAATCAAAATCTGGTAATTTTGAAAACTAATAACATCTATAAAGTCAGCCTTTATATAATGACCATTCCCTACTGGTCATTCTAAAAAAAAAAGGCATGAGCATCAGTACACAAAGATAAAACATATATCTTAATTATTCTTCCTTTTCCTTCAACCTAATGACAATAAACGACCATTTCTATTTTACAAATGGCATAAGTACCCGCAATTAGCACTGCACTTTTATGTATCCCCACACATTAGTGTTGCTCATTACCTTTCAAACAATATTAACACATGATAGCGCATGTCATATTCACATATTTTCATAAAAAAAATTCTAATTTTTTTTTTTCAAAAATGCACAAAAATTCACTACCTTTTTTCCTCCATCAACGCCTTTAATCTTTGCTGCTTCATTCTGAAACCTTTTCTTTCCTTCGGCATCTAACTCACTCCATGCTTTGGCAACTTCATTTGCAAATTCCTTCTGTCCATATCACAAAGTTATATTAGCACTTTAATAATATTTTATAATCCTATTCCAAGTAAAGTTAACAATGACACAACTATACATAATTAACTAATTACTCACATTGCAGATATTTGGCCTGGTTTTGCCCGCATCTTTGGCCTTTTGCATATACCACTTTCTGTTCATTAACATGAGGCATATCAAATATCTAAATCCTAGCAGATTTCATTGAAATGATCTATATTATCATTGTATCTAACAATGTTTTCAATTCAGGCAGCTTACTGAAATAAATTATATGCACATTCTCTTCGATTTCGTGTCCATGTCACTCCCTTTCCAACTCTAGTGTTATTTCGCCTTTTGTAATGCTTTGAACTTTCTCCTCCCTCCATGTCTGAAATAGGTAAAAACCACACAATTACTGACTGAAATGTAAAATGCGCGGATTCTATACCAAAAGGCATGACTGATTTACCTTTCCTCAGTCCAGGAGATATGTCTTCACCTTTTCAATAGGAGAGCAACGTTCACCTTCACTAAAGCATGCGAAGGCGCCCTTATGAATGTCTTATTATTGGGGCTATCTGTTTTAGGGTGAAATTGGTGAATCAAGAGCTTAACAATAACTAGCAGTAAACATAAATTCCCACAACTTGTATAAAAGCAAATCGTCGTCAAATAAGGGAATTATAGTTATAGAAGCTTTCAAAAAACAGAACAATTATTTTCCAAAAGACAGGAAAATCAACAAATCTTTCCCACCATACTTCAAAACATCCTTATGCTTTTAAAGTCCTTGCAGTATTCAATAATAAACTATTTGGTGGCACATTTCAAAGAATGTATACAAGACTGCAACAATCCACCACACTCAACATCTTCTGCGCCAAATGAATAAAAACATTTCCAATGAAAATCAAGGACTCATAACAAAAGAAAAAGAGTAAAAAAAAAAAAAGGCACTAGCATCCCTTTTCCTTTGCTACAGAACATTCTAAACAATTTTTTCAAACTTTTTGTTCAAGCATTGTAGGATGTCAACTATCATGATTTATCTGTTCTTCAATGAATCGCAATTAACCAGCATATATTTCCAAATTTAATTTCTAGCAGTACATTACTAACTTCCATAACACATACAGAAATTTGCTACTATAACTTAAGGATTACTTCACCTTAATTCCTTCAATATTAACCAAATTCTATCTGGAAGGAATTAAATTTGAGGAATTATGAAAAATTTAGTGGTTACGGCATAGAAATACCATTTCATTCTTCTACTCCTATCCAGCCATTTGGGTTTTCTCTGATTACAGGATATTCACTAGCTTAACAACTACATCTTAATCGCACTCACCAGAGCCTTAATCACAAAAATAACTCAGCCACACAAACCCTCTTTACCACGAAATCTAGCATCAACACTCGTATGGTCACTTAAAAACCCCAAGCCAAGAACCAAACTTCTAGTACCAAATAACAAAATAAAACATCGTTTACGCAGCCAACCACATAAGCAATATTTCCTAAAAGAAAAAAATTCCCAGAAAAAAGCAATAAAATCCATACATTTTGGATGGCGCCTCCGCTCTATCAACCCACCGTCTGCCTCCACCACTTCCCCTTTGCCCGCCTAAAGAAAACATCCCCAAAATGTCTATCATACCCTTTTCTAACCCTAAAAGCTCACCTTTTTCTAATTTTAAAATTTCATTTCCTCTATTCTAATATCCAAATTTTTTACCTTATTTTATTTCTTTTTTACTGTGGGCCCTTCTGTCCATGTCATCCGAGCACACTACCGGGATGTTTCCACCGGCCCATGTATGCACACTCATTTGAAATAGTCCAATTGCTTCATGCGTACAATTTCAGTTTGAATCGCCATTGGTATACGAAGTTGCAACCAAGTTTGTAAGAATCGAATAAGTCATTAAATTACAAACTTTTAAAGTTCAAGGTTTAATCAATTTAACCAGAATTAAATAGATATTTAATATTAAATATATTAAAATTAAAAATCTTTATATATTATATGCAAAATATAAGTAATATATATATATATATATATATATATATATATATATATATTGGAAGAATAATATTTTTAGATTTATTATCTATGATTTACAATTTTTAATAAGGTAAGATTACTAATTAACAAAATTAATATGTTAATGTATGTAAATAAATTGAAAAAAAAACAATATTTAAAGATATTTCATTTATACATGAGTTAAATGCTTTATTAAAGTTATATAGTTCATATTTATGTTGCAAATAATGTAATAAAAATTTTCATAAAATATAATAGAAATTTAAAGAAAATTGTATTTAGTGACAATATTTATATAAGATATTAATTTTTATATATGTTAAAAATATTATAATTAGTTTTTTAGCAAAATATTAAATAATTTGAACAAAATATAAATTGAAAATATTAATTTAATTTATTTTAATATGCAAAATCGCTATAAGGTGATATTATCATTGATATATTTATAATTTAAAGTAAATTTTAAATTTTAAAATGAATTACAACTTACAGATAATTAATAATATTCTCTTAGTTCTCGACAATATTCACTTGCTAACGTACTCATTGACCAACAAAACCTTTTTTTTTTTCCGAAAAACTGAAGGCGCCCTCGACCGCACTTCTGTTTGAATTCTGCTAGAGGCGACATGTCACCCAACAGCTTCCTGACCAAACTAAAAAATCCGCTCTGATTAACCGATTTTTAGTTGAATCGGCTAATTTTTTGATTTTTCGCTGGTTCATAAGCGATCTAAATTTTTTGACATAATAAATCAAACTATCAAATAATTTTAATTTTTTTAATTGAATTGATTGAATCAACGAATTAAATTTAATTTTTAAAATTATAGTTGTAACACTCAGGTGCCTGCATATCACAAGAAATTGTGGAAAGAGATCCATATAATGATCCTGACATGACCATGCTTATGTAATCAAGTATTTGGACTTTGGTGGCTAGCAAGGACGAACAAGATGGGTGTTTCGTTGGATAAATAGGAGACGGACGAGGCATGGGAAAAATATATTCTATTTTATTTGGCACCTAGTTATTCCGTCCCTTGTTATGAAAGATATTCGTCGATTATCAAATTGGTAAATTATAGAATATTAATGTACGGAATTAAATGAATAAAATGCAATCGAGCATATAAGTATACGGTAACAGGAAAATACTATGCATAATTAAAAAAAATTAATTACATATGTTGTTGCTATGATGGAATTTGCGTAGCCTTTACAGTACGTTAGGGTGCGCCAGGATTAGATGATCGTGGCATGCCTTCTAAGCCAAGTAACCACATCTTTTATGTCCTCTAACTTGCATAATTCCTTTAAATTTGGCCCACAGATATATAATGAATATGATTGTTGATTGGACTATCGCACAGCGTTACTGTATTTATATTATTCACATATCTGTCTATTCCGCCTGTTCGGAGTGCGAAGAAATGAGAGGAAATGAAGGAAAAAAAGAAGAAATAAAAAAAATGAAGAAAAAATAAAATTATTTGGAATGGTAGAAAAAGTATGGAGAAAGAAAGTATGATGAAAGAAAATATGAATAGTAATTTGTGAGAGAAAAAGTGAAGAGAAAATAAAATTATTTAGAGTGGTGTAAAAAGTAAAGAGAAAGAAAAATGAAAAAAAAAATAAATAATAATAATTATACTTTTTTTTCTTTCTTAATTCTCCTTTCTATACCAAACACAGCACAACTGCATCGTTTGTATGCACGTGTTTGGCACAAATATGTCGTTTTGTAAGTAAGACGCAAAATTTTATGCAATAAGCGTCTCAGGAAATACAAAGTAATGCGTTACTCATATAAGTCTGAGATAAATAAGTCTCATATAGGTACGAACGAAATAAATTTATTTGAAACTTTAATTTTAAATAAATTTAATTTCGTTTCACTTCTTTCTCTTAGCAAAGAGTTTCGTCTAATCAGACTTTTTATCCAATTTATTTTATAGTCCTTATGATTTAATTAAATTAAGATTATTTTGACTGTTTATTACTCTTATTTTATTTACTATAAATACAGCATTTCCTTTCGATAAAAAAAAATGTAATGTGTTGCTCATGAGTCTAAATGTAACTTTCATTGACGATTATATCGAAGAAGCTTTGACTAAAATGAAAACTGATAAAGTTGGAAACATTGTTTTCAAGTCATTAAAGATAGTTACACATTTATCAGATTTGTTAATTTGATTTGAATAAAATATCTTTGTTTGGGTTATGTATGTATACATGCTTATAGTTACAGTAATTTGAGTTGTTTTATTTTCAAGTAATTCTGATTTTCAAATGAATATAGTTCATAATAAAAAAAACAGTGAAAGATCTTGTACGTATAATTGTCCATTTTTTCAACCTCTTTAAAGCAAAGTGTGGCGATGGTAGCACATCAATCTCTTCGTTAATTAATTTGATATAGCATATTATGATATTAATTTTATGTAAAAAGTTAATACGTATGAGAAAATGCATGAAAAATTGCACGTAAATGTAATAAAAAATAATTTTAATACATTTAGTTACTACTTAAACAAAAGCATCGCTTGTAGCCTATGCTACTGCAGACTCCAATCCGGGCTCCCCAGCCGTTGATTGGATGATATCGGGGTGGTGATGGGTACACCCGAAAGAAAGATCCAACGGTAGCAAATGCCAATTTGGGGATCAGCCGCACGTGATGACCGATAAAGTTTCACGGTTTGGACGGACAGGATTAAAGCGAAAAGGATGTGGGGAACTAGTACTGTGCATCTTCTTTCTGAATAAATGACGGGATTGTTTTCCCGCCACAACTCTAGGGCAGTGTGGTCATGTACTATGAAACACCAGTTGGCATAACATTACTGGGTGGTGGAAAAGTGACAAGAGCCTAGGCAAGATCAAGTCAGACCGCAGCAGAGTAGGATAATAGGGGTCGGGTCAACTTTTTAGTGTACAAGATACACGGCAAAGGGACGATATGGTTCCGTAATAAAATAAGCTATTAATCTGTTTAAATGGTTAGATTTTTATTAAAAAAAAATTATAAAAAATATTTATTAAAAAATTATGAAAAAATAATAAAAATTAAAATTTTATATTTAAATTATATAAAAAATATAAATAAAATTATAAAATTATTTTTTAGGTAAATAAATAGTGAATTAAAATTATAAAAATATTTTTATAAATAATTCAATAAATTAAATTTATTTTAGTAATTAAATGTTTTATTATTACTGTTTTTTAACCGGCTGACATTGGAAGAGACTCTTTTGTCTCTTTATTTTTCTCTTACTTTTTTTTTTCTTTTTTTGAGTGAAATTCACTCTTACTTTTTTAATAAAACTCAAGGTTCTCAGAACCGAACCGATCATTGAATCGGAAAACTGAGAGGTTCAAGGTTCAACCGGTTCGAGTGGTAAAACCGTGGTTAAACTGATAAAACTGATATTTAATATTAAATATATAAAAATTAAATTTTTACATAACTTATATAATTATATAAAATGTTATATTATATAAGAATGACAATAAATATTTAAAATAAAATGTATTTTAAGAATTATATTAATATTTACATATATTAAGGATATTACAATTAGTATATTTAACAAAATATAATTTATAAAAATTAATTGAAAAAATAATATTTATAAATAGTGATTACATATTAATTTTTAAATTTTAAAGATTAAATTGAAAATTTTAATCAATTGAGGACTAAATTAAAATTTTTAGTTAAAATTAGAGTCTTAATTATAATTTAGATAAAGTTTTAGGTCAAATTATAATTTAAATTTTTTTTGTTTAAATTAAACCGGTTCAACCGGTCCGATTTTTTGTCGATTTTTTTGATTTTTGACCGATTTTTTTCAGTTCAGTCCAAATTTCATTTTTAAACTTGAATCAGACCGAACTTATGACTAATTCTCAATTTTTTCGATTGAACCGGCCGATCCAGTCCGATTCTTAATTCATTAATAAAACCAAACATATGACAATTAATTTTTTTTTTTTTTTTTTGACCATTGTAACGATTAGTGGTTAGTAAGTTAGGATGTTAGAGGGGAGGGGAGATGGGCAAATGCCCTTTAAAGCCACCAATGGGCCAAGGGGACAGGTAGGGATCGAACCCCCCACCTGCCTAATGCCCTCGTTGCCAACCAGGCTAAGCCTGGCTCATATGACAATTTATTGGGAATTGTGTTTTCGTTTAGAATCCTTTCTCATACTATAAACAAACAGGCGGTAAAGGACGAAGATGCCTGACTTGGCTCGTACCATCATGATGGTGGTTCGAAGACTATGCCAGCTTGGCTGCACTAGTGGGTTTGTCACGTGATAAACAAATGCCACAGGCAACTCTGTGCAAGGGACGTGGCTCGTTAATATACACATAATTTAATGTTAAAATTATAAGTCAAAAATCACAACTCTAAAAATGTGTCAAGATTTTGTATAATTAATATTATAATTAAGTTATGAGATTTTAGCTTCAAAAAAATTATAAGGAAGAAAATTATTATAAAAAAATAATTAAAAAATAAAATTTTATTTTTAAATTATATAAAAAATAATAATATATATATATATATATATACTTAAAATTAAAAAATACTCTTAAAAATAATTAATTAATAAATTAAAATTATAAAAATATCTCTAAAATTAATTGAATCAATTGGAATTAATTTAGTGATTTTGTTTTAATGTTTTTTTCTAAAATTTTTCAATTGATTTTCTTTGGTTCCTGACACCTCTAACTTTTTTGCCTTCTAATTGTTTTTCAATACTTCCCAATTAACGAAAACGAAAACTGCCTTGAAAAATAAGATTTCTTTTTAATTCCCTTCTCATGCATTAACCAAACACACGGTAAGTCTCTCTTGCTATATAGTGTAATACTGTTCCAAAACAATACATACTAAACATAAAATGCTCAATTAAGGAATCGCCACCTTTTATAAAGTACTAAGACTCTATTTGACAATTTCTCGATTGAAAAAGAAAGAAAAATATTTTTTTATTTATTTTCTTTTCAATTCATTTTCTATCAATTCAAATAATTACCTTTCACTTTTTCTCTAATAATTTATTATTTATTTTATTTATCATAACTTTCTAATCATTATTTTTTATCAATTATAGTATCATCATCTAATCATTATTTTTTATCAATTATAACATCATCATTATTGTACTATTTTTTATTTATTTTCTTTTCTACTCACTTTCTCGCAATCCAAACATAGTGTAAGTATGTTAATCTAAATACAGAATTAACATTTGAAATGTACCAGTAAGCTGATGCATTGAAGATTTCTATACATATAATTACTTTCAATCATAATTTTCAGAATCGAACTAGACTGACTGGTTAAATTGAGAACTAATTTGGTTTAAGGTTCAGTTTCCACTTAAAAACCACTTAATTTCAAAATTGGTATCAAATTGGTAAACTGCTCAGTTCAACTGTGAACCGGTTGAATTAGTCTTGGTTTTCACGGTTCAGTTGGATCTAAATCTGATGACGTGGCACCACATGAGCTTGCCACGTCGCCTAGTAAAATTGTTGAAAAAGTCAAACTACTCCTAGTGTTGTTGAAGGAACTAAACTCTGAACTTTGATATTGTAAAAGTATGCTGCAACCACTACACCTAATGCACTTGTTTGCAAGTATAAGTCCCCATTTATACCCCTAATACGCTAAAGATTAGCGGACAGAAGAATGGCGCATGAGAAGCGCCATAATGAACGTGGCAGCAATATAAAAATAAAAATATGAGCCACGTGGACAAGAGCTGGAAATAAAGATTAAAAATGATTTGTTGCAATAAAGTGTGTTAGAGGGGGCAAAATGGTGAATTTGCAAGAGCTCTTGGGCGGGATATTTTTTCGGATTCAATTTCCTTTTCTTTTGGCTGCAGCCATTGGGCAGAATATGTAAAGAGTATATAATAAATAGTTATAAAGTATTTATATGAATCAGATTAATTTTGAAAAATAATAATTTTTTAAAATTAAATTTTAAATATAATTAGTGTTACTTAAAATTTATTTAGTACTAATAACATATTTGCACGATGCACGATTTGATGTTATTTGTTGAAAAAATTATTTTTATTTTATTTTATTCTAAAAAAATAAAAAGCCATTCTAATATTGAGTATTAAATTTTTTAGAAAATCTTAAACTATTTTAAAAATTTTTTAAATTAAAATTTTAATTTACTTTTTAAGGAAAAAATTTGAGAGTAATTCTTTTTTCTTTTCTATTTTGAGAAAAATTTTAATGTAGTTCTTTGTTTTTCATAGTTAAATTTGAGAGATATTTTTATCATTTTTTTAAACGAAAATTAGAGAATAGTTTTTCATTCTAATTTTATTTTTTATTATAAAATTTTGTAATTATAAAGTCTTAATTATAGTTAAGGTAGTATTATGTAAATCAATAAAATCTTTATTTGATTATAACTAAATTTATATTAACTGATTTATAGAATTCTAATCTTGATTGTAATAGACCTGCGTGATGTGTAAGTTTTATGATTATTTTGACAATTTATTTTTACTTTATTTTATTTTAATTAAAAAAATAAAAAGACATATAAAATTGATTATTATTTTTTTAGGAATTTTAAAATTTGTTTACAAAATAAATGATTTTCTAATGAAAAAAAAATAATTGAGAGTAGTTTTTTTCTTTTCATTTTTTTTTGAGGAATTTTAATTTAGAGCTATCCTTTGCCCCTTGTAAGAAAAAATAAGATTAATATGATAATTTTTTAATATTTTTTATTTTTTTAAAAGGAAAATTCAAGAATAAGTTTTTGATATTTTTTTTATTTTGTATTATTAAAAAATTTTATAATTATAAAGATTTAAGTTGAATCCTTATTCGATTACAATTCAATTTATATTAGTTGATTCATAGAATTCTAATTCTAGCATGATTGTAATAAAATTGATAATTATAAGAAATTTTAATATTTTTTAATTGTCAATTTTTGATAAGTCGCCAAACAGTATAAAGAGAAAAGTTAAGATTTTCTCTCAATTTTGATTTTATATACTTACATATAAATTACCCTAAGTCTTGATTTAAAAAAAAATCAAAATTTTTTAACTAAAAAAAACTTTCTACTGCATATGCCTTTTTTATAATTATTTTTTATGTTCTCTTAATTTTTTTTCCAAAACATATTTGACTTGAAAAAGTATAAAAATGAATGATAATTTACAAATACAAAATATCCACATTATAATTGGTGTAAAAATGAAATTATTTTTGATAAATTCTTACAATTTTTTTAAAAAAAATGTAAAAAAATTCATAAACTTCTAAAAATTGAAAACGTTTCAATTTCAATGTCATCTACAAATTTTATAAAAATAAATCTAAACAATGTTTCAAAAATTTTAAATTACACCAATTAGTTCTAAAAAATTATTAAGTTTATTACAAAATAAAAAAAAAAGAAATCATAATCTGACGTAGCAACGATATTCATCATATAAGCACTGTGCGTAGTGGCACACATATTGTAACACAATTTGTCAACTGCTGTTGCGTCTATTAAAGTAATAAATTTGCAAGCGACATTTGTGGAACCCAACGTTTTCACAAACAAGGGGACAAATCAAACATCATAACTTAACACTCAAAGCACAAGATGATTAGAAGTAATTGTTATTCCTTTTATTGCAAAAATTTAGACAGTCATTGCGTCAAACATTGATTGGATGTTTTCTACTAAAATTGTTTTCAGTTCCAACAATAATGATAGTGACTGCAGAATCTGTGTGTGGTGTTACATGAGTGGGATTGAATGATGATCCTTTCCAAACCCACGTGGCAACATATCAAACCGACTATATCGACCAATGTTTCGAGATAGTCGACGAGACTGAACCACAGACCCACGTGCCTATGGTTTTGGTTGACCCCGTGATGTAGCAAAATGCTTCAAGGTCTAGAGCTTCTACTTGAAGGTACTATAAGAACGGCATACCACTTTGGAGATTCCAAAGCTAGTTTTGTTCCAGTAGTAATGCAATCTATTGTTTGCTCTTTTTGTAAAGTTATCTTAAAAAGAAAAAGCACTCATGAGACTTTTATTTAAAATTTTGCAATAACTTCATAATTATTTGCAACTTGCTCAAAAAAAAAAAAGGATCATTATTTGCAACAAAGAGGGCAATATGTGCAACAAATATAACAAAAAAAACAACAAAAATCTCAAAAGAGTATCCAACATTTACTAAGTAATTGTTTACAACCACAAGCCATGTTTTTTATAGAGAGTCATTGATAGTGAGTTGCAATACACTTCTTAATTTATGCAAGAGTACTGTTACGTGGACGCGGAAAAACAGATGCAAAGAAGATTGAAAAATTTTTTTTTGCAACCAACTGCCTTATTTGTGCAACGAAATGCCTAATTTATGCAACAAAAAATAGATGAAAAAATACTTTTAAATTTTGTTGTAATAATTCAGCGTCTCGTTGCACAAATAATCTAACTGGTTGCACAAAAAAGTTTTCCCATCTGCTCCGCGTCCTCGTTTTCCCGTCCACCTATATTTTCCCTTTATGCAATAAAACAATAACGTATGGAAACATTCTCGTATATTTTATAATGTCAATCTAACTAATTTAATTTGAGTTAAGCACAAGGATAATATTTTTAACAAATACGATAAAGTGATATGGATTTGCCCAAAACATATTTAGTCATGTGTTGTGTTATCAATGAAGAGTAATTGACAGTGAATTGTGATAGATTATTTAATTTCATTAATAAACTGGTAAGTTTTTGAAACATACTTGTCTTTCACTAATTCAATTGAAGTAACTTTGTTAATTTAATTAGCCTATTATGATGTCTTAATTACCCATGAAGTTTTATGTAGCTCGAGCCATAGAGAATCCCCGATGTCCATGTCGATATTAGAAGAAGAAAATAAGAGTTGCCTACATGAATGCAGTCTTGTTCCTATAATAAGTATATTTGTTGCCTCCAATTACCCATTTGTTGCAAACAAAATACAAACGCACCTTGTTAGGGTAAAAAAGTGGTTAGTTGCAAAAACAATAACTTTTGTTGCTAAAATTTACTGTATGGTTACATGTTTGCAAGCTTGGTGGAAAATTCATAATTTCAAACAAGACAATTAATTGTTAAATTATTGTTCTCCATTTACCCAAGCTCATAAAAAAAATAACTACACGATTGGATAGTAAATTGCAACACACAACTTTAATAAGTTCAAAATAAGTTGTTTGCTCTTTTTTTACAGTTATCTTAAAAAGAAAAAACTCTCATAAAATTTCTATTTAAATTTTTGCAATAACTTGATCATTATTTGCAACTTGCTCAAAAAAAAAAAAAGATTATTATTTGCAACAAAGAGAGCAATATGTGCAACAAATATAACAAAAAAAGCAACAAAAAGGTTAGAAAAGTATTCAACATTTACTAAGTAATTGTTTACAGCCACAAGCCATATTTTTTATAGAGAGCCATTAATAGTGAGTTGCAATACACTTCGTAATTTGTGCAATAAATCAATAATGTATGGAAACATTCTTATATATTTAACAATGTCAATCTAACTAATTCAATTTTAGTTAAGGACAAGGATAATATTTTTAACTAATGCAATATAGAGATATGAATTTGCCCAAAACTTATTTAGTATTGTGTCGTGTTATTTATGAAAAGTAATTGATAGTGAATTGCAACAGATTATTTAATTTCATTAATAAACTAGTAATTTTTTGGAACATAATTATTCTTTTACTAATTCAATCAAAGTAACTTTGTTAATTTAATCAGTATTTGACCCTATTGTGATGTCTTAGTTACCCATAGAGTTTGCTGTAGCTCGAGCCATGGAGAACCCCCGATGTCCATGTCGATTTAGAAGAAGAAAATAAAAGTTGTCTACATGAATGTGATCTTGTTCTTATAATAAGTATATTTGTTGCATCAAATTACCTATTTGTTCCAAATAAAATGCAGACACACCTTATTTGGGTGAGTATGTGGTTAGCTGCAAAAACAATAGGCTTTGTTGCTGAAATTTACTGTATGGTTACATGTTTGCAAGCTTTGTAGAAAATTCATAATTTCAAAATAGACAATTAATTGTTAAATCATTGTTCTCCATGTATCGAAGCTCATAAAAAAATACATACATAGTTGGATGGTGAATTGCAACACACAACTTTAATAAGTTTAAAATAAGTTGTTTGCCCTTTTTTTATAGTTATCTTAAAAAGAAAAAACACTCATGAGACTTTTATTTAAATTTTTGTAATAACTTGATCATTATTGGCAACTTGCTCTAAAATAAAGATCATTATTTGCAACAAAGAGAGCAGTATGTAGAACAAATATAACAAAAAAAGCAACAAAAATTGTTAAAAGAGTATCCAACATTTACTAAGTAATTGTTTACTACCACAAGCCATGTTTTTTATAGAGAGTCTTTGATAGTGAGTCGCAATTCACTTTTTAATTTGTGCAATAAACCAATAATGTATTGAAATATTCTTGTATATTTTACAATATCAATCTACCTAATTTAATTTTAGTTAAGCACAAGGATACTATTTTTAACTAATGTGATATAGTGGTATGGATTTGCCCAAACCTCATTTAGTTTTGTGTTGTGTTATCTACGAAGAGTATTTAATAGTCCATTGCAATAGACTATTTAATTTTATTAACAAACTAGTAATTTTTTGGAACGTACTTGTTCTTTTACTAATTTAATCGAAGCAACTTTGTTAATTTAATCAATTGCTAAGTACATAGTGCCCTCTCTCAAAATTACTATTTTTTTTTATCCCAAATTGTTTACAAAAAAAAGTGATAAAACGGCAGAGGAAAGAGATTTCAAACTTATGAAGAAGTTACTGACTATTTATTTTTATATTTCAAATTAAGGGTTAAAGTTAAGAAAAATTACATTTTATGTTCAAAAATAGTACAATGTCCTTTTACAATTATATACAAAAGGAGTCGAATTTTAGAACCAAAAATATCACTATATGCGACTACCAAAGATAGAGTTGCAACAAATGTGAAAGAATAAGCAAGAACAATCCAAAAAGAGCAACTCCAATCTAATTAGAAAGATGAATTAACAAAATTTGGGAATTGTATCTTAACTTTATAATCAACACTATATTTAGATTACAAGAAAATGAAATTATAAGAAATTAATAAGTGTAAAGAAAACCAAAAAAATATTTCTTTAAATGTTAAAAAAAAAAAAAGTCAACTTTGGTAAGTTAAAAATTAGTTCATTGCTCTTATTTTAAAGTTGTCAAAAAAATCAATTTATAAGTATATAAAACTAAAATTGAGGGAAAATCACAATTTTCCACTCTCTACTGTGTGGTGACTTCTCATAAATTTGTAAATTAAAAATATTAAAAATCTTATAATTATTATAATTCCATTACAATCAGGAAAATATTAGAATTCTGTAAATTAATTAATATAAATTAAATTCTAATTAAATCAACTAAGTATTTTAGACTTTCTTTTATAATACTATTTTAACTCTAATTAGATATTTTTATTATAAAATTTTCTAATAAAATAATAAAAAACTATTCTCAAATTTTTTATTTTTTTAAAAAGAGAAAAAAATATATACTAAAATTCTCTCAAAAGTAAAGAAAAAAAAAGTACTCCCAATTTTTTATTCCCCCCACTTTGGTCGAAATCTTCTGTCTGAAATCTCCAATTATTTTGGTCGAAATATCCCTACTAATACTATTGCCCCACACTGCCATTTACTCTCCTTTTCTCCACTGTTACTTTTTCTTCTTCTTCTGCTTCCGATCGCCACACCTTCACATTTAACGTTTGCTCCTCATCAATCAAATAATATGGAAGCCAAAAAGAAAAAAAAAAAGAATTGATAGACAAGATCTGAAATTCCCTATTTAGAAAAACATTTCAAGTGACAAATATATATATATATATATATATATATATATATATATATATATATATATATATATATATATAAACCATAAATTTTTACTTATTAGCAGATCCTTGACTTCTTCGGCCATATAGAAGGGTTCCGTCTCTCACCGATCAAAGCCTCAATCCATTTATTTAATTAATTTCATCCACTTCATGTGAAAAAAAAAAAATCTAAGTTCCGTATTACTAATTTCAATGGTTCAGAAAGATTAACAGTAACTGTGCAAACCCAGAAAGAGGGGAATAGAAAAATAAGAAAAAAAAAGGAACAGTCTTAGCACGTTGCCACCCTTCCCCTACAACAGCAGCCGCCCTTTGTTTGCCCAGATGGTTGCTCCACTTCAACGACTTACCCATTTTCAACCGGGTTCTCGATCAATGGCCAGCTGGGTCTTCAACAATCCAGTCTCCTCCACTCGGTTATAAAAAGGGTTGGGGAGAAATAAAAAGAAACAAACAAGAAGGCATTGCCATAGAGAGTCAAATATGTTTTGGAAAAAAAATTAAGAGAACATAGAAAATAATTATAAAAAAGGCATATGCAGTAGAAATTTTTTTTTTAGTTAAAAAATTTTGATTTTTTTTAAATCAAGACTTAGGGTAATTTATATGTAAGTATATAAAATCAAAATTGAGAGAAAATCTTAACTTTTCTCTCTATACTGTTTTGCGACTTATCAAAAATTGACAATTAAAAAATATTAAAATATCTTATAATTATCAATTTTATTACAATCATGATAGAATTAGAATTCTATGAATCAACTAATGTAAATTGAATTGTAATTGAATAAGGATTCAAATTAAATCTTTATAATTATAAAAATTTTTAATAATACAAAATAAAAAGAAAATATCAAAAACTTATTCTTTAATTTTCCTTTTAAAAAAATAAAAAATATTAAAAAATTATCATATTAATCTTATTTTTTCTTACAAGGGGAAAAGGATAGCTCTAAATTAAAATTCCTCAAAAAATTAAAAGAAAAGAAAAAAACTACTCTCAATTATTTTTTTTATTAGAAAATCATTTATTTTGTAAACAAATTTTAAAATTCCTAAAAAAATAATAATCAATTTTATATGTCTTTTTATTTTTTTAATTAAAATAAAATAAAGTAAAAATAAATTGTCAAAAAAATCATAAAACTTACACATCACACAGGTCTATTGCAATCAAGATTAGAATTCTATAAATCAATTAATATAAATTTAGTTATAATCAAATAAAGATTTTATTGATTTACATAGTACTACCTTAACTATAATTAAGACTTTATAATTACAAAATTTTATAATAAAAAAATAAAATTAGAATGAAAAACTATTCTCTAATTTTCGTTTAAAAAAATGATAAAAATATCTCTCAAATTTAACTATGAAAAACAAAGAGCTACATTAAAATTTTTCTCAAAAGAGAAAAGAAAAAAGAATTACTCTCAAATTTTTTCCTTAAAAAGTAAATTAAAATTCTAATTTAAAACATTTTTTAAAATAGTTTAAGATTTTCTAAAAAATTTAATACTCAATATTAGAATGTCTTTTTATTTTTTTAGAATAAAATAAAATAAAAATAATTTTTTCAACAAATAACATCAAATCGTGCATCGTGCAAATCTGTTATTAGTACTAAATAAATTTTAAGTAACACTAATTGTATTTAAAATTTAATTTTAAATATTATTATTTTTAAAAATTAAACTAATTCATATAAATACTTTATAACTATTTATTATATACTCTATACATATTCTGCCCAATAGCTGCAGCCAAAAGAAAAGGAAATTGGACCCGAAAAAGTATCCCGCCCAAGAGCTCTTGCAAATTCACCATTTTGCCCCCTCTAACACACTTTATTGCAACAAATCATTTTTAATCTTTATTTCCAGCTCTTGTCCACGTGGCTCATATTTTTATTTTTATATTGCTGCCACGTTCATTATGGCGCTTCTCGTGCGCCATTCTTCTGTCCGCTAATCTTTACCCTACTTAATATCACTTCAATGGGTAGCAATACACTCCACGTGCAAGGGTGCAAATGGTGGGAATTAGACTTCGTAATTCAAAAATTTTGTCCCACTACACTTATCCTCCTTCATCTTTGGATAAACAAGAAAATTTGAAAACGTATGTAATCTAAAATTTTAAAATTAGGTCATTTTTATAAAACTTTTCATCACAATAGTTTGAAGATAAAACGGATATCGTGAGTGAAAAAAAAAAACATAAAAAGGTATTGAATATAACTTATGCTACATACAAATTTATTTATATCTAATATGAACATAATTTATTTATATCTAATACCAACATTAAAAAGAAAAAATCTACATTTTATTCGCTATTATTACATATTTACATTTTATACATAAATATTTTTATACAATATATATAAATATTAAATTTTTATATATTTTAATATTAAATACCAGTTTTACCAATTCAATTTCGATTGAATCAGTTGAACTTTAAATATCTCAATTTTCTAGTTCAGCGATTGGTTCGGTTCTTACATCCTTGTTTTCAGATAATTTGTCTTTTAAAATTCCCTATTTGATTTCTATTTATTTACTCTTTGTAATCTTTTCTCATTTTTTATTTTAAATCTTTTTTATTTGTAACAATAGAAAACGACAAAGGATTGGACATTTGGGTCCTTGGTTGACCTAGTCAAATGTATTCTCCTTTAAAAGGAGATGAGCTGCCCATCTTCTTAAGGTGCATCAACTCCTCCCTTCTAGATACCAATAACCTGCTCAAAGGCTTCCCAATTGAAGGGACCATATGGCGACAATGCAATCCCCAGAAGATGATAGGGTGATTCTATGTGCTTGCGACTATGCAAGTTTTCAGATAGTGCAGTTAATTTATACAGACATCCCTAGTGCCCAATACTATAGGTGTGGTCGATTGGTATATTCCAACATATATCAATGTATTCATTTGTTGTATGTATGGAAATCTTGCGGTGCTAATGGCACAAACTAATGCACATTGGAGGAAAATACCCGTGACTTTTTTTTTTTTTATTGGAATGAAGAGTTTCATCTTTGTTCGTGTGGAAGGGGTCCATGTGTCATGTTGTGCAGCGAAAGGAAGAAAAATCCTGGCCACCACTTCTACTCTTGTCCCCGATGGGTAGGCATACAGTTTCAAAAATCCATATTCCGTTGCATTAGTTACCAAATGGTTTAGTATCGGTATACACTAAGATGTAATATACATCCAACTTTTTATGACATTGTTGGGTATGCTTCATGTGTTAGCGACATCTGAAACAAGTGAGGAAATAAGTGACCCTTTTGCCGCCAATCCAATATTCTTCCCTCTATTTCTGACATGTGAGGAAATAAGTGACCCTTTTGCAACTGGTTGACCCAGTATGTACTTGAAGCAATAAAATTGTTTTTTCCAGTACAGAAACAAAAGAGAAAACCTAGGCGAATGCTTGAGAAGAGAATGAAGATATGTGCAACCTTTAAATTAGTGGTAGGGTTTTGATTTGTTTTGAATCAAACTTGAAGATAAAGATTGGGCTTGATTATTAGGTAGTGGTAAGAAATTTGTGGTGGGCAGAAAGCATCAATTTACAGTAGTAGATTTTATTACGATGTAGGAATCTTGGTGGCCAGATGAAGTTCTTGTAAGAGGAAACATTGTATAGCAGTTGTGGATATTTATCGGAAATTTGAAATTGATTGCATTTAGTGACGATTTGTTGCTTAAAAGTGGCTATTAACAGTTACAAGAAGACTTCTCAGAGGAGTCTCTACCGTTTTTGTTTGGGTAAGTCATCTTAGTACTTTAATTGGAAAACATTTCTTTAAAGTTGTTCAAAACTCTTGCCAACCTTGACTTCGTGTCCCACATCCCTGAGTTCTATTTCAGAAGTGGATTTTGTTGGAGTTGGATTTAATGTGTTATTAGTTTGGTTTTTCCTTTTTTGTTGTACTCAAGAAAAAAGCTCTTTCAAATATTGCAAAGTATCTATCAATTATAATATTGAGTTGTTTACTTGGAAACCATAAATAGTGTAGTCAGTTTTGAGGGAGCTTATGAAGCCCCATTTGTTGTACCTTCTTTGTTTGGTATATACATTTGATGATTGGAAACTATGGTTAAGATTGCCTTGTATACATGGTCACAAATTAAAGAAGACTTGAGATTGCAACTCCTGTCTACTACTCATATTTTGTAAGTAATTACAGTTATTAATTGACGATTACATAAAAGTTCAAGGCCAACTTTTTAGCTGTTGTTACTTTCAACAGTTCACGTATTTGTTTTCTAAAATAACAGTAGTCCTTTCAATTCAATTTTTCGAAATAAAAGTTAAGAACACATGTGATAGTAGCTTCTCTCTATTAATGCTATTTTGAAAATAATTACAACTAATGGTTTGGGGTTACATAGAAGTTTAGGGCTAAATTTTTTTTATCTATTGTTACTTGCAACAGTTTTCCAATTTGGTTTCAAATATAACAGTTGTCCTTTCAAGTCCTTTCCTTTTTCACGTATCAAAATAAAGAATGCTTGGGATAGGAAGTCCTATGTACTAATGATATTTTGCTAATAATTACTACTAATGATTTGAGAATATATAAAAATTGAAGGCTTATTTGTGAACTGTTGTTACTTGCAAAACTTAATAGTTTTGGTTTCAAAATAACAATATTTTCAATTCATTTGTTTGATATAAAGTATTGAAGATTTGGGACAAAAACTCTTAACTTTGTAAATGATACCAAATTAAGGTTGTGAACTCTAAGTTAACATCAACCACACCTTAGATAAAGTGTTGAAGACTTGCAAATAAAATCTTAGCTTTCAAGTAGTCTTTCTACTAATGCTATTTTGTAAATGATTAACACTAATAATTGGGGGAAACAGAATAGTTGACGGTTGGATATAAACACAAGGCTAAATATTAATACTGTCGAGTATGTTTATTTCACGTTTTTGAGATTTCCAATTCCATCATAATTGGTACGTTAATTGTAGTGTTATCATTGAAAATGTGAGGCGTAATTGCTTTTTGACTGGTGTTGAGATAATTGTGGTGTTAATTTTTTTATTAACCTATCACTACAGTTTTTGGTTTGATTTTCAGGATTCAAGATAAAATGTTCTAAGTATGCTTAAATGACTAAATAAATATCTTTATTATTTTTATGTGTTAATAGTCTTTTTGTAGTTGGCAAATTATTAGTCAATTTTTGCAGTTATTATTGCATAAAATTCTGTGAAAATGAGGGTGCTTTGTGTTTGTTGAATATTTATTTGATTGAGCAGGTATAACAGGGCGTTGGAATAAATGCCCTTATTTTTTATGCCTATGAGGAAATAGAGCAGCTTGACAAGTTATTATCGAAGGTATTGGATTAGATGGTGAAGTGGATGGGGGTACTTCAAAATATTATGGAGATCTGGAATGGTGGAGCACCATAGGAGCTTTGCATTTTTGTACGATATTATTGTTGATGGAATTTGTTTGAGATATATTATACTGTGCTTGTAATTGACAGCTATTGAAAGAACTAGTATGGTTTGGATAGAAGAATGCCTTAAATTTTTGCAACAAGAATTGATATAGCTTGCAATTCAAAAGAAATCCACGTTTTTTTATCCATATACTTTGCCCATACATTTGCAACTAAATGCAAAAGAATATGAGGTCATGCTACTTTATGTTATCACGCAAGATAAGTGAAAGTTGTTTACTAACTTGCATGTTGCAAAAATCAGTTGGTATCCGAAATATTTTCAACTTTATTTTTAAATAGGAAAAAAAAATCATGTAGAAAAACTCTAGACATTTTTCCACAGAAAATAGTTATAATTTGCAAATAAAGAGAAATTGAAGTTAAGCTTGCACTTGTATGGTTTTCCAATTACAAGAAGAATTTAATAGTTAGTGAGTTTGTTAGAAAGGTTATTTTTTATTAATTAGATAGCTTATTGAATTTAGCGGAAATTATTATTCTTATTAATGAAAGAGTCGTACTTGTCATATTAAAGTTCTCATCATAACTAAATAATTAATTACTAAAAAAAATAATAATAAAAAAGAAAGTAATTGTATCATATTAGTTATAAAATTTTTTGTTGTCCTTTTTGTCATACCCAAAATTTTTACTATTGAAAATTCATATACAAGTTCTTATAATTGTCAATATTTTTTTTTTCCATTGAAAGAATTTTTATTCACCGGAATTGTGGGACCATAAGTTATGAACAAGCCAACAATCCCATACGCCTTTTGTTTCATAAACAACAGCTTTTGTTTCAAATTATTTGGAAAGAAATAAAAGTGGAAGGCTCATTATTTCTCTTTAATTACTTGCAAAAATTAACAGATTTGTTTCCTAAATTAACAGTACTCGTTCCAAATGACAGGTCTCGCTTTCAAATCTCACAAGAATTTTCTTTTCATTTCATTGAAATTATAAAAGCTTTAGTTGCAAATATATCAGCCATTAATTAAATTTTTTTAATTAAAATATGGCTCAAATGGACTATAATTAGCATATCAACTATTGTTTTTAGCATGAAATTTTGAAATTATTTGTACATATGACTTGGAAAAACTATAAGAGTGTAAGCAAATCACTATATATTATTTTCATAAAAATGAGGCATTGTTTTCTGAATATTATTAGCATTAAATAAGGATCATAGTAGAGGTAAGACCCCTTATGCTGTATGTAGTATGATATATTGAGATTATTTTTATGACCACTATTTCGTTAGAAAAACATGCTTTCATGCAATTTTAATTGAAGTTAAGTGTACTATGACCTATAGAAAGCTTGATGGGAAGTTAATTTATTATTAAAAAAAAAAGAAATTGGTGTGTCAGATCTGTTTTTATTGTTTTTCTATTTTTATTTGCAAAATTAACCAATTTGTTTCTTAAATAACAGTTTTCATTTCATTTCAAATCATTGTAAAAACACAACAGTAGAATCGTCACTTTTTATCTATTTTTATTTACAAATTATAACAAATTTTGTTGCAAAATATTTATAATTTGTTTCCAAAAGAATTTAGAGACAAGAAAAGAAGAGCTTTTTTTTTTTATCCATTTGGCAAATTATAACAATTTTTGTTGCAAAACTATGAGATATTCTTTCCATAAGAATATATGAACTATTGGTCAATAAGAGTTAGGATACCAATTGTGTTTTTAGCATACAATTTTTTAAATAAATTATACGCAACATTTAAGTGAAAACATAAAAGTGGAAGTTTTATTATTTGTACTTATTTCTCTTTGCAAACTATAACAGGTGTCGTTGCAAAATTATCAGGACTCTTTTCAGAAGAATTTTTTGTATCAAGAAGTGAATCCATGCATGTAACTTAACAAGATTATCAAGACTCTTTTCAAAATTGGCTTTTCTTGGAGTTGGTCAATGCAGATTAGAGGTCTCTTTCGAAAGTTATGGCTCAGCTTCAAGCTTGGTATTCTCCTACTATGCCATGTGTGAGGGATGCAGGTGATTTTTTGGTTGCTGAACATTACAGAAGACATATAAGTGAAAGACTCAGTATATGTCTATGATTACTTACAAAAAGTAATTAATTACTTTCAAAATATTAGTACTTGTTTAAAAAATAACTCTACTCATTTCATTCCTTTTTCTTAACAAGTTGTAAACAATATTTATCTATTTTTTATTTCATAATATAACAATTTTTACATATATGCCACTTGAGATTTACGTAGTAATTAAAATGATGAAGAGGAAACATTTGTCTATCTTAGATTGCAATTATAATATTTATATTGCAAAAATATCATAATTCATAACACTTTCTATTACGGTTTCCATTTGCTCTACTCGTCGCATTAAGTGGAGCTACCAAATAAGTTACAAGTTATGCTGAATCATTCACCAAATTATGAGCAATTTCATCTCACACATTTAAGTTAGCACAATTGAATTTTTATTTGAATAAGATTGTATTCCGAAGCTCTCTAAAAATTCCTCGTCATGTAGCTACGTAAAGTTATTTCTAGGCATCATTTACCTTTTTTTTTTTATTTCCTTTTATTATACTGTACACATTGTCTCAACCCATTTTCCACTCATCTGGTTTTAGTTGAAATAAAAAAGAAGAGAAATAAATGATGGATGATTGACAGAAGATAAAATAGGGACTTCAACTTTTATTCAATGAAAAAATGGCTTTTGTATGATTTTCTTTTCTCTTTAGCCTTCTTGCTGCCTACTTTTTTGCAATTTCCAACAACCTCTTTGCAACTTCCATCCTAGCTATGCGGTCATTTGGCAAATTATCATTACCATTCAGAATATCCATTAGTTCTTCGACATACTCAGCAGAGATGACCTTATGCTCACTGCAAGCTTACTGCCCACCTTTAAATGGATCGAAGTTACTTATCATGGCTAATATAAATTTTTTTGGCATATTTCTACAATTGACCCCAATAAATGAATTAAATCCTATCTCATGAATAAGGTCCTTCAGTTTTGGTCTCTTTCCTAAATCCCTTACAAACCGCATAATTTGTTGTGGAGAAGACCTTGAATCGTAGGTACCCTACAACAACATCATTTAAAAATTAGTCAAATAATTCTTATTTTCTAATGACTACGGTTATTTTATAAACCAAAGCATTAAACTTTCCAACATAACAACATCTAAAAAGTCAGCCTTGTACTTCTATATATTCACGAATCACTGGTGGTCATTATTACAAAATAGCATTAGTAGATGAAAGTTTTATATCAAGCGATTACCTATTCTCAAGATTGCCAGTCAAACATGTTTTCACACTAAATTTGACCAATTGCTTTCCTTCTCACACGAAGTTACATTAGTAAATACATATTGAGTAGATTTTGATCATAAGGAAACAAAATTTGCTTCTTCAAGGGTTAAGGGACTAAAAAATGGCAGATTAACTTTACTACTTGTTTAATAGAATTGTGACAAAGTGCTTAATTTTTCTTCAATATGGCAACTGATATTTATCTTGATACCTGCTTTTCTAGAGAAAGAAGTCTAACTTGATGTCAATAGCTTAACATATATTGGAAACTATCAAAAGGAAAAAAACTTTTTAGAACTAATTCATATAATACAACCTGTGTGTTCTTCTAAAAACGAAAAAATTTGGAGGAGTTGTGCAATAAAGTAGCTTTCGACAAAATAGGCAATCTTGAGGATAAAGTTAAGAGTCAAGCATGTTAATGTCCATTCTAAAGATTGCCTATCCTCAAAATAGTATTAGTAGATAAAAGTTCTATGTTTGGTGATCACCTTAATCTTTACTTATATTCTGACAAATGATTGAAACGAGTATTGTTATTTTGTAAAGAAAATCTGTTGACTTAGAAGGTAACAACGTCTAAAAAGTTAGTCTTTATCTAATGACAATTCACTAATGATCTTCTCAGACAAAAAAAAAAAAGAAAAAGCATCAACATTAATAGACAAAAACATCAGCCTATCCCATTCTTTGCTTTGATTCCACCATATGAGAATAAATGACTACAATTATTTTAGAACCCACAATAGATAACAAATGGTCACAACCTTTTTCTGCTGATGCCAAATAATAACCTCACCTCCGAGTTGACAAAGAAAAGGAAATTCAAATAAAGCTCACAATAAAAATTGCCCTGAAAAGCCGAAATACCCGAAATGAAACCAATAATTCAATTAAAATAACACTCACATGCAATTGCAATAACAGAGGTTGAGACATAATTATACAAAAAAAAAGCCTTACCATACCTTAAAACTTCACTTCCTAGACAAAATCCTTGCTTTCCAAAATTAACCCCTCGATCTCCAATGGGAAAATGAGAGCACTCCATTGATGAAAATTGCAAAACTTTTACCAGACAATGTGCATGAGTATAAAAAATTTACAGTATACTGCACCAACGCAGCTTGTCTTCTTCTTTTCCTCTATTCTTTTCTTTTTTTTTTTTTTTTACAAGCCTCTGTTTTGCAACTAAGATTGTCGACTTCCTCCAAACCAAGCCCTAAGATAAAAGCCTCACGAAATGTTTGTTTTGCCCTTCACAAACCCTAGCAGCTTAAACTTTTTGAATTTGAAATTTTCATTCTTCAGATTTTATTTCACAAGATTCTGCAATTATTATTTTATTCCTATTGCCTTGTGGGCCACCTTATCCACGTCGCCCTGGGAAACTACTGGAACTATTATTTGGCACACGTATGGTCACTCATAAAAAATACCTGCAAATTACAACACAACAATTTTGAAAGTAGTGGAGACAAAGTCACAAAACCAGATATGGTGATTTAAATTATTATGGCATTGATAGGGAAACATGATGGTGCCACATGCTTCTCCAAGAGCCGACGTTCTGTAGTTCTCGTATCTTTTTGTGAATCAAGAATCTGAATTCTGCAAGCATGCAAATTTATGACAATTAAGAACCAATACTCCACTTACAGGATGAGAATATAAACCTACCAACAACACAAATATTGGGTCAAAACACATGAAGTCCGATTAAGATTGGAGAGCAAAACAGATGAAGGGTGAAGCCTTTTTGTTAAGTAGCTATGATTTGTAAAGACATGGCCATTCATATAAGCTGAAACTCACTAGGTGACATGATAGAATGGAATAACTAAGAGCTTCAATCGTAAATTGCCTAAGAGAATGACTGGCCTTCCATTCACAAGCGCTTATAGCACCACTAGTGTCCTGACCCGCTTCTTCAACGATGGACACCTAACAAAAGCAGCTCACCGTTACTCTTTATAAGTCATATCCAAACCTTTGAAAGCAATAATTCCGTACATTAACACACTATTTTCAGTTATGGTTTACAACTTTGTTTAAAATCCATGTCACACATAGAAAAGGACAACTTCTCACTACAAAAAATGGGCTAAACCAATGACGCAGTACTCAACCACACTTGCAATGCTTGAGGTTAAAAAGAGCCTGTGGAAATGGATAACCTATAAATTTGAACCCACAAAGCAGAAACAATTGTAACAATCAACATATATTGTTATTTTGGTTTATTATTTGGGTGAAGCCATGGATAGTGCATTTTCAAACTCAACCGAATGCTGGCAACCCAAAACAAGGGTCCCCTAATTTGCAGCATAAAGAACGTCAGCAATTTCAATCAACATGCATTTTTAATATAACAAATTAATTAAGTTGCATGTGATTCTACACTCTCACGGCTAATCCAATCCACATAACTGTCAATCCCTTTACTGAATTTGAAATATGCTCAAATTCATTGAACGCCTCTTTTGGCTCTCTTAGAAGATGAACATGTTTCTCCAATCCACGTAACCTATCTGAGCACCTTACCATTCTTTCCTTTAGGCTTCGACAATTTCTTGCTGTTGCAAATCCATTTGCAAACTCTTTGTTATATCAACTTTGGTGCTCATGTCTCTAACCTATATGCAAATACATCTATATATATACACACAAATATTGAGTAAGCAGCATATACCTGATATTTTGACTTCTAGGTTCACTTTCGTGCCATCATCTTCAGCTGGATTATTAGGCATCTCTTCATCCACTCTTTGGACGACATCATTATTCACTTCAACATACTGACCTCTCGATGTTTTTGTGAAACTGTCATCTTTTGTAATTCCTGCAGCATTAACAGTTAAGAGGGTTGTCTTTGGACCTTTAAACTACAAATATTTCTGCTTCCACCTTTTTAAAACCTTTTAAAAACATCCATTCGCATTTACTAAAGTGTTTATTGCAATTTCATCGAAGGCTATTAGAAGTAGCATGTCTTAACTTTCATTTGCAACTCTCATGTTCAAATAAACCTCATCAGCTGCACCATATACCTCATCGTCATCTACTACTTGGGGTGGCTCATCATTTATTTCTGGATGACCATCATTTGACCTGCCTTCTACTTCAATGGACCTATTTCTCGAACCATCATTATCTGCAAAAAGTTTGAAAGCCTATTCACAGATTTCTCATTCCCTAACCACTTCTATTGAAACTTATATATTTACTTATCCATACAGAACCAAATTTACTAACTATAATGATCCATCCTCATCATTGAACATTTACATTACAATGTTCAAGCTTCTATTGACAATTTATACATAGTTTTCTATACCATTATATTTGTACAACTATGTTTTTTTTTTCCTTATTTTAATATGATTACTAAGTTTTCACTTACCTCCACTGCCATCATCTTGTTTTAAGGCACCGTCACTCTGCCTTTCAGTGGTTGAAAGTTGTCCTTCCTCATACTACTGGTCTCGAGCATCTTTCACATTTTCACCCCCTGACTTCTGTCCTTCATCATCTTCGTGGTGCCTGCCACCATTCAAACTTTCACCATTTCCATTATCTCTCTCCTTGTCTAGCTCACTTATGTCGTCTTTCACACTTTCAGCATCTGACTTATCTCCTTCAAGAGGGAGATTCGGCCATTTACCTTTTCACCTTGAACGTGACATGGGTTATTCACACCCTGAATCCTCTACCGCTTTCTCTCTCAACATACCTCAACATTGGCGACTTTCGACTTCAACTCTTACGTGTATAGTCTCATATATTTCCCCATCAAATCTGCTGCTAGCTTTAAAAACTCAAGCACCCCTTACAATTCCTATAATAACGACAATATGACTAATCAAAATAATTTTATCACCTACTAAAGATTGAACAATAAACAAACTCATTCAAGCCACATCTGTAGATTCACATATATTATTGTCTCCAAGTCTTGCAACCTCACCTCACTTACATAACTGGATTGAGAAGGAAGCTCAAGGTCTACGACTTTATGCATAGGTCTTAGTTGCTGCTAAAGTCCCTACCAATACACAACCACTTAGTCCTTTCACCTCCATTATTTCTAATAGAAGCTCTTTATCCCAATTTAGCGTATAAATCGTCATGTTCAATATCCCCATACATGTCACACATCATTTCAACTGAAATTTGCATACTCAACCTTCATGTTCACTCTATGTCTAACCCTTGAATTGTTCCAAAACTCCAATGGATGGACTATTGACAGCCACAACTCAAAATTCTTCATGGGAAATCTTTCAAAGTAAAATAACTACACAAGCAACATAACAATTAGCAAAATGGCTACTTAATTAACAATTTAATTGAAACAAAGTTCCAAACGACTAAATTACCATACAAAACTTACTTACTCACTATAAAAAATATGAGACAACCACCAATACTGTGCTTGCACGTATCATCCAAGTGTTTCCGTTCCCCCTTTCTAAGCCTATGTATCTCATCACTTAGCCATTTTAGAACAAACTCACCCTAGGCGTATTGTTTCACCTCCCTAACATCAACTACTGACACATATAACTTTGGGGAAGGGAATTGGGATGGCTTTGGGCATAAAACTGAACCAAGGGTCAAAATCATAAACGCTTTGCTTTAACAGCTCATCTTCAATGCCACAGCTCCTCAATATAAGTCGGAGAACCTCAAAGTTTAGTCTCCCCTTGAAGCTTTTTTGACCACTCATGCGTGCCTTATTTTTGGAATTTGATTCCCTTGCCTTTCTGTCGATAATCAACTTCTCAGCCACTTGACATAATTTTTTGGCAACAATTTTATCATCATTCTTATCAATTGCAATTAGCTTATGTCTGTTTGGAATTCCCATTATTTCTGTAACATCGTTACCTGTCATACTCTTTCGAATTCCACCAGCAACCACGTCACGTGTGTATGGGTCAAAATGCTCCAACAACATGATTATGAAGGACTTTGGCAAGTTGTCGCAGGTCAAGCAAGCCAATGCCTCAAAGCCCATTTCCACTACAAGCTCGTGTATCCGTGATTTTGTCCCCACTTCACTAACAACTCGAATGATTTGCTGTGGATAGCAACGAGAATACAGAGTACCCTGATCCATTATAACACAAGCTACAATTTAGACTCATTCAAACACTACAAACTCAGGTGCGATAAAAACAAAAACTGCAATCTACATATGTCAATTTTATTTTATATTGTCTATTATTGTTATTCAGATCTGTCCATGATTCAAACTCACTCATTTCAAGGTTCATGTTCCTCTAATACCCACCAACATTAATCTCCATAGCTAAATTCCATTTCATAGGAAATTTAACTCTAAATGATATATTTTCTCAGCGGGAATACAAACAACAAAATTAACTATAGTGCAGGCCATCCAAGCAAAAATAAATCATTACCTTATTATATTTTACTTAAGACCAATTAACCTTTCTCATTCAAAATTAACTTTTCTTATCACTTTCCTATTCAATAAGTTACCATCCCTTTCATCGCTTTCTCTTTCGCGTGCTTTACATCCTTTCATTCCTTTGTTGGTGATGCCTTTAGTGTTGCAGGTTCTTTCTTGAATTTTTCCTGCCCATCCTCGCCCAACTCCCTCCATGGCTTGCTAACTTCCAACGCTATTGCTGACTGCAACATCTTTCCCCATCACACTATTACCCATAATACATTAAATATATAACTGCCTTATTAGTTCCTATTATACGTTAACAATTACCCTGGAAAGCTTTGTCGAGCATTTACCCTTCATCGTCAGTTGCTCCTTGTACCATTTCCTACCACAAAATAGTCTCAAACATCAACCATTACATTCCTTCTTATTTCTTGCCTAATATGACATCCTACATTTACAAATCTTCTAACATGAATTACCCAAATTTTTTCCAATGTTGTTTATTGAAAGATGTTGTACCCAGTAATTGCTTTGTGGCGCTATTTAAGTCTTCTTCACAACCTTCGACAGCTTTCTACATACTTCATACTTATGCTCCGTTTCTTCTTCTGAACTGCACAATGCTTGAACCTCCTCACTCCTTCCACATTCGTCTTCTGATTTATTTGGCACGTAATCATCATTAGTACCCATGGTTCTAACACTCTTTACTTTACACAACTACAAGAAATACACCTCCTTTCACTACCCACCAAAATTAATACTACTTCTAAACACAAGATGAAATAGTCTTAACATTTCAAAATCATGCACCTGCTCTTCGATACTATATACACAACCCTAGCCATCTTTTATGTTGTTCACGCAATAATGTTACTTTCACCACAATATAGCGAAAAAACACAAAAAAGAAAACCGAACTTATTACCAAACAGGCCAAATTCAACTTTTCGGAGATGGACTGACCTCACCTGAAATTTCCTATGCCCGCTAGTTTAGAACAACCAAATAGTTCCCTTGGTCCTTTTGGTGATGCTCACCTATAAAGATGTGTACGACTAGGTTTTTAACCGGTCCTCTTCTTCGAGCCAATAGGGCTTCCCTGGAATGGGGATTTTTGGATTCCAATTGATCCATCGTACCTCCAATTATTAGGGTTTTCATTCATCTACGCCACCACTTGCTTAAACCCTATTTTCCATTATAGCTCCTACTCTACACCTCACTGGAATCCTACATTTTGGTTTATTCCACGATTTTCTTTGTCCTTCCTCGGTCGACTACTGAACTTACTGGGCTATTGTTCTTTTTGTTTTTTTTATTTTACCCCCCAAAAAGTATATGTTGTTGCAAAAAGTATGTGTGTTGTTGTAGTATGACCAAATCGTATGACAAATTTGTATGCCCATGTAGCAGTGCCCTAATTTTTAAAGAAGACTGACTTGCTTTTTGCTTTTTTTTTTTTTTTTTTTTAATGATTGATCCAATAATAGTACTAGACTTTATCTCTCACTAAAATCTTTTGATTTTTTTAAAAGACTCCTACCCTTTTGTTGCCAGTAGGGGCACTACCTCTGTCAGCCGGCCACCAGACCCCTTCCCAATTTCAACTTTGGTCCTTTTCTCTTTCCTTTAGTGTCAATCTCTTCCCCCACTCTTCTCTTTCTTTTCTCCCCTACTAGGCCCCCATATCTTTGTTTATGGGGTTTTTTGGTTCGTTTTCAATTAGTCAGGCCTCAATAACACCATCCATGGCTTTCTTGTTGCCAGATCTACATTCCTTGGTAGTTAGCACCTGGTGATTAGCAGTCACTTTTGCTATTTCTGGCGATGGCATCGTCGTTTCAGCCTCTGCCTCTGCCACTGGCACCGTCGTACCAGTTGCCGGCGTTATATTCTCAGTCTCTAGCTCTGCTGTCGCAGTCGTCTTGCCGGCCGCCGATGAGACGATCAGAGTCCACGATGTTGCAAATCGAGCAGGCGCCACCGTAGCCATCTCTCCTGAAACTGTTGCCACCGCCCATGCCTCTCCTGCTGCCACCGATGTTGCCTTGGCCGCTGTTGCCATCACTACAACTGTTAAAGTAGGCATTTGTTGGATTTTGATTTTGAGTTGGGGTGATTAGCCTGTATTTTTATGTTTGTTATTTGACTGTGTTAGAATTCATTCTGGGAGGTATCTAGATGATTTATGTGATTTGTCTGCAGAGATGCGGTTTATGCTATTGTGTGCAGCTTTCATCGATTGGAGTAGATCTGGTTAGTACCTCGAGTCTTCATAGGTCTAGTCACAGTCTAATAGATAGTCCTGGGTTTCGCGCCTACGCTATTAATAGTTATTTTGACCAGATGATGTGTATGTCTTTGTGTCGATTTTTTTCCTACTTCAAGCATGTATTCTCGATGCTTTTACGTCATTTCAATGTTTGTTTCTCGCTGAATACTAATACAATGATTTATTACAGTAAAAAAAAAATAATAGTACCTTCATAAACGGTGGGTTCCACAACTTTGTGAGATTTTCAATCCAAAAAAATTATTATAAACTAAGTTCTGCTATTTGTTACACTGTTTTGCAAAACATTTTTCCCTTTGATGTCATAATTTCCACTAAAATTATTACCCAATTTATAACTATTACAACATTAAAAAAAAAAAAAGCACACACACACACACACTAATTTGTTGATGGGTACAAAATTAAAATATCAAACATACTAATAATGAAAATATATAGCTACTACCATCATTTATATGGTTCATATGACTAAAGAGATTCAAATTTGTGTGAACGATCACGCATTTGAATCCTGCCAGGATCAAGAGGTAAGACTAAACATGCAGCACACCACTTGATGCAAAGAATATTGTGATTATATGGTCATTTTGCAACTCTAGACAAAGAGTTGCAATTTTTCTTCACGGAACTGTAGGGAACCATCTTGTTTTTCCATTTGGCACACCCACCCTCCAACCCTGATTGTCTCCATTGGTTTAAAGGTAAAAGAATGAAGAGCAATTAGACAAATAAGAATAAAGTTAAATTTGGCAAAAATTTATAATACCAATGTGAAAGAAGAAAAAAAAAAGAAAATATAGTCAATCGCAATTTTATAAGAATTAATCAATTAAGAAAAGGTTAAAACAGTCCCATAAGTGGCATTCTCAACATTTTATATTTTAACTTTACATAAAGAGAAAAAAAAATCTTACGAGCACGATTAATTCTTTGGCAAGAAGAATCAAAGAATCCCTTACTGTTTAAGTTATTATCATCATCTAGGGGTCTTGAAACACTGTTAGAAAGGAGTCGTTTATTAGTCTTTCATATCTTCATAAAAGTCTTCTTTAAAAAAATAAAAATAAGTTTTCATAAATTTGAGGGTTTTTTTGAAAAATAACCTCCAAAATCAAGAGAATAAAACCATACATTTTTTTTTCTCACTTATTCAAATCCTATATTGCATATAGATATTATATCACATCCACCTTCCAAGTTTTACTTCTTCCAATTTTTAGATATATAAATATAATTGTTTTCAGCTACCATATATATTGGTATAATTAGCAGAGTATTGGAAAAACGAGCAACTCTTGCAAGAGAGGGAAGCTATACTCAATACATAAAGTATCCCTCGAAGAGAACCGCAGTATCTATGGAATGGTTAAATGCAAGAGAGATATTTGAGGCTGGTGTGCAACTTTTTGGGCAGTTTTGTGTTTGTCCTTTGCACAAACAATGAAAAAAAAAAGGGAATAATTTTGGAGAATGATGCGTATTTTATGTGCATTAATAGAAAGAAATGACAAAATTAGAATTTAGTATTATCTTTAGCTAGTACACATGAAATTATATGTTTATATATAACAATAAAAACAATATATATTTAGAAAAATAAAAATAAAAAATTGTGTATTTAGAATAATAAACATTTATTATTTATAATGTCAACATTATAATTATTTCGTAAGATATTTTAAATAATTTTTTATTTTCTATACTATCAAAATTTTCTTTTTTTTTTGATATAGATAATAATACAGCCATTTTTTTTATTTATCTATCATGTATATGAACAACCAATTTTTCATATAATATTCATACTTGAAAAGTTCTTTTTACTAAAATTGTTGAATTCATATTATTAAAGTTAATTTTATAAGCAAATAAACTTTCAAAAATACATTATGTTTTCATTCCTTTGCTTACAAATAGTTTTTATTATTAATAATTTAATTTATTAAAAATAAGAATACTTTTCAAAAGAATAAGAAAATGATACTAATAACTATCATATGTAATAATATATATATAGAAAATCTAGTACTAATTTAGAAAAATGAAAAAAGTTAACATTGAATAATAAAAATTTTCAAACGCTTAAGAGTTTTAAAGTGCTTATCATTATTATTTTCACACAGACAATAAAATGTTGAGTTGAAAGGGATAAAATTCGTAGTGAGATCCCCAAAAACAAACACACTTTATTATTTTTATTGTACAATAACACACACTACTCACTCTTAGTAACATCTCTCTCTATCTCACTACGCCCTCTCTTTTACTCTCACAACACTCACTAAACACACTTCATTGTATTGTCTCTCTTTCTCACATCAGTCACATCACACACACTTATTTATATTTGCTTGGTTCCACTCACTCGATTGATTGAATTACACAACACACTATCCTATTTATACTAGTTATAAAGTCAGCTAAGATTCTAGACTACCTATGTTGTTGCACACTTGTAGAGATTTCAAGAATATTGAAGTCGGTGAAGAAGCTTCAAGGTTGATCAGTGCATAGTGGAGAGCTTTTAAGAATGGTCTAGAAATGATTTAGTAAGTGGAACTAAATTAGATATTTTTTAAGAACCTTCTTTTCCCTCATAAGCATGGCTTCATTTCTAGAACACTTCACTCTTGTGTTGATCTTCAATTCTTCCCTTCAACACGAGTTTCTTTTCTTGTCATTCTGAGATGCGGGTGAAAATTATCAAGGTTTCCTTTATCGAATATTAAGTTGCACTTCGTATTTTTTAATGGTAAACTATTCTTTTGCTCATAATTGAATGATTCTCAACGATTTGCTCTCTCACTGAGCATGAAGATCTTGATTGGTTGTAGTTATCATTCTTACTGTAAGTTGGGCTTTGGCTACGACTTCTTGATGTAAGACGAACACGAAATTGATGAACAACTCGGGAATCCACCCAAAAAAATAGAAAAAATAATGGGAATCCACTTGTAATTCACGCAGGAATCCACCTGCAAACAAACAAAAGTCACATTCATTCAGAAAACCCAATATCAATTATCAATTCTCATAAGCATACTGAATAAAATTGATATTGGTTCCTATTTATAGAGCTAAAATGAACAAACTAACTAAGAATAAAGTTATAATTAGAACATAACTATAATTAAGAAAATAACTCTAAATAGGATTCTAATAATATAATATCTAACTTAATAAAACATAAAATATATATATATATATATATATATATATATATATATATAATATTTATAAATTCCTGAATAATAGAAATTTTCTTTTTTTGTTTCCCATCGTTCTCCCCTGCTTCAAATAATTTCGTCCTCAAATTTTGAGGTGGGGAGAATGAGAAAGAACTGGCTTCAAACTGGAGAAAATTTGCAGAAAAAAATGGAGGCAGTAGCAACGAAACAAACTACAACAATTCTGTAGAAAAATTAGAAATTAAAACTTCAAAGGAATGACAAAATCAAATTCTTTCGCAATTGTTGCAACCTTGCCAGTCACAACTGGTTTGAAAAAGTCTAGAGAAATAACAACTTCTTCAACATATATATTCTTACTACTCATAAATGGTATGATAGATTCATCAAAGCAACCAAATCAACATCTTGAGGTAAAGACATATCTGTTGTTGTTTCATCAACCATGTGATCAACTTCTTCTAATAGATCAACTTTATTTGAAAATTTTGATGTGCCTATTTCGGGCTCATTTTCAATGAGAAGAAGAAGATTGTGGGATGTCAATTCCAAAACACCAATATGAACTGATTCAGCTGCAAGTTGGATGATCTCACTAAATTTACTGACTAGAACACGTGAGTGATCTTCAACCACACCTTGAGCAACGAGAGTAATAACTAATCTTGTATAACATGAACATCAATCTGTGCATCAATCTCCAACATATCTTGACAAATGGCAGCAACAACATTACTATAATAATTGAAAGATATGCTAAACATTTTCATAGCATGCACCAAGTAAGGTTAAATCTTAAAAGCACAACTTCAAAGGATTCGTTCTCCAAACTTGTAAGAAATAGGATGCATGAACTCTCCCCACACTACATAATAGTGGAAAAAGGAAGTTAGAAGATATATTCTTATTGTTTTCAAGCACATGGATTATAATTTCTTCTATTAGAGTAAAGACTCTCCGTGGATGATAATCTCTTATACTAGTAAGGAAGTGGTGTCAACAATCAATGAATCACAACTAGGATTCATCATCATGTAATAAGACAACATCTTAGCAAAAGTTTCAAGAATCGATATTCTCTTACCATCTTAGTGAGGCTAAGATGCAGTCTTATTACATGATGATGAATCTTACTTTTTCGCTATTATATAGTGTGGGGAGAGTTCATGCATCCTATTTCTTACTAACCGATATACCTTACACTGACGACAAATAAATTTTTTTATTTTTTACTCTGAAAATAGACCGAAGGAACACATGTTTGGTTGACATTTTTTTAAAAAAATTAAACTGAAAACTGAATGGCTTAAAATAATAATAAAAGAGTAGAAAAAGATGAACAAATTGACAGCTATGGTAGCTTCGACGAGATCTCCAACAGACTGTAGGACGTGTCACCAGCAGGGTCAGTAGAGCAGAAGGAGGCGACACTACCTGTGAATTCTGAATGATGAGATTACATAAAGGATGATGCGACGGGTTGAACAATGAAGCAACAAAGAAGCCGATGACACCAAGGCTCCAGCGAGAGGAACGATAGGCTCTTACAAGGCCAAAGAAACGCCGGCGAGGTCTGGTGAGGGTGAACAGAGGTTAGGCAAGCACTGGTGAGGTCAGGGGAGGCCTAAACAAGGAAGAACATCGATCAAAATAGCAGCCTGTGGAAAAAAGATTGACAAACATTGACGGTGAGGCTTCCGACTGACGTGCTGATGTTTGGGAAGGGTCTATCAAAGTTCAAAAGGTCTTTTTAGGCTGGTTTTGGTAGACAGCAGCAAACTGTAGTGCAGTTGAGAGGCGGCAATGCATGGGTTACCTAGTGACTTTGGGCAACTTTTTTAGGTGGTTTCCAGCCAGCAATCAGTGCATGGAGATTGAATTGGGGTGGATCAGGGAATGGTGAGTTTGGGGAGTTGGTTTTTGGGTGTCGTCGATGATGGGCGGCGACGGCATACAGCAATGGTGGTAGTTCTTTGGTGAACTATGGAGGCTGTTTAAAAACTGGGTGGGTTTTTTTGTGATTTTTTGATGGTTTTTGAGTATTTTGGGGGAAAACAAGGTTAGATTTCGATGTAGGAACACAATTTGGAAGCTCTTGCGTATAGCTTATAGATAATAAACGGCTTGGATCAAGATTTACTCTGATACCAAACTGATGTAAGACGAACACGAAATTGACGAACAACTCAAGAATCCACCTGAAAAATAGAAAAATAATGGGAATCCATCCGTAATTCACGCAGGAATCCACCCGCAAACAAACGAAAATTGCGTTTGTTCAAAAAGATCAATATCAATTATCAATTCTCATATGTAGACTGAATAATAAAACTGATATTGGTTCCTATTTATAGAGCTAGACTAAACTAACTAATTAGGAATAAAATTCCAATTACAAAATAACAGTAAATAGGATTCTAAATGATATAATATCTAACTTAATAAAATATAATTATAAATATAAAATATTAACAAATTCCGGAATAATAGGAATCTTCTTAATTTGTTCTCCATCACTTCTACCATGCCAAAAAGAGCGTGATCTTACAGGTGATCGAGAATAACTTTGACCACATCTTCATTTCTCGGAATTATTCTTGTAGTCTCGACAATCTCTAGCCTAATGTCCATCTCTACCACAATTGAAATAGTACCCCATCCTTTTGTTTGTGTACTCTTGTCTTGCCATGAACTGACTCTTATTAAGTAATGTCCCAGTATAGTGCACTTAAGCTTTATCATTGGGTGTGGTAGTCTTCCATCTACGACATATTTTGAGGAGCTTCTTCTTCAGCCCATTTTAATCGGTTTCCTACCTTCTTGTTTGTTATTGATTACTTATTTTATATTATTCTCTCCGAAGTGTATCTCTCTCATTTGTAAAAGGATACTTCTTTCTTTCAGAAGATTTTCTCTTCAAATCCTCAATTATAGCTTTCAAATGATTATTTTCGTTCATTAATCTTCTAATCTTCATCTATGTCTAACTTAGGTTACTTTGCAACACTTTCATTTCTAGCTTCAACTTGTCCAAATCAAGTATATAGTCAACGACATCAGATGCACCAAATCCTTCTATTGATTGTTTGGTGGTAGAATAATTACATGTTACTTCAGCACAAGCTACAAAGCTTTCTTCTAAGGCCTTCACTAGTTGCCATCTTATGTTCCGTCTTGCTACTTTGTCCATTAACCTCATCAACGAAGTCATCATCCACGAGAAGACTACCCTCAACTTTATCTACTATTGTAGTATTCAAAACAACTTCTCCTTATTGGTGCCAACTCTCGATTCCACTATTTGAAACGTTTATGGCAATTTCTTTTACCGCCAAATGATACTTGCAAGTCTCATTGATCTTCAGTGCAACATGTCTCCAAATTTTTGTTAGACCTTACAACGTTTCCTTGCACTCTCTACTTCTTGAACTAGCACACTCTTACATAGTTTCCTCTCTTTCTACAATTGTAGCACTCGATGTTTTGCCTCTTTGAATCTTTATTCTGTTGCCAATCTTGATTTCGATGCATTTAAACTCCCTTTGATTGGGTACTCCTCTCTTGTTGTCGTGTTGACTCCTCTTCTTCGTTATTTTTTAATTTTGTAAGCTTTTTGGGTTTGTGACGCCACTTTTTTTTAACCAGTAAAAGAGCTTCTTTTTCTTCTTTTATTTGCACTCCGACCATTTGTTTCGCCAAGGTTTTTTCATCCATGAGTAAATTTTTTAGTTTCTCAATTGAAGTTTGGGTGCACCAACCTTGTCCTGTTAAAGTAAAGCCTCTATATTATGGCTGCAAATGGTCCAAACAATGGCAAAAAAGAGACTTGTCAACACTTTTTTTAAGTCATTTTATTTTTTCTTTTTAAATAAAATATAAACAAAAATATACTTTCAAATAAATATGGCAAACTCACTATGATAAACTTGTGCATTGCATGGGTCAAATATTAGTTATTAGTATGTTATAATTACAAAAGCAATTGTTTTTGAGTAATTCTTTAAGCTGGAAATGCTTATGTTATTTACAATTACCTAGTGATTAATCATTATCGATAATATTGTATAATGAAATAAATATAAAAATGATCTAACTAATTAATTATTATTGAAAATTTTATATGATAAAATAAAATTAAAAAATGTGATATTGCATATTTTTATTTCGAATTATTCAATTTAGTTTATTATTATTTTACGGTAAGTTCAAAATTTCCTAAAAATTTAAATGTAAAATCTATAAATACTAATAAATCTAGTTTTATATAATATAAAAATAATTTACATAAACATCTGTTATATCACTATAAATCTTTTTTTTTATATTACACAAAATATTATTTATATAATATAAACTATATTGTATGTAATATAAAATTATTTTTTTTCTAATAAATCTATAATCATAGGTTTTGTCACAAATAAACATGAGTCCCATTACATGGCCATAAACATTTTTCCAATGAATATTTCCAAAAATGATGGGCCAAACGCTCTTACAGTCATAACTTCACAAGTCATTTAAGGGGTTGTTTGGTTTTGTATTACTATTGTTGCTATTGCTGGTTTGAAAAGTGGGAATTGTTGTGTTTGGTTAAATTTTCAAAGGTTGCCAATTGCTAATAAATGACTTGAAAAGTGGCTGATTGAAAAAACAAGTGTAAGTTACGTTTTGTTTTCATCAGTAGCTAATAAAAGTTAACATTACACAATTAACCTTAATGAATAATGGGTGATGACATGTCCTGCACAATACAAAATCATACCTCTACGACTTGTCACTTTGTACATAATTACAATACTACCTTATGCTTGTGAAACAGACGGGACAATTAGCTGAGCATTATTTTTTCAGCTTTTTTCATGTAAAAGTAATAAAGTATTATTATTTTATTTGTAAATATTAATTAATAAAATAAAAACAATATTGTGTTGATAAATAGACATGACTTCTCTTTTTTTTTTGTCTTTTTTCCTTTTTATTTTTATTGTGTAAATAGTAACTTATAAAAAAAATATATTTTTTTTGATACTATATTTCTAATAAAGAGAATATTTGTAAAAATAATATTTTTTATTATAAATTTTAATTCACTTTCAAGTCAAACATTTGATAAATTCTTACTTATAAATATATAAGATTCATTTTTATAAAATTAGTTTAAATAAATTTAAAGATAAAAAAGGATTATAATAAAATAGAATTTGAATGTCTAAAATGGTCATTTTATTCTTTAATCAGTAACAGCTAATATTAATTTAACTAAACATTAATAATTTCATTTTATTCTCCGCAACAACAAAAGGTAATAGCAATCAGTAATAATAATAACAATAAAAAATTAGCAATAACAATTACCAACAGTAAAATCAAACACCCCTAAGAATCACAACTGCCTAGCGAACCCCACAAAACCACTACTCACTCTCAAAAACTAATCTTCCACTTCTAATCAAAGCTTCAACGGTGGTTGCACATTCAACGGACACATGAAGCTTCTTGTTTGTGGCTATGATCAACATGGGTCAGTATAGATTTCCCCACATTGTCAAGCTCATTTTTGTGTGAAGAAAGATGAAGTCAAATTCCCTGATGTGATGGGGTGTGCAATTATTTGTGTTGCTTATAGCCAAGATGTTGCTACTGCTGCAATTTGAGCATACAGGAACACTATCTCTACCAATTCAATTCCTGTATTTTGTAGAGGTACATTTTTTTGTATGTTCTTTCAGTTTTAGTTTCAGTTTCTTCAACCACCATTAATTAATGCCTAAAATTTGTATCATTGACACATAAAAAATTATTTACTTACAATGTTGAAGGCGAGATTGAGACTCAATTTCGCGCTTTTGCATTTGTAAGAATCTCAAATTTGGTATTCTCGCTTAAAAAATTCAGCGATTGGGTCATTAACAAGCATAGTCCAATTAGTTCCCATTGTCCCAATTGCTAAAAGGGATTTTTTTTTTTGTGTTCTATTGTTTCTTTCTTTCATTTTCTTTTTTGATAAATGGAGGAAATTTACAACAAAGAATTTAGTGGGCATTGCACAATGTCTAGCATTTTTGGTTCAGATACACAATTACATCTATTTGTTGCTTAATAACTCCTTGTTTTTGTGATGGATCAACAACCTGATTTGCCAATCTTGAAACATTTTGAATATAATTCTACACAGCAATAACTGTGTTATGGTTACTGTCATTCTAGGAATTGCTATAATTGTTGGGAGAGGGGCAACAAAGTCAAATATCCCAGAAAGCCTCTCCCACTCGCTTGAACTTGTGAGGAACCGTTTGAATAACAAATATGGCAAATAAGCAATCACAAAAGAGAATACACCAAATATTTACGTAGAAAACCCCTCCAAATCAAAGGGTAAAAACCACGAGATATTTCAGTCCAGAAACCAACTCCACTATAATCAGTAAATGAGTTTTACAAGAGGTACACAACCTCAAACACATCAAACAAATCAAATAACCTTGATTTGTAATAATTGAGAAGGCTCCAAGACAGACTAGCCATGTTCTGTCAACAATAACCCAAGATGCAGCCCTTAAAAAAACAATCTAATCGTACAAACTGAACTTCCAAATGTCCCCTATCAGCTAAGCAAATGTTAGCTCAATTGGACCACAGATGGTTATTTATCAACACGGTTTCACCAAAACCGTCACAAACAAGAGAATAGAATAATTCCAGAAATTCAAGTTGCAAGTTTGACCTAAAAACCTGCCGTGTAAAACTCCAAACAACAATTCAACCATCCATAGTCAAGATATATGTGTCCCCTACATACTGACCAAAAATCAGCTTAATTGGACCACAAATCGCCTTCCAATTGCAAGTTTGATCAAAACTGCAAGCAAAAAAATTGTCCAAAATGCAGACCCATGAAAACTGATAAAAACGCAAACTTACAGTCAACAAAATCCGATCTTCGCCATTCAAAACCAAGTATTATTTGTCCTTTATCAACCTACCAAATTTCAGGTTGGTCGAACTGCGACTCTCCTTCTGATTATGAGGTCAAAAATGATTGTCTCAAGTAGGAAAGATTTCCAGCAGCCACAACTCTCTCTTTTCTCTCTATTATGTAGCATCTCTCTCTCAAATTAGATTTTCCAGCGACCTAAACATATATTTATACACTAATTAAGAATTTTGGGCTATGGAACAAAATACCCCTTATTGGGCTACACCAAAACCTAACTTGAGCTTTCTCTACATAGGAAGGGACCTAAGACTCAATAATTCTCCCCTCCAAACTATGTGGAGGTAATGGCCCTTCTGGCCATTAAAGGACATAATTCAGACTCAAAACTTAATGTTCAGAAGTAGTCTTCATGTAGCCATGCTCCCTCAAAAAAGACTCAAAACTTCCTATACTATTGTATTAACTCTTGTTTCAAACCATACAAACATTTCTTTACCTCATCATTATGACCTCAAACCAATGCTACTTGTGTTCACTTTCACCTTCTTTATAAGTCTTTGGTTCTCTCCCCCCAGTAAGCAACACATATGTATAAAGAAAGTACCAAGTAGAAAGCACTGGAATTCTACTAGATCTACAGGTGGAGCTACAAGCAGATGATCTTTTATGGTAGCATCAATATCACCTGCACCCTACATATTGCCATAATCTTGGTGAACATTCTCATCATGTTCCTAAATATCATCCTGAACATCAACTGGATCAAATAAAGGTGTTTAAGTAACTGATCAATATCAACCAAGCTATCTATATCCTGGGAAGCTGCCTTCTCAATGTCTTTAATAGTGTGATCTTCAAAGAACACAACATTTCTATTTGTAATAAGCTTCTTTTCAACTGGATCATACAATCGATACCCAAAGTCATCTTCACCATAACCAACAAAGACACATTGCCGAGTCTTCACATCTGACTTTGCTTGTTCATTTTTAGGGAGATAAACAAAAGCCCTTCAGCTAAAGACCTGTAAATGATTATAAGAGACTCATTGTTAAACCAAACTCTATTTAGAACATCACCATGCAAAGAAACACTGGGAGACAAGTTGATCACATGTGTCACTGTACTCAAGGCTTCACCCTAAAAGGATCTAGGCAGCTCCGCATCTGAGAATAAACATCTAACCCTCTCAATCAATGTTTTATTCATCCTTTCAACTAAGCCATTCAAGTGTGCTATCTTGGGAAGTGTTCTCTATTGTCGAATCCCATGAGCCCAACAATAATCATCAAATAGGCCACTATACTCACCACCATTATCAGTACAAACATATTCCAGCTTCTTTCCAATCTGTCTCTCAACTAAGGCGTGAAATTGCTTGAAAACATCAAAGATATGATCCTTAGTCTTCAAAGCATGAACCCAAGTCTTCTTAGAGTGATCGTTAATAAAAGTCACAAAATAAAGAGCACCACTAAGTAAGCGTACCTTCAAAGGACCACAAATATCCGAATACACCAACTCAAACAACTTTGACTTTCTACATGGCGGGTGACTCCTAAATGTGACTATACTCTGTTACCCAGCCAACTAATGAAAACACTTCTTCAAAATTGCACTTGTCGAACCTGAAAGCTAGGTTTTCCTTGCCAAGCTATTTATGCATTTTTCACTCATGTGGCTAAGTTGCTTTTGCCACAATTCAGTGGATTTTGCATTCTCTACTACATTCACAACATCTTAAAGATAGAAGCTTTCATTATATATAAATTGGAGCATTTCTACCACGAGCCACAACCAAAGAGCCTTTAGTAAGCTTCCACTGACCACCTCTAAAGGTACTGCAATAACCTTTATCATCAAATATGCTTAATGAAATCAAATGCAAACAAAAATTTGGTATATGTCTAACATCCCTCAATGTTAGCTGAGCTCCACTGCTAGTTTTCAAGTAAACAACACCAATGCCAACGATTCCTACTAAGTCATTATTACCCATCTTCAACACCCCATAATTGCTATGTGTATATGCTTTAAAAATAACTCTTTGTAAGATGTAAAATGAATTGAGGTACCACAATCGGTCACCCAATCTGTGTCATAAAATGTCAAATTGATCAAATCTCTGTCACAGATAATAATGAGGTTATCTGCACCAAAAGTAGATGTGGTAGCAACACAATCATTACCCTCATTCTTTTTCTCATTCTTATCACTATCATATGTGTTTTCTCTTTGACCGGGTGAAATCCTACAAGCGTACAGGGCCGATCGTAGTAATAAAATCCTGGTGAATGCTTCAGGTGTCGAACCCAAAGGAACAGAGGATAATCGTAATTTATGTTGCTTGAGCAGAAAATTGATGTTGCGAAAATTATAAAAAGAAAATAAATACTATTAAATTAAGAAAATTAAATTAATTAAACAAAACTAATGACACCATATAGATGGTTCAAGAATAAGATTACTAGGGGTATGGGCTTTCACCTAGAAGGAATTGAACTATATGAAATTTTGGTGGACAATTGAACTAAATGTCAATTCTTCTTACTTGGTTAGTGTTCTTTGTCAAGCAACCCTAACCATATTCAATCTAATTGTGATCTTCTCTCGAACTCACACAAATCAGATTAAACTTATTAAGAACAGAGAATTTTTATTAACATCATATGAATTTATCTCATCTCTGACTCAAAATTCATATGTTTATCTATTTAGTGCACAACTCGTGTCTCATCTATCGATTTCAACACAAATCCTATGGCTACTTTCATGGTGATAAAGCACAAAAGCATATTTAAGAGCAAAATAGATAAATCAATTCCAGTTCTCAACATGAAATTGCAATATAATCCAAAGAACTATAAAATATCCACAAAAATTGTATAATCCAACCCTAAACTAGGTTACATCCCTTTCACCCTAGTTAGGATTTTAGCCACTCATGCTAAAAACTGAAAATAAATAAATAATAAACATCAAGAGTTCAAAAGAGAAAGAAGAAACGAGAAAGAATTGAAAAACTCGTTTCCGACGTCTTCGTGTTCCTTCCTTATGCTCCTCTCCTCTTTGGTCTCTACGCTTCTCTTTGTATCGTCTTTCTATTCAAAAGAGTAGCCTCCAAAAGTCCTCTAAGTTTGCTGTAACTTCAGTATTTATAGTCCCCTCAAATAAGCCCTAAAGGGTCCAAATTCGAGTCGGAAAAGGATTTATAAATTTTTTAGACAGTTTTGACCCTGTATCTACGGACCCAAATTTCAACCCCTTCCACGTAGAATCCGAAGTTCGTCAAAACAGAAAAGTTGTAGCTTTATCTCTTAGCTTCGATTTGGCTTAAGAATCATCTGATTCGGACTTGTATGGAGGAAGTTATGGGTAAAATACCAAGCAGTGCGCAAAGCTGTGAAATTCTACCCGAACCGACCACATATTAACTTTCCAACCAAACTTTTGGTTCGGTTCTTTGGTGCTCGGCTTGTTTCTACTCCTTCAAACCCGATAGGTTCCTTTTTCCAAGCGTCAAATATTTCGATTATGTCCAATTGTCCTACAAAGCATAAAAGAAACAACCGAAGTAGAATTTACCACAATTCACAATATTTACATAGTTAAACTATCCAAATATATATAAAAAATTATGCATAAACCTATGTAAATATTGAACCTATCAAATTCCCCACACTTGAACTATTGCTTGTCCTCAAGCAATCACTCCATACTCCATATATAGCAAGCAAGAGAGAAGAGTGTCGATATTCACCAGAATTTCTCTTAGTCAAAATCTCGAAAAGAGATGCCTCATTAACACATAGTAACGTCAATCAAAGAGCATATGAAATATATTGCTAACCATGCACAACAATTAATCTCATCAGTCCTCACATAACAAAGTCAAGAAAATGTGAGTGTGTGCCCACCCTCTTATTAATCAATAGAAAATACATAGTGACAGTTATGTAAAATCTAATTAAATAAACCTATATTTAAGTCCCATAAGCTCACCTCTCTCTACTATAATGGACATACACGTCAAGAATCAATAAGACTTGATTTTTTTTTTTTAAGAGGCTTCAAAGTCTTCTCTAAATGCTAGTCTGCTTTTTGACACGAATACCATCACGCTTTGTTATTTTTTTATTTATTTATTTTAGTTTTAAATTTTATTTATTTAGCATTTGTTTGTTTTTGCTTAGTTACTTGCTTATATATTCTCGTGATTGCAGGTAGTTTATGCAATTGCGAGCGTCTAAAAGTGATAATCTCCTTCCGTTGAACCGTGAGATTGAAAACCTTTGTCAGCAAAACCGGGCATTAAAGCGAGCTGAGATGGCTGAAAGAGTGGGTGACAGGGATGGTCAGGTGATAGAAGATCAAACACTCAACAATGGGCAAGAGATGAGGGAGCATGCTAGAATTAGCATGAAGGACATTCAAAGGCCTGTGATTGGTCATTCACCATCTTGCATCAGGCTGAGTACAGCAGCTCATAACTACGAGCTTAAGACCATGTTCTATAACATGCTACCATCGTTTCATGGTCTACCGAGTGAAGACCCTCTTACTTTCCTTAGGGATTTCTACAGTACTATCGAGACCTTTTCTCCAGGGAGGTGCTCAGCAGATGAATTAAGGATGAGGTGTTTTCCTTACACCCTGAAGGATAAGGCAAGGACATGGCTGATCAACCTACCAGAGGAATCACTTAATACCTGGGAGCAGATTTATGATAAATTTATGCTCAAGTTTTACTCCCCGCAGAAGACTGCAGAGCTTCGGAATAAAATCTGTTCCTTCTCACAAATGGATGCTGAGCCCTTTCACGAGGCATGGGAGCGATTCAAAATGCTTCTAGTGCAATGCCCACATCACCAATTCTCCAAGCCTCTTCAGATGCAGTTCTTTTATGATGGTCTCATCACTAATTCTAAGATGTTAGTGGACTCAGCAGCTAGAGGATATGTTGGTAATAAGTCAGTAGACGAGCTTTATGACATATATGAGTTGCTAGCAGATAACTCCCAACAGAAAGCTTTCAGAGAGCATAAAGCTGGAGTTTATGAGCTAACTTCACAAACAAATGTGGTATCAAAAATCGATGATATGACACGACAAGTGAAGTTACTGGTGAGCAAAGACTCAATGCATAAGGAACAATGCTCGTACTGTGGACGATTTGGACACAATGAAAATGCTTGCATGAGTATTGATTCTGGAAATTCCTTTCAAGACATCAATTATGCTGGAGCCTATGCAGGAAACAAGCAACGGATTGATCCATATTCTAGTACATATAACCCGGGATGGCGCAACCATCCAAATTTTGGGTGGAAAGAGCAGGGTAATGCAAGGCCAATAGTAACACTAGGGTTTCAGCAACCGAGAACTCAATTTCAAGGTCAACCATCTCAACCTCAAGAGAAGAAGCCACAGATCGAAGACATGTTTATGCAGTATATGTCAAAGATGGATGAGAGGATGTCACAGCAAGATGCTGAGATGAAGAAGTTGAACTTGAAGATTGACCAAGTTGCATCCACCCAGCAAGCTTCTATTCACACTTTGGAAGTGTAGATGGGTCAGCTAGCAAAAGTAGTTTCAAGTAGGAGTCAAGGCCAACTCCCTAGCAATACTGAGGTGAACCCAAAAGAGAATGCCTTGGCTATTACCTTGAGAAGTGGGAAGGTGGTAAAAAATCCCATTGATGCTCAGCACAAACAAAAGTCCATCGAGAAAGGTCACGAAGAAGAGGAATCTGTGCCTGAAAAAGTTAATGATAATGGAAAGGGAGGGCAGGACGACAATGAAGAGTTAGTTCCAACCATTCCTCCCCCACAAGTCAAGCCATATGTCCCGCCAATTCCATTCCCCAACAGGCTAAAGAAGAAGAATGATGACAGGAATTTCCTCAAATTTCTTGGATATGTTCAAAAAGATCCACATTAATATCCCCTTTGCAGAAGAAATTGCATAGATGCCTTCATATGCAAAGTTCCTGAAAGAGATTATATCAAGCAAAAGGAGACTTGAAGAGAACGCCACAGTTTCTTTAACTGAGGAGTGTAGTGCTATTCTTCAGAATAAGCTACCTCCAAAGTTAAAAGACCTAGGGAGTTTTACTATCCCTTACACCATTGGTAGTTTAGGTATTGAACGATGTTTATGTGATTTAGGTGCAAGTATTAACTTAATGCCTTTATCTCTTTTCAGGAGACTCGAGATAGGAGAATTGGAGCGAACATCAGTGTCTTTACAGTTAGCTGATCGATCTATCAAGTATCCCTATGGAAAGATAGAGGATGTGTTGGTTAAAGTGGGAAAGTTCTACTTCCCTGCTGATTTTCTATTGCTAGAAATGGAGGAGGATGTTGACATCCCAATAATCCTAGGAAGGTCATTCCTAGCAACTGGTGGAGCCGTTATTGATGCGAAGCAAAGGAAACTTACAATGCATGTGGACAACGAAAAGCAAGAGTTTAATGTCTTCAAACCATGAAGTATCCTCAGCATGGAGACTCTTGTTTCAGAATGGAGATTTTGAATCATATTAAAGAGATAGCCTACCAAGTAGAGAATTTCAAAGAACCTCTTGAGGCATGTCTCACTAAGAGCATTGCTGAGGAGAATGAGGATCCATATGGCATGGAATGTGTCATGCGATTGGAAGGCGATGGATTCTTACCAATAAGAACAAGAGCAGTATTTGAAGAGCTGGGAGAGGCCAAGCCTAGGCCTTTACCATCAATTGTGAAACTGCCCCAGCTTGAGTTGAAGGAGCTACCTAGTCACTTGCGGTATGCATTTTTGGGAGACTCAAGTACTCTGCCTGTGATTATTTCAGCTGCTTTGAGCAAAACAGAGGAAGAAAGGTTACTACGAGTGTTGAGGGAGCATAGGATGGCTTTAGCTTGGACTATTGCTGATATCAAAGGCATTAGTCCTTCTTTTTGCACACATACAATCTTGATGGAGGAAAATCATAGACCATGTGTCCAACACCAGAGGTGACTTAACCCCCATATGAAAGAGGTTATCCGATCTGAGGTTTTGAAGCTACTCGATGCAGGGATCATTTATCCAATCTCAGACAGTTCATGGGTGAGTCCAGTACAAGTAGTTCCAAAGACAGGAGGCATGACAGTCGTAAAGAATGATAAGGATGAGTTGATTCCTACAAGAACTATCACAGGATTGAGAGTTTCCATAGATTACAGAAAGCTAAATGCAACCACTCGGAAAGACCATTTTCCTTTGCCTTTTATTGACCAGATGTTAGAGAGACTGGCAGGTCATTCTTTCTATTGCTTTCTTGATGGATATTCTGGCTATAACCAGATCCCTATTGCTCCAGAGGACCAGGAAAAGACAACATTCACTTGTCCTTATGGTAACTTTGCGTATAGGCGAATGCCCTTCGGGCTTTATAATGCACCGGCTACTTTCCAAAGGTGTATGATGGCAATTTTTTCTAACATGGTAGAGAGTATTATTGAAATATTCATGGATGACTTCTCTGTTTTTGGGGCTTCTTTTGAGGCATGTTTGAAGAATTTGGCACTAGTCCTAAAGCGGTGTGAAGAGACCAACTTAGTCTTAAATTGGGAAAAATGTCACTTTATGGTTCAGGAGGGTATCGTCCTAGGGCATCGAATCTCAAAGAAGGGTGTAGAGGTGGACAGAGCAAAGATTGAAGTTATTGAGAGATTACCTCCACCAAGTTCAATTCGGGCTGTGCGAAGCTTCCTCGGACATGCAGGCTTCTACCGAAGGTTTATTAGAGATTTCTCGAAGATTACCAAGCCACTCTGTGCACTTTTAGTCAAGGATATTCCCTTTAACTTTGATGATGAATGTTTGAAGGCATTTAACCATTTGAAGAAGGAGCTAACATCGGCACCTATTATGGCAGCACCAGATTGGAATTTACCTTTCGAGCTGATGTGTGACGCTAGTGACTATGCAGTAGGAGTTGTCTTGGGACAACGGAGAGAGAAGCGGTTACATGTGATATACTACGCTAGTAGGATATTTAGTGACGCCCACATGAATTATGCAACAACAGAGAAGGAACTGTTGGAGATAGTTTATGCCTTTGAGAAATTCCGTGCTTATCTTGTTGGTTCCAAGGTCATCGTGTATACAGATCACTCCGCCATCAAATACCTACTATCAAAGAAGGATGCCGAACCTAGGCTAATCCAATGGATCTTATTGCTTCAGGAGTTTGATTTGGAGATCCGGGATAAGAAGGGTACAGAGAACTTAGTAGCATACCATCTTTCAAGACTAGAGCAGGCTGAGCAGCAAGAGAAAATGCCAATTGATGATCGTTTTCCAGATGAGTTTTTGTGGCTCGTGCAAAGTAAAGATCCCTGGTATGCAGATTATATTAATTACTTAGCTAGTAACATTATTCCTCCTGATTTTTCTCATCATCAGAGGAAGAAATTTCTCTCAGATATCAAATATTTTATGTGGGAGGAACCGTTGCTTTTTAAGAATTGTGCAGATGGAATTATTCGAAGATGTGTACCAGAGAATGAGATGGACGCCATTCTAACTCATTGTCATACATTACCCTGTCGAGGCCATTTTGGGGTTGAACAGACAGTAGCTAAAGTGATTCAGTCTGGATTCTATTGGCCTACAATTTTTAAGGATGCAAGGACTTTCCTGATGGCTTATGACAGGTGCCAACGGACTGGTAATATTGATAAGCGTCACGAGATGCCCCAGACAGGTATTCAAGAGATTGAGTTATTTGATGTATAGGGGTTGGACTTCATGGGACCGTTTCCACCATCTCATGGTAATCTTTATATCCTAGTAGTTGTGGATTATGTGTCCACGTGGGTTGAAGCTGTAGCATTACCCAACAGCACTGCCAAGGTGGTTGTGAAGTTTGTAAAGAAGAACATCTTCTCACGTTTTGGAGTGCCGAGGGTGGTCATAAGTGACAATGGAGTCCACTTTGAGAATAAGGACTTCGAGGGTCTCTTGAGCAAATATGGGTGTCAATTCAGAACTAGTACTCCATATCATCCACAAATGAGTGGCCAAGTGGAAATTTCCAACAGAGAGATCAAGTCCATTCTAGAGAAGACCGTCAACTCTTCAAGGAAGGATTGGGCTATCAAGCTAGATGATGCTTTGTGGGCCTATAGAACAGCTTACAAAATACCGTTGGGAATGTCCCCATATCGGTTAATCTTTGGCAAGCCTTGCCATTTACCTGTGGAGCTGGAGCATCATGCTTATTGGGCTGTGAAAACACTCAATTATGACTTGAAGTCTGCTGGCGAAAAGAGACTTCTTTAACTCAATGAACTTGAAGAGATTTGCAGGGATTCATATGAGAATGCTCGGATTTATAAGGAGCGCACCAAGGCTTGGCATGACAAGCACATACAACGAAGGGAGTTCAAAGAAGGACAAAAGGTGTTGCTATTCAACTCTAGACTTCGATTTTTTTCCTGGCAAACTGAAGTCTAGATGGTCGGGTCCTTTTGAGGTATCTAAGGTATTCCCGTATGGAGCAGTTGAGATTCAAGGCGAGGACTAGAAAAAGTTTACTGTCAACGGGCAACGACTAAAGCTATACTTTGGACATGATGGAGTGGCAGAAGTTCATTCCATTGTTTGGCTTGATTGAGTGATTCAGCGTATCTCTGTCTAGCTATAGGCGTTAAATATAGCGCTTGTTGGGAGGCAACCCAATGTTTATTTTGTTATTTACTTAGTTTAATTTGATTGATCAATTTAAGTGAGTTGGTTTTCTTTTCGTGTGATTGTAGGAACTTGAGAAGGAAAAGCATATTCATTGCGAAGCAATGGATTATGAGCACTTCGATTTAGGGAGAAATTCTTACGCTTTTGTGTGACACTCATATTTGATGCATTGCTATGATTTATCTTAAGTGTGGGGGTGCATGAGTAGAACAAGAATTCTTTTTTTTTTTTTTGAGTATGTATGTGATGAATTGAATGTTTATTTATCTATATCTATATATACTCAAAGGGGATCTGTGGTGGAAGCGTAAGGTCCCGGGGGCGAAGCCCCCGCGGTACGGAGAGTTTAGGATAAAAGGGGCATGTTATCTTTTACTTGAAGGGTGCATAATTTGACTTTATTGTGTCGAGGCTTGTTGGACCGTGCAGAGAGGACTGACCTGGTCTGGTCATGGATCGGACAAGGTCCGGTTGTATGCTGTAACTTGTGAAGGGGACTGTCCTGGTCCGGTCCCATTCTGTCTGCGAAGCAGCACTGGACCGGACCTGGTCTAGGTCCAGACTAGGTCCGGTCCCATTCTGACCCAACACACATAAAAAAAATAAAAAGTGTTTTAAACCCTAAGAGTAGCCTCCCACAAGCGCTCCCACGCATTCTTTAGCTTTTTCTTCTCTTCGGTCTCCTATTCTCCCACGTCTTTTTTAGCTTCTTCTTCTTCTACTTCTTCTTTTACTTAACTCCTTACATACCCAAAACCTCCATCCATTCATCCTCCCTCTACTCAAATCCTAACTTTCTTTCACCAATCTCTTCTCTTCTTCTCCTATATTCAAAACTCAAGCATCCATTATCCCTCAAGTTTCTACCATTCTTCTTTCCTCCACCCATCTTTCTCTTAAGGCCCTCTAGTTTTATTTTTCCTAAGCTTTTGGTTTTTTCTTCTTCTTGGAGGGAGTTCTACCTTGGGTATAAGGTTTGTAATTGCTACCCATATTCTTTAGTAAAGGAAACTATGATAAAGTTCTTATTTTGTGCTTTTCTTTCAATTTATGACTTGATTGTTGTTCATAATCCTTGGATACTTGAATTTGATCCTTGGGTATTGTTTATTTGGCTACAATTTATGGTGGGTGTTGTTAATTATTGGCATTTATGCTTGAATGATGCTCAATTTTGAAATTGATGATTGGGTTCTGATTACTTGGTTGAAATCTTTGAGATTGTGAATTTTAATGGGTATATTGGGTTAAATATGCTATCTCATTGTTGGGTTTTCCTGTTTTATGAACCCCTCTTCCCTTGACTACATCCCTGCGTTAATTATGCATAACTTGGTGGGCCATTGACTTATGTGTTTGCTTATGGAATTATTGTTGGGTAAATTCACAATTATTAGGAGTTATGGACATAAGGTTTGGTTGTTATTGACATCCTGCAATTTAAATGCAGTGCTTATCACATGACTTTCTTTCTTGTAGGATTGAAGACCATAGTCACTATGTCAAATCTTGGTCAAGTCGAAAAATATAAGGGTGGAAGATCTCGAGGAGCAAACCAAGCTGCAGGATCATATGACACTACTCGATTTAGCTCCAAGGCTAATTTTCTGTGGTATTCTTCTCATGCTCAAAGTAAACTTATTGTGGAGCGCTCTATTGCTGCCAATGTGGATGAACTTTGTCATCTTCGGGATGAATTTGTGAAGCTTGGTTGGGAGTCTATATTGGATCTTCAAGGAGATTATTACCCCACCTTGGCTCATGAGTTCTTTACAAACATTGAGGACAAAACAAGTGATGATTTGCATAGGATTGACTCTTATGTAAAAGGGGTTCAGATTACCATTGATCAAGACTATCTAGCTGCTCTTCTTCATATATGGAATGAAGGCCCCATGTTTTCGTCCACGAATAAAGCCATTATTTCTGATCCGTATTATGATCCACATAAAGGCGAAAAGTAATTAGGATTTGCTCGATATGTTTCTGAGGGTAAAAAGCGAAGGGTGAAAATTTTAACCAACAAGCGTGACTTGCGTGAGCGGCTCCTAATTTACTTGTTTAGTTTCAATGTCATCCCTCGTGGTGGTGGCTACAATGAGCCATGTATAACTGACATATACTTCATGTACACGATGTTCAAAGGCATGGATGGCATCTCTGGCATTCCTCTTGCTTCTATTATTATACATTCTATGAGGGAGGCTGTCAAATCGAATAAAGAGCACAGAAATCTTTGTTTTCCTTTAGTCTTGACAAAGATCTTTCGAGATTTTCAAGTAGACCTCACTGGTGAGATTAGGGCCAAAACGACTAGTTCCCATGTCGTTTCTTATTCCACGATTACTCATTTGGGATTTGTGTGCGTTAATGGTGTGTGGGTTTCTTAAAATTTTAAAATTATGCACTAATTCTCGAAATCTAAATAGAAGCAGACTCAAATTTTTAGTACTTATATAAAAATTTTTAGTTTTGTGCACCAATTACTTAAAATTTTAAAATTATGTACTAATACTCGAAATTTAAATACAATTAGATAATTTTTAATTTTAAGTACCTAACTACTCAAATTTTATTATTGTCATCATATTGTAATTTTGAGAAAAGGTAATTTAAAAAAATATTCATTAGACATATTTTAGTAACTTGGTATCATTTTATGAAAAATTATCATTTTTTTTTTTTGGGTTAACCCAAGAGTGACTAGATTAAGGAGAGATTCCCCTCTTTTGTTTTTATATTTATCATTTAAAATATTTTAAAGGCCATAATTTTCCTTTGGAAAAAAGTATGATTTTATCCATTACTTATATGCTTTTCAAAAATTTTACCCGCGATGTTTTTTTTTTAAATCCACCCTCATTGTTTTTTCTGTCAACTTTTTTTATAATTTTCCATTAGTTACTATTAAATTTGACATATAGCAATCTAGACAGCGACACGTCATTGTACTCGTATGCCACGTCAGCATTAAATTATGACATGACAATTACAATTTTTTAAAAAAAAATTATGATTTTTTTTTTCAAAAACTATTTTGATAAATATTAAAATAATTAAAACATTAAAAATTTTATTTGTAAAAATTGAAACCCTCTCGCTCAATCAATTTGTCCCTTTTCAAAACAAAATATTCCCATTTACCAAAGCGTTGAAGCGGCGATAGGATTCGCTCAAAAATTTAAGCATGGCATAATTGGAGATGCGTTAACTTAGGGTCCGTTTGGAGACGCTGTCAGTTTTTTGCTTCTGTTTTTTGTTTTTGCTGTTTGCTGAATTTTTGTGTTTATTGTTGTCAATTTTTGTTTTTTTTCTCTATAAGAATAAAAAAATTGATAGAAAAAAGATAGTAAGAGAAATGGTAAAAAGAGTATAAATATAGAGAGAAAAATGGGAGAGAGAGAGAGAGAGAAAGAGGGTAGAGAGAGAATGAGTAGAGAGAGAAAAAGGTGAGAGAAAGAGAGAAGAAAGAGAATGAGTAGAGAGAATGACAGAAAGAGAAAGGGTTGAGAAAGAATGAGTAAAGATAATAGTAGAGAGAGAAAAATGAGAGAGAGAGGGTAGAGAGAGAATGAGTGGAGAAAATGACAAAGAGAAAAGAGAGAGAGGGTAGAGAAAGAACGAGTAAAGAGAATGATTGAGAGAGAAAAATGAGAGAGAGAGGATAGAGAGAGAATGAGTAGAGAGAATGGTAAAACAAGAAAAAAGAGAAAGAGTCTGGGTAGAGAGATAATAGTAGAGCGAGAAAAAGAAGAGAGAATGTGGGTAGACAGAAAGGAGAGAGAATCTGGGAAGACAGAGAATGGTGGAGAGAAAAAAGAGAGAGGGAGATGGCAAAGAGAGAATGAGTAGAGAGAATGATAGAGCAAGAAAAAGAAGAGAGAATGGTAGAGAGAGAAAAATGAGAGAGAGAGCGGGTATAGAGAGAATGAGTTGAGAGAATGGTTGAGGGAGAAAAAGGAGAGAGAGAGAGAGTGGGTAAAAGGAGAATTAGTAAAAAGAGTGGTAGAAAGAGAAAAAGGAGAAAGAGGGTAGAGAAAGAATGAGTAGAGAGAGAAAAGAGAGAGAGAGGATAGAGAGAGAATGGTAGAGATAGAAAAAAGGGAAAGAGGCGAGAGAGAATGATAGAGATAGAACAAGGAGAGAGATGATACAGAGAGAATGAGTAGAGAGAGAAAATAGAGAGAGAGGGTAGAGAGAGAATGATAGAGATAGAAAAAGGAGAGAGAGGGTAGAGAGAGAATGATAGAGATAGAAAAGGGAGAGAGAGGGTAGAGAGAGAATGAGTAGAAAGAGAAAGAGTAGTGAGAGAAAAAGTATAGAGGGATAGAGAGAGGATGAGTAAAGAGAGATATGATAAAGAGGGTGGATAGAGAAAGAAAATGTTGTGAGAGAAAGTATAGAAAAAAAAAGTGAAAAATAAAATCGGAAAGCTAATTTTTATTGTTTTCCCAATTTGTTTTTTTTCTTTGAAAAACACTTTTAACTTTTCAACAAAAAACAGAAAACAAAATCAATAACAAACATGTTTTTTGTTTTTTTTATGAAAAATAAACAGAAAACAGAAAACAAAATCGTTAACAAATAGACCCTTATATTGTGCCTGCCAATGCCAATTCCGTTTAGAGCACCATAATTCCTTGGGAGGATGAGCACTTGGAGGTGTCAATGGCATCAACGAGTCGACGGAAGGCTGCAACGACATTGCTGATATAGAAAATACTAGTCGCCATGGCATGCGATGGGCTTTTGGAAATTGATGATGCAACGGCGGATAACGGAGCGAATTGATTGAGGGAGAGAGTAATATTTTTTAGTAATAAATTATTTCAAACTTTTAATTAATTTAATATTTATTAAAATAATTTTAAAAAAAAAGTAAATTCAAAATCATAATTTCTTTAATAAAATTGTAATTGTCATGTCATCATCTAATGTTGATGTGACATATGAATACGATGACGTGTCGTTGACCATACCGCCATGTGTCGGAATTAACAGTTAACTAACAAAAACAAGTGAAAAAAGTTGACAGACCAAATATGAAGGGTGGATTATGAAAAAAAAAAAAAGTTGTGAGTGAACTTTTTAAAAACCATAAAAATAATGGGTGAAATCATATTTTTTGTATTTTCCTTTTTCTTATTAAACCTTTATGACAGGTAATCCTTATATTTTGACATGAGTTTATTATACTCACATTTTAAGTGAGAACAAATAGCATGCACCCAGTAGCCCTGCTTTTCAAATTCCATTGCAACCCACATCCGCCACCCCACGCTGCCCCATTATCCACAAATCCCTAACTCATTTAATTAATCAATAATTCTTCGTGTCCATCTCCAAATTTCTAATTTGTTGTGTTGAGATGCTTGTTGATGTTTGGTTTTACTTTTCTTCTTGTTTGCTGAACGATATGAGATGCCAATAAAAAGAATTAAAAAAATGCAAATGGATTGCTAGAAATTCAGATTTTTTGGGTGTTAGATAAACAAACTCTTGAATTAAATTGATATGTGTTCTATATAGGCAATAGGATTGGAAATTTGCGGTAGTTGTTGGTGAACGGAATGATTTTCTTATTTTATGGATTGTTTTAGAAGTCAATTCATCTGTAGCATCCAATTTTGCCTCTGTTATCCCATTCGTTCTTGTAAGCCTGATGCTTGGGGTCAATTTTTTCGTCTCTCATTTTTTTCTATTCACAAATTTGAAGATTAAATATGTTAGTAGAAAATCTCTACTGAAGTACTTATGAAATATTGATTACAATCAAATTAGAACTTTATAAATCAATCAATATAGATTTCATTGTAACCAAATAAAGGATTCTATTAATTCTTAGAATCTTACTTTAATTGTAACTAAATTTTTGTAATATAATTTTCTAACATAGAAAAATAAAAGACAAAAAGAGAAAAAATAATCTCAAATCTTTCTTTAAAAAAAAAAATCTCTAAAATTAATCTATTTTTCTAAAAAGAAAAAAAAATTATTTCATTAAAAAGAAGAAAAAAATGAATTCTCCCAAATCCTCCTTTTCTTTTCCTGTTTTTTTTTTTATTTGAGAGCAAATATAAAAGAGAACTTAGTTTAACTTTTACGTATTTTGGCTTTAAATGGATGCAGCCTAATTCTACAATCTCTCTTCGTTTTTTTTTGTTTTTTTTTTTGTTTTAACTTCTCAACAAACGAGTTCCTTTGTAGGAGCACATTGGCCCCTAAGAGAGGTTTGTGATTTTATGTTGGCATTTGGCCTTAAGAGCCCCCTTTTTCAACCCACCCCACCCCCCCCCCCCCCCCCCCCCCCCCCAAAAAAAAAAGCCGCCAAGACCCAGTTGTACTATCGATTTAAAGATTTAAACGGCATCTAATGATAACTCTATCAAGAAAAGACGATGGTAATAATATGAAAACTAGGAATGGGTTTCAAATGAAAATATTTCTTCATATGTGTAAAAGGGAAAATTGAGGAAGGCTCGCTGATTTGAAATGCATGAGATTTTTTTATCTTATGTTGACTTTTGTATTGACATTCCTCGATCTTTAAGATTGAAGCAAAAATGGTCAATTTTCATTTTGAGCTAGCTAGTCTCTTAGTTTGGCAACGGAGAATTTAGTTTTTTTTTTTTTTTTTGTCTGGTCCGTTGAGAACTTAGTTTTTATTTAAATTTAAGGTATTTACTAATTTTACTCTATTTTTTTATAAGTAAAATTACTTGTGATCTAACACCATTCAAATATTATTTTTGATTTTTTTATTCAAATAAATCTCACTTATTATATGCTATAAAATTATGAATAAATTACACTTATTAAAAAAGGGAGTCAAAATAGAAATTTCTTAAATTTAAATAATTTATAATTTAGTAGGAAGCGCAACTTTCTGATCTTCTAATTTTTAAAAATCAAATATGTAGTGCAGAAAAAAACTGTCTCTTTCGACAACCAAAAAAAACACGTCTCTTATCTGAATTCAAATGACAAATTAAAATAAAAAATCATTTTCCTGTGGCTGTACAGACAGCAGGCAAGCTGACAAAACTAAGTAACGTAACTCTAAAATTCTCCCCTTTTCTTTTCTTTTTGTTGATGGTACAATTCGTGGCTAGGCAAATCTTCGAGTATATATATACACACAATTCACCTATCTGCGTGTCAAGTATGTCATTCATATCATTTGACGAGCGTCGAAGCTGGAAAGCCTATCGAAGGAGTAAACCCTTAACAAGATAACACCATTCTAATTTTACTCATATTTTTTTAGTAAATATAATTTACTCATTATTTTATGTTAGATAATAAATGAGGTATAATTAAAATAAAAAATAATAAAATAAATTTATATAATATAAAATAATGAATGAATTATACTTATATAAAAAAAAAAAGTAAATAAACATAACAAACACAAATTTAGTGTGTTGAAACCCGAAACAATACCTTGGAGCTATAGCATACGATTTAATCGGGACCAGTGTGAACTACTATATAAACACAATCCGCAAAATCACTTTGTTCATATCAAATGGATGACTTGAACACAATCCGCAGAAATGAGCATGTGGCCAAGAAGTACATCAATTACGTACTTACGTCTTAGCTGCCTCTTTTGTCTTTGTCCTAGGAAGAACGCTAGCTGTTCTTAATAAAATGCAGTAACAATGTCGTCTATTACGGTGCACGAAATAGTAGTCAAATCAACAATGTGATAAGAAGAACGGACTTTTCTCTGGCGCCGCCGAGCTGCCGTGCCAGCTTCAAAATGTTAACTGTACCTGTCCTCTACGTCGGTGCCCAGATTCTTTATATAAATCATGCAGCTTCAGTGCACATATCATCACATCTCTCTGAAGTGATTACATTAATTTACATACATACATATATAACAATCTGCTATTTTATTTTGCTTCATTCTAAGCGAAAAGGAAAAACCCCTAATATTTCGAGATTCAACATGGGAAGTACCATCGTGGCCGTGGCTTTCATCTCATTTTGTTTAGTCTTTACAACCAATGCCCAGGATCCGGTGCTTGACACCGACGGACGACCCGTCCGAAGGGGAGTACAATATTACATATTGCCAGCTGCAACTGATGTTGCCGGTGGCTTAACCTTGGTCGACCGCAATGATTCCTGCCCATTGTACGTTGGCCAGGAACCCTTGGCAGAAATTACTTCATTTGGCTATCCGGTGGTCTTTGAACCCTACGCCTCTGGGGAGACAATTATCAGGGAGTTCAGAGACTACACTATAACATTTGTGGAAGTCGCTACGCTCTGCCTTCAGCCAACCTCATGGACAGTAGCCAACGAGGACCCAAAGTCCGGAAGGAGACTTGTTGTGTCCGGAGGACGTCCATCCTACTTCACCATTGCGAAGAACGGAACTGGGATTTACGAGCTGGCATTCTGTCCCACTGAATCCTGCCCGACATGCAAGCCCAGGTGCGGGTCCGCTGGCATTTTGGAGGAGAATGGCAAGCGCTTGGTGGCTCTCGATGCTCGCCCTTTCTATTTCTCGTTTAGGAGGGTTCAGAATTGATTTAATCTTATAAATAATAACAATAATAATAGTCAAATAAATGACAATAAATATCTCGCTTCCCTGGAATAATTTTATTGTCGTTGTTGTAATAATAATAAATAAATTGAGATGTATGTCCATCTATTATTAAACCCAAAATAAGTTTGTTTGTGTATCTAATTAAGTCCTTATATATGCGATAAGCGCTTATTTTTCAATTAAACAAGTCCTTATATGTACGATAAGTGCTTATTAATCAATTAAAAATATGGCATTTGTCAATTGGTCATGTGGTGCATGTTAACGCCTACTTAGCTGGGGATAATCCTCTTTTCAACACTAAACTTTTATAGATGTTTATGTTATAAACTTTTTAACATTTTCAATTGAATCTTATACCTTTCATATCTTTTACAATTGAGTATGTTTGTCAACCGCTGTCATTTAAACTATTTAAAACATACTTTGACCAAAAGGAAGTGAATCAATCAAATACTCAGTAACCTTTTTCAATCAAGTTTTAAACGTTCCAAAATTTTTTTTCAATTGAGTCCTTAGCCAATTTTTTTTTCTTTGCTATTTTCATAAGTAGCCGTAATATGGAATTTTTCGGATTTTTTTTACTAGTTTTTTTTGACATTTTTAAAATATTTTAATTATTTTTTAAAATACTACAATAGAGAAATATAGAAGAGGTGGTATTTATGCTCTTTTCTATTCATATTCATTTGGTTAAAGTATATTTTAAATTGTTTAATCAAATGATGAAAAGGACTTGAATGGAAAAGTGCTAAACGATATAGAATTCAATTAAAAATATTAAAAGGTACAAAATTAAATTGTAAATTTTATAAAAGTTTAGGACTAAAATAATATTATCTCTGTAGGAGATCAATCAGCCAAGTCTCTTGATCCACGTCACAAATTAAACCACTTATTTAGTGTTCCAGATCGCTTAGTTGCATATCAATTATCAAATTCATATGATTTAACCTAGAAATTGATTCGTCCGCCTTTTTGGTTTGGTTTACGCTTTATAGTAAGGGGGGAAAAAAGTTCACATATTAAATCCTTGGCCAAGGGAATATGCATCTCGATCGAGGAAAGTGTGGTAATTATATTATGTGATGTAAGATCTAACTCTCAAGATCTAGTTTACTTATAGTATAATTACAAAGGACGATGAAACACCACCATACATTATTAAGAGGGGTAAATTACAATTTACACCATGTAAATAGGGCAAGGTGTAAAATAGGGCATAATTACCATTTACACCGTGACGTTTATGAAATTACATAAAACATACAAAGACAAACGTCTGTTAGTCAAAGCAAACAGAATTGGAAAAAAGACTAAAATGCCTATTTATATATATAAGAATGAAAAAGTTGAATCACAAATCACAACTCTAGTTGCCTCGTTCTCTCTCCTTCTCTCTGGTTTCTCTGAAACCCCTTGTTGCCTCCTTCTCAAATCTCATATCCTCCTTCAATTTTTGGTGATTAAACTACTTTTTTATTGTTTGGAAAAAAATTTTCGTCGTTTTCTATTCAATTGGTGAGTATTCACTATGTTCTCACCCTTTGATGTGCGTTTTTGTATTTTGGTTAATGAGTTAAGGTTTTTGTTTTAAACTTCCATTTTCGTTCAATTTTTTTAAATCAATCATTATTTCGTCGTTTTTCTGCTCAATTGTTGGGTATTGACTATGTTTCTCACCCTCAGAGATGTGCATTTTCATTTTTGTTAACGAGTTAGGTTTCCTGTTTCAAACTTCGATTTTTGTTCGATCTTTTGAAATCAATCATTATTTTGTCTGTTTAGGGTCGATTCCTCAGCTTTTAGGGTTTGGGTATATGATTAAAATATAAAGTATGACTCGATTTTAGGGATATGTGTAATAGTTTATTGTTAGGGTTTGAAATTACAGTCAGTGGGGTAAGGGTGTATTTTGTAGGATTTTGTGAGACTAATGGGTTGGGTTTCTGTCCCTTTTGCCCGAGTTTTGTAAGGTTTGTCATTTTCGAATCACAACGAATATTTTAATGAAAAATGAAATAGGTATTAGTAATTAAATAATAGGATTTGATTAAATAATTAATTAATCTTTACTGTTGTTGGATTATAATAGTAGCTTTCAATTAGTATAATAATATGATGTTAAAGTTTGGTTTGTGATGTTTTTAAACAAGAAGACATAATGCTGACATTGGTTGTGCATTGTGGTAAAAAGAAAATAAAAGATGATATAGAGGACAGAGACTTTGTCACATATATTGATGTGCTGCAGATGTGCAAGACAATGCATGATGTGGAGAATAAAGGATTATGGCTTTTTTTTTTTTTTTTTTGAGTGAAAAGGATGTCAATTTTATTGATTGCATGAAAAATTAATTACATTTTTATCAATTAAAGTGAATACATCAGGAAATAAATCTCGGCTCCAATTGATGTTTCCCGTGGTCCTTACTGTTTTCCTTGCCAAGGCATGTGCAACGCCATTAGCTTCGCGTGGAACATGATTGCAACTGAACTCTCCAAAAACATTAGAGAGTTCTCTAAAGTCTGCCGCTATCAATTGTTCCTCCGTCATTGCTAGATTTTGATTCCGAATGGTCTGAACTGCAATAAGACAATCGGTCTCAACACATAGTTGGGTTAGTTGTAGTTGTTTAGTTTCCACTAATGCCACCCTTATGGACATAAGCTCCACCAACGTCGGACTAAAAGAGCCCCTCAACTGGTGGGAATAAGCCCCAAGGAGTTTACTTTCATGGTCACGAAAAACAAAGCCAAGGCCCCCAACTTGCTCCCCAACTGCGGCATCCACATTTACTTTGATATGTCCTTTGACTGGTGGTGTCCAGCTACGTCTTTGATCAGTGTTTGTCGGATGATGACACAGGTTTTTAGTAGTTGTAGTATAGTTTACTAGCACCTTATTGTCAAATTCAATAAGTTGAAAATTTTCCATTGCCTTATTTTCCATTACCCACAAGTTCCTACACCTCCAAATAGCCCAAGCCTGCATAACAAAAATTGTTGCTGCCTGCTTCTCTCCTCTCTAGAAAAATAACCGAAGCCATGACCACACATTCTCTTGTTCAACACCAATGATTCTCAGTCCCAGTGGGCATGTAAACCAAATATTAGCATTCCAAGAACATTGGAGCAAAGCATGGGACGTAGTTTCAATATGAAGGCCACACCTTGGGCAACAATTATCTATCTGCATTCCCCTTGCTACCAAATTCGCTATTGTTGGAAGATAATTTTTGTAGGCTCTCCAGACAAAAAATTTGACTTTCCCAGGGATGTTAAGGTGCCAAATGAATTTCCATATCCCAACATCCTAGTTTGATGCCGAAGAGGATGGCTGACTGGCAGATATACATAACTGCTCTCTAGCCAAATAATAAGCATTCTTAACCTCATAGTTACCTGACCGAGTGTGATGCCATATTAATTTGTCTTCCGGTCGTCTGTAGCTTAATGGCAATGACAAAATAGCATCAGCTTCTACGCTTGGGAAAGTCTGTCTAATGAATGTCTCTCGCCACCACCTAGTGTCTTGATCAATAAGTTCTGCCACCATTCTCGGCCCCTCAGCAATTGGGGAGGAGAGAAGGCGAAAGCCATTAACTGAGGGCAGCTATGGGTCACACCAAATATTAATCTTCTATCCATCTCCAACAAGCCATCTAACCCCTTTTTGAAGTAAAGGCTTGGACGAAAAGATACTTCTCCATGTGAAACTCGGTCCCCTACCAATCTCTGCAGTTAAGAAAGTGCCATTTGCATAGTATCTAACCTTTAACAACCTTGCTACTACTGAAGACTTGTTGGAAAGAAGCCTCCAACCTTGCTTTCTTAGCATTGCCAAATTAAAGCTTTGGAAGTCCCTAAATCCAAGACCCCTAAACAGCTTGCTGCTAGTCATTTTTGCCCATGAGGATCAATGTATCTTTTTTTGAGAATCCATGCTACCCCACCAAAATTGATTCACCAGTTTTGCTAGCTCCTCACATAGTGTACGGGGCATAAGGAAACAGCTCATAAAATAGGTTGGAATGGCTTGAACCACTGCTTTGATAAGTATTTCCTTCCCTGCTCTAAAAAGTAGCCGTTCTTTCCATCCCACCATTTTCTTCCTTACACGGTCCAAGATCATATTGAATATCTTTTTCTTTGAATACCCAACCACCATTGGCAAGCCAAGGTAGCTCTTCTCCTCACTTGCCATCCGGACATTAAGCAAAGAACAAAAACTCCTCATTCGGTCCACTGAGATATTTTTACTGAAAGATAGTTCAGTTTTATCAAAATTAACTTTCTGCCCCAATGCTACCTCATACTTTGCCAACAACTCCTTCACATGGGCACATTCAGCATTCGATGTTTTTAAGAAGATAAGGCTATCATCCGCAAAAAATAAATGAGATATAGACGGAGCTTGCCTACAAATTTGTGCCCTTGTCAAAAGCCCAGTGGCATTAGCAAGAGAAAGAAGAGATAATAGCCCTTCTGCACACAACAAAAACAAATATGGTGAGAGTGGATCTCCCTATCGTATTCCCCTTGATGGGTAGAAGATGCCCCTCGGCGATGAATTAATAAGCAAAGGATAAGAAATAGAATTCACACATCTCATCATTAAGGATACCCATGCAGGAGCGAAACCCATTTGCAGACATATTCCTTCCAAGAAGGCCCATTCTACCCTATCATATGCTTTACTCATATCAAGCTTTAATGCTATATGTCTTTCTTTTCCGCTAGCTTTGTGATTCATGAAATGGAAGAGTTCGAATGCAATTAAAGCATTATTTATAATTAGTCTTCCTGGGACAAAAGCACTTTGAGGCTCAGATTTAATATTAGGAAGTATGAGCTTAAGCCTATTAACAATTGCTTTTGTGATGATCTTCATAACCACATTGCACAGACTTATGGGGCGATAATCCTTACATGATACCGGTGAGGCTATCTTAGGGATCAAGCATATATGAGTGCGGTTTAGTACAGAAGGGTCACCACCATTGTTTAAAATATGAAGAGCAGCAGAAGTCACCTCATTCCCCACTATGTGCCAGAAAGTTTTAAAGAAGAGTGTAGGCATACCATCTGGACCAGGGGCTTTTATAGGGTGCATATGGAATAAAGCTTGACGGACCTCTTCGGCGACAAAAGGGCGACAAAGGATATAATTCATGTGGTCTATGACCCTCCTATCCACCACTTGTAGCACCAGGTGCAGCTCGCACAGCCCCTGTAAAGAGAACAACCCTCTATAGTAATCGGTGAGGGCCTCAACAATTGAGGCATCAGTCATATGGCATATAACAATGTCATCCACCACTTTCCGAATAAAATTTAGTTTCTTCCTTTGTCTTGCCATTGACTGAAAATAGCGGGTGTTTTTATCTCCATATCAAAGCCAAGAAGCTCGAGAGCGTTGAGCCCACATGGTTTCCTCCCGTTGTAACACCTCATCAATGCCCGCTTGTACTTCCTTGAGCTTTGTCTGAACCTGTTCAATCTGCATTTTCTGCTCCAATTCAGCCTGTTGTTTCAGCATGAGTTCAAGTTGCTTATTTATAGAGCCAAAAAAATCTCGTTCCCAGGCTTTGAGAGCTTTTGCGCACCCATTAAGAAGTTTCGGCAGATTTTCAGAGGCTAAATTCCGTTTGTTTTGGTTCCAAAAAGTTTCCACCGTGGCTTCACAACCCGAGTCTCTAAGCCACATGGATTCAAAATGGAAGAAAATGGCCTTTTATTATTACTTTGTGATAAAACAAACCCCATTGTTACATGTATGGGGGCGTGATCACTGCCAAACCGGGGGAGATGTTGAACTGACGTTTCAGGGAATAATGCCATAAAGCTTTGACTTGCACAAGCCCTATCTAATCTTTTTTGAACATTTGCTTCACCCACTCTCCCATTTGTCCATGTGTATGGGTACCTTGTGAATTTTACCTCCTGTAAATTGCAATATGCCAAAGTAGTGGAAAAATTTTGCATAAAAGAGATTGGCCTGTCACGACCCCCCACTTTCTCTGATGAATATAATATCTCATTGTAATCACCCACACATAGCCAAGGTCGGGAGGATGAATTATAGAGCTACCGTATTAGATTCCACGTATGAACCTTTTTCTCATTAATTGGCCAACCATACAACCCAGTAAATTGCCATTCATCAAGGGAAGCCCCCACTGTAACCAAAAAATCAATATGGTGCTCTGACATGGACTGCAAATTTACGTGTAGATCATGCCTCCAGAGAACAGCTAATCCACCACCCCTTCCTTTGCTTATGCCATGACAATCAACATAAACTCCGTTTGGAAACCGCAACTTTATTTTAACCTTATCCATCTCAGGTGCTTTAAGCCTGGTCTCCATAAGGAAAACCAAGCTAGGGACATGAACCTCCAACAGCTTCCTCAATCTACTGACTGTGCGTGGCGTCCCCAAACCACGACAGTTCTAACATAAGATTTTCATGGTTGTCGGCAAGGCTGCTCTGTAGCCTCCGCCGATTGGACAATTGCATCATGAAAGGCCCGCTCAAGTGTGACCAGTTTGCTTTTCTTCAAAGGCTGAGGGTCATCAACTAAATTGCTCTGAGTCATAGCAGCCCAGGGTCTTCGTTTTCCAGATAGAGCAGCATATTTTCCTGGGTCCAAAAATTCCTTCGTTTCTTGTTTGTCGCCCTTGCTCAACAAGAGATGCACTGTTTGGGGACTTGTTCATTGTGAGAGGATGGTTATCACCAAACAGGGTATCATTGGCACCTGGATTTCCAAAAGTGGGTTCTGAGACTCGAGTGGATTCCCCAGAACCTGTTGACGTGGACTGCATATTAATAATTAAGGGGTTGTATTCAGAAAGAGACTTACTATCTGGTGCCTTTCTTTGCTTGCGCTGGGACTGATTTTCTTTCTTCTTGTCGTTAGACATGCCAGGCTGGAAAATAAGAGGTTAACAAGAATTTGGACATGTAGAATTATTCTTATGTACTGAAATCAAGGGATTTGCCAGCTTGTCACATCCTTGCAATTGATCTCGAGTTGCTCCACCGAAATCTCTGGGATTTTTAGAATTTGTACTTATGTCGCCAGGATTGTCGGTAACCTTCTGATCATGCACTGGACGTTCTTTAAGATTTAAACTAGTTACCTTATCAAGACTCTCAATCCCCAAATCCTCCGCCGAATCTGAACTTACTAATTGGACGTTACATTCATCCAGTCGCCCCACCGATGAAGTTGCCGGGATGGGGACTGCTTCTCACCAGAAGAGTTGCCTGTCTTTGTAGTATCCAGACCCCACTAACGAGATCCAAGCATTCCTCCCCTGAGCATGGGGCCATTCAGCATGGAGTTATTTGTCTTCATAATTGCTCTTTTTGTTGGTGATGCCCTCAATTCTTCACCATAAATAAAGGTTATCAATTGCGCTTCTGAATTTTCTACTCCTGCGTCAAGGAGTAGTTCGCACTCCTTGTTTGTATGGCCAATAAAGCCACAGAAGTAACAAAAATTAGGCAGCCTCTCATAACGAAAGCTGATCCAAATCACCTCTTCGAATGTTGTTTGACCTTTGCCACCTTTAATATGAGATTTCTCATATCAACAAGTGCACGGAACCGTAAGTAACCTCCCCACTGATCCAGGCAATCCTCATCTACGACAACAAAGGTCCCAATTCTGTTTGCTAGAGCGAGTTCAGTTGATTTGCTTAGGGAATTACACGGAAGATCATAGGCACGTACCTAGAAGGGAACATGATATAGGTCCACCGTCGATGGCTATTCATCACCAGAAAGTTCCTTCAAGATCATAACATTCTTGTCAAATGACCATGGTCCATTTTGCACAACAAATCTTCTGTCTTTTTCTGATGTAAAACTAAAAATGAATAAGTTTGTTTCCAACTCCTTTGCTTGAAAGTCTTTCGTTAGTTTCCATATTGAGCTCATGGTATTTAAGAGAGCTCTAGCATTAAACGGCTTCTCTGTCCAAAGCTTGCCAATGAGACAGAATTTTTGGTGGTTAGAGCTTTGGACATTTGTGTTCTCTGGTTGTAATTCAATTACCTCCTCTTCCATGGTGAAAGATGCCAGTATAGTGTGGCAACCAAACAGGATTATTGGGTATCAAGGTGGGATTATTGAGTAAAGGACAAGATTGGGGAAAAGATCAAAAGGAAAAGGTCAAAAGGAAGGAACTCTGATCCTAGTCAGAGAGAGACCCATGCGGGATAGGGGCTAACTTGTAGAGAACAAGGGGGAGCTCTCACGAGGCAAAAATTCTTGGAGAGAGACAAGTTCATAAAGGATTATGACTGTCAACTCACAGTGGATTATGGATTGAAGGTGATCTCGATCTACAGAAAGTTATTGATAAACAAGAGTTAGACACACTACACTTGTACCTGACAGTAGATGCAAAGTTAGCTCCTATACCTTACAAGATTCCATATCCATATTCCATCAGTGGTGAAACTGTGGGTAACCATTATGACCATGATGCTGCTATTGATGATGTTAGTGTTAATGATACTTTGAATGACGCAGTAGATGTGGCTGAAAATTTTGGGATTGGAGTCAATAATAGTTCAAATAGTAAATAGTTTCGGCTGTCAACTCACAGTGGATTATGTTTGATAGACAAAATGTTTGTTTGTAACCTGTTTTGGTTTTTGATGTACAATTATATTAGTAAGTTTCACTAATTGATTGTGTGTTCTCGTTCGTTAATAGAGTATTATCAATGCAGTTGATGACAAATTTCCAAATGCCTACTATAGGAAATGTGCTAGGAACATTTATGCAAATGTGAGGGAAAAATGGCCTGGTCGAGAGTTGAGGACTCAGTTCTGGAGGGCTTGCAAGTCATATGCCTATACTGATCATCAAACTACAATGAAAGCAATTGGTGAGATTGAAAAGAGTGGTGAGGTAGGGAAATGCCTTAAGTCCATTAAATCAAATGAGTGGTGTAAGTAGATCTTTGGGACTAAGGTAAAGAGTGATCATATGACAAACAATATGAAAAAGTCCTTTAATAAATGAATTGGGAAGTTTAGGAACAAACCAATCTTAACCCTCTTGGAGAACATAAGGGTGAAATTAATGGCTAGGTTGCATAAAAGATATGCCAAGGCTTACAGTTGGGAAGGAAAAGTAACACCAAACGTAATGAACAAGTTGATAGAAGTGTCAAAGGCAACAAGGAATCTGAAGCTCAAACCTGCTAGCCAAGATGAGTATCAAGTGCTTGATGATACTCAGATGTTCTTAGTCAACCTCAAGAGCATGTTGTGTCAGTCATAAAATGGGAATCTAGAGGATTACTATAATGATTCTTCCATTGTTCACAAGTATTTGGCAGCTCATAAAGAAATCATTCATCCCCTCTATGAGTCCCACCTTGATCCTATGGAGGGAGAAGCAATACTGCTGCCTCCAAAGATAAAAAGAGAAGGTTGAAAGAACTAGAGCATCGACAGTTCGGTATGGAAACTATAAAGATATGGAAACTATAAAAAGTTTGGGCATAATGCTAGGGGGTGCAAAGAGGTTAATTCTTTTCCACTAACATTTCTGGTTCTTATTTTAGGTTGCAGATGTCTTTTAATGTTTGGCATTTCCTTGTTTACAGTCTTCTATTAATACCACTAACTCCTAGGCAACCGAGAGGAGTTATGATGCATCTGGTCCCAATAACAGTGGCCAAAAAGCAACAAAGGTTTTCTATTTAGTAACCATATTTGTTTAATTGTTGGTTTATCTCTTTGTTTTATATATTGCCCTAATTATTGTGTCTATCTAGACAAAGAAGGGAAAAAAACAAAGTTCAAATCCCAACACTAGTAACAAAAGAAAATTAAATCTTCAGTTCTGTTCAGTTTTTTCAATTTTACACTTAATATATTTTTAGGTTCTAACTTTGGATTTCCTTATTCATATAGGGAGCAAAAGGAAGCAAGACAAAGGACCATCAATCAACACAAGACATATACACTCCACATTCCTAGTCTCAATCTTCACAAATATCCACTTAATATTTCAGGTACTCATTAATACAACTCTTACTTCACTTTTGAAGATCTTATTATTCATTTGCTAAATATAGATGTAAGAACTAAAACATATAAAATCAGTATGCCCTATAGAAGTAATATTACATTCATCTTCAATGAATTTGTTATTTCTAGGTTATGTAACTTCACAACTACTCTTCTCATTTCAGCAGTTAATGCTTGCATTTCTATCATTATGTCAGCTGCATCATCTCCTCTATATGTGTTGGTTTCTCTTATGGCTGGTGCATTTCAAACTTCATGCATTGCATTCTCTTTACCTACGCTGTTCACTAGTGTACACCACCCAAAGAAACTTAAAGGGCTGCTCCTTTCTTCAGAACATGATAGAGTCTATGCTTGTACTTCTTGGATTCTAAAACCTTTACTGCTGCCATCTTATTACATGACTTGCATTGAATATTTTTGTATTTGGGTGCTTGACATTTTAGGGAATTGCTACTTGCTTTGGGATATAGCAGCTGAAAGGAAATGTTTTTGAAGTATTGAAGAAGAAAGGAACAATGCTGGTTCTACTTAGATGACATTTTGTAATTTTGGATTTAGGTTGCCTACTTTGGATGGATTTCTTTGTGTTTGGTAGCCAACTTTTGCCTACTTTTGATGCTTTTTATAATTTACTCCACATTCTTTTTTGGTCTGAGACCGCCCAATATCCAATATATTGGGCTGACTAATCTGAACTGACCCGGACAAGACCTCGAAGGGTGGCAAAGGTCTCTCAGTAAGTATTTAACGCGGCTGCATTCCCAGCAGGTATAATTTCCTCCACATTCTAGCCGTTTATAAATTGTAATTTTCTCTTATTAGAAGACTCATATATTAATTATGACTATTTGAATACTTTCATATTAATTAGATCATCTGTCATTAAATTATGTTAATTTTGAAACACTACCATAATGTGTTTCAAAAAGAAAATTTTAGTTAAATAGAATTCTATCTAAATAATTAATCATTATCGTCAATTTTGCATACTAAATTCAATATAATAAATTTAGAAGCATTTATTGTTGTTTTTTCTATTATTCAGTTTAATTAAATAATATTTCATATTAATCTAAACTTTTATGCAATTGAGATTTAAATTCTATAAATATTAGTATATTTGGTTTTTTTTTAGAAGATTCTTGTATTATCTAAAGTAAAAGTTATAGTTAGAACTATAGTTTACTCTATTGTGATCAAACACATATTTCATTTTATTTAATTTATTTTAAGGATTATTCATATGTGTTTAAAATTCATGCAATGCAAATACCCATAATTAATAGAAATAAAAAAAATCTACCAAAAAGAAAAAAAAAATATTCCTAATTATTTTCTTCTTTGGAGAGAAAAAAAATTTTTGTTTTTAGTATTCCTTAATTAGAAAAATAACACTTAAAATTTAATATTACCAAAACTAAGAGATAATTAAGTTATTGCTTCTGTGACTTCGTACTCTTAATTCTAAGAATATTGGAAACTCTCATATTAACTAGCTCTTTTTTCTTTTGAATTCTAAAATATTAGCAGAGTACTAGTTAATTAGAGTAATAATTATAGTTGGAAATTCAAGCATGTTAACTTTGAAACAGTAACATATATAATTTTAAAAGAGAACCTTAGTCAAGTAGAATTCTAAATTCTCATTTTATTTATAGTAACAATTATAGTTAGAAATTCAATTTGTTTAACAATGATGTAACACATATTACAATTTACTCAATTCACATTAATGATTATTCATATACGTTCAAAACTCAAGTAATGCAAATATTCATAATTAAGGAAAAAGGGACAAATTTTGTTATTTTTCTAAAAAATACTATGCCTAAATTTCTCTTTTTAATTTCTTAGAAAAAAAAACAGAAGAAAAAATGTATTTTCAAATTTATTTTTATTAAAAAAAATAATACTCAAAATTTAAGTCATTTTATTTTTTCTTTTTAAATAAAATATAAACAAAAATATACTTTCAAATAAATATGGCAAACTCACTATGATAAACTTGTGCATTGCATGGGTCTAATATTAGTTATTAGTATGTTATAATTACAAAAGCAATTGTTTTTGAGTAATTCTTTAAGCTGGAAATGCTTATGTTGCTTATAATTACCTGTTGATTAATCATTATCGAGAATATTGTATAATGAAATAAATATAAAAATGATCTAACTAATTAATTATTATTGAAAATTTATATGATAAAATAAAATTAAAAAATGTGATATTGCATATTTTTATTTCGAATTATTCAATTTAGTTTATTATTATTTTACAGTAAGTTCAAAATTTTCTAAAATTTAAATGTAAAATCTATAAATACTAATAAATCTAGTTTTATATAATATAAAAATAATTTACATAAACATCTATTATATCACTATAAATCTTTTTTTTTATATTACACAAAATATTATTTATATAATATAAACTATACTGTATGTGATATAAAATTAATTTTTTCTAATAAATCCATAATCATAGGTTTTGTCACAAATAAACATGAGTCCCATTACATGGCCATAAACATTTTTCCAATGAATATTTCCAAAAATGATGGGCCAAACGCTCTTACGGTCATAACTTCACAAGTCATTTAAGGGGTTGTTTGGTTTTGTATTACTATTGTTGCTATTGCTGGTTTGAGAAGTGGGAATTGTTGTGTTTGGTTAAATTTTCAAAGGTTGCCAATTGCTAATAAATGACTTGAAAAGTGGCTGATTGAAAAAACAAATGTAAGCTACGTTTTGTTTTCATCAGTAGCTAATAAAAGATAACATTACACAATTAACCTTAATGAATAATGGGTGATGACATGTCCTGCACAATACAAAATCATACCTCTATGGCTTGTCACTTTGTACAAAATTACAATACTACCTTATGCTTGCGAAACAGACGGGACAATTAGCTGAGCATTTTTTTTCAACTTTTTTCATGTAAAAGTAATAAATTATTATTATTTTATTTGTAAATATTAATTAATAAAATAAAAACAATATTGTTTTGATAAATATACATGACTTCTCATTTTTTTTGTCTTTTTTCCTTTTTATTTTTTATTGTGTAAATAGTAACTTATATACAAAAATATTTTTTTTTTAAATATAGTAATATTTCTAGTAAAGAGAATATTTGTAAAAATAATATTTTTATTATAAATTTTAGTTCACTTTCAAGTCAAACATTTGATAAATTCTTACTTATAAATATATAAGATTCATTTTTATAAAATTAGTTTAAATAAATTTAAAGATAAAAAGGATTATAATAAAATAGAATTTGAATGTTTAAAATAGTTATTTTATTCTTTAATCAGTAACAGCTAATATTAATTTAACTAAACATTAATGATTTCATTTTATTCTCAGCAACAACAAAAAGTAATAGCAATCAGTAATAATAATAAAAATAAAAAATTAGCAATAACAATTACCAACAGCAAAATCAAACACCCCTAAGAATCACAACTGCCCAGCGAACCCCACAAAACCACTACTCACTCTCAAAAACTAATCTTCCACTTCTAATCAAAGCTTCAACGGTGGTTGCACATTCAACGAACACATGAAGCTTCTTGTTTGTGGCTATAATCAACATGGGTCAGTATAGATTTCCCCACATTGTCAAGCTCATTTTTGTGTGAAGAAAGATGAAGTCAAATTCCCTGATGTGATGGGTTGTGCAATTATTTGTGTTGCTTATAGCCAAGATGTTGCTACTGCTGCAATTTGAGCATACAGGAATGCCATCTCTACCAATTCAATTCCTACATTTTGTAGAGCTACATTTTTTTGTATGTTCTTTCAGTTTTAGTTTCAGTTTCTTCAACCACCATTAATTAATGCCTAAAATTTGTATCATTGACACAAAAAATATTTACTTATACTGTTGAAGGCAAGATTGAGACTCAATTTCACACTTTTGCATTTGTAAGAATCTCAAATTTGGTATTCTCGCTTAAAAAATTCAGCGATTGGGTTTGTTAACAAGCATAGTCCAATTAGTTCCCATTGTCCCAATTGCTAAAAGGGATTTTTTTTTTGTGTTCTATTGTTTCTTTCTTTCTTTTTCTTTTTTGATAAATGAAGGAAATTTACAACAAAGAATTTAGTGGGCATTGCATAATGTCTAGCATTTTTGGTGCAGATACACAATTACATCTATTTGTTGCTTAATAACTCCTTGTTTTGTGATGGATCAACAACCTGATTTGCCAATCTTGAAACATTTTGAATATAATTCTACACAGCAATAACTGTGTTGCGGTTACTGTCATTCTAGGAATTGCTATAATTGGTGGGAGAGGGGCAACAAAGTCAAATATCCCAGAAAGCCTCTCTCACTTGCTTGAACTTGTGAGGAATCGTTTGAATAACAAATATGGCAAATAAGCAATCACAAAAGAGAATACACCAAATATTTACGTAAAAAACCCCTCCAAATCAAAGGGTAAAAACCACGAGATATTTCGGTCCAGAAACCAACTCCACTATAATCAGTAATGAGTTATACAAGAGGTACACAACCTCAAACACATCAAACAAATCAAATAACCTTGATTTGTAACAATTGAGAAGGCTCCAAAACAGACTAGCCATGTTCTGTCAACAATAACCCAAGATGTAGCCCTCAAAAAAACAATCTAATCATACAAACTGAACTTCCAAATGTCCCTTATCAGTTAACCAAATTTTAGCTCAATCGAACCACAGATGGTTATTTATCAACACGGTTTTACCAAAACTGTCACAAACAAGAGAATAGAATAATTCCAGAAATTCAAGTCGCAAGTTTGACCTAAAACCTGCCTTGTAAAACTCCAAACAACAATACAACCATCCATAGTGAAGATGTATGTGTCCCCTACATACTGACCAAAAATCAGCTTAATTGGACCACAAATCACCTTCCAATTGCAAGTTTGATCAAAACTGCAAGCAAAAAAATCGTCCAAAATGCATACCCATGAAAACTGATAAAAACACAAACTTACAGTCAACAAAATCCGATCTTCGCCATTCAAAATCAAGTATTATTTGTCCTTTATCAGCCTACCAGATTTCAGCTTGGTCGGACTGCGACTCTCCTTTTGATTATGAGGTCAAAAATGATTGTCTCAAGTAGGAAAGATTTCCAGCAGCCACAACTCTCTCTTTTCTCTCTATTATGTAGCATCTCTCTCTCAAATTAGATTTTCCAGCGACCTAAACATATATTTATACACTAATTAAGCATTTTGGGCTATGGAACAAAATACCCCTTATTGGGCTACACCAAAACCTAAGTTGAGCTTTCTCCACATAGAAAGGGACCCAAGACTCAATAATTCTCCCTCTCCAAACTATGTGGAGGTAATGGCCCTTCTGGCCATTAAAGGACATAATTCAGACTCAAAACTCAATGTTCAGAAGTAGTATTCATGTAGCCATGCTCCCTCAAAAAAGACTCAAAACTTCCTATACTATTGTATTAACGCTTGCTACAAACCATACATACATTTCTTTACCTCATCATTATGACCTCAAACCAATGCTACTTGTGTTCACTTTCACCTTCTTTATAATGCTTTGGTTCTCTCCCTCCAGTAAGCAACACATATGTATAAAGAGAGTACCAATAGAAAGCACTGGAATTCTACTAGATCTACAGGTGGAGCTAAAAGTGGATGATCTTCTATGATGGCATCAATATCACCTGCACCCTACATATTGCCATAATCTTGGTGAACATTCTCATCATGTTCCTAAATATCATCTTGAAGATCAACTGGATCAAATAAAGGTGTTTAAGTAACTGATCAATATCAACCAAGCTATCTGTAGCCTAGAAAGCTACCTTTTCAATGTCTTCAATAGTATAATCTTCAAAGAACACAACATTTATATTTATAATAAGCTTCTTTTCAACTAGATTATACAATCGATATCCAAAGTCATCTTCACCATAGCCAAGAAAGACACATTGGCGAGTCTTCATATCTAACTTTGCTTGTTCATCTTTAGGGACATAAACAAAAGCCCTTCAGCTAAAGACCTGCAAATGATTATAAGAGACTTCATTATTAAACCAAACTTTATTTAGAACATCACTATGTAAAGAAACACTGGGGGACAAGTTGATTACATGTGTCACTGTACTCAAGGCTTCACCCCAAAAGGATCTAGGTAGCTTCGCATCTGAGAGTAAACATCTAACCCTCTCAATCAATGTTTTATTCATCCTTTCAACTAAGCCATTCAACTGTGCTATCTTGGGAAGTGTCCTCAGGTGTCGAATCTCATGAGCCCAACAATAATCATCAAATAGGCCACTGTACTCACCACCATTATCAGTACAAACATATTCCAGCTTCTTTTGAATCTGTCTCTCAACTAAGGCATGAAATTACTTGAAAACATCAAAGATATGATCCTTAGTCTTCAAAGCATAAACCCAAGTCTTCTTAGAGTGATCGTTAATAAAAGTCGCAAAATAAAGAGTACCACTAAGTAAGCGTACCTTCAAAGGACCACAAATATCAGAATATACCAACTCAAACAACTTTGACATTCTACAAGGCAGGTGACTCCTAAATGTGACTATACTCTGTTACCCAGCCAACTAATGAAAACACTTCTTCAAAACTGCACTCGTCGAATATGAAAGCTCGGTTTTCCTTGCTAAGCTATTCATGCATTTTTCACTCATGTGGCTAAGTTGCTTTTGCCACAATTCAATGGATTTTGCATTCTCTACTATATTCACAACATCTTAAAGATAGAAGCTTTCATGATATATAAATTGGAGCATTTCTACCACAAGCCACAACCAAAGAGCCTTTAGTAAGCTTCCACTGACCATCTCTAAAGGTACTGCAATAACCTTTATCATCAAATATGCTCAATAAATCAAATTCAAACAAAAATTTGGTATATGTCTAACATCCCTCAATGTTAGCTGAGCTCCACTGCTAGTTTTCAAGTAAACAACACCAATGCCAACGATTTTACTAAGTCGTTATTACCCATCTTCAACACCCCATAATTACTAGGTGTATATGCTTTAAAAAAACTCCTTGTAAGATGTAAAATGAATTGAGGTACCACTATTGATCACCCAATCTGTGTCATAAAATGTCAAATTGATCAAATCTCTGTCACAGACAATAATGAGGTTATCTGTACCAAAAGTAGATGTTGTAGCAACACAATCATTACCATCATTCTTTTTCTCATTCTTATCACTATCATATGTGTTTTCTCTCTTTCACTTACAACAATACTTCTGGATATGACCCATTTTCCCATAATAATGGCACTAGACATTCTTAAACTTTGACTTGTACTTGTTTTGGCTTTCACTTTCATCATCTCTACCATTTTTCTTATCTTGGCTTCTCCCACTATTTTTTATAACCAGAACCTTAGAACATAAAGATGAATTTTGAGACCTTCTTCTCATCTCTTCATTCAACACACTACCCTTCATGAGTTCCATAGATACAATACCACTGGGGGCAGAATTATTAAGTAATATCCGAAAGGTATTCCAAGAATTAGATAAAGTAGTAAGTAACCACAGCTCGAGAACCTCATCATCAAACTTAATGCTCATGCCTGACAACTAATCCGTAAGTCCCTGAAAATCATTCAAGTGATCGGCCACTGAACTTTTTTCCTGGTATCTTAAATGCATTAATCTTTTTAAAAAGAACAACTTGTTATTACCAAACTTCGAAGCATACAAAGTCTCAAGCTTGCTCCACAAAGTCCGTGCATGTGTCTCATTATAAATGTGATTGTAGACATTATCAACAACAAACTACCGAATAAAACCACAAACTTGTTCATGCTCAAATTCTTATTCCCCATCAGACTTTGACTTAGGTTTGGTAGTAACAAAAATTGGTAAATGCGATTTCTTCACAAATAAGAGATCTTTCATTTTACTCCTTAAAAGATGATAGTTAGTGTCATTCAAAAAATCATTCTATTCAAAGTTGGATCCATCATTCAAACACTACAACAAATTAAGTGTTTTAAGACGTTTGACATGTGTTAGAAAAGATTAAAAAAAAAAATTGTCTACTATAGGTTTACACTAACATTTTTCACAAACATCACACAAATGCGGCTTTAGAGAGCATCGCTAGGTTTTAAGAGGCATATCTAATAAACGTTGTTATGGTAGATGTAGTGACATTTTTTAAAATGTCAATATAATATAGTATGTTATGACATATAAAATAGTCATCATAAGTATATCTAATTGTCATTACAAACAATAATGTTTATTGATTATGAATTTAATTTGGCATATATAAAAGTTATAATTATATAAATTTGACATTTATTGTTTTATTCAAAAATTGCAAAAATTTTTATTTGAATAGCTATTAATTGTTACTTAAAAAATAACTTAAACAAGCTAAATATAACAATAAATTGATCAAATATTATTTTTATTAATAATAATAACTCTTATTTTACAACAGTGACCAAAATAACAAATTATATCTGAAAATCACTTGGAATTCCTTCTATACATCCAAGACTTAAAATAAGATATTTTACACACAAAAAATAAAAGTCTTAATATTTTCCATCTTCATTGCTCCATTTCTTTCCAACTCTTAAGTCTCTTTGATCTAGTCCTATATAAGGCAAAAACATAAAACTTTGATCATTTTATAAATATATAAAAATAGAAATCTTAAATATATCATAACCTCACTAGACCCCTTTTTTTCTTTCTTTTATTGTACAAAAGAAATAACACTTTAGTTAATTAATTAAGTTATGCAAAGGACATAGCAGTTTAAAAATACCTGTCCATTATTCATCCTTGTCATGTAATTCACATGTTTGCATTTCTTACTTTCAAATTCCACTAATGGTTGCCCAGCAAAATAGATGAAGAAATAAATCAATTGAAGAAATAAATGAACAACGGCAAACATCTATAGAAACTCATTTGGGCAGACTATTGGACATCATTCGAGAAAACATCTGAGTTTACCTTTGCCCAGATTCTTTGCACTTGAAACTATAATTGTCTTGTTTCCTCCTGTTCCCTCCTTAACAGTAGAAGCACACTCTTGTTTTAGAGTTAAATAATTAGTGTGTTTTGTAAATCTTTAATCGAGTTGAGATTTACAATTGCCGATAGCACAAATCCTGCCGAACAAATTCTTAATTAAAAAATAAAAAAGAGAGAAAAAAGACACACAAATATACACACTTTGGGGGGAAAAATGATCTAGAAATTTTAGTTACCAGGAAATCAACTAAAGAAAAGCACCAAACTAACACAGAAAAAGAGATAAAACTTGTGGAAAATACACATGACGCTCGAGTTTTAGAAAAGAATTGATGAAAAGAGAAAGGGAAGGGGATGGCGAAGTATAAGGAAATAAAGGAAACAAAAAAAGGAAAAAAAAATGAGTTTAAGTTCAATTTGGATACTTAGACTTTCCATTCCAATAAAAGAAGTTGTAAAAGAAAAATATAACTTTATTGATTAGTTTTTTTTTTTAAACACTTGGACTTTTCAGCCAATAGAAATTGTAAAAAAAAAATCCTTTATTTATTAATTTTTTTCTTTTAAAAGATGGCCCCACAACTAAAGGAAAAATACAAAATTGCAAATTCTTTTCTTCCACAAAAAAATTTGCCACCTCTTTTCAAATATTTTAGATTAGTTACATACCAAAAAAAAACCATCTTTTTTGACCAAGAAAAAACATCTTTGACTTATAATGACATTTGCATAATACTTTTTAAAATAAAGATATGACAAATTTAATAAAATTGTCATTTAAATGTTGCTTTAATTCTTGTTAGCCATATTTGTCAAAAATGTCATTGTAAAAATGTTGTGAAAAATCTTTTTTGTTGTAGTAAAACAAGCCAAAATACATGAACCAGAAGCTTTGATACCACTTTGTTGGGAAAGGGGTAGCAAAGTCAAATATCCCAAAAAGCCTCTTCTGCTTGGTTGAACCTATGAGGAACCGTTGGATAACAAATATGACAAACAAACAATCACAAAAGAGAACACACTTTATTTTTACGTGGAAAACCCCTTCAAATCAAAGAATAAAAATCATGGGATGCTTTAAAAACTAACTCCACTATAATCAATAAGTGAGTTATATAAGAGGTACACAACCTCAAACACATCAGACAAATCAACAACCTCGATTTGTAACAATAAAAAAGGCAAAGAGTTCTCTAAGACAAACCAATCACGTGTTGTCAACAACAACCCAAGATAAAGGCATCAAAATGACAATCCAACAGTTAAAACTAAACTTCCAGATGTTCCTTATCAATTGACCAAATTTCAACTCAATCGAACTGCGGATGAATGTTCAATAACATGGTTTTATCAAAACTATCACAAATAAGAGAACAGAATAATACCATAAATCCGAGTCTCAATTTTGACACAAAACCTGCCCTTGCAAAACTCCAAACGACGATCCAACCATCCACAATCATGATATATGTGTCCTTACCTACTGACAAAAATTCAGCTCGATCAAACTACAAATCACCTTCCGAATACAAGGTTGATCAAAATTGCACACAGAAAAAGTACCCAGAATGTAGTCCTATGGAAACTGATAAAATCACAAACTTATAGTCAACAAAACCCGATCTCCACTATTTAGAATCAAGTACTAATTGTCCTCTATTAGCTCACTCGATTTCGACTTGATCGAACCACGATTCGCGTTCTCATCATGAGATCAAATATGACTCCCTCAAGCTGGAGAAATTTCTAACTGCTGCAACTCTCTCTTTTCTCTCTATTCCGTAGCCTCTCTCCCTCAAATTAAATTTTCCAGCAACCTAAACATATATTTACACACTAATTAAGTATTTTGGGCTGTGGACCAAAATACTCCTCATTAGGCTACACCAAACACAACTTAACTTGGGCTTTTGCTACATAGGAAGAGACCCAAGACCAAACAATAAGAACACAATATTTGCAGTGGGGTCTTGACTTGGGGTCTCATTTTAGAAATTGAAATTATAAATTAAATAGAGTGTTCCACATTCTCTCCGACAATCCTTCAATGTGGATGGGGTTAGGTCTGTTTTTCTTAGCAAGTACTAGCTTCTATGAGAGTTGCATTAACCATTTCTTCTTGGACACTTTGCACATCACATTCTTTGGTCTCTATGATTGATTCTTTTTCTTTTATCGAGTGCTTAAAGCATATAGGAGACAGAATTGAATTTACCAGTATCTCGTGGCTTATTGCTTGTTGAATTATCGTTATATATTTAGTTAGTTTGCTGAAGGGACTAATGATTTTATGATTTTAACTGCACATCTAGTTTAGGAACATATGGATTATTTGAAGTTCCATGTTGTAAATTTGCTGCAAGTATAAGCATCCTTGTTAAGATCCTCTGCCACAAGGATATATATATATATAATTTTTTTTTTGTCGTTGTGCGACACCTAGATTACTTCTCCTACCCATCATTGCCAAGGCAAGAGACATTTCATGGTTTATGATTTACCTTTCTAGTGATGGGTAGTCATTGGATTGAATTAGAAGGATTATAACCGCAAACCTCAAATTTTGACCATTAGCCATAGTCCTCTCATTATCTCGATTGAAAGAAACATACTTGCATGGAAACAATTTTATAATGTTCCCAATGGAACAACATGGAATCTTTACAAGCAATTTCTTGAATTCTTTCCATCTTTAATGTTGCAGTGGCGACATTTTGAATGTTGAAGTTGTTGATGGTGGATTGATATGATCGGGTGGTGTGCACATTGAAGAAATGGGAGATAAAAATGGTGTTTGTTACATCGTGAATACTGCAGTTTTTGTACGTTAGTAGTGTTTATTACCTTTATCCCTCTCAGCTTTCTCTAAAGTTTATTCAATTCAGTTTTTCAATTTCTATGTAAATGTCTTTTGCATATGGGAAAAATGGCTCCACCTTACTGTTCTAAACCAACAGAAGCAATTCATCCATTGTCAAGTCAACGAACTGGGTGCTTCTTCCTGGCTTCTCACCTCAGTCTATGTTAGCCCCAATAATACGTCTCTGCAGCGTAACTTCTTTGCATCTCTCTGACAGTTACACTACTCAATTTCTATGTCATGGCTTATAATTGGCGATTTCAATCCTATTAGTTCCCTTGCAAAAAAGAGTAGAGGCCAGGATCCAAGGGCTTCTCGGTGGGCTTTGTTTGCTGGTTAGATCAGTGGTCTTGCTTTGGTGGACTTAGGGTTCATAGGGCCCTAATTTACCTGGACTAAGGACTTATCACTTCAAATTAAAATCTCATGTAGACTGGACTGGGCGCTCTATAATGCAGATTGGTAGCACTTGTTTTTGGAAGCTTAGGTCCTCCATCTTATTAGGTTTCAGTTTGATCATAGTCTACTACTACTTTGAACCAAGGACGATGGTCGAAATTATGCTTCTGTTAAGCCATTCCATTTTCAGGGAGCTTGGCTTTTCCGTAAGGATTTCTCTTCTATGGTGTGTGGTGCTTGGGATCATGAGGCAGATCTTCCAAGTGGCCTGAGTAGCTTGTTTTCTAGCTTGCAATGGTGGAATCGCAATGTGTTTGGAAATATCTTCCAGAAAAAGAAAAAACTGCTTGCACAACTGAGAGGTTTTCAAGAAAATTTTTCTTGACAATTCCAGTCTGGCCTTGCCAAGCTAAAAAAAAAGTTGTGTGCTGAGTTGGATGATGTATTGAAGCAAAAAGAATTTTATTGGTTTCAGAAGTGTAGAAGGAATTGGTTAATTAGTGGATATTGTAACACTAAGTTCTTTCATATGTCTAGTATTACCCAATGAAGGAAAAATCATATCAAAGCATTGAAACTTGCAAATGATTCTTGGGAACGAGATAATGAGACTATTAAACAAAAATTTTGTATGTTTTTTCTAGAACCTATATATAGAAGAAGTTCTGAATAGGCATGATAGTTTGCCCAAGGACCGTTTTGTTTCCATCAGTAAACAACAACTTCGGGGTTTGGCTTATGGGGTCACGAGTGAAGAAGCCAACTCTGCTATTTTTCAAATTAGGGCAACAAAAGCCCCGAGTCAGATGGATTCCAAGCTTTATTTTTCCAAAAGCAATGGCATATAGTAAGTGGCTTTGTTGTGAAGTTTGTTCAGAAGTGCTTCTGGGAGATATGTGTGCCACTAAAAGTTAACATGACTCAACTTGTCCTAATACCAAAGTTAGCAGCTCCAAAAAAACTAATGGATTGTAGACCCATCAGCCTTTGTAACCTTGCTTTTAAGATATTACTAAAATCATTGTGGAGCGGTTGAAGGCATTCTTGCCAAGCTAGGTCACATCTACATACGCCAGTTTTGTACTTGGAAGGCAAATCATAAATAATATAGTGGTATTGGAAGAAGTGGTCTACTTTTTCAAAAACTATCAGAGGAAAGTTGGTGGGATGATCCTCAAGTTAGATTTGGAAAAATTCTATGACAGAATGAGCTGGAATTTTATTTTTGCCACACTTATTGTGCTTTAGTCACCACAAAGCCTAGTTGCCCTCATCATGGAGTGTGTGACGACTTCCTCTATAAGCATAATATAGAATGGGGAGTTAATTGATTCCTTCTAACTTTCCAAAGGCTTGAGGTAAGGAGATCCTTTATCCTTATACCTTTTTTGATTGTGCATTGAGTGCCTTTCTCATTTAATAGAAGAGCGGGTAGCAGATGGCTCGTGGAAGCCCCTTTGCTTATCAATAACATGCCCCCCACTCTCTCACTTACTCTTCGCAAATGATGTTATTTTGTTTGTTGAGGCTAGCTAGAGAGAGGTTGAGGTTATTAAGCAATGTTTGGATATATTCTGTTGCAGTTTGGGGCAAGGAGTAAACTTGATTAAATCCAAGATGTGTGTGTCTAATAATGTTGCATCACAGTAGGCAAAAAGTTTGAATCGGTAGGCGGGTATTACTCTCACTAAGAACCTAGAGAAGTAACTAAGAGTGTTGGTGATTCGTGGGCACGTTACTTTAGCGACATATAAGGATATTGTTGAGAAAGTGCAATCATGACTCATTGTATGGAAGGCCAGGTACTTGACATTTGCAAGTAGGCTTACCTTGGTGAAGTCAATTGTTTGCTCTATGCCTACATATACTATGTAGCTCTCTTGCTTACCTGCTAGTGTTTGCAAGCACCTTGATCGGATTCAAGGAAATTTTCTTTAGGGTTATACAAAGTCTTCTAGGAAAGTTCATCTTATCAACTAGAGTACAGAATGCACCTAGAAGGATGTGGTGGGGGGGGGAGCTTGAGATGCGAGGTGGTAGTGAGACGAACAAGGCTATGATATCCAAGTTGGGATACAGAGCATTGTATGAAAAAGACAATCTTTGGGTTTGGGTTTTGAAGGCTAAATATTGTCAGTCATGTGCGGATCTTAGTAGTTTTGAACATAGGAGTTCTTCCTCACACACTTGGCGTAGCCTTGGGACTGTGGGGGGTTGTCTCAGGATTGGGCTTCAATGGCGGGATGGTAATGGTCTCACTACCAGGTTCTGGTCTGATGCATGGCTTTTACCTAAGAGTCTTTCCTCTGTTGCACTCAGTCCAATAAGTTTGGATGAGGCTTGGCTCAAATTAGCAGAGTTTTGGAGGTTGAATAAAGGTTGGAATTGGAATGCTCTTCTTAGCAAGCTTCCAGTTGAGGTGCTTTACAAGCTGGCAGCATACTTGGTTAATGATTGTAGGAAAAATGGTGATTTGTTAGCATGAAGGTACGCACCTGAAGGAAAATTTTTGGTGAAGAGAGCATATAGGGCAATCAGCCTGGGTTGCATATACACTAATGGGGTGATGTTCAAAGCCATTTGGAAGGTCCCAGTTCTAGAAAAAATTGGGTGTTTTCTTTGGAAACTTGGTCATAGACGCCTCTTTACTTATGTGGAGAGATGGATAAGGAGCATGGGGAATATTACTGTTTGTCCTCTATGCTCTTTGCAAGCCAAAACTATTATTCACCTCTTTTGGGATTGTTCTAAGGCTAAGGCGATTTGGATGCATCTTGTGGCACCTAGTTGCAGGTCAGATTTTTTCAATTTTTCGTTGTCTGATTGGCTCGATTTGAATTTAGTAATCTCTAAGCGTGATTATGAGTTGGCCGGGTGGGGGGTTATATTCTCTCTTGCTTGTAGGTGGATATGGAGATGGTACAACAAGCATGTGTTAGGTAGGGTTTTCTCGCCAAGCTATTTGGCAACATTCATTTTGAAGCAAGCCAAAGAATGTAAAGATGGTTGGAAAGCTATTGGCCTTGAAGAGGGCTATCGTATGAGGAACACTATCCTAGTGGGTTGGCAACTGCTGCCTTGTGGATGAGTTAAAATTAACATCGATGCCTCAGTTCAAGGTCACTTGGGCTATGTAGGAGCAAGAGGTGTTGCTCAAGATCGTTGTGGCACGCGGATTGGGGGATTTGCTCTTAACATTAGTTTAGCTAATGATTTTGCTGCAGAAGTTTGGGGTATTTACCAAGGTCTCAAACTTGCATGGGGAAGAGGATTTCAAACTATTATTATAGAGATCGACTCACAGACTGCATGCAGGCTATTCTTTAAGGTGTGCCTATTACTTACCCCTAGTACAATTCGGTGCCTTGCTGCCAGGAGCTGTTGCAGAGGGATTGGTCCGTTCGTATTGTCTATGTGTGTAGGGAAGGGAATAGAGTTGATGACTGGCTAGCCTCCTTTACGATTACTTGTGCAGCTGGCTTAACTCTTTTGCAAGTGCTTCCTTCAGAGCTTTTTTATCTCCTTCAGGCAAATTTAGTTGGAGTTTATCTTCCTAGAAATGTAAGTCATTTAGTATTTGGATTTGGCTCTCCCTTTTAAGCAAAGAAGAAAAAAAATTTTGAATAATAATTCAAGATTAGTAATTGCTTAAGATGAGTGTTGTGCCCTAGTACTAATTCTAATTTGTGAGAACAAAAACAAAAGCCTAGGCAGCAATGTCATGCCTCCCTTTGTAGAAGAAGGGTTCTGAAAAACTTTGGTGTAACTTAAGTTTTATCGAGTCATTTACATTTTAGCTTTAAGCCTTTCATTTTTCATATTGGAAACTATATTTTCTATAGCTCAGGCTTCAACAATCAAATTATGTGTGAAATTGTTGTTTTTGTGGTGTGGGTCTTAAAGGGTAGAAGAGTGTCAGGTCAAATTCATATTGTAAGTTCATTTTATTTCAACTTATAGATTCTTTATCTTATTAAAATGACTTAAATCACTTTAATAGTTTAATCAACTTAAACCAACTTTATATTCTCTTATTCTTTACTTTTTTCCACTGACATGGACAACTGCATTTCCAACACTCTCACTTTTGTCTAACTGAGATCTTTGACAACCAATTATCACTTGCCCAGTCATACGGATCTTAACAAAGGTTGCCCAGTCATACGGACCTTAATGAAGGTTGCCCAATTATATGGGTCTTAATAAATGTTACCATCTCAAATAAGGGCCTTATTTGGAGACACTGTCTCAAATACCCGCTAAAGATTTTTCTTAAGTCGTTATACGACCTCAAAGGTTTAAACTTTGATACCATGTTATATTTGTGGCTTAATCAACTTAGTCCAACTTTATATTCTCTTTTTCTTGATTTTTTCCTAACAATGTGGGACAACCACATTTCCAACAGAAATATTCATTGAAGTGGAAGTTTCATGAACTTTTTATCCTGCTTATTACATAATCTGCAAAGGTAAGTAAACCAGCAGGAAGTGAAATGAAATCCGAAACAAACCCATCTTTATTCCTTAGTCGCATTACATTTGCTGCACGCAATGCCACCTGCATCTCAATGTCAACCCATCTCGCTTTCCTTATAGAACAATTTTAATGATGAATCAAACCAGTCCCTTTACAATTGACTTTCCCTCCCTTATTATGAATTTTCAGAAGTAAATCAGAAATATCTGCACCTTGGTAAGCTTAGAGTCGTATAAAAATATCACAAGAGAACAAAAATTAACTTGGCTTTGGTTTGATTTTGAATGCATCATTCACATCACAAGTGCAGCATATAGGAGTTGGTTCCAAGTATCAGGCAATCCAGGAAGGCACCAGTGGCTGCAGTCTGTGCCAGAGCTGTCATCATTACCATAGGCAGAGGGGTGAGCATCTTTTCTTAATTGCGACAGTGTGGTTATATCCAGGAGATAAACTGGTTTGCTAATTGTACTTAGTACTTTGTTGACAACTGCAACAGCTGGAGGTGCTCCTGCTGGATATGTGGACCCAGAAAGTGGCTGTGCTTCTCTGTAACAACTCCTCCTTGGTTGATTCCAATCCTTGCCCCTGTTTTTATAGACCACAATTAGTTTTGTTGTTGTACCAGAACTATATTTCTTGTTCAAATCATGACTACATTAAGTGGAAGTAAGATCTCTGTGTGCATTTCAGACATTGTGTCCGATGCACAACTATTACCATAAACCTTTTTTTTTTTTTTAGAGATACCACTATAAATCTTGTCTGGGGCATACGCTTTACTTACTCATAGTGGGTAGGAGAAATTCCTTGAAAGAAAACTTTTGTTTTTGAAGGATCGACATTGCCATCAACCCATTTGGCCCATGTTGTCAACCCTTTGTAAAATGCATCCAAACGATTCATGTCGCTGTACAAAGTTGCTCCATCCCTGATATAGTCCCATCTGCAATTTGTCACAAACATCAACGAAGGTCAGACTCTAATGTCTAGATAAATATGACCTGAATGTTCTGGCATGACATATAACATACGGTCGAGATTTTCCTGTGTGATTCCACCAATGCCAGGTATTGAAGATGAGCATGTCCATTCCTTTCCATGCATCACCGGCCTCTATCGAGTCTAGCCTCAGTACAGTACCTACACTTTCCCGAACCAGGTCTACCAAATATGGCGTACGATACATGAATAAGGTTACTCCATAGTCCTGCACCACTGCAACTGTTAGTAGCCTCATCATACGAATACCAATTACATTTGATTCTATATGCTGTGTAAAGAGGAATAAAACAAAAATTCTTGAAAACCCCGAAAGGTAAATTCAAGTCTTATAGTCGGAACATTTTTTTTATTTTGGCGACAACTTATAGTGGAACATTTTCGGGGAAGAATCACTCACAAGGGTCACAGGAGTCATTTTCGGAAATGGGGACTAGAAGTATTCACGCGAGCAATAAATGCTCGAAGATTAGTTTTCAGAGAGTCAACGCCAACATTTTGTGTTCAATGTCACTGAAAGGTTCTAAGAGGTACCGACGAAGCGAAATGGCCAAAATGGCAGTTTGAAGAAATTTGCCTAGTTAATGAGAGATGAAATTTTAGGTCTGCCACTGTTGTTTGCCATTAAAGGCATAAAGATGAAAACATAAGTGATCCATCAATCTCTTCAAAGTTCAAACAGGAAGGGAAGTAAGATCAATCTTGAACCTTGAGCTATGGAGCTTAATAATCTTGATTGATTTACTCACAAAAATTTAGCAAATATAGCAAGCATAGGTTGGCATGTTTCTCATGAATCAATAAGCACTGTCGACTAGGAAGAGTGGTCGATTACTTGATTTCCCTTTGCGACCAAGTTGGCTGTAAAAGATTATATTAACAGTACTTATTAATTTTATTTTTTTTTAATAAATAAAACTAACTCATGATATAACGTCATTCAAATATTATTCTTAATTTTTTTATTTAAGTATACTTCACTTATTGTGTAGTGTAAAATAATAAATAAATTATACTCACTTAAAAAAAATAATCAAAATAAAAATCCCGTATATTAATCCATGCAATTTCCTTGTCTCTCGTTCAATCCATTTTGGACGAATTCACACAAAAAAGCAAAAACTTTTTGATTTAACGAGACTAATTTAAAAATAGTAAAAAAATAATATAAATTATTAAATAATAAAATTTATCAAAAAATAATTAAATTATCAAATGTAATTGAATGAGACTGAATTATTATTTATTACTTAAACATAACTATATAATCTTCTCCTTTTAAAAAACCATGTTTTTGTCTTCTATCAAGTCAATGTACAGGAAAACATACAGGAAAACAGGATGCCAATATGTGAGGGAAGCACTAAAAGAGCTCTCAAAAAAGAGAAGAGTTGAGTCTGAGGATAGAATTTCCCTGGATGCATCATTCTTCAATTAGGTGCTTCAATCATTGACCTTTGCACACACTTGTTCTAGTGCGAACTGAAAATAAGATGGCAACAGAGGACAAGAGAAAGGCCGAATTGTTGAGTTCCCCTGCTTACTTTTCGTTGCCTTTTCTGCTTAAAGAAAGGGGAACGTCAACCAAACCTCTGAACCGTCTAAAGACGGTATAGTTCTATAATTTAACAGGGGACTTTGTTATTAAGGAAGCAGAAAAAAGGAGGGGGGGGGGGGGGGGGTGGGGGGGCAGAAAGGCTGTTTCATTATTGGATAAAGACAACGACATTGGAAGCCGGACAGGGAGATGAAAGAACTAAACCTTTCTCAAAAGCAGATATAAGCAGCAACCAATGCTCCATTAAACAATAGGCAAGACAGGCACATGCATACGGATACAGACAAACATGCACCGATTGGAATTCTATTTGTTTTAGATCTATCAAAAAAAAATTAATAAAATTGTAAATTTGTATAGATAAAAATAAGTAATTATGCAGTTTTATTTGATGATATTTAATAATTTTTTAAATTTCTTTTTATAAATTCAATAATTTAACGAGTGTTATTATTTTGTAAGTATTTTTAAATTATCAAAATCAAGTCATTGAATTTTTTTAGAAAAAGAAAGAAGAAGAAAACCGAAGAGGGAAAAGCTAATTTAACTTACCTCGAAGGTTACAGAAGACAGTGAACCTGTTCTCACAAAGGTAGTCTTGGCATTGGGCATCGACGCATGAATCATGCAAGCCAATGATTCCCACATGTTCAAACTCAGCGAGTCGCCCACAAACATTATCTTCTTCCCGCTCCAACTCCCTAGAAAATCCCCACCATTAAACCTTCCCCACCAAAAACCCAAAAAAAAAATGTAAATAAACAGAATACTAATTAAAGGGACGTATATTTGACAAGTGGCATAGTCCATAATTGTTTTTTTTTTAAAAAAAAAAGACATATAATGAAGAATCACAATTGCAAACAAAAGATCCTCGGGAACCCAAAGCTAATAAAGTTCCAATGTCTTATAATTAGTGTTTGCCAAATAAATGAAGATTCAAACTTCTCAAGTAAATCTTTCTTTGAAATTTTCTATGAAACAAATTAAAGGGAGCCCAGGTGAAGTAAACAGTGAGCAGAAGTACCTTGGTAAGTTACAGGAGTCAGGTTGCCAAGAGTACTTAAGATACTGCTTATCAGGCCTGCCATGTCTTTGACAATCAAACTCAGCATCTATGAAAGGACAGAATGAGGATTCATACAAAGGATAAGAATCATCAAAGACCCATTTCCCCTGAAACAGATTGCAACCTTTCACTTGCTTTCTCCCTATCAATCCGGTAACATTATAGTAGTAAGAATGGTGGTGCGCCTGTGCCATTGCTTCTTGGATGAGCAATAGCATAACTTGAAAAAGAAAGTAAACAAGGCCACGGCACTTGACACCCATTTTGGGACTTCTACCATTTAGGACAAATGTGGCTCTGGCCCTGAGAGTTTTGTACACGAGAGAGAGAGAGAGAGAGAGAGAGAGAGAGAGGTAAGTAACCGTGTGACAGACAGGCAAAGGGTTTGAGCTGGGTGCGTTCACATGATATGTGAAAGAGCCGCACTGTTTTTAAAAATAAATAAATAAATAAATAAAATTGATAGCTTGATAAGGGAGCGTTTAAAAAGTTTCATAATTATATCTTTCATTTAGAAAAATTAAAAAAAATAAATTTTTAAATATTATTATATAAAATTTGTTTTTTTAATATTATTTAAACGAAACAAACCTAAGGGTGCTTTTTTTCCTCTTCTGACGTGAGCTGGGTTTTGTTGGACGGATCTGATGATTTTTTACTGTAATATGGAAAATTATCAATACATATTTTAAGTATTTTTATTTTAGGCAGTATTTCAATTAAAATTAAATTTAAAAATAATTTTTAAAATATAAAATAATAAATATTTTAAAAATTATTAATTTTATTTTAAAAATATTAATTTTAATTTTAATTAAAATACTGTCCACAATACTAATATTCGAAAGGACAATTTTTTAATATGGAAAGGTGTTGACATTGAAATGGTAGCTTCGGGAATCGGTGATTCTTTTCTGGAAAGGTTCTCGTACGTTCACTTTCCTATTGGTCGGCATGTCACGGGGCATTTTATTCACATAATATAACTGTGTGTAATTGCACATAATGAAATTAAAAAAGACGTTATTCATGTAATGTAATACTCAAAATACTGACATTTTTTTCTAGTGTGAAAAGGTGTTGGCGTTGAAATTGTAGCATTGGGAGCCGGGGATTGTTTTCTTGAAAGGCTCTTGTACTTTCACTTTCCCATTGGTCGGCATGTCACGGGGCATTTTATTCATGTAATGTAACTGTGTGTAATTGCACGTGGTGAATTTAAAGAGGAGGTTATTTTCGGCTCAAACAGTGAACTGGCCTTCGCTGACTGCTTGGAAATTAAAGAGGACGTTATCTTTCATTTCGACTAGCTACCACTCTTTTTTAAAGGGAAAAAAAAAACGAAAAGAAAAGAAAAATAGCCTCCTTTCTAGGTCTCGACGCAATCGGCATCTTATATTCCTTTCTACTTGTACAATCGAAAAACAAAATGAAATACAAAAGGGAAAAGGAAAAGAGGCCACTTACATATCAAATCATATTACAATATTACAATATTATAAAAAGAAAGTTTTGTCCTTTTATTAATGATTTTTTTTCTAATTTTTAATATTTTTTGATAATTTTGATGTTTACTTATTAAAAAAAATTAACATTAAAACCTACATAATTATTTTCTAACCAAATCATTCAATTTAGATATTAATGCTTATTAAAAATTATGAATAATCACCATTATACTAAATAAAAGAGGCAATTTGTAACAAAAAAATTAAAAGAGATAAATGCAATTAAATAATTGATTAATCTATATGGTCATTACAATTCATAAATGATATTTAAACAATTAAAATTCATAAATAATTGATTTAACAATAAAATACAATCACAACAACACAAATCATCAAATGTCATTATCACCTTTTAAAAATTCTAAAATCGTCCATTCAAAAAACCGAAAAAAAAAAAAAAAAAAGAAGCCATTGGAGCTTGGATGTCAAACCCCAGTGGATCTGAATTAGGTGATTTTTACTACTCATTTGCATGACCTTACAATTGTTGCAGTTATTATTTTCATACTTAAAATTTAAGATATCATATCATATTACGAAAGTATAAAGTGGAAACTTAGAGAAAGCTTTCCTTATGTCACTCCTTTCATTGATAAATTTTTTTTCTAATGTTTAAGATTTTTTCTGATAATTTTGATGTTTACCATTAAAAAAATTAACATTAAAACCTACTTAATGACTTTCTAACAAAATCATTTAATTTTAATATTAATGCTCATTAAAAAACATGAACAATCACCCTTATGCTAAATAAAAGAGGCAATTTGTAACAAAAAAATTAAATCAGATAAATGTAACTAAATAATTGATTAATTAATAATATGGTTATTCAAATTTGTAAATTATATTTAAACAATTAAAACTCATAAATAATTGATTAACCAATAAAATAAAATCACAACAACAAAAATCATTAAATGTCATTATCACCTCTTAACAATACTAAAATCCTCCATTCAAAAAAAAAAAAAAAAAAGAAAGAAAGAAAAAGAAGCCATCAGAGCTTGGACATCGACCCCCAGTGAATTTCAATTAGGTGATTTTTGTTACTTTCTTGCATGACCTCACAATTGTTACAGTTATAATTTTTATATTTAAGAATTAAGATATTTAATAATTTCTATATTTAATATTTTAATAATTAATTGTCAATCAATATTAATTAGATATAATAAAAATGTGACTATTATTAAATACACAGAAATTAAGTTATTATATATAAAAATTAATTTAAAAATAAATTTTATAAATAATATCAATTAAATTAAAATTATAAAATTAAAATATTCAATCCAGAAAATGTGCGGGCTAAATGCTAGGTATATCTATAAACTCACAAACAATGTCACTCGAGTCGTGTAAAATGAAAAATATAACTAAACTGACATGAGAGAGACACAGATTTAATTTTTTACATATTATTAATGAATTTGTTGTACATAAATTTTAATTGTATTACATATCATAAGTTTTCAAAGGTTTCTACCATTTTTTTTCAAAATAAAAAAACTTATGATGTACAATATATCTAAAATTTATGTGTAATAAATCTATTAATAATGTATATAAAAAGTATCTTCATCTCTTTTTACATCAATCCTCATCCCGTTCATCTATCATTTCTGATATATATATATATATAATATACAACTAGAAGAAGCTTAAATTGTTTGAATTAGACATTTCACATTAGCTATGTAGTATGATCGGTGGTATAGCGAATAATTCACAATTCCCCTACAAAATCTTCATCTCCACGAACCAAATTAGGAGATGGCATTTGGATGCCAGAAATGGTTCTTCCAGTCAAATAGTTCACACATTGTGCCATTTCACAGCAAACTACTATATCATCAAATATCTTAGATGGTGGTTCAGTTTTCCACTTGTCATCAGTAATTGCCCCAGAGTCCCCAAGTTATAACAAGCAAGGCAATTTTATGGGGTCCATCACTAAAGGCACTTGGTCTGACGCTTCGGCAAACGACATTCTTTACATTGTCACCAGTGGACCCACGAATATCGACCCATCTTGGATTTGTACGTGCTAATGACAAGAGTTGAAAAGAGCCAATTTTCTTCCATCAGCAAAAGCGTTTAGAAAAAAGTTACATAAACACATAACAATAAATATAAAATTATTACATAAAAATTTGAATCGTTAAATCAAGAAAAATATATTGATTGTAAAAAATATATATAAATTATGTATATTTTACGTGTCGCAAATAATATGATCGCATAATATTGCCCAAGCCTTTATATTTTTCCAAGCGGCAACAGATGATGTTGGTAGCGTACACAGAAGAACAGAAAAAAGTTCTTATATTACTGGATGAGATTGCAAGGATGGAGAAGCTGCATTGGCCAGTGAACTAAGGTAGCCTGGAAGCCATGACCCCTGCTGCGCATCGGAGCGGCAAGTGGTGCAGCGGTGCAGGGAATGTAAACCCCGCTTCAATAGTCCACATAAATTAAATTAGATGGTCCCCCTTGGAAATTCACCTAGGCCTTTTTAATATTTTTGGCCGCTACAAAAACCATTAATAATTGAGTAGCTCATGCAAGTTTCCGCTCCTCAAAAATAAGGGGAGGACTCGTGCTTCATACCTATGCCTCTCCCCTAACGCATATATACTGTAACATGTATTTTATTATTATCATTATTTTTCACAAAGGTCCGATAATTTTTTCCGATCCGACTGATTGGTTTTGACAACAAGGATCAATACTAGAAGACCACGTAGGTTCCTGCCAATGAAAATTTAAATACGCGAAAGGGAACAAAATGATTCAATAAAGAAAGCAATTATAATCCTCAAAAGATATTCAATTGTTAAACACTTACGTATTTGTTTTAGAAATTTTAAATTCTAATCCTTTGTTTATAATCTTGTGAAAAGATTTAAAATTTACATGAATTAAGAGAGGTACTCTTGCTATTTATCTTATTGTCCAATGGGTCTTTTAATAGGAAAAAAAAAAAAGAAACATTAAACATTATTGTTCGTTTATTAATAAACAAACCACAAAACAGCTCATAATCGCTAGATATTGAAGGTCAAGAAGGTCATTATAGCGGCTTGCTGTCTATGCTTTCTATTTCAACTAATTTATCAAGCAAAATCTAACTTCCATACTTGCTTTGATATTTAATTGATATTCACATTTAATAATCTGAGGTCAACATATGCTAAAAGAAAGTTTGAACTACACAAGCCCTATCCATAAAATTCTCTCAAAAGTTCTCCATATCAAATCATTAGAGAAAAAAGAAAAAGAAAGTGAAAAGATTCTCTTTATTTTTGATAGAAATTGAACTAAAAAGCGCCTCTTTACCACTTTATACATTATCCGTTTATTATGCAAAATGGACTATATATAATTGGGGTTAAGGCCCTCAACGGCATCGTCTGGGAAAAGGATTCTTTGCAACTTGCACACCATATAATGCTTTTTTTTTTTCTTTGTCTTGAAGGAAGGTCATAACACCATAATACATATGGGGGAGGGAGATTGTAAGAGGCGGGATTTGAATTCTGCCTTCCAGTTAGACATATTGTCTGGCAACTAATTGATCAGTACCAACTGGTTCATACATAAAATGCTTTTACTAACGTGATAATAACGCAAGACTCTAAAATGGCAGTTGTTGAGAGAGCACATCAAACGACATTGACAGCTGCATGAGATATAGACAATTGCTTAAAAGAATCTTAATCAAAAAGCAACGCTTTCAGTGCTCAAAAACAAGAAAGAAATAGAAAATTCTTTTGTTTAGATTGTCGATTTGAAATTGGTATCACATAATCACAAAACTTAACATAAATGATAAGTCACTTCATTTTCATTTTGTATGATACCCAAAAGCCTCATTATTTATCACCATTTGTTATAGGGGAATCCTCGAGAGAACAATCTTATTAGGTTACGTATGCGCATGTATTGATATAAGCCTTTCATGGTTGAATTTAAAATAAAAAAACAAAAAGAAAGATGAATTATTAGATGTTGTTAGATGTATTACGTGTCCACTTATACCGTTAAAAGTAAGTGACATAGTGGTGCTCTTTATTATATGCTAATAACCTGGATCTAATGAACTTCACCCAACATGTTTCTCTCAATCATGCAAAAAGCCAACCTAAGATCATCCAACAACTTAATTAGTTGATGATATCATGGAAAGGGAGGCTGGTTTAAACGTACATTCTCAGGAGTCTAACCGCGGCCAATTATGCATGTTATATAACTTCATTAGAAAGATGTCGCAGGAAATCCTTTTTGGTTCTTTGTAGCATGCTTCAAAGGTATTTGTTTGTCTCCTCCCAACAATGAAAACTACCTCTAATATAATAATACCATGTCACTTTTCTTATTTTTTGGTGCATACTTTAACTAACTCTTAATTTGGGTTTAGGTTTCTTTTGCTTGGCTAACAAGAGCACCACTAGGTAGGGGTCAACTAAAAATTCTTTATGAGAAGATGCAATATTATGATTCATATGTGTTTCATGAATCAAGAAACCACTAGAAAGTTGAACACCATGACAAGAAAATCAATGCAACATAAACTTAGCCATAGAAGGAAGACACTATAAAAGAGAATTAGGGTCAACCTTAATTATTCGCTTGTGGGAGTCAATATATTATATATAGGATTCGACTAAACGTACCTAAATTCATTAAAAAATAAGTTTTTTTTAAGTACAAGAAGAGAAAGGAGAGGTAATAACATATAGTTCTGTTAGAGGGTCACATAGAAAACTTTATGTTGTTCAAGAAGGGTCATTGACCTCACTAAAAATTGTGCAAATCCAAACGCCAATTTAAAAAAAAATAAAAAAAATTAATTAATCGGTGCAGGGTACCCTAGACTTTTTTCATATGCAATACCTTTTCAATTATTGAAGAAAAAAATAATGAACGATAAAATAATTATTAGTTATTGAGCACCTCTAGTAAAAGCTTAGATATTTGACTATTAAAAGCATGAGAATATATGAATGGGGTGGCATCTCTATTTGAAGTAATGTTTGGATTCTGTAAGCTGCCTAATGTTTATTTGATCACTGATGAGTTGCTTGATGTCAATGAGTGGCCAAGTGTTTTGCTCACTTTAGGAGATAGTCGTGGTTGTTGATGTGATGAAAGTGTACTAGGCAGTAATAAGTGACAGATCTAGAAATTTTTTTATGGAGTTAATTAAGTTTTAAAAAAATAAAATACAATAAATAGATATAAAACTAAAAACCAATGCTAATTATTATGGACAACAAATATTACAATTGTTCTTTATAAGTTTTGAAAGTTTTGAATCATTTTTTCATTTTCTATACTGTTATATATATTTTTACCATACAATTATTAAGTCATTCATTTTTCATATAATTGCACAATCGATTTTCTATGATCTTCATTGCAAAACATTTCCTTTTTCAATTTTAGCTAGTGCAACTGATAAAATTAAAGTCAGTTTGAGAAGCAAATATATTTGTGGATATACAATATGTCTCTTTGTTTTGATTAACTTTTGTGAAAAGTCACCAATTTCTTTCAAATCTGAAAATTCAGTATTTGTATGAATTTTAAGTTCGTTATCATGTCTCATGAGATCAACCGACGAAAATTCAAATGGACAATGTTGAGCAAATTAATGAGTTTTTACTTTTTAAAGCAACAAAAGAATCATTTAGATTTAGACAAACTATACAAAGAAGTAACTCAGTATTAACCTTTGTGAACCTATCATTGATTTCTTGAAGTTGTCTGTTAATAACTTGATAAAACAAATCTTCATAAAAGTGAGGCAAATCTGAAACGTGTTCAGTTTGGTGCCTTGATCATCCTTGCATAACGTAAGCATCACTCATAATTGAATGTGTGTCTCATCGAGTGTCTCCTACTCTTATGAGATTGGGCTCTTGGTATAAACCATTACCATTAGAAATTTTACCACTTTCCAATCCTTCAAAACCTTCTTAATAGGATTTGTCTCGCAAAAGGTCTCATCATTTGGAAGAAGAGCCAACCACACTCAACAAATTGACATTGATGTTAAAAAACAAAGCAACTTCAACATGCTTCTTTGCAACCACTACAAGTACTAACTAAAGTTGATGTGCATAATAATGAACATAATAGGTACATTCATTTTCTTTCATGATCAAAGTTTTAAGTCCATTGAATTCTCCTTGCATGTTATCAGTCCCAACATAACATTCTTCTCAAATTCTTGAAAAAGTCAACTTATACTTCACCAATAAAGATTCCAGAGTTTCTTTTAATAATTGAGTAGTAATATTAGAAACATAAGCAACTAAGAAAATGCTCTATTATGCGCCCTTCTTTATAAGCATAATGTAAAACAATAGCCGTTTGTTTTTTAACTGATGTATAATGAGATTCATTAATCAAAATAGTAAAAAAAAAAAAAAACCTTTGAGATCATTAATAAAAACCTTGGTGGTTTCAATAGCACAATATTCACTATATCCTTTTCAATATCATATGCTATCATCTTCAAATTTCCTTAGGTCTTCTTTAAAATTTTATCGATGATGTCATTATGAGCAATTACAAAGTATAAAATCTCAAGAAAATTTCCTTTATTGTTCGAAAATTTAGATTCACCATTCCCACGAAAAGCTAATCCTTTACATAAGAGAAGTCAAATAACATCAACTGTTGTGGTCCAATGAATTCAATAATCATATTTCACTTGATCAAATTGTTGAGTGAGAGCGGCTTTGATATGCACAATTTTTCCATACATGATTATGAGCATTGTTATGATCTCCAATATGAATTTTCAATATGCTTTTCTTTTTCCAATTTTAATATCTCTCAATAGTAAATGTATCACCACCTCCTTGCTCTTCAAATTAGATCTCAGATCTCATAAGATAACAATACAAACAAAAAGCAGCATCTTTTTATACACTATACTTTAATCAATAACAAAATTCACAAGACAGCCTGGATTAAAATGATGAAAAATATTTTTGAGGAAATTTGTGCTCGTTTAGTTGGCAACAACCTTTTTGTAAATAGGTACTTCTAATTTCATCTCAATCATTAGAACAATAATTTAATATTCTTGTCATTTTTTAGAATCAATAGAAAGATTTTTTAAATCAACTTCTTAAAATCTTTTAAGGCACTACTGACTTTGTATGTCCTTTCAAGAGGACAATTGTTGCAAAAGAGAATTTTAGACCCTCGATTCTTGAAAGAGCATGGGACTTGCATTTTAATTCAAGTGTCTCAATCTAATGAGTGATTTTTGGGTCAAATTTTGAAGAAACTAATTTTAATAGAATTATTTTCTGAGCTTGTGAAATTTGATGACTCAGCTTCAAAGTTTTTCTTTTAAAATTTTTTGAGTTATAATTGAAGTAGAAAAAGACAAGTCGTATTAACAGAAACAATACCAAAGGGAGAAAACCATCGTATTTTGCAGGAATAATTTATATTTTAAGAAAAAGATTTTTAATTTATAGGTACTTTTAATTTCATCTCAATCATTAGGCCTAGCTGCTCACTACCATGTTTGTGAGATAGCTGTATGGGGCAAGAATTAGTTTAAGGGCAACAAAGAATTTAGGGGGGCAACAAAGACTATATGAGAAGGAAAAGTTACAAAGTTAATGCAGTTTAACTTAATTTTGTGGGGTTAGAGGAGCAATTGCCCTAATGGCCCTACATGTATTTGTCCTAGGTAATAGTAGTAGTGCAAATACTAGAAGTAGCTCGACTTCAGCTGATTCCCATACTATCTATAGTCTTTCAGGATGATTTAGTTTGGTTCTTGGTTTGTTAGTTTTTTGTTCGGCTTGGTTAAAATTAGACTAACTCATTTCTTCTGCAATAAGGTTCCACTATTGGACTTTTTTTTTTTGTGATAACCATAGGGAACTTTGCCTCTGTAAAGGATGAAGGAATATCTACCCCATTGTTGTAAGGGAGAGGCTTCCCTTGGAGGTTAAAAAGTGATGGGAATTCTTTCAGAGATGTAGGTAGAAATGGCAATAGGGCGGGCCGAGACGGGGGCAAGAATATCCAAACTGATTACCGTCTTCGATTGTCAAACTCATCCACTTCCCCATCCTCGTCCCTAGCAAGGATGAGATTTTGAGTCTCATCTTCATCTCCATAGAGGATCGAAAATCTCCGTCTCACTTCGTCCTTATCATTCACATGATAAAATTGTTTGAATAACTATATCTACAGAAAATTCCTAAAGAATACGATGATTTTCTCCCTTTGGTATTGTTCCTGCTAATAAGAGTTGCCTCTTTCTAGTTCAATTATAACTCAAACAAATTTAAAGGAAAAACTTTGAAGTTGAGTCATCAAATTTCACAAGCTCCCAAAATAATTCTATTAAAATTAACTCCTCCAAATTTTGACCCAACAATCACTCATTAGATTGAAACACTTGAATTAAAATGCAAGTTCTATGCTCCTTCAAGAATTGAGGGTCTAAAATTCTCTTTTGCAATAGTTGTCCTCTTGAAAGGACATACAAGGTTAGTAGTGCCTTAAAATTACATATATAAGATATTATAAATAATGTGATAAATAAATAATGTGGCATGGACAAAGTGGGTATGGGAATGGAAAATACTAATACTATCTTGTCCTCTTCCCCGCCAAAAAATTGGGATCAAAGATCCTTACCTCGATCTTCGATCAACTTCTCTAATTTTTCTCCCTCGTTAGGGTAAGACTGGAAGAGTCCCTATAGGGACGAGATTATTGTCATCCCTAAATGTAGGCTATATCAGGGAGTTATGTATTTAGGGTTGTGGGGTGCCCCTATTGTGGGTAACATTTTTCTTTCAATTAATTTGTTTGTTAATGTTTTTGTTTTTATCTATTTATTTATTCTCGTTTTCTTTTCTCAATTGACTTTCAGCTAGTATGTAATTATTATTCTTTTACTTTGGATTGTATAAATAAAAGTTAGCATTTTTGAAAAAAAAAAAAAAAAAGATCAAACCCTAAATGGAAGCCCTTCATATCCATGAAGATTGCTAGTAAAGAGGCTCAACTGTTTTATGGCCCACAATTATTTAAGTTGGAATGCCTAATGTTGGACCAAAGTCCAAAACCTATGTTTTGGTTTATTTTAGTTCTTCCCTAGTTTGGGCTTTGGACCTCTTTTCCTTTTCTTTTTCCTTTTTTTGTTCTTTTTTTACCTATAAATTTGAATCAAGTTATTCCTAAACTTAACAAGTAAGTCAAAGGGTGGTTTTAACCTTAACTTTAGATGATGGTTAGAAAAAAAATATAAGAAATAATTGGAACAGGTACTAATCGATCCCCATGTAAATTGTTTCATAAATTCAATTTTGAGTATAATTGACCTAGATGGTATTAGTTGAACGAAATAGATGTCAACACCTATACCTCTTTGTGAATCTTTTTAAAATTAGGAAATGATCAAAATCAACACACTATTTTGTCCATATCATTCCTTAAATTATAATTGATGATAATTTGCAGGACTAATGGTGTTTTTGGATTTACAGTGGGGTATGAAAGAAAGTTTTGAGAAACAAAATAATTTTTTAATTAGTTTTTTGGATATATTGGAAATATGTAAAAAAGAAAATGAATGAAAAGTATAATATTTTATTTAAATATTATGAGAAAATAGGAGAAAGAAAATTATTTTAATTCAAAATGACAGTTGTATTCCATCTAAACATTAATCTATGATTTATTAATTGGATAATTTGATAAGTTAGTAATAAAATTTTTTCAAAAAGTTTTCTCTACTCTTTTTCCCATTTCGTGTTTACATAATAGTGAAATGGAGGAAAGAAAATAAATACAAAGGTTATCTTAAATTTTAGTTCTAAAATTATATATTTGTCTATGAGTAGAAATAAGTTAAAAAGTAAACAATGTGGGCAATTTTGTGATTTTACAAAGGATTTATGAGTGACCTTGGATTGGCATGCCCTTATTATGAAAGCGAATGATATTTAGATATGTTATAATGACTGTAATATATCTTTTTGAGAAGTTTTAGACTCAAACTAGTGGGCCAAACTTACCAGACAATCTAATGTGGTAGGTATAAAATGGGACCCGTAAGTTTCAAGCCTCAATAGTTAAACTCGAAAAATACAGATATAGATTACAAGTGAAAATTAAAAATTTATGTGAGGCCGATCTCTATTTGATCCTCCAATTAATGCTCATTGTGTAATTCTACAACTTGTTCTTGAACTGAAAGAATTAATTCTACTGAGGGCCAAGACTTGATCTCAGATGGACTAATGAGACTCTGGTAAGAGCCTCACGAAGACTTGATCCCACTCGAATTGGTTGGATTCCGGTGAGGGCCATAGAAGGCTTGATCCCACTCGGACTGGATGGACTCCGGTTAGGGCCGTTGGAGGCTTGATCCCACTCGAACTGGATGGACTCCGGTTAGGGCCGTTGGAGGCTTGATCCCACTCGGACTGGATGGACTCCGGTTAGGGTCGTTGGAGGCTTGATCCCACTCGGATTGGATGGACTCCGGTTAGGGTCGTTGGAGGCTTGATCCCACTCGGATTGGATGGACTCCAGTGAGGGTCATAGGAGGCTTGATCTCAGATGGACTAATGAGACTCCGGTGAGGGCTGTAGCAAGTTTGATCCCACTCGAATTGGTTGATTCCACTGAGGGCCGTATGGGCTTAATCTCAAATCAACTTGTTAGACTTCGGTGAGGACCGTAAGACGCTTGATCCCACTTGGATATTTAATATCTTGAGCTTTTGATCTAGCGGATCCAACTTAGTGCCAGCTAGAGAGCATACAACAAAAATATTTAGAGAGAGAGAGGAAGAAAGCAAAACTTTAGAAGGGGAGGATTCAGCTTTACTTGGGATGTCTTTAGAGGGCTTGAGGGAGTGCCTATTTATAGGCCAAAGATTGTCATCTCCTAACCCAAACAATGCATGTCATCTAACTTAAACAACATGCATGTCATCTAATTTTCTTCATCTAACCCAATCAATATGCATGTTATCTAATTTTCTTTTCATATAACTCAAACAACATGCATGTCATCTAATTTTTCTCATCTAATACAATCAATATGCATGTCATCTAATTTCCTTTTCATCTAACTCAAACAACACGCATGCACCAAATCCAATGGATTTTTTTTTAACCATTTTTTTGTTGTTTACAAATGCCTCCACTTCAACGCTTGGTGAGGAAGGACCTTGGGATGAAATCCGAACCAAGTCTTCCAGTTCGGTTTGAAGATTGAGATGCATCATCAGACGTTGAGTCTTGAAATCTTCTAACCTTGACTAACTCGGCTGTTGTTGGATCTTAATAAGAACCGATACGAGCTTGAGGATGTCAGCCTTCCAGCCAATATAGAAATTGAAGTTCTAGCTCAGGTTGATTTCGAGCTTCCATCACTCGCAAAGGTTTTTTGATATGTTTTGAAGTTCCCTAACTCTAATGAGGATGCTGCAGTAGGCAAAGAACTTGAACCTCCCCATGAGGAAGGCCTACCACTACGGAACTTTAAGACCAGCACACAGGAAGATGGGTTATAGTGATGATTCCCGAGTCTACTTCGATGTAAGGAAAGTAGTTAAAATTTTCCTATACGTCACCGCATCTGACAACAGATGAGGATGATTGCAGCTTCTTGTCCCGCTGTGATAGATATGAGTAAGGAGAATGGTTAGAACTCCATGATACTGATAGAGTTGGAGGTTGAGTTTCGAAGGCTTTTAGGGATCCCTTGAGGAAAAAAATTGAAGGGGTGAGTTCTGCGATTCAGGTATGTAAGAAATATATACACACCAAAAATCTTTTTTTTTTTAGAATCTAGTGGGATCCCCTTCACGTCTCATTCTGACATAAAAGACAACAGAGCCAGCAGCTGAGGCGTGTCGCACAAGTCAATACCCTGTGCCACCAAAGTTGTTACACCTTATCCTTGTCGGCTGACATTAGCGGCATTTGGTCGGGTCTTCCACGTCCCTTTCTTCATAAGAGGCAGAAAAAGTAACAACTAATGCGCGTCACAAAAATTGTTGCACCTTATCCCTATCAATTGCCTTGCCGAGGCCCGAGGCGCAGCACCAAGTCAATCCCGACCTCGTCCGGTGGGCCGATGACGCTGACGCTGCTAGAGCCTTCCGGCCGATTGATGTTACTGGGATGTTCTAGAAAGAGAGGCAAATTTTTTCCTAAACAGCTTTCCTCTGATAAGAAGTTTTCCCCTAAACTGAAGTGTCCATGATGGATGAACCCTTGGCTAATTCCATAAGACCACTAGGACCAATATGTGTACTCTCACAGGCTACGGCTTTGATCAAAATATCTTGGAAAGACCATTGCAATAGTAGAACTCGGACCTGCTTCATTTGAGGGCGAAGCTATACCGGTGAGATCTATTATGAGAATGGCAAACTGTGCTTTGAAAATAGCATCCCAACTTTGGAGCATGTGACCGGCGCGACTATCTCAGATGGAGGACCCACCTCAAGACAATCGCAAGCCTTAAATGAAGGAAACGACAAAGCGGAATTCTCGATTCAAAATAAAGGCTGAAACAACACAAGTGTTTATCATAAACAAAAGGTGGTACAAGCCCAAATGTTTAGAAAAACTAAGGTCCAGCAAATTGGACTTAGTCTTACAACTTAGAAAATATATATATCGGCATACAAAAAAAAAAAATCGTATCAGCAGAATCTACTATATATATAAACACATAAACACAAGAAAGTACCCCCAGCAGCCTCTAGGAACGCTCCGAACGTGTACTAAGGACTCGAGTCTCAAAGCCTGAAAATAATTTAAAAGAAAAATAAAGAATGTTGTCAGTGCCGCTCTCTCCCTATTCCTCCGATTCTGGAGCCAAAAATATATATTTTTTGCTTCAATTGCTTCGAGCGAGCGCAGTCGTAAAGTAAGTTGGTAAATGTGTGATGTATTAGGAATAGTACATCCATTGTTGTGGAACATCTCCTCCAAGATTTGTAGTTGCGCCAAATTTAGATGCCATTTAACGCGAGGTAACCTATCCTCTCCCTTGTCTTGAGGTTTAGCAACTGGTTCCATTTTTTTTTATTTTTTTGAAAAGGAGCAGAAGCTTGACATACGATGAAGAGAGTTGAAACCGAAACAACGATTTAGACTTAACCCTTAATCGCCTTTATATTTTTGGACCATTCATAGTTTATACTCATGGGGGCCAGGAGTTTTAGATTGGATTTTGAGCCGTTCACAGTTTATACTCATGCAGGACGGGAGTTTTGGATTGGGTCTTGTTTGATTGTTGTCGTCTCGCCTTTTATACCCATGCCGGTTAGGAGTATGCATTGACTGTTGAGTTGTCGCTTTTTATACTCGTGCGAGGTAGGAGTATTGGACTTGCTAGATTGTCGCCTTTTATACTCGTACGAGACAGGAGTGTATTGTTGAACTGTTCGCCTTTTATACTTGTACTAGGCTTGAGTGTTGGACTTGCTGGATTGTTAAGCTATTTAGTTGTTAAGCTGTTGAGCTGTCGATCTGCTGAGCGGTTGAATTGTTAACTTGGGCTTTGAGTCAACGTTTGGGCTTTTGCCCCAAATTTAGATTTAGGCAGTGGGCTAGAATTTGAGTTTGGGCTTTGAGCCTGAGTTTGAATTTGAGATTTGGGCTCAGGTTTGAATTTGGGTTTTGAGCTCGAGTTTAACTTTGAGCTCGGGTTTGAATTTAGGTTTTGAGCTTGGGATTTGGGTTTTGAGTCTGAGTTTGAATTTGGGCTTTGGGCCTAGGTTTTGAGTCAGGGTTCAAGTTTTGTCCCCAAGTTTACATTTGAGCCGTGAGCTGGAATTTGGATTTGAACTTGGATTTGTGCTTTAGATTTGGGTCTGGATTTGGGGTCTACCTTCGAATTTGGATTTGCATTTGGCACTGGAATTTGGATTTTTGGGTTTTGAATTCGAGTTTGGCCTCGAATTTGGATTTGGGCTTTGAGTTTGAAATTGGACTTTGGATTTGGACATTAGTTCCGAGTTTGAGTTTAGTTTTTGAGGATTTGGACTTGAACTGGATTTGGTTTTGGGCTTTGATCCGAGTTTGAGGTCTGCCCCCAAATGTGGATTTGAATTTTGAGGAAGGGATTTGGATTTGGGGGTTTTGAACCCGAGTTTAGACCCGAATTTAGTTTTTCGGACTGAACTTGCACATCAGTTTCAGACTTTTTTTTCTCTCTTTCTTTTTTGAATTTTTTTTGATTTTTTTGATTTTCTTTTTTTTTTTGAATTTTTTTATTTTTTTTTTCGTAGCAACGATTTAGAAATTTACCGCTTGATTGGACTAGGTTAGAATGTATTTCTCGGTCAGACAACATGTAAGTATAGATTCATACTGACTTTCCTCTAATGGATTGGAAGAGACGGTAGTCTGGTTGGTTGAGGTTGTGTTTTTTCCATCCAAAATGATTTTATTTTGGTTTATGAGCTTCAATATCAGCTCTTTTAAGACGAAACACTTCTTGGTTGGATGGTTGACTGCTCGATGATACCTACAGAATTTCATATCATTGACCTAATCTTTTTCATTTGGTCGCTTAGACTCTGAGAGTTCGATCAGCTTCACGTCCAAGAGTTGGTCAAGGATGTCTAGGACGTCAAAGTCGGGAAATGGATACTTCTTCTGCTCGAATTCCCGCAACGTCACCTTTTGTCTTTCCTGCTGTTTTAGCCGATTTGTTGAGGCAGGACGATTCACCTTCGCCTTAGCCCTACTTTTACTGGTGCGGTGTCGATGGTCGTCACTTTATTGCCTTTTCCTGAGTTGTTAGGCTTCTTAGTCTCCCTTTTGTTTCCTTGTAGGTCCAGCTGAATCAGAACTGTGCCCTTAGAAGTCTGGATACTTATCTCCATGTCATATACGTGAGTCACTCGTTCTTCGAAAGTTTGAGGTTTGATGGCCTACAGGATGTATAACAACTCCCAATGCATCCCCTGGATGCACATCTCCACAGCGCAAGTCTCTGTTAGACGATCCTTGCAGTCCAAACTGAGAGCTCGCCATTTATTTATGTATTCGACAACAGGCTCTCTTTTCCTTTGCTTGGTACTAGTTAGCTGCATCACACTTACTATTCTCCAAGTGCTGAAAAATTTATTGAGGAACTCTCGTTGTAACTGTTCCCAACTATCGATTAATTTTGGTTCAAGGTTTATAAACCAGGTGAAGGCGGTATCTCTGATTGAACGAATGAACTGCTTCACCAGGAGATCTCCGTATGTTCCTGCATTGTTGCAACTTTCGATGAAGTAAGCGATATGCTGTTTAGGATCACCTCGTCCATCAAACTGTTGTAATTTAGACAGTTGGTAGCCTAAAGGCATGCTGAGACTTTTAATCTGCCTAATATATGGTTTGACGTACATCTATGACCCTTGGAAGGATGCGCTATGTTGTAAGCATATTGTATTGGTGACCGGGTGAAATCCTGCAAGCGTACAGGGCCGATCGTAGTAATAAAATCCTGGTGAATACTCCAGGTGTCGAACCCAAAGGAACAGAGGATAATCGTAATTTATGTTGCTTGAGTAGAAAAGTGGCGTTGCGAAAATTATAAAAAGAAAATAAATAATATTAAATTAAGAAAATTAAACTAATTAAACAAAACTAATGACACTATGGAGACGGATCAAGAATAAGAGTACTAGGGTTATGGGCATTCACCTAGAAAGGATTGAACTATATGAAAATTTCGTGGACAATTGAATTGAATGTCAACTCTTCTTATTTAGTTAGTGTTCTTTGTCAAGCAACCCTAACCATATTCAATCTAATTGTGCTCTTCTCTCGAACTCACACAAATCAGACTCAACTCATTAAGAACAGAGAATTTTTATTGACATCATACGAATTTATCTCATCTCTGACTCAAAATTCATATGTTTATCTATTTAGTGCACGACTCATGTCTCATCTGTCGATCTCAACACAAATCCTATGACTACTTTCATGGTGATCAGGCACAAAAGTATATTTAAGAGCAAAATAGATAAATCAAATTCCAGTTCTCAACATGAAATTGCAATATAATCCAGAGAACTCTAAATATCCACAAAAATCATATAATCCAACCCTAAACTAGGCTACATCCCTTTCGCCCTAGTTTAGGGTTCTAGCCTCTCATACTAAAAACTGAAAATAAACAACTAATAAACATCAAGAGTTCAAAAGAGAAAGAAGAAACGAGAAAGAATTGAAAAACTCGTTCCGACGTCTTCGTGTTCCTTCCTTATGCTCTTCTCCTCTTTCGTCTCTCTGCTTCTCTCTGTATCGTCTTTCTATTCCAAAAGAGTAGCCTCCAAAAATCCCCTCAATCTGCTGTAACTTTTGTATTTATAGTCCCCTCAAAAAATAAAATTGTAAGCCCTAAAGAGTCCAAATTCGAGTCGGAAAAGGATTTATAAATTTCCTGGACAGTTTTGACCCTCTAGTTTCGGACCCAAATTGCGACCCTTTTCAGGCAGAATCCGAAGTCAGTCAAAACAGAAAACTTGTAGCTCTATCTCTTAGCTTCGATTCGACTTAAGAATCATCCAATTCCGACTTGTGTAGAGGAAGTTATGGCTGAAATACCGAGCAGTGCGCAAAGCTGTGAAATTCTACCCGAACTGACCACATATTAGCTTTCCAACCAAACTTTTGATTCGGTTCTTTGGTGCTCGGCTCGTTTCTTCTCCTTCAAACCCAATAGGTTCCTTTTTCTAAGCGTTAAATACTTCAGTTATGTCCAATTGTCCTACAAAGCATAAAACAAGCAACCGAAGTAGAATTTGCCACAATTTATAATATTTACATAGTTAAACTATCCAAATATATATAAAAATTATGCATAAACCTATCTAAATATTGAATCTATCAAATTCCCCCACACTTAACTCATTGCTTGTCCTCAAGCAATCACTCCATACCCCACACTATCAAACAAGAGAGGAAATCGTCGATATTCACCAAAATTTCTCTTAAGTCAAAATCTTGACAAGAAATGCCTCATTAACACATAATAACGTCAATTAAAGAGCATATGAAATACATTGCTAACCATGCACGACCATTAATCTCATCAGTCCTCACATAACAAAGTCAAGAAAATGTGAGTGCGTGCCAACCCTCTTATTAATCAATAGAAAATACATAGTGACAGTTATGTAAAATCTAGTTAAATAAACCTATCTTTAAGTCCCACAAGCTCACCTTTCTCTATTATAATGGACATACACGTCAAGAATCAATAAGACCTGATTTTTTTTTTTTTTTTTAAAGGCTTCAAGTCTTCTCTAAATGCTAGTCTGCTTTTTGACACGAATACTATCACGTGTGGTGTCGGTACCCGATTACTACTTTACAGTAGCGATTTAAAGTGCTTTGCATACTCATAAATTAAGTTACCTTTTGACGCGAAGATCAACACTTGTAATGTCGACCCCCAGTTACTCAGCAACTTAAAACAGAGGAGTAGAGTAACAAAAAGTGAACTATATTTTTGTTTTTTGTTTTTTTGTTTTTTTTTTTTTTGAGTACTTAAATTATCTCAACAAATGCATGTCCTTATTCTTTTCTCACCTTGAGAGTTAAATAAATAAGTTCTGGTTCTTTCAGATAGGTAAACTTAATAAGAAATTACATAAAAGTCACTACACAACTAATATCATTTGAAAACAGGGTTTCGTGCATAAATAATTTCTTAACATATGTATTAATGAAGAACAATCCAACTAACAATCGCTCATGATCAGCCCAATATCAAATATGCTCGAAAATTGAAATCACATGTGCTAGTTCTATCATCGACTTCCAAGATTTTTAACTCAAAGAAAACTCCAGTGAATATCAACCAATCATGCATCCTAAGTTGAATTAGCAAATTTTTAATTGAATTTTGAAAAATTCAGCACAAAATCACCAAAGTTCACCCAAACAATAAAAACTACCCCTCCCCCACACTTAGCCAACATTGTCCCCAATGTGGTGATGAAAACATAACTAAAAGAAAAACCAACAAGAGAACGAAACTACCCGGATAAAGTGGATGAAAAGAGCAACACGCATATGCGTTGCCACCATCGAACAAACAACCTAGGAACAAACAATAGGAGACAAGGAAATTAGAGACAAAGAAGAAACAGAGAGTAAAAACATAAACTAGCCGAAATCCTAGAAAATAGATAAAGCTGATCCTAAATAAGCTAAGTCAGCAAAAAGGAAAAACAACACAAAACAAAAGAACGCAAACAATAATAAAAATGAGAAGGAAAGAATTGGGAAAAATCAAGGAGGAGGTAGCCGAGTAGCGAAAGTATCCATAAGCTAACGAAATTGGTGCTCCTATGTCTCCATAATCTGGCGCAATAACTGTCCATGTTCCTCCACCTGGCGCTCAAGAGTGTCAAAGCGCTGATTCACAGTAGAAAACATCTGTCTCATCGAGGAAGAACAATTCCCAGACTCACGTTCCAACGGCTGTGAATGACTCGGTCCTGCTCCATCGTCTTCGGTCTCCAAGTCATCAGCCCAGTCATCATTCGCCGCGGGGACAGCAGTTTTCTTGGCCTTAGGATCCGTCCATTCCCACACACCATTAATGCAAGCAAATCCCAAATGAGAAATCGTGGAATAAGAGACAACATTCGAACCAGTCGTCTTAGCCATCATCTCAGTAGCGAGGTCCACCTGAAAATCTCGAAAGACCCTTGTCAAGACTAAAGGAAAACAAAGATTCCTGTGCTCTTTAGTCGATTTGGCAGCCTCCCTCATAGAATGTAGAATAATAGAAGCAAGAGGAATGCCTGGGATGCCATCCATGCCCTTGAACATCTTGTACATGAAATATATGTCGGTTATACAAGGCTCGTTGTAGCCACCACCACGAGGGATGACATTGAAACTAAATAAGTAAATCAGGAGCCGCTTGCGCAAGTCACGCTTGTTGGTTAAAATTTTAACCCTTCGCTTTTTACCCTCAGAAACATATCGAGCAAATCCTAACTCCCTTGCGCCCTTATTTGGATCATAATATGGATCAGAAATAATAGCTTTATTCGTAGATGAAAACATGGGGCCTTCATTCCGGAGGTGAAGAAGGGCAACTAGATAGTCTTGATCAAGGGTAATCTGAACCCCTTTTACATAGGAGTCAATCCTATGCAAGTCATCACTCGTTTTGTCCTCAATATTTGCGAAGAACTCGCGAACCAAAGTGGGGTAATAATCTCCCTGAAGATCCAATATAGACTCCCAACCAAGCTTCACAAATTCATCCCGTAGATGACAAAGTTCATCCACATTGGCAGCAATAGAGCGTTCCACAATAAGTTTACTTTGAGCATGAGAAGAATACCACAGAAAATTAGCCTTGGAGCTAAATCGAGTAGTGTCATATGATCCTGCAGCTTGGTTTGCTCCTCGAGATCTTCCACCCTTAGATTTCTCGACTCGACCTCTTGTTGACATAATGACTATGATCTCCAATCCAACAAGCAAGAAAGGCATGTGATAATCACTTCATTTAAATTTCAGGATATCAATAATAATCAAGCCTTGAGTCCATAAAAACCCCAATAATTGTGAAATTGCCCAACAACAATGCCATAAGTGAACCCATAATAAGGCAATGACCCACCAAAGTATTCATAAGTAAAACAGGGATGCAGTGAAGGGAAGAGGGGTTCATAATACATGAAAACCGAACAATGAGATAGCATAATTAACCTAATATACCCATTAAAAATCACAATCTCAAAGATTTCAACCAAGTAATCAAAACCCAATCATCAATTTCAAAATTGAGCATCAATTAAGCATAAATTGATAAGAATTAACAACACCCATCATGAATTGTAGCCAAAGAAACAACACCCAAACATCAAATTCAAATACCCATGGATTATGAACAACATTCAAGTTATAATAAATTGAAAGAGAAGCACAAAATAAGAACATCATCATAGGTTCCTTTACTAAAGGATGTGGGTAGCAAGTACAAACCTTATAACCAAGGTAGAACTCTCCACAAGAAGAAGAAAAACCAAAAACTTAGGGAAAATAAAACTAGATGGACGTAAAATAAAGATGGGTAGAGGAAAGAAGAATGGGTGAAACTTGAGTAGAGGGATAATGGAGGCTTGGGTTTTGGTAGATGTGAGAATAGGAGAAAAGATTGGTGAAAGAAAGGTGGGATTTGAGTAGAAGGAGGATGAATAGATGGAGGTTTTGGGAATGGAAAGAGTTGGGTAAAAAGAGTAGAAGAAGAAGAAGAAGAAGAAGAAGAAAAACATGGGAGGCCTTTGGGTTTAAAACCCCCTTTTTTTTTTTTTTTTTTTAAATTTCGGGTCAGAATGGGACCGGACCTGGTCCGGACCTGGACCAGGTCCGGTCCAGTGGGGCTCCACGGACAGAATGGGACCGGACTAGGTCCGGTCCATGACCGGACCAGGACGGTCCCTCAACTAGTTTTTCAGCAAGGGACCGGACCTAGTCCGGTCCATGACCGGACCATGACCAGACCTAGTCAGTCACCTTCGGCCCGGGACCTTACCCTTCCACCACATATCCCCTTTGAGTATATATAGATATAAATAAATAAACATTCAATTCACCGCATACATACTCAAAAGGGAATTCCTATTCTACTCATGCACCCCCACACTTCAGATAAATCATAGCAATGCAACAAAAGCGTAAGAATTTCTCCTTGAATCGAAGTGCTCATAATCCATTACTTCGCGATGAATATGCTTTTCCTTCTCAAGTTCCTACAATCACACGAAAAGAAAACCAACTAACTTAAAACGATCAATCAAATTAAACTAAGTAAATAACAAAATGAACATTGGGTTGCCTCCCAACAAGCACTATGTTTAACGTCTATAGCTCGACGTAGCTAGTCTGAGTCCATCAATCAAGCCAAATAATGGAATGAACATCTGCCACTCCATCACGTTCAAAGTATAGCTTTAGTCGTTGGCCGTTGACAGTGAACTTTTTCATGTCCTCTCCACGAATCTCAACTGCTCCATACGGGAACACCTTAGTCACCTCAAAAGGACCTGACCATCTAGACTTCAATTTGCCAGGAAAAAATCGAAATCTACAGTTGAATAGCAACACTTTCTGTACTTCCTTGAACTCCCTTCGTTGGATGTGCTTGTCATGCCAAGCCTTGGTTCGCTCCTTATAAATCCGAGCATTCTCATATGAGTCCCTGCGAATCTCTTCAAGTTCATTGAGTTGAAGAAGTCTCTTTTCGCCAGCAGACTTCAAGTCATAATTGAGTGTCTTCACAGCCCAAGAAGCACGATGCTCCAGCTCCACAGGTAAATGGCAAGGCTTGCCAAAGATTAACCGATATGGGGACATTCCCAACGGTGTTTTGTAAGCTGTTCTATAGGCCCACAAAGCATCATCTAGCTTGATAGCCCAATCCTTCCTTGAAGAGGTGACAGTCTTCTCTAGAATGGACTTGATCTCTCTGTTGGAAACTTCCACTTGGCCACTCGTTTGTGGATGGTATGGAGTACTAGTTCTGAATTGACACCCATATTTGCTCAAGAGACCCTCGAAGTCTTTATTTTTAAAGTGGACTCCATTGTCACTTATGACCACCCTCGGCACTCCAAAACATGAGAATATGTTCTTCTTTACAAACTTCACAACCACTTTGGCAGTGTTGTTGGGTAATGCTACAGCTTCAACCCACTTGGACACATAATCCACAGCTACTAGAATATAAAGATTACCATGAGATGGTGGAAACGGTCCCATGAAGTCCAACCCCCATACATCAAATAATTCAACCTCTTGAATACCTGTCTGGGGCATCTCGTGACGCTTACCAATATTACCAGTCCGTTGGCACCTGTCACAAGCCATCACGAAAGTCCTCGCATCCTTAAAAATTGTAGGCCAATAGAATCCAGACTGAAGCACTTTAGCTGCTGTCTTTTCAGCCCCAAAATGGCCTCCACAGGGTAATGTATGACTATGAGTTAGAATGGCCTCCATCTCATTCTCTGGTACACATCTTCGAATAATTCCATCTGCACAATTCTTAAAAAGCAACGGTTCCTCCCACATAAAATATTTGATATCTGAGAGAAATTTCTTCCTCTGATGATGAGAAAGTTCAGGAGGAATAATGTTACTAGCTAAGTAATTAACAAAATCTGCATACCAGGGATCTTTACTTTGCACAAGCCACAAAAAATCATCTGGAAAACGATCATCAATTGGCAGTTTCTCTTGCTGCTCAGCCTGCTCCAGTCTTGAAAGATGGTCTGCTACTAAGTTCTCTGTACCCTTCTTATCCCGGATCTCCAAATCAAACTCCTGAAGTAATAAGATCCATCGGATTAGCCTAGGTTTTGCATCCTTCTTTGATAGCAGGTACTTGATGGCAGAGTGATCTGTATCCACGATGACCTTGGAACCAACAAGATAAGCACGGAATTTCTCAAAGGCATAAACTATCGCCAATAGCTCTTTCTCTGTTGTTGTATAATTCATTTGGGCGTCAGTAAATATCCTACTAGCGTAGTATATCACATGCAACCGCTTCTCTTGCCGTTGTCCCAAGACAGCTCTTACTGCATAGTCACTAGCGTCACACATCAGTTCGAAAGGTAAATTCCAATCTGGTGCTGTCATTATAGGTGCCGATGTCAGCTCCTTCTTCAAATGATTAAATGCCTTCAAACATTCATCATCAAAGTTAAAGGGAGTATCCTTGACTAAAAGTGCACAGAGTGGCTTGGTAATCTTCGAGAAATCTCTAATAAATCTTCGGTAGAAGCCTGCATGTCCGAGGAAGCTTCGCACAGCCCGAATTGAACTTGGTGGGGGTAATCTCTCAATAACTTCAATCTTTGCTCTGTCCACCTCTATACCCTTCTTGGAGATTCGATGCCCTAGGACGATACCCTCCTGAACCATAAAATGACATTTTTCCCAATTTAAGACTAAGTTGGTCTCTCCACACCGCTGTAGGACTAGTGCCAAATTCTTCAAACATGCCTCGAAAGAAGCCCCAAAAACAGAGAAGTCATCCATGAATATTTCAATAATACTCTCTACCATGTCAGAAAAAATTGCCATCATGCACCTTTGGAAAGTAGCCGGTGCATTACAAAGCCCGAAAGGCATTCGCCTGTATGCAAAGGTACCATAAGGACAAGTGAATGTTGTCTTTTCCTGGTCCTCTGGAGCAATAGGGATCTGGTTATAGCCAGAATATCCATCAAGAAAGCAATAGAAAGAATGACCTGCCAATCTCTCTAACATCTGGTCAATAAAAGGCAAAGGAAAATGGTCTTTCCGAGTGGCTGCATTTAGCTTTCTGTAATCGATGCAAACTCTCCATCCTGTGACAGTTCTTGTAGGAATCAACTCATCCTTATCGTTCTTCACGACTGTCATGCCTCCTTTCTTCGGAACTACTTGTACTGGACTCACCCATGAACTGTCTGAGATTGGATAAATGATCCCTGCATCGAGTAGCTTCAAAACCTCAGCTCGGATAACCTCTTTCATATGTGGGTTAAGTCACCTCTGGTGCTGTACACATGGTCTATGATTTTCCTCCATCAAGATTCTATGTGTGCAAAAAGAAGGACTAATGCCTTTGATATCAGCAATAGTCCAAGCTAAAGCCATCCTATGCTCCCTCAACACTCGTAGTAACCTTTCTTCCTTTGTTTTGCTCAAAGCAGCTGAAATAATCACAGGCAAAGTACTTGAGTCTCCCAAAAATGCATACCGCAAGTGACTAGGTAGCTCTTTCAACTCAAGCTGGGGCGATTTCACAATTGATGGTAAAGGCCTAGGCTTGCCCTCTCCCAACTCTTCAAATACTGCTCTTGTTCTTATTGGTAAGAATCCATCGCCTTCCAATCGCATGACACATTCCATGCCATCTGGATCTTCATTCTCCTCAGCAATGCTCTCGGTGAGACATGCCTCAAGCGGTTCTTTGAAATTCTCTACTTGGTAGGCTATCTCTTCAATATGATTCAAAATCTCCATTTTGAAACAAGAGTCTCCATGCTAAGGATACTTCATGGCCTTGAAGACATTAAACTCTTGCTTCTCGTTGTCCACATGCAGTGTAAGTTTCCCTTGCTTCACATCAATAATGGCTCCACCAGTTGCTAGGAATGGCCTTCCTAAGATTATTGGGATGTCAACATCTTCCTCCATTTCTAGCACTAGAAAATCAGCAGGGAAGTAAAATTTTCCCACTTTAACCAACACATCCTCTATCTTTCCATAGGGATACTTGATAGATCGATCAGCTAACTGCAAAGATACTGATGTTCGCTCCAATTCTCCTATCTCAAGTCTCCTGAAAAGAGATAAAGGCATTAAGTTAATACTTGCACCTAAATCACATAAACAGCGTTCAATACCTAAACTACCAATGGTGCAAGGGATAGTAAAACTCCCTGGGTCCTTTAACTTTGGAGGTAGCTTATTCTGAAGAATAGCACTACACTCCTCAGTTAAGGAAACTGTGGCGTTCTCTTCAAGTCTTCTTTTGTTTGATATAATCTCCTTCAGGAACTTTGCATATGAAGGCATCTGTGCAATTGCTTCTGCAAAGGGGATATTGATGTGGATCTTTTTGAACATATCCAAGAATTTGAGGAAATTCCTGTCATCATTCTTCTTCTTTAGCCTGTTGGGGAATGGAATTGGCGGGACATACGGCTTGACTTGTGGGGAAGGAATGGTTGGAACTAACTCCTCATTGTCTTCCTGCCCTCCCTTTCCATTATCATTAACTTTTTCAGGCACAGATTCCTCTTCTTCGTGACCTTTCTCGATGGACTTTTGTTTGTGCTGAGCATCAATGGGATTTGATACCACTTTCCCACTTCTCAAGGTAATAGCCAAGGCATTCTCTTTTGGGTTCACCTCAGTATTGCTAAGGAGTTGGCCTTGATTCCTATTTGAAACTGCTTTTGCTAGCTGACCCATCTGCACTTCCAAAGTGTGAATAGAAGCTTGTTGGGTGGATGCAACTTGGTCAATCTTCAAGTTCAACTTCTTCATCTCAGCATCTTGTTGTGACATCCTCTCATCCATCTTTGACATGTACTGCATAAACATGTCTTCGATCTGTGGCTTCTTCTCATGAGATTGAGATGGTTGACCTTGAAACTGAGTTCTCTGTTGCTGAAACCCTGGTGGTACTATTGGTCTTGCATTACCCTGCTCTTTCCACCCAAAATTTGGATGGTTGCGCCATCCTGGGTTATATGTACCGGAATATGGGTCATTCCTCTGCTTGTTTCCTGTATAAGCTCCAGCATAATTGACATCTTCAAAAGAATTTCCAGAGTCAATACCCATACAAGCAGTTTCATTGTGTCCAAATCGTCCACAATATGAGCAGTGTTCCTTTTGCATTGAATCTCTGTTCACAAGTAACTTCACTTGTCGTGCTAGATCATCGATTTTGGATGCCACATCTATTTGTGAAGTTAGCTCTTAAACTCCAGCTCTACGCCCTCTAACAGCTTTCTGCTGGGAATTATCTGCCAACAATTCATATATGTCATACAGCTCGTCTGCAGACTTATTACCCACATATCCTCCAGCTGCCGAATCCACCAACATCTGGGAATTAGTGATGAGGCCATCATAAAAGAACTGCATTTGGAGAGGCTTTGAGAATTGGTGATGTGGGCACTGTACTAAAAGCATCTTGAATCGCTCCCATGCCTCATGAAAGGGCTCAGCATCCATTTGTGAGAAGGAACAGATTTTATTCCGAAGCTCTGCAGTCTTCTGTGGGGAGTAAAACTTCATCATAAATTTATCATAAATCTGCTCCCAAGTATTAAGTGACTCCTCTGGTAAGTTGATCAACCAAGTCCTTGCCTTATCCTTGAGGGTGTAAGGAAAACACCTCATCCTTAATTCGTCTGCTGAACACCTCCCTGGAGGAAAAGTCTCGATAGTGCTGTAGAAATCCCTAAGAAAGGTGAGTGGGTCTTCACTCGGTAGACCATGAAATGCTGGTAGCATATTATAGAACATCGTCTTAAGCTCGTAGTTACGAGCTGCTGTACTCAGCTTGATGCAAGATGGTGAGGGCCCAATTACAGGCCTCTGGATGTCCTTCATGCTAATTCTCGCTTGCTCCCTCACCTCCTGCCCATTGTTGAGTGCTTGATCTACTATCACCTGACCATCCCCTTCTATTCTTTCGGCCATCTCAATTCGTTTTATGGCTCGATTTTGCCGACAAAGCTTTTCAATCTCGGGGTTCAACGGAAGGAGATTATCGCTCTTAGATGCTCGCAATTGCATAAACTACCTGCAATCACCAGAATAGATAAGCAAGTAACTAAGGAAAACTAAAAAAAAACAAACGAATGCTAAATAAATAAAATTAAAAACTAAATTAAATAAAAAAAAATAACAAAGCAAACAAGAATAACAAAAATCAAAATTAACACTCTATTCCCCGACAACGGCGCCAAAAACTTGACCGGGTGAAATCCTACAAGCGTACAGGGCCGACCGTAGTAATAAAATCCTGGTGAATACTCCAGGTGTCGAACCCAAAGGAACAGAGGATAATCGTAATTTATGTTGCTTGAGTAGAAAAGTGGCGTTGCGAAAATTATAAAAAGAAAATAAATAATATTAAATTAAGAAAATTAAACTAATTAAACAAAACTAATGACACTATGGAGACGGATCAAGAATAAGAGTACTAGGGCTATGGGCATTCATCTAGAAAGAATTGAACCATATGAAAATTTCGTGGACAATTGAATTGAATGTCAACTCTTCTTATTTAGTTAGTGTTCTTTGTCAAGCAACCCTAACCATATTCAATCTAATTGTGCTCTTCTCTCGAACTCACACAAATCAGACTCAACTCATTAAGAACAGAGAATTTTTATTGACATCATACGAATTTATCTCATCTCTGACTCAAAATTCATATGTTTATCTATTTAGTGCACGACTCATGTCTCATCTGTCGATCTCAACACAAATCCTATGACTACTTTCATGGTGATCAGGCACAAAAGTATATTTAAGAGCAAAATAGATAAATCAAATTCCAGTTCTCAACATGAAATTGCAATATAATCCAGAGAACTCTAAATATCCACAAAAATCATATAATCCAACCCTAAACTAGGCTACATCCCTTTCGCCCTAATTTAGGGTTCTAGCCTCTCATACTAAAAACTGAAAATAAACAACTAATAAACATCAAGAGTTCAAAAGAGAAAGAAGAAACGAGAAAGAATTGAAAAACTCGTTCCGACGTCTTCGTGTTCCTTCCTTATGCTCTTGTCCTCTTTCGTCTCTCTGCTTCTCTCTGTATCGTCTTTCTATTCCAAAAGAGTAGCCTCCAAAAATCCCCTCAATCTGCTGTAACTTTTGTATTTATAGTCCCCTCAAAAAATAAAATTGTAAGCCCTAAAGAGTCCAAATTCGAGTCGGAAAAGGATTTATAAATTTCCTGGACAGTTTTGACCCTCTAGTTTCGGACCCAAATTGCGACCCTTTTCAGGCAGAATCCGAAGTCAGTCAAAACAGAAAACTTGTAGCTCTATCTCTTAGCTTCGATTCGACTTAAGAATCATCCAATTCCGACTTGTGTAGAGGAAGTTATGGCTGAAATACCGAGCAGTGCACAAAGCTGTGAAATTCTACCCGAACTGACCACATATTAGCTTTCCAACCAAACTTTTGATTCGGTTCTTTGGTGCTCGGCTCGTTTCTTCTCCTTCAAACCCAATAGGTTCCTTTTTCTAAGCGTCAAATACTTCAATTATGTCCAATTGTCCTACAAAGCATAAAACAAGCAACCGAAGTAGAATTTGCCACAATTTACAATATTTACATAGTTAAACTATCCAAATATATATAAAAATTATGCATAAACCTATTTAAATATTGAATCTATCAATTGGCTATCACGTCCTGTAATTGTTGGACAGATAGCGAGATTATAGAATTTGAAGGTGGTAGCTGTGTGGAACTGCTTAGTTGCTTTTCTGTAGTGAAGACGTCGGCTCACGTTGCCTCTGGAGTGAAACCAGATCAGTATGGTTGCTCTTCGCAAGTCTCAGGATCAACTTGGATCGGGGTCTTTCTTTAGAGGTAGGCGATCTGTTGATCTTTTCCTTCCATATCCTTAAACAGTTGGAAAATTCTGCTTTCCAATTCTGCAATCCTGTCTTCCGTATTGATTGTGTTGCTCATCATGACTGTGACAATGCCGGTGTTGGATTCTTTTTTTTTTTTTTTGAGGAGCAAAAGATGGGAGATAGAGATATCCCACCGGTTGTGCCAAATTTTTAAAATGGTGACCCGTAGGTTTCGAGCCTTAATAGTTAGACTCGAAAAATATAGATGTAGATTACAAGTGAAAATTTAAAATTTATGTGGGTCGACTCTATTTGATCCTCTAATTGATGCTCTTTGTGTAATTCCACAACTTGTTCTTAAACTGAAAGAATTAATTCCACTGAGAGTTGACACTTGATCTTAGGTTGACTAATGAGACTATGGTGAGGGCCTTAGGAAGGCTTGTTCCAACTCGAATTGGTTGAATTTCGGTGAGAGCCGTAGGAGGTTTGATCCCACTCGGACTAGATGGACTCCGGTGAGGGCCGTAGAAGGCTTGATGCCACTCGGATTAGATGGACTCCAATGAGAGTCGTAGGAGGCTTGATCTCAGATGGACTAATGAGACTTTGATGAGATCTGTAGCAGGCTTGATCCCACTTGAATTGGTTGATTCCACTGAGAGTCGTATGAGCTTGATCCCAAATGGACTTGTTAGACTCCGGTGAGGGCCGTAGGAGGAGTGATCTCAATCGGATATTTAATATCTTGGACTTTTGATCTAGCAGATCTAACTCAGTGGCAACTAAAGAGTATACACCCAAAATATTTAAAAAGAGAGAGAGGAAGAAAGTAAAACTTTAGATGTTTAGGATTTAACTTTGCTTGAGATGTCTTTGGAGGGCTTGAGGGAGTGCTTATTTATAAGCCAAAAATTATCATCACCTAACCTGAACAATGCATGCCATCTAACCCAAATAACATGCATGTCATCTAATTTTCTTCATTTAACCCAATCATCATGTATGTCATCTAATTTTCTTTTCATCTAACTCAAATAATATGCATGTCATCTAATTTTCCTCATCTAACCTAATCAATATGCATGTCATCTAATTTTTTTTTCATCTAACTCAAATAATATGCATATCATCTAATTTTCCTCATTTAACCTAATCAATATGCATGTCATCTAATTTTCTTTTTATCTAATTTAAACAACATGCACCAAATCCAATGGATTTTTTTAACCATTTTTTTGTTGTTTACAGTAGGCTACTGATAGAAGTTAATAATAGGTGTGGAGTTCACATAAAATTTTTTTAACAAAAGAAGCAATAAAGTGTATCTATTTATTAATAAAATATAACTATATTGATATTTTGTGTAAAAATTTTTATTTTCAAAAAAAAAAAATTTAGCATATACCATATGGGAGCTACACTTTAAGTTTTAGAATAACATCTATCTCATTTTAAGTTTTAGTTTCAGTTTTTAATTTTATTATTTCACATTTTATCAATTTAATAACATTTTGTTAGTAAACAATAAAAATAATTGAGATTTATATTTTAAATTTTAAAACAACATTTATCTAATTTTAAATTTTAATTTTATTATTTTATATTTCATTAATTTAATTATATTTTTTTAATAAATACCTGCCCCACCTAATAAAATTTTAAACATAATTATATTATCTACGGACCCCACCGTCAATTTAGTGTGATCCGGCGGCACCGTGCAGTGCATAAACCACCCTCTATATTTTATACCATACATTTTATGAACAATAGTTAAACAAATTAAATTCAATAATAATGTCTAACCAAGCGGTATGTCTAAAATATATCTAATAAATCAAAAACATCAAATCTGTGTAACTAAATATATTGGAAAAAAAAAAAAACCAAAGAACATATTAACTAGGGCACTGGTTTAGACCCCAACAAGGGAGCCAAACTCGGCATCCATACGAAAGTCAACTCTTTTGTTTTTTAGAAAATAGATATTAATAAAATGTAATAAAATTGATAAAATATAAAATAATAAAATTAAAATTTAAAATTTAAAGTTAGATTAGTGTTATTTTAAAATTTAGAATGTAGATCTCACATTATATATATTAAATAAAAAAATTTTATCATTTATTAAGAAAATACAACTAAATTGATAAAATGAGAAGAAGTAAAATTCAAATTTAGAACTATATAAGTATTATTCTAAAAGTTAAAATATAGATCTCACATAGCATGTGTTGAAAAATTTTATTTTTTTGAAAATTTTTTTTTCTTAAAAATAAAAATTCTTAAACTAAGTATCAATATAATTACATTTTGTTAATAAATAATTTTATTTTATTACTTCTTTTATAATTTTTCTCATTAATTGTTAAAAATTATTTATGTGGACCTCACACCTACCATTGGCACCTATCCATTAGCCTGTCACCTCAGATCGGATGGACGGTTTGCCTGTTGGGTTAGGGTCTAAACCTTTGTTGTATTAACTATTGCTTTTATTTTTCTCAACACAAGAAACGTATTAACTACTATTTTTTTTTTCCTGTATTAACTATTGTTCAGGTTCTATGTATTAGTGTTGTTCCTAGAAAATTTCTGAGTTATTCATTTACGGGTCAACTAGATTAAAATAGCAATATATGTGAGTTATTCGGGTTATTTTTTTAAAAAAAGGTTTGGACCCGAACTTAGGAGCCGAATGCACAAGCCGAATTCATATTTTAAAGTGCAATTGCTTATTAAGAAAAATATAATTATTTTGATACTTTAAGTAAAAATTGTTATTTTTAAGAAAAAAAATTTTCGATGAATTTTTTTTAATATATACTATATGATATTTATACTTTAAATAATAAGATAACATTCATTTAATTTTTTTTTCATTTCACATTTTATCAATTTAATTATAATTTATTAAAAGATAGTTTTATTTGTTATTTGTATAAGGGATGCACATTTGGCTGCCGGCTTGAGTCCATACCAACACCCTTTTTTTTAACCAAAATCTTTTGGGGACCGAACTTTTTATCTCAAATTGCTCTCCATCTAATGTGGCATGAATAAAATAATCATAAAAAAGTAATATTTATTAATTTTATTCTTTTTTATGTGAATAAAATTTACATAGGATATAAAATTACACAATTTATTTTTATATTTTTTTATTTTAAGTAAATTTTACTTATTATATAATATAAAATCATACATAAATAATATTCATTAAAAAATATAATTCAAATTAAAAATCTCTTCAAAAAGATAAGCAAATAATAATCGAATCAAGCAAAAGTGGGGCATAGGGAGGGAAAGATTGTGGAGAAGTGGCGCGTGATTCAAGTAAAGCGGTTAAATCGAGTGGGAAATCAATGCCAAATCTAAAAAGAAGAAAAGGAAAAGAGTATAATGTTTGAAAAAAAAAATTTCTAAGATTTACTCAAATTGAAATAAGCAAAACAAAAAAAATATAACTGTAATTATAAAAAATTAAAGATCCATTACGATTTGATCAAAACTCGAACAAAAAATTTTGGACAGTATACCCACGCACTTAAAAAAATGGACAAAAAAGAGATGGAGATCATGAGTGCCTTGTCTATACGATCCAGTTCTATGAGACCAATTCAACAAGCCGTACACCATCCAGCAAAGGGCCGTGATGGCTATTATTACAAGGCTAATTTTCTCACTCAAAATTTCATCTTATGATAGCACTAAGTCACAATTAGTCTTAGTCAATCACACTCGCAAGGATTGGACACTGGAACTTTGTAAGTAGGCACACAACTCACACACTTAAAAGATGCACAAGAGCATATACAGAAACTTTTCCTAACCTTTTATTACTTAGTTCAAAGTAATACAAAGGAACAGCTACTAAACTCTCGATAGTATTTCACTATTTCTCTCTGAGTGATTTCTCTCACACTGTATACGAATGACAAACTCATAGGGTCTATATATATCTGACATCCCTAACTATTTAGGGCTTGGAGATAAACAGTATCTCCTCATGATCTCTATCATAGCTAATAATGTTCATCTTCCCACTATTTTATCCACGACTTGATCTTGATAAGCCTTATCTTTCACAATTATTCATCACTTGATCTCGATAAATCCTATATATCCACGGTCCTGAGCCATACCGGATCTAATGAGCATTATCCTGATGGTCGGCCAATTGGAGAAAGTCACACCCGCATGTCCTAACGTTCCACTCGTCATAGGAGATTCGAGGCCATGCAGTGCCATGCAGACTTGGCCAAGACCCAATCTCATATTTTGAGCCTCTTGGTCCAAGCCCATGGCCTATCTAATGGAGCCCACAAACATCTAACCCAGCATCCTTTGTCCAGCCAAGCCTTGGTCCACACTGGGATAAACATGTAAGCCCATGCTTGCGCTGACCCTCTCATCTTTCACCTTACCTCAAGAAGTGCCCAACCACACCAAAATCTCATACTAGAAATTGGTGTAAAGTACCACCAACGCCCGCATGAAAAGTGCTCAAGGGACTAACAAACCACCCCTACCTATTGAACCCAACGTCCTCGTTGGTAGGGTAAAAGGGTAATCTTCCACCTACTTCTCGAACTACTATAGAGTCACATCTCTTTCCCAGCTCGCTTCGCTGTTTAGGGCATTCTTCCACTTAACCAAGTACTCAACCCGCCTGTTCTTCTTATTTTACCCATGCGTTCTATGGTCTAGGATTCTCTCCACTTCACGCTGGAACTCAGTTCTGATTGTAGGTAGTGCACACTGTGTTTATTTCCTTTTAGGCTCATTGCCTACTTTCTTGTTGAAGGGCTTCAAGAAGCTCACATGGAAGGTTGGATGCACATTCAACCTTTTCGGGAGCTGCAACTTATATGCAACATTACCAACTTTCTTCACCACTGTGAAGGGACTATCATACTTTAAAACCAGCCCACGGTGCACTGTCTTCCTATTAATCTTCTTCCAAATCTGGGGAGTAAGTTTCAGTGACACCTTATCCCCAACTTGGAGTTGAACGTCCCTCATTCCCTGATCTGCATACTTTTTCATCTGTCTAGCTGCCTTGTCCAAGCTATGTTGGGCCTCCTCTAGCTGTTTTGCTTAGAACGGGCAAACCGGTGCACTATTAGACATTTTTCTCCTGAGTTAGCCCTAGCCACATCGTTAGGAGTAAGGGGCTGCTGCCCCATAACTAGTTTGAAAGGACTCATACCTATGGAAGAGGACCTGTGAAGATTGTAGCAAAATTGGGCCGAATCCAACAATTCAAGCCAATTCATCTGGCTTGCAGTCACATAATACCGAAAATACTCTTCTAGTAGGCCATTGATTCATTTTGTCTAGCCATTAGTCTAAGGATGGTTGGTAGTATAGAACTTTAATTCTGAACCATCATGTCGAACAATGATATCCAGATCTTGCTCGTGAAACGAGGATCCCGATTGCTCATAATATCTTCCGGCAACCTAAAGTACTTCACTAACTACTTGTAGAAAAGTTCTGTGGCTGTCTCTGCTTGACATGAAAAGGGGGTAGGAATGAACACCGCATACTTGGAGAATCGATCTACCACCACCATGACAGATCTCATGCCATCAACCTTCAGGAATCTGCTAATGAAATCCATAGAAAACGATACCCATTTCTTTGTAGGAATGAGTAGTGGCTGCAACAAACCTGCCTCCTTCTACCGCTCTATCTTATCCTGCTTACAAGTAATGCACGTCTTGACATATGCCTTGATGTCATCTTCCATCTTTGGCTAATAATAGTTGCGGGACAGTAAGGCCATCATCCTCTCGACACCAGGATGACCAGTTCATTGTGAATCATATGACTCTCGCAGTATCTCTTTTCTAAGGCCTGCAGCATTGGCAACATACAAACGATTGCCTTTAACATACAATAAACCGTCATCTAGCCAATATAACCTTATCACACCCTCTTTGACTTGCTGTACCACTTGTTAATATATGACATCATGAGAAGCCTGCGTCCTAATTTTGTCTAGCAAGTCACTCTGTACATGAGTGAGGGTAACAACTTTCTCTTGCACTTGTCGGCGACTTAGGGCATCTGCCGCTTGATTGTGCCTTCCTGGCTCGTGTTCCCATGTGAAGTCATAATCAGCCAAGAACTTCTTCCACCGAGCCTGTCATGTAGAAACCTTCTTCTGAGTTTGAAAGAATGTGTTGGCCACGCTGTCGGTCAGAACCATGAATCTGGTAATCAGCAAGTACACCCTCCAAGTGCGAAGGTAATGCACCACTACAAGTATCTCCTTCCCATGAGTTAAGTACTGTTGCACTACTTCATTGAGTTTCTGGGTCTTGTAGGTAATTGTGTGGCCTTCTTGCACCAACACACCTCTAATGGTTTTGTCTGACGTGTCAGTCAGTTCATAGAAAGGCAACTCAAAATCTGGCAGCTTTAGGACTGGCCCCATGGATGCTGTTGCCTTCAATATGTCAAAGGCTTCTTGGTAATCAGTGGTTCACCTCTAGGGTCTGTCTTTCTTGAGCAAGTATATCAATAGCGCCACCTTTTTAGAGTAACCATATATGAACTTCCTGTAGTAGTTAAACAAATTAAGAAAGGATATCAACTCAAATACTTTTGTAGGGGCGACTACTCCACTATTACCTGAACTTTTCTCTCATCTATTCTCACTTGCTCCTGACTCACCCTATACCAAAGGAACATAATCTCTCGTCGGGTAAAATCACATTTTTCCTTTTCTGCATACAATTGGTGCTCTCTCAACCTAGACAACACTAACCTCAGGTAGGATAAGTGATCATCCAAGGAGTCACTATACAAAACTATATCATCCATATATATAACCACAAAATGATCAATGAAGTCATGAAATACATCATTTGTTTAATTATAAAAAGTAGCAAGGGCATTAGTCAAACCAAATGACATCATCAGGAATTTGTAGGAGCCACAACGAGTGATGCACGTGGTTTTCTCTTTATCTCTTTTTGCAATTCTTATCTGCCAATATCTAGACTGCAGATCCAACTTGGTGAAATATAAGGCTCTAGCCAGCTTATCGAACAAGTCTACTATCAATGAGATAAGATACTTGTTCTTCACCGTTACTTTGTTTGATATCCTATAATCAGCACACATCTGCAGGGAGCTATCATGTTTCCTTTGAAACAACACCGAGGAACCATATGGCGCTTTGGAGGGCTGAATTAGGCCTGTATCCAGCAACTCTGTCAACTGCTTCCTTAGTTCTGCCAACTCTAGTGGACTCATGCGATATGGGGCTTGTGCTGATGGTTTGGAACTAGGCACCAAATCAATTTTATAGTCAGTGGCATGCTATGGGGGAAGACAATTGGGGAGTTTAGGAGACATCACATCAGTGAACTCATCCAACAGATCTGCTACACTATCGGGCACCTCTGCAACAATACCTTCTTTAATCTTCATCAAAACTGCAAAGTAGGTAACTTCTCCCTTCTTTAGACCCTAGTCTACCTATATAGCTGACAACATATCACCCGACTTCCAACCAATACTAGAAAAGGGAATGAATGTTCCAGAAATAGAACATAGATGATTCTCGTGCATGATCATGAAACCGCCCAAGTGAGGCAATAGAGCAACTTTTGCACTCACAAAGAAATCAACTCCTAGTATTATATCAAAGTCATCTAATGGAACCACCATGAAGTTAAGTTTATTAGATCAGGTACCAATAGTTACCTCTACTCGTAGTGCCGTGTCAATCACCTTTCGGACCGTCGAGTTGACTACCTTCATTTGACTCACAGCCTTGGTGACTTTCAAACTCAGTAACTCCACAATCCTCTCAACAACAAAGTTGTGGGTAGCACCAGTGTTAGCCATCACCATCAACTCTTTATCAGTGAGCCAGATCTTCACATACATCAAGCTAGATTGTGGGGCATGTCCAGCATGCACAACACTTACTAACTGTAGATGACTGACACGAGAGGAGCCGACATCATCCGAGATGCCACTCTCCTTAGCAACTATAGCAGTTAACTTCTCCCTCTTAGGGCATTCTTTGGTCTTGTGTGGTCTATTACATATGAAATAACCAGAGTTAGATTTGCCTTTGCCTTATTCCTAGTAGACAGCTTTGTCTTTATCTTTACTGCCACCGTTGTGCTTGTCCTTATTGCTGTCCTTTTTCTTCTTGTCATTATCCTTGGGCTGCTTCCCAACATCAGAATCAAGAGACTTGTTGATTCGAAAATCAACTAAATCATCAACTGCAACCATCACTGAAAGAAGGTCCTTCACACCTTGTCTTTTAAGCTCGAGTTGAGCATGGGGTTGAAGATCAGAAAGGAAGTTGAAAAGCTTATCCTCATCCGACATGTTTCAGATGTCAAGCATCAAGGAACTGAATTCTTTCACGTAGTCATGTACTGTGCCACTCTACTTCAACTTCTTCAGGGACTACCTCGCAACCCACAACGTATTGTAAGGTAAGAAGTAGTCCTTCAACTCCTTCTTCAGGCCCTTCGACGTCTTGAGCTTAGGTCTACCCACACTTGCATCGTCATCCAACTGAGTCTGCCACCACAGCTTGGCGTTCTTGCCTAGATGCATGCTGGTCAGATTGACGTCTTGTCATCTAACACTCAAGCAGCCTTGAAGTACTGCTTCATATCCTACAGAAAGTTTTCGGTCTCTTTGGCATCCCTCGCTCCCTCAAAAGCTTTAGGCTCCGACACCTTCATCTTGGTCAAACCATCCATAACACCTCTGTTAGGTTGAGAGGCTACAGCCTTCATAAGGATGGCTATTTCTGCAACCATCTCATCAAGCTGAGAAGCTATGTTTGAAGAGGCCACCTCCTCATGTTGCCACTGCAGATCGATTATGTACTGCTCATGGAGCGCTAACGTCTGGAAAATGGTAAAATTTGGACCCTCTGGAAGTTCACTGAGTACCTCAAAGATATTGGCTATGTGCTCACGAACTGCATCAAAACCTGAACCACCTACCATTGGTCGAACCTTTATGCTCTGATACCAGCTGTCACAAGGTTAATTTTCTCACTCAAAATTTCGTCTTGTGATGACACTAAATCACACTTAGTCTCAGCCAATCACACTCGTAAGAATTGCATAATAGAACTTTGTAAATAGACACACAACTCATATACTCAAAAGAGGCACAAGAGTATATACAGGAACCTTTCCCAACTTTTTTATTACTTAACTCAAAGTAATACAAAAAAACTGCCACTGAACTCTCGACAGTGTTTCACTCTTTCTCTCTGAGTGATTTCTCTCTTACTCAATATAAATAACAAACCCATAGGATCTATATATGACTGACACTTATAGCTATCTAACATTTAAAGATAAATATTATCTCCCTACAATCTCTATCGTGGCTGATAATTCTTATCTTCCCACGATCTTATTCACGATTTGATCTTGATAAGCCTTATCTCCCACGATCATCCATCACATGATCTCAATAAGCCTTATCTACCCACGATCCTTAGTCATGTCTGATCTGATGAGCATTATCCCGATACTCGGCCAACTTAATAAAACTACCCTTGCATGTCCTCACGTTTCGCATGTCGTATGAGACTTAGTGTCATGTAGTATCATGCAGTGCCATGCAGATTTAGCCAAAACTTAGTCTTGTATTTTGAGCCTTTTGACCCAAGCTCATGACCCATCTAATACAGCCCACGAACATGTAACCTAGTATCATTTGTTCAACCCAAGCCTTAGTCTACAATAGGACTCATGTATAAGTCCGTGCCTGCACTGACCCTCTCAACTTTCACCTTACCTCAAGGAGTGCCCAGTTGTTTTAAAGTCTCATACTGGGAATTAATGTAAGGTGTCATCAACTCCCGCATGACAAGTGCTCAAGGGACTAGCACCTATACTCAAAGGCCGCGACGTCATTGTCCAAGGCAAGATCTCCATTTCCATGATTGCCCTCACTGCCTGCTAGCTGGTCGACACCTCCAATCAAGAGAAAGAACTTTCCTTCTGCCCTTTTCATCACACAAATTCAAGACCACCCTGATTTCCTGAACATCCTAATTCTCTATTTGGTTAATTTGCCAGAACTAAAGCTCTTGTTGTTTCATCTCCGAAAATTCCGCGAAACCCTCATTCTACTATGGCTCTTTAATCATTCAATTAATCAGTCAATCATATAGGGATTTGCTTCGTCACTTTCACAGGGTCCAGGTATTGATATTATCACCTCCTAGGGAGCTGGCTGCTTAGACAGAGAAAGTGATATTGGCAATGGGTAATTACTTGATTATACAAGCTCATGCCTGCATTGGAAGTAAAAGTGTGGGTGAGGACATTAGAAGCTTGAGTACGGAATTCATGTTGTGTCTGGAACACCCGGTAGAGTTTGTGATATGATCAAGAGGAGGACGCTGCGTACTAGAGCCATTAAATTATTAATGCTTGTGCGTCGGCCATTTTCTTTCTCAAATCTATTTTATTTTTGTCGCTATTGGCTCTATGTGGTGCCGCACAGTCTCTAATCCTTTCTATTCTGGTTCTGAGGAAGTCTGTAGGCGTCGGCAAAAGGCTTCATAGGGAGGAGTTAGTAAGAATGGTGGAATGAGTCCCTTGTCCAAAAATACGAATGCCTAGCACATGTGCAAAGTCCTCCCGGCGCAGGTGCGAAAGCAGATTGGTGGAATGGGTGGCTGGAAAAATTTGATTAAGCAACTGTTTTGTGGTGGGCACATTTAGTGTTTGCTTACAAGTTTAATTTTAGAAAGATTGGCCATTTAGAATTCTCCCCGCCAACAAGTTCCTGTTACATGAGGCAAATGAGTTGACTCCTTAGAAATTATGCACCGAACCACCCTGTTTGCTTTAATAAGCAAAAGGATTGCAGATTTAAATGTGGAAGAACAACATTTGTTATCTTTTTTTTTTTTTTTTTGTGTCAGAAAAATGGGAATGTAGCCATGTAGGCACGCCTGTTTGATAAAAGTTAACTGCGATCAAATATATAAGGCACCCCTTGTATGTCAACGAAAAAAATTTGAGGAAGTAATTTTTAGTCTTTTCTTTCTATGCAATCTATTTAAAAATTTGTTATGCTCCAATATGGGTTTGCTATTTGAGCAGCATCGCTGCTAGAAACTACATAGATTAAAGGTTGGGATATATTTTGCTCATATAACAATTGATAAGCGTTGACAGTTTGTGACCGAATGCTGGGGAGCGTGGAGGGTAGGTATGTTAGTTACCGAGTTTCTACTCCATGCCTACACTCAGTTGGTCCAACATGACGTGTTACTATAATAGGATAAGTTTGTTTCCCCTTTGACATTGAATGCCTAGCAGATATTGATTTCATGAATTTAATTAATTTGCATTTTCAGGAATTCAATTCTTATTGGGCCTGTTACCGCTAAATATTATACAAAATCCTTTGTTGGATAAAGAACAAAGAAGTTGTGCAGCCAACCAAATCTGATGCTAGACTTGCTAACAATGGTCTTCCAGAAGAGGTCCAAAAGCTCCGGTGTCAAGTGAATATCAAGCTCTAAGATTCGCTCCTCCGATAGAGGTTTTGGCCAGGAAGGTTTTCAGAATTTGCGATGAAGAGGTCAATTCCTAATTGTTGTACCTTTATTTTGCTCGGCCTAGTATGAAAGCCATACGCTTTTATGTACATATTATTTCACGTTTGTAACTAGGACATGGTCTTATAGAGGTTGCAGTATTTGTTAAAAGAAAAAAAAAAATGTGTCAAAGAAAAAAAAAAAAAAACCATTATTGCCATGTGTTAGTACTATTATGAGCAATAGGGCATAATAAACAAAATGCACCATTAGCATTAAATAAGAAACCTCCTACGTTGACAAAAGAATTCACCACGTTTCTGCGGCTGTCCAAATTCAAAAGATGAACGGTGAAGGCCTTGTTTCACCGATTCATTCGCGGAAAAAGGAACCAGACATTAATTGCAAGGGGTGCTATTCTTTGCCTATAAATTGAAGGTAGAAGCCAGGCACAACGTCTCTTCATTTTTTTTTTTTAATTTTAGTTTTATCTTTTATTGGTTGCTATTTAATTTTACACAAATTTCTTTGTTTATATTGCTGTAACTTATCGTTACTACATGTATAATTTATTTTATTTTGTCTTTATTTTTTACAGCAATTTATGTGCAGTTATTTACGTCAATTTCTTATTATTCATGAAATTAACTCTAACTGTTCCAATACATCAAGGATTCTAATTAATGTTAAAATCTTTTGGAAAATTCGGGTGTATAAATAGTCTCATTCATTTTTAATTTAATAATCATATATATATATATATATGGACCTGAATTGAAATTAAAGACAAGGTTTTTACTAAAAAAAATAAACAAAGAAAAATGGTTTTTAAGTGTGACGGACTGTTTGGATAGTGCGGCACAGTTTGGATCCTGTTTCAATTAGTTTTTTTTTTTCTTTTTCAGACAACTTTAGTTTTCAATCTCTCAAACAAATGATCACTGATATGAGCAACATAGAAGAGTTCTTGAACTTGAATTTTTCAATATAAAGGTCACAAAAATGAATTTTATATCCTAAGTTGCATTGTTTAAGTCTTTAAAATCTTTTGATTTGTACAGTTTGTAATCAAAAGTTAATAATTTGTTGATTTATTGTTTTAATATATTATTCTAGCAAAATAAATAATAAAAAAAGAAAGAATAGTGGATGTCGGCTACGTGAGGAGAAGAAAGAATTAGAATTTTAGGGACATTTTTTTATTCTTTTAAAAATCCATTAGAATTTTAGGGACATTTTTTTAATCTTTTAAAAATCCACCAAACTGAGGAATTTAAATAAATTGTCAACTTAAATTGTTAATTTGTGAGTTGCTAAAAATATTTCTTATTTTTTTAGTTATATTAATCAAGTCCGTGACAATTTTTGTTGGTATGGATTCGTAAGTTACGGTTCAAAGTTTGTCATATATTAACTTGGTTTCCAAATATTTTTCAACATAGTTCTTTTTTTGAAATTATGATGCTACGGCTCACTGCAAAAATCGTTCAGATGAATTTTTTCTCAAAGATTTCTAAGATTAATCTTTTTTTGAACAACGGATCACTGTTAAAATTATTCAAATATATCTCAAAATTTCTTTTCGATCTCAACACTGTTACCAATCACCGTAAAAATCATCCTAGCATTTTTAAAAATGAACTTTTCAAAACTTTAATGCGAATGATCACTAAAATCCTCCGGCTCATGTCCAAAAATTTTCAAAATTAATCTTTTCATTGCGAAAATCACTGCCAAATCGTCCAGTCATGTCAAACAAAATTTTCTTTTCATTATCTGGTCATTTCACAAATTTTCAAAATTAATCTTTTCCTGCCATCAAGTAATTAATGCTGATCACTTGCTTTAATCAATAGTACTGCTGACTTGGTTTTGTCACACTTCTGTTGATTGCAAAACTGTAAACAGCTGAAGGTTAGCGAGAAGGGTTTGGGAAGTTTCATATACCTTCTCCATTGTCGACTTTTTATTGTTGAGCAGCTCCTTCTTACGGTGTGTCACCTCTTCTGATGGTTTTGAAGTGATGGTGGTTTGGTTTGCCGAGGTTACACCATTCTGGTCTAGAATGATTTTATTCTGGCTCTTGAGTTTCATGATTAGCTCCTTCAGGACGAAACACTTCTCGGTTGGATGACTTACTATGCGGTGATATTTGTAGAATCTTGGATCGCTGACTCGATCCTTTTCATTGGGTCGCTTGCACTCTGAGAGTTCGATCAGTTTCGCCTCCAAGAGTTGTTCAGAATGTCGGGGACGTCTGAGTCAGGGAATGGATACTGCTTCTGCTCCAATTCTCGCAATGTCACCTTCCGCCTTTCCTGTTGTGTTGGCTGAGTTATTTGAGTCGAAGGATTTACCTTAACTTTGGCTCCCACTTTTACTGGTGCGGCTGCAACAGTCATCACTTCTTTTTCTTTTCCAGAACTGTTGAGTTTCTTAATCTCCCTTCTGCCTCCTTGCTGGTCCAACTGGATGGGAACCGTACCCCAGAAGTCTGGATGCTTATCTCCATATCATGTGCGCGGGTCGTTAGTTCTTCAAGGGTTCGGGGTTTGATACCCTGCAGAATGTGTAACAGCTCCCAATGCATTCCCTGGATGCACATCTCCACAGCAGAAGTCTCTGTCAGACGATCTTTGCAGTCCAAATTGAAAGCACGCCATCTGTTGATATATTCGACAACGAGCTCTCATTTCCTTTGTTTGGTGCTGGTAAGTTCCATCATACTTACCGTCCTTCGAGTACTGAAAAATCTGTTGAGAAACTTTCGTTGCAGCTATTCCCAACTGTCGATCGATTCCGTTCAAGATTTATGAACTAGGTGAAAGCGGTCTCCCTGAGTGAACGAACAAACTGCTTCACTAAGAGATCTCCGTAAGTCTCTGCGTTGTTGCAAGTTCCAACAAAGTGGGCGATGTGCTGTTTGGGATCGCCTCGTCCGTCGAATTGTTGAAATTTGGGCGGTTGGTAGCCCAAAGGCACGTTAAGACTTTCGATCCGTCTGGTGTATTGTTTGACATATATCTGTGATCCTTGAAAGGATATAGCTTGTTGCAGGCGGATCATATTAGTTATCATTTCCTGCAATTGTTGAATAGATAGCGAAGCTACAGAATTTGAGGGTGGCAACTGTGTAGAACTACCTGGTTGCTTTTCTGCGGTGAAGACGTTGGTTGGTGTGGCTTCTGAAGTGAAACCGGGTAGATATGGTTGCTCCTCGCGGATTTCGGGATCAACTTGGATCGGGTCTTTTCCTTTGAGAGCGGCGATCTGTTGATCTTTTTCCTCCACGACTTTGATTAACTGCAAAATCTTGTTATCCAATTCTGAAATTCTTTCTTCTGTAATGGTTGTGTTGGTCATCATGACGGCAACAAATGAGGCTCCGCGAAAGACTGGGGGAGAGAACTCTTCTGATTCCTTAGTGTGGATCTCTACAGAATGAGTTGGATTCTGTTGAGCGGGCTTTGTCGTGTTGCCCCTGACTTCGATCGGGGTGGGTGATCAACTCTTCCATGCGGCAAGAGAGTCAGGGGAGAGATCCTGTTGTTGTGCGAGCTATGCACTCTCCGTTTCGATATTTTGTCGGGTTTGGAGGGCAAGAAACTGTGTCTGTCCCCGGGATTCTGGACCTACGTACCTAGGAAGGTAGTTGATGCAGGCAGTGGAGCAATTGCCCTCTTTTTTGTGGCAGCAATTGTACTCCTTTTTTGTGCTATTTAATGTGCTGAACACCTGTTAAATTTTTTTTTTCACTTTTTTTTTACTTTTTTACATTTTTTGTCTTTTTCTCTATTTTGTCTTTTTTTTCTTTTTCCTTTTCCTTTTTCTTTTCTTTTTTTTTCCTTTTTCCTTCTTTTCCCGGCTCTTTTCTTTTTTCCTTTTTTTTCTTTTTTGTTTTTGTTTTCTTTTCTCTACTGCTTCTTTTTGCTTTTCTTTTTTTGTTTTTTTAAGGAACAAGAGATGAGAGGTGAAGAGGCCCCACCGAGCGTGCCAAAAATTTGTAATGGATAAATTTTGAGTCTAAAATAATTAAACTCGAAAATACAAAGAACAAATTACAATAAAAATTGTAAAAATAAAAGAAAATTTACGTGGGGTCGATCTCCGTAGATCCTCCGATTAGTGTTCCTTTTTTTTTTTTACTCCGTCAAGGGCTGCACGAGCCTGATTTGCAATGTTTTGATATTTTCAGATCCTTGAAATATCTCTCAAAAAGGAGTTAGGAGAGTATACTGCAGAGTAAAAATACATAGGAAAAAGAGAAATTTTCTTGAGAGATTTTCAAAATTTTCTTTTTCTCTCAAATTCTCTATATTTTTCTGTTTACAGATTTGCTGAATATGTTTTGAACTGGGGGTCGAGGGCCTATTTATAGGGCTCATTTCAATGTGAAAACATTGTGTGAAAGGAAGAAAATTAAAGCCACCAATTGTGCAGTTGGTCTGATAAACATTGAACGTTGAAGTCTTCTGACTCTGACTATGTCTGCTATTGTTCGATCGCAATAGGAACCTGATATGATCTTGAGAAAGTTAGCACCCCAGCCAATATAAAAATTGACATTCTGACTCCAGGTGTGGTCGATCTTCCATAGCTCGCAAAAGCTGGCAAAGGTTATTTGTAGTTCCAAAGCTCTGGTGAGAATGATCCAGTAAGCAACAAACTTGAACCTCCCCAAGAGGAAGGCCCAGCACTTCGGAACTTCAAGACCGGTACACAGAGAGACTGACTATAGTGATGATTCCCAAGTCTGTTTCGACGTGAGGAGAGTAGTTGGAACTTCCCTGTACGTTGTCGCATCCAAAGAAAGATTAGGATGATTGCAACTTCTCATCCCTCTGTGGTAGATGTGAATAAGGAGAGTAGTTGGAACTCCATAACACCGATGACATTGGAGACTGAGTTTCGAGAGCTTTTAGAAATCCCTCGAGGAGGACTACTTCTTCTTTTCTTAGCTCGTGCGCCTCCAACTTCTTGATCAGAAAACTTTCTGAAATAAGTGCAGAGACTAGCCATTTTCTTTTTGAGATAAAGAAGAGTTGAGGGGTGAGTATTACAACTCGGGCATGCAGGATATATATACAAACAATAAAGAGTTTTTTTTTTCTTTGAAAAGTCAAAAAGAAGGTATGCAGAATCAAGTAGGGTCATCCACGTCCCTTTCCCGCATAAGAGACAAAAGAGGCAGCGGCTGACACGCATCACGAAAATCGTTATCGTGTGTTGCAGAAGTCGTTGTCGTGTGTTGCAGAAGTCCTTGCCGCTTATCTTGCTAGCCGCCTTGGCGGGGTCCGAGGCGCAGCTCCAAGTCAAGCTCGGCCTCGTCTGGTGGGCCGATGATGTTGATGTCGCTGGAGCCTTCCGGCTGGTTGATGCTGCTGGAATATTCTGGGAAGAGAGGCAAAATTTCGCCGAAATAACTTCTTTATGCTAGAAAAATCTCTCATGAACTTAAGTACTTAGGAGGGATGAACCCTTGACTAATGCCGTAAGAGCACCAGGACCAGTACGCATGCTCCCACGGGCTACGGCTTTGATCGTTATAGCCTGAAGAGACCATTGCAGTGGTAGAACTCGGACCTACTTCATTTGAGGGTGAAGCTGTACCGGTGGGATTTACTATCGGAATAGCAGACTATGCTTTGGAAAAAGCAGTTCTCAATACTGGTTTCTTCCTGCTTCTCCAATTCTGGAACCAATAAAACACATTTTTTCCTTTGATCGCCCCGAGCGGGTGCAGTCGTAAGACAAGTTGGTAAATCTGAGATGTATTATAAATAATACCTCCATTGTTGTGGAAGACTTCCTCCAAAATTTGTAGTTGTGTCATGGTTGGTTGCCACCTGGTGCGGGGTGACCTTTCTTCTCCCTTTTCTTCAGGTTCTACAACTGGTTCCATCTTTCTTGCGGCAGAGGAGCAAAGGTCTGGTAGGTGGTGAAGATCAGTTGAGACTGATGTTGAGTTTCAGACTCAAACTCTCAGTTGCTTTTATATTTTTTGGCCGTTCACAGTTTATACTCATGCAGGCCAGGAGTTGGATTGGATTTTGAACTTGGGTTTTGGACTGTGTCTGGAACTTGAAATTTTTGGGTTTTGGACTTTGGATTGGATTTGGGTCGAGTGTTTGGGTTTTGGATTTGGACTTTTGGATTTGAGTTTAGTGTTTAGGTTTTGAGTCTGGACTTAGTTTTCAGGCTTTTGAGTTGGGCTTTGAGTTTTCTGAATTGGGCTCAAGTGTTTGGACTTCGATTTTCGGATTTAGATTTTCGGGTTTGAATTTTCGCTTAGACTTTCAGATCGGGACTTCCGAATTTTTTTTTTATTTTTTTCTTCTTTTTTCTTCTTTTTTTTTTTGATTTTTTTTCCTTTTTTTTTTTGATTTTTTTTAAACATATTTACACATAATACTGTTTCAGAAATTTACCATTGATCGGGCCGATTCGGACGCCTTCTTGGTCTGACAGCATGTAAGTGTTGTGAGTATAGACCTCTTGCACCAAGTATGGCCCGTCCCATTTGGAAGTAAGTTTGTCATCAGGCCGATACTTTATGTTGATGGGTCATTGCACTGCAAGAACAAGGTCTCCAATTTGAAAAGATCTCGGGCGGACACTGTGGTTGAACGTGTTGGTGAGCCGAGCTTGGTAGCACTCAAGCTGCTGTTGTGCTTCGAGCCTCCTTTCATCGAGGGCTTCTAACTCATCCAGACGTAGGCGAGTATTTTTCTCCTGTGTGAGTCCTTCCAGAACAGCCATACGGAGAGATGGAATCTGTGTTTCCAAAGGCAATATTGCTTCGACACCGTAGACAAGTGAGTATGGCATCGCCTATGTTGGAGTTCGGTAAGTTGTACGATATGCCCATAATACCTCCGGAATTTTGTCATGCCAATCTCTTTTGGATTTAGAGACTACCTTCCGCAATAGGTTGCATAAGGTCTTGTTGAATGCTTCGGCCAAGCTATTTGCCAAGGCATTGTACATGGATGTCTTGTACTGTTTGAACTTGAACTTCTCGCAAAGCTTGTCAATCAAGTTGTTGTATAATTGCTTACCATTATCAGTGACGATGAATCGAGGGACTCTATAGCGATAGATCAGCTGAGTTCAGATGAAATTGGCAACATTCTCCTTCTTTACCTCTCTAAGTGGAATAGTTTCAACCCATTTTGAGAAGTAGTATGTTGCTGCGAGGATGTAAAGGTGACCCAGGGATGACTTTGGCAAGGGCCCCACTAAATCAAGACCCCAAGCTTCAAAGGGCTAGGACGAGACAGTTGGATGCAGTGGCTCTGGTGGTTGATGTATGTAATTGGCATGAAATTGAAAAGCTTGACAAGTTTTAGCAAACTCAATGGAATCACGTACCATGGTTGGCCAGTAGTATCTCATCATTCTAAGCTGAAAGTGCAACTTAGGCCCTGAATGATGTCCGCCACAAACATCAGAATGTGCTTCAGTGAGAGCTTGTTTTGCCTCTTCATTGCCTAGGCAGCGAAGTAAAATTCCATCAAAAGACCTTCGATACAGAGCATCCTTGAGATATATGAAGCGAGGAGCTTGTCGTTGAATTTCTATCTTATGACGACAATCTTCGGGCAGCTTCCCGTGCTGTAGGTAGTCAATGATTGGTTGGCGCCAATTTTCGTCCTCCGCAAGATATACAGATACAGCGTTGGCTGCTGTAGTTTCTTCATCATCCTTCTGTGGTACTATCCATTTCTAGCATACGACAACAACTGTAGCCTGGATTTCTGACTTTGCAAGAGAAGTGGCCAGGTTAGCCAATGCGTCTGCCTGAGTGTTTTCTCGTCGAGGAACATTCTCCAAGGTGATGTTTTCAAATTCATCCATTAGCTGTCGAGCACGTTGATAATAAGGCGCAAGGTCCTCTTTCTTCACGTCATACAACCCTGTAAGTTGGTTGATGACGAGCTGGGAATCTCCATGGACTTCTATAGTTGGAATCTTCATATCGACAGCCATTTGAAGACCAATGATTAAAGCCTGGTATTCAGCAGTATTATTTGAACATAACTCACCGACAATGATAGCATATGGTAGTATTTGTCATTGAGGAGTGACAAACACTATGTCGGCACCAGCACCATCACACCTTGCTGTACCATCAAAGAACATCGTTCATGGTGGCAGTGTCTCAATGTAAAAGACCTCTTCATCTAGAAGATCATCTGTGAACTTCCAATCGGACGGGACAGGGTGATCTGCAAGGAAGTCTGCTAGAGCTTGTCCTTTGACTGCTTTTTGAGGCACGTAGACAATGTCGTAGCTCTGTAAGATTACTGCCCACTTGGCAAGTCGTCCTGACAAGATTGGTCTAGATAAGATATATTTGATAGGATCAGCTCTGGCAATGAGACGTACCATGTGAGCTTGCATGTAGTGCCTCAGCTTATAAATGGCGAAGAACAGTGCCAGACATGTCTTTTCAATGGGCGAATAACTCAGCTCCGGACCGTTTAGTTTTCTGCTCAAGTAAGACAGGGCAACTTCCTTTCCCTGCTCATTTTCCTGTGCAAGCAGGGCTCCCAAAGATCTTTCCTGCGCTGCAATGTAAAGAATCAACGACTTTCTTTGAATTAGAGCTCCTAGGACTGGTGGATTGGAAAGGTACTTCTTTATGCTCACAAAGGCTTTGCTGCAAGTTTCGTCCCACTCGAAGTTGACATCCTTCTTCATTAACCGATGGAAATGTTGACATCTTCCAGCTAAGTTGGAGATAAAATGGCGAATGTAAGCTAGCTTTTGTTGTAGACTTAGCAGTTCGTGCAGGTTTTTAGGTTCATGCATCTTTTGAATTGCCTCAACCTTTGACTGATCAACTTCGATTCCACGATGGCGCACCACGAACCCAAGAAACTTTCCTAATGTGACACCGAATGCATACTCGAGAGGGTTCATTTTAAGCTGATGCCTACGAAGTCTTTCAAACACCGTCTTGAGATCCTCGAGATGGTCTTTGCGCTTCTTAGTCTTTACAACTAAGTCATCAATATAACATTCTACAATCTTGTGCAGCATGTCATCAAAAATTTTTTGCATAGCACGTTGATAAGTGGCGCCAGCATTTTTTAATCCAAACGGCATAACTTTGTAGCAGTATATACCTTTTGGGGTGCGGAATGCTGTCAACTCCTCATCTTCTGGTGCCATTCTGATTTAATTATAGCCTGAAGAACCATCCATGAAGGGCAATGCTTTGTGACCCGTTATTGCATAGACTTTGATCTTCGTTATTGGCAACAGAAAGTCATCTTTCGAACAGGCCCTGTTAAGATCTCAAAAATCAACACATACCCTTAACTATCCATTCTTCTTTCTTACTGGGACTATGTTGGCAATCCACGTTGGGTAGGTGACCTCTCAGATGAAGCCAGCATTGATCAGCTTGTTAACCTCCTCCTCGATTTGTGTAATGAATTCCGGGTGGAGCCATCGTTATGGCTGCTTAACAGAACGAACACCTTTATTTACTGCTAGACGATGCACCGCAATTTTTGGGTCAAGTCCAGGCATTTATTTATAACTCCATGCGAACACATCTCTGTATTGACTTAATACCTGAATATATTTTTGCTCTTCTTCAGCAGTAAGTAAAGCACTTATAAATGTAGGTCGAGGATCTTCCGGAGAGCCAAGATTGACCTCATTGAGTTCATCAACAGTTGCTTGGCCACCATCTTCAAGTTCTGGGAGAGCTTCCTTTACTTCGCCGTTTGATAAGTCAGAATCAGCCTCCTCGCTAATTGTGACATGAAATGTAGAGCCCCTGACTTCGCCTTCTCTGTTTGACTAGATAAGCCTGTCTTGTTTGGTGGTGGTGGTGATGACACGTGCATCAGCTGCTCGAATTCGACTTTTTAGCGTGATTCGCACAGGTGATTTCTCCTGATAGCCTAAGCCAGGTTGGGACTGTGATGATTGAGAAGTGGCGCCATGTGTGGACGGCAGCGTACCCATTGTGCTCGGGTTTGAGAAGTCATAGCCTGCCTTGGCTAAGAGCTTGTATGCATTAGGATCGAATCTTTCGTGTGTTCTTCTTTCTGGAAGTGAGCCGCCTTCGACTGCTCCTGTGTGTGGTCTGACGAAGCCTTTTAATGGTTTTGAAGACAAAACCAGCTCAATCTTTGGTATCGGCAGAGTGTAAGTCTCCTTCAAGTCATGTAGTTCCTTTATTTTGGGTTGACTATGTCATTGCTCCTGTTTAGGATCAATACAATAAGAGAAAGGGGGTTGACCTTCTGGGCGTCGTGACTTCGGCACATAGCGTAGGACTGCAGTGGAGCTTGAAGATGCAACATCCTTCGGACAAAGTTCAGCGAGCTGTGACAGCTTTTCATTTGTCGGAGTCCGAAGTTGAGCATTGGCAGGTTCTTCAATAGTTTTTCCCTTTTTGTGGATGCCCCCAGTCCAAGTAGCTTTTGATGGAATGATCTCCAGATTGTTTGTGTCGGTGTAGAAGACTGCATCCGCCAAATGTGATTCAGCATCATCAAACGGCTTTAAATCAGCATTGACCTTTTGAACGCCACCATTGTAGTACTTGAAGCACTGATGCAGGTTTGAGAGCACAACTCCATTTCCATGAATCTACGGTCGTCCTAGCAACATCTTATATGTGGTACGTGCATCGATCACATGAAATAGAGTGCTAGAAGTGAGATTACTGATATTTAGCTTCAAGCGAATCATCCCAATTACTTTCTGTCCTTCTTGATTAAAGCCATGAATCATCAAGTTGCTGTCTGCTTATTCATCAATGCCAATGTCGAGCTCCTTTATGGTGGATTTTGGGATAATATTGACTGCCGAGCCATCGTCGATCAGAATACGTAGGACCTTTTGCTCTCTCACATAGCCTGATACATAGCGGCCGATTGTGGGGTTTGGACCTCAGCAGGAGATCCTCATCTGAAAATGAGATAGCAGAGTAACATCCAACGTGATTATGGGTCATCTAATGCTCCACCGAGTTGGAATTATTTGATGGCAGAGATTCAGCTGAGGCATAGAGAGTGCTGCTGACTTGGTTTTGCCACACTTCTATTGATTGTAAAGCTGTAAACAGTTGAGGGTTAGCGAGAAGGGTTTGGAGATCTTTATATACCTTCTCCGTTTTTGACTTTTTATTGTTGAGCGGCTCCTCCTTACGATGTGTTATCTCTTCTGATGGTTTTGAAGTGATGGTGGTCTAGTTTGCCGAGGTTACACCTTCCTAGTCCAGAATGATTTTATTCTGGCTCTTGAGCTTCATGATTAGCTCCTTCAGGACGAAACACTTCTCGGTTGGATGACTTACTATGCAGTGATATTTGCAGAATCTTAGATCGCTGACTCGATCTTTTTCATTGGGCCGCTTGCACTCTGGAGTTCGATCAGCTTCGCCTCCAAGAGTTGTTCCAGAATGTCGGGTATGTTTGAGTTGGGGAATGGATACTGCTTCTGCTCCAACTCTCGCAATGTTACCTTCCGCCTTTCCTGTTGTTTTGGCTGAGTTATTTGAGTCGGAGGATTTACCTTAGCTTTGGCTCCCACTTTTACTGGTGCGGCTGCAATAGTTATCACTTCTTTTCCTTTTCCGGAACTGTTGGGTTTCTTAATCTCCCTTCTGCCTCCTTGCTGGTCCAACTGGATGGGAACCGTACCCCCGGAAGTCTGGATGCTTATCTCCATATCATGTGCGCGGGTCGCCAGTTCTTCGAAGGTTCGGGGTTTGATACCCTGCAGGATGTATAACAGCTCCCAATGCATTCCCTAGATGCACATCTCCATAGCAGAAATCTCCGTCAAACGATCTTTGCAGTCTAAGTTGAGGGCACGCCATCTGTTGATGTATTCGACAACAAGCTCTCCTTTCCTTTGTTTGGTGCTGATAAGTTCCATCATACTTACCGTCCTTCGAGTGCTGAAAAATCTGTTGAGAAACTCTCGTTGCAGATGTTCCCAACTGTCGATCGATTCTGGTTCAAGATTTATGAACTAGGTGAAAGCGGTCTCCCTAAGTGAACGAATAAACTCCTTCACCAAGAGATCTTCGTAAGTCCTTGCGTTGTTGCAAGTTTCAACGAAGTAGGCGATGTGCTGTTTGAGATCGCCTCGTCCGTCGAATTGTTGAAATTTGGGCGGTTGGTAGCCCAAAGGCATGTTGAGACTTTCGATCCGTCTAGTGTACTGTTTGACGTATATCTATGATCCTTGGAAGGATATAGCTTGTTGCAGACGGATCTTATTAGCTATCATTTCCTGCAATTGTTGAACATATAGCGAAGCTACAGAATTTGATGGTGGCAGTTGTGTAGAACTACCTGATTGCTTTTCTGCAGTGAAGACGTCGGCTGATGTGGCTTCTGGAGTGAAACCGGGTGGATATGATTGCTCCTCGCAGATTTTCCTTTGAGAGCGGCGATCTATTGATCTTTTTCCTCCACGACTCTGATTAACTGTAAAATCTTTTTGTCCAATTCTAAAATTCTTTATTCTGTAATGGTTGTGTTGGTCATCATGACGGCAACAGATGAGACTCGGCGAAAGACTGAGGGAGAGAACTCTTCTGATTCCTCTGTGTGGATCTCTATAGAATGAGTTGGATTCTGTTGAGCGGGTTTTGTCGTGTTGCCCCCGACTTCGATTGGGGTGGGTGATCGATTCCTCCATTCGGCAAGAGAGTCAGGGGATAGATCCTGTTGTTGTGCGAGTTGTGGACTCTCCGTTTTGATATTTTGTCGTGTTTGGACGGCAAGAAACTATGTCCGTCCCCGGGTTTCTAAACTTACGTACCCAGGTAGGGTAGTTGATACAGGTAGTGGAGCAGTTGCCTCTTTTTTGTAGCAGCAGATGTACTCTTTTTTTGTATCATTTGATGTGCTGAACTCCTGTTAAATTTTTTTTTACTTTTTTTTTTTTACTTTTTGACTTTTTTTGTCTTTTTCTCTATTTTGTCTTTTTCTTTTTCTTTTTCCTTTTTCTTTTTCTTTTTCTTTTTTTTCCTTTTTTCTTCTTTTTCCGGCTCTTTTCTTTTTTCCTTTTTTCTACTTTTCTATTTTTTTCTTTTCTCTACTGCTTCTTTTTGCTTTTTTTTTTTCGTTTTAAGGAACAAGAGATGAGAGGTGAAGAGATCCAACCGAGCGTGCCAAAAATTTGTAACGGATAAATTTCGAGTCTAAAATAATTAAACTCGAAAATACAAACAACAAATTACAATAAAATTTTTAAAAATAAAAGAAAATTTACGTGGGGTCGATCTCTGTAAATCCTCCGATTAGTGTTCCTTTTTTTTGACTCCATCAAAGGCTGCACGAGCTTGATCTTGACAGAAATAATTTTCACAGCTTTATCTTGAACTGGGTAGATTGAAATTGGATCTGATTTGGACATTTATATTACAGTTAAGAACCGCAGAGATCTGATCTGAGCCGATCTGACTTAATTTCACCGAGAGTCGAAGGGACTTGTTCTCGGATGAGCTGCTTGGATTTTGCTGAGGCCCGTATGAGACTTGATCCCAGCCGGATTTGCAATATTTTGATATTTTCATATCCTTGAAATATCTCTCAAAAAGGAGTTAGGAGAGTATACTGCAGAGTAAAAACATGTAGGAAAATGATAAATTTTCTTGAGAGATTTTCAAAATTTTCTTTTTCTCTCACATTTTCTGTATTTTTCTGTTTACAGATTTGCTGAATATATTTTGAACTGGGGGCCGAGGGCCTATTTATAGGGCTCCTTTCAATGTGAAAACATTGCGTGAAAGGAAGAAAATTAAAGCCATCAACTGTGCAGTTGGTGGCTTTTGGCGAATGCAGTCGGCAATTGCCGACCATAGTGGTCAACTTTGTTTTTTTTTTTTTTTCTTTTACACCAATCATGTCAAAATTTTAATCCTTTATCCCTTGGTTATATCAAATTTTAATTTTTTATCCGATTATATCAAATTTTCATTTTATGTTCTGGCCACATCAAAATTTAATTTTTTCATTATCTAGTCATGTTGAAAATTTTGAAGGTCAATCTTTTTGGTGGTATGGATCACCGCAAAATCATCTGGTTATCGTTCAGTTATGTCAAAAATTTAATTTTTTTATCGCATGATCATGTCAAAAATTTCTAAAGTCAATCTTTTCGGTGCGAAGAATCATCGTAAAATCATCTATTTCATATTCAAAAATTATAAAATTCCTTTGATACTATGAATCGTCATGAAAATTATCTAAACAGTTTTATAAACGTCATTTTCAAAATTATGGTGCGTAGGATCACCATAAAAATATCCTAACATATTTTTGAAAATCTCACAATTTCTATTCAAGTGTTTTGTTTTTTTGTGTAAAAAACCATTTTAAATAAACTAATAATTAGTTCATTTTTTTAATGTCATTAAATAAAAATTCTCAAAATTTTGTGAGTGTACATATATGTGGTAGACAATCTACATGTCATATAGAAATAAATAAATAAAATTAAGTTAGAAGTAAAATAGAGGTAAAATCAAGTGAATAGTAGCACTATTACGTGTGACAGACGTTTGAACTAGTTGCGTCTTTCACTAAACGTAACTATAATCCCAAACCCCAATGAATCATGGTAAAACAGATAAAGTGTTTTGGGTTCTAGATAAAGGCAATTTCTTAAATTGGTAGTTTATAGTATTCCAATTGCGCCTTCAATAATTCGTGGCTACTCCAAGTCATTTTCCAAAAGTTACTTTTCGAGGCCGACCGTCAGCCAATTTCGTGCCCGTTGCGCCTTTGCCCGGGTGGCACGTCGTGACGCTAATCCTCCGTCCATGTATGAAATGGATAAGTTGGCATTCTCTAGTTGCAAAGAAAGTTGCAACTAGGAAGAGATTCAAGAGTTGACATAAATGAGGTCAGTACCTGCATGTATTCTTTTGATGTTCCCATAATTGGTGTTTCCCTTACAACTCATTGATGCATGACTTACTTGTGTTCTTGCGCATAATCAGATATGCATAGTTCAAATAAAGCTGAAACTAGTATCGATGGTAGGGATGGTAGAATTGTTGTAGGTAACAGTGGAAAAGATATTCAACAGCCAGATGTTTGAAGATTAGTTCAGTGAGCATTGACAAAAGAAAAGGATGAAGGATTGGTTCAGATTTTTGAAGATTAGTTTGATGGCCTATAATCCATTGGCTTGCTTTGTCTTTTCGGAAAAAGTCAATGGGTATACGTTGGTGGGCATACGCTGGTGGGCAGATATTAATTTGTGCAACTGTGAGTAAATTTTGTACAATCGCAACGATAAAAAGTGATACAAAAAAATATTACTGTTTTTTTTATCTCATATGTTTTTATTACAGTTACACAAAATATGCTCATAGTTGCACAAACTATCATCTGCCCATGAACGTATGCCCAAATCGTCTGCCCATGATATCCTTATTTTTTTATTTAAAAAAAAAACGATGAAGGATTCAATGTGAGTGGTTTTGTTTATTAACAGCTATACACACTAGCTTTATAGCTAAACCAATCTCCTGGTCCTTGCGGAAAGGAAAATTTTTTTTTCCCTCTCTCGTTTTTTAGCTCTCTTTATTACTTTCCTAATTCGTAATTATTTTTAATTATAATTATTCTTAATTATCTGAGTATCAAATAATTTGTGCTGTTTTCATGGTACTGTTCTTTTTGTCGATCAAATTTTTTTTTGGGATTTTACAATTGATTCTATGTGGTTGCAAGCCAATGCTTGAGGTTGCAAGGTTGTTTTTTTTCGTAGTGTGATTGTCTATGTCCTTGTTAAAACTTCTCTTTCTTTAGAGGCTAAGTTAGCAAATATCCAAAAATACTATGTGTTTAGCAGATAGTAGTTTTGCACTTGTAATTGGGATGCAAATATTGAGGCTGAATTTTTCTTCAACTGGAAGAAATGTTGAGGCTGCATTTTGCTTGAACTAAATTTTGCTTTTAGGTTGGCTCAAAAGAAATCAATGGAAAAGATCAACGACTTCTCTTCAATAGTGATCACCTGAACGAAAGTGAAAAACTTATAACATAAATGAGTGTCTGTTACACTTCGGATGTAAGCAAAACCAAATTGGCTTATAATGAGATCGGACAAAAGAATATGACTTACAATTGGATCACCAATTACAGATTTATCTTGTTCTATCGGGATTAACAAAGGAATTTATACGTTGGTTTAATTTAAGGGAACACCAAAAAGGCTAACTTCTAAACAACTATTTTTTTATAGATGTGAAGAACACTTACTGCATATTGAGAGCAACTTTAGGCTTCTTGGATGTAACAGTTGGCATACAGTGTTGCAATATTACACGAACAAGATGCAAAGACAAATTGAATATTTGATTGTCAATAATATAACAGCAAAACTCTGCAGTTGCAACAAAAAGCGTGTTTCCTACAACTATAGGCCCCTTATTGTACTATAGCCACCTCACCATGGGTGCAACTAGGAAAACCCTCCAAATCTTTGCGCCCGACATCAAATTGTGCACTAGATCCCAGGTCGAGGTGATCCGTCCAAGAGCCCGGCTCAACAATAGTATAGACTTTACATAGATAAGAGGTGAAGGACTAGGATTGATGGTGGAGTTCAGGACAGGGAAGCAATAAAATTTTGATCCTCCTGTCCGAATAAGGGGGAAGGGACCTCCCTTATGTCATGGGAGCGATCGTATGTGACTGCCAATTTTAGGCTTTATGGATGCAACAGTTGGCATATAATTTTGCAATACTTTGCTAAGAAGATACACTAACAAATGAAGGGCTTGATCCTCAATAATGCAATAGCAGGGCTCTTTGGATGTAACGGAAAGCTCGCTGCCTTCAACCATAAGCATCTTACTATACTGCAGCCACATCACCATGGGTACAGCTTGGCAAACCATCCAAACCTTCACCGATATATGGCAGCCAACTGTGCACTGAATCCAACGGTGGAGTGATTCTTCCAAAGGTTTGGCTCAATGATGATATAGACTTTATATGGATATGAGGCAAGGGACTAGAATCGATAGAAAAATAGTAAAATTGTGATCCTCCCGTCCAAATAAGGGAGAAGGGACCTCTCCCCATGTCATGAGAGCGACCGCATGTGAGTGTCAATTTTAGGCTTCCCAAATGCAACAGCTGGCATTTAGGATTGCAATATTTCGCAAACAAGATATATCGACAAACGCTCGATCCTAGATGATGCAAAAATTTGTCTATTCGGTTGCAACAGAACGACTGCTGCCTGCAACCACAGGCACCTAACTACACCGCATCTACATCCTCGTTGGTGATATGGTGCCAGCATCCACCCGCACATTAAATCCCAGGCCAGCGTGATTTGTCTAAGCGTCCGGCTCGACGATGCTATAGACTTTGCATGGATAACAGATTTTTAAAATTAAAATTTTTAAAATATTAATTTAAAAATTCGGTATTTTTAAATTAAGAGATTTGTATTTTTGAAATTAGAGATTTTTATTTTAAAAACTAAAAATAAAAAGTCTAAATATTAGGCAAAATTGTACATAATGTACTACGAAAAAAATAGATGTTAGAGAGCTAAAATAAAGAGAGATAAAGAGAGAAAGGGAAAGTGATAGAGAGAAAGAGGAAAGAAAGAAATTTTTGAATTTTTTAAAACTATTTAGATTTTTTAGTTTTTTATGTTTTATAACAATCTCAATTTTTATAAATAAAAAATTAATTTTTTTCGAAAAATATTCAGACTTTTTAAAGTAATTATAATTTTTATAAAAATTCATTTTTCTACATTTTTTGGGAACTTTCTTACTTTTTTTTGTTTAATCTTTTTATTTTTAAATAAAATATTCATATTTTTGAATAAAAAATTCATAATTGTTAAATGAAAAATTCAGTAAACCATGTTTTTTGCATGTGGCTCTACGAAACAACTAGATTTTGTTGCCTATCTCCATGATACCCAACCGATGGCTTTTAAGCTGCAACAAGATGTGACTGCCTTGCAACAACTAGGGAAACGGAAGATCATGCCGCATACGTATGCAATTTATGTGGAAAAACCTATCCATTTTGCACCGCGGTGCAAAGGGAGCAAAATTTGTTGCATTCTGCTGGCTACTAACCAAGCCACAACGTTATTGGGACAATGTTTCCAATAAGTGGAGACATGCATATAACTGAGGATATGGGTACAAGGTTTGCGACTGAGACCCGCAAGAGTGTTTGCAGGCAAACATTGACAATTTTGGTCTTTCTTGTGTTGTAAATTATTATTATATTTTAAAAGATTAATTATCACATATAAAATTTAGTCAAATCAGCCGTTATATGACTGTTGGACTAACCGTTTTATAATCGTTGAACTAGCTGTTATTTGATTGTTATTTAACCGTTATGTGTTGTTATGTATTTAACCATTACTACCTGCTATAATTTATTGGAAACTTTATTCTTACGTATGAGATATAAAACTATACATATTATAAAACGACCATCCCTCATCTTCCAAATAGCTATGAGAAGTGTGAGAATATTTTCTTCTTTGTCTATACACGAGAGGCTTATGCTGCTGGTTTAGTCTAAAGATGAAACTGTTTTTGTCACCTCAGTATTTGAAGTGCACATTAGTGGGAAGGTCTGTCGTATTCTGGGAGGATAGTCACTGCAATCTGCTGCATTGGACTACTTGTTTATAAGGGCGAAAACTATCCTTAAGGACAGTGCATTTGCATGATTCATACACAATATCTTTTTCTTCTTTAATTTCATTGTTTATTTAGTAACATATATTTATATATCTCATTGATTGTTCCACATTGCTAATTTTGTTCTTAATTTATTTATCTGAATTTTATATCTATTTTTATTGATAATTTTCCAACATTCTTAAGGATAGTTTTCGATGTTAGAATCATTTGCTTGTGATGTCTATTGTTAATTAAGTTGATTGTTGGTGGAGTAAATCCTGATTTTTTAAATTTTCTATCTCGGTGTCTTTTGTTAATTGATGTATGTGAACTTTGGGTTAGATATGACAATGCATGCCTTTAAAAATTTTTAATCTCGTGTGTATAGATAGAATCGATTGTCTGTGAGAATAATTTTTTGGATTAGACAATGCACTTTCCTTTTTCATGTGTGCCTCATCCTTATATAAGAAAGCTCATCTCAACTTGTTTCTAATTTTTGTTCATTCTATTGCATGGCCAAGCGTTGTTGTGTCTCTTGTGCAGCTTCTAAAATTTCATATTATCCACATCATCAATCCTTGTTGGCATCTATAATTTCTTGCTTTCTGTTTTTGTATTACAGGTTCTCTCTTATGTTCTCAAGTTATTGATGTTGGTTTTAGACAATCAAATTTGTTATTTAAGGACAAGATGGATAACTGGAATGCAACATCAATTTAACACTATATTGTTTATTTGGATGGTCAAGATGATTTTTGTTAAATTGGAAAAATCTTTATGCTAGCTTGAGACTTGAAATGTGCAGTAGAACTTTTCTTGCTTTCCAAATTGGTTATTAAGGTTTGGGCTTTATTTTAACTCATTGAGTGATGATACGTTGTCCTATATAGAGGCCAGTGCTTGGAAGAAATCTAAAAGGAGTTTTTTTTTTGGCTCTTAAATTTGAGTCATTGCTATTGATATCTATAGATAGATTTTTGCATGGCATGCCTTTGTTTATATGTTACTTTGTGAGCATTTGTTGCTAAGCATTAGTTGTTCTGATAGCTTTTGTTAGGATGAAGATTTAATGTCCGTTGACGATATTTTGTTGGCGTTGGAAACCATTGTTAGGTGTTGTTGCTTGCCTAGTGATATTCCTTGCTTAAGAGTTTGGTGCTGGTGGAGTAATCACAAGCCATGGAAGGCCAATAGTTGGTGTTAATTTCACAGTGAAATTGATGCTAACGCAAGAACATAAAATTGGCTTATTTCGTTGAGTATCTTCATTTATCAAAGTGTTGTCTTTTGAATCGAGGGACTAGGTAAGTTTCTAAATTTTTCAATTGATGAACATGACCATCATGACTTACTTTGCTTAAATTTGGGGTTTATCTTCCGACTTTAAAGTTAGAAACATGTGAAGAATGTCTCTGCCGTATATCAAAGAATGCCTAAAAATTATGTTGCACGATAACAGTAACATTGTTGGCACATTGGAAAAATTGGGCTTTTATCTATTTGATGTTTGACACAATCACATGTGCACGTGATTTTTTGATTGGTAGCATGAATATTGGGCCATTTCTATTGTTTGAAAAAAAAAGATTTATGTCTCACTAATACGAAACGCATTCGTCCAATTTGAAGAGGCACTACATATTTATTTCTTAGTTGTTTGGCTCTAGTAAGCTCACAAAGACTATATCCACTATAAAGTTGGAAAAGGGAATTTTATTTGTATAATTTATATCTAGATTTTCCTTGCTTGATTGGTCCTCTGTAAGAGACAAGGTATATGATAATAGAAATGAGAAAACTAATTGATTTTTTCTAGACAAGACAATATGACTTTCGGATATAATTCAAAAGAGCAAAGGTAACAATTTTGTTGGTATTCTTAATTCTTTGTGACTTTTGTAGTTGAAAAAAAAAAAAAAAGATTGAGATTATATTAAAATATTAAAATATTTGGGTGCAATTGTGCAGGCCCACACACAAATAACTAGGTTTATATATATGGCTTTTGGTACAGTCCTTTAGTTGCCATCTTTCGAAAAAGAAAATAATAATAAAGGGATACTAGTATTGGTTATATGTGCAAGCTATTGAACTAGATACAGATGATGGTTATAAATACACTAGTTATCTAGAGGCCTATATTGCCAATCATCAAGATTGCTCGACTAAAAGGGACTGGAACACCAATGCTTACTACAATGGCACTCTATCAATGCTAGAGCTCGTGTGTAACCTTTTCAAGTCCAATCCAATTGTCAAAAGTAAAGGCCAGAATATAAAATGATTGAGGAAAAAAAGCAAGTAGCATTCAAGGTTAGATGCAATCATTTAACTGTAATTAGGTACGTGGATTGAGAAGACTATGGTAATATCTCAAATTAATTTCTCATGAGATAATGAGAATAAGTTTTGGTGAAGGCATTTAGTCATTTGTATTACTACTTACTTGACTCTTAAAGCAAGGGTAAAATCCAACACATTTTATTTTTGAAGACATACTCTATAATTGTTTGCAATTTCAGTATTGTGTAAAGAGTAATGCTAACTTGAAAAGCAGTTGGAAGTGATCCAAAGCTGAGATTTAACATATTTGAGCCTTGCAAATATTCTCTGCCATGTTATGCTAATTTTATTGTAAGTTCTTGCAACTGAAAGGTTAATAAAAAAACAAAGATAGCATTTATATTGCTAGTGGAGGCTTGGAATTGAGTGAATTGATCAAGTAATTTGCAACAAACAAACTAGGCGAACCTATTAAATAGGAGACTAATTGGGTGTTTTCCTAAGCACATGACTTGCTGGCATTATTGATTAACAATTTTGATTGGTTTATTGAACTTGTTGAATTGTTGGGTTTGTCCATACAAGCTGACAAGGTTGGAATAGGTCGCTGCCATTATGGATTGGGCTTCCAAGAAATTCTTGCAATTGTATCTTACAGGAAAGGAAAAAAAATTGCATCTATATATTTGGAGCTGAAGCACAATCATACGAGATTCCTATTGCTCCTAGATCGTGTGAAAAGGTAATGTTAAGAGGCACGACTATTTTTAACTGATGTACCAGTGACTTGTGAATTGGAAAAAATTTATTTCCATGTGGGGGCTCTGTCTAGAAAATTTGATGGTGATAGTGTTTTACTACTATTTTATAAAATTATTCATTATGAATCATTTAAGAGATATCATGAACTGTGATATATTTTGTGGTGAATACTCGTACCAAAAGAGTATAACGATGCTAACTAAATTTTTATTTAGATGAGACAAAACCTATTAAATGGATTTGAGTTCAGCTTTAAAAGTAAAGTAGTGGTATGGTCCACCATGGATTTCAAGTATATAGCCTTAGAGATGACTATTGTGGAGGCGAATTGATTGAGAATGAATATTTCATTCTGTGTGAAACCGACAATATGAGTGTTGATGATCTGTGTTTGCCAAGTTTATGTTGTTCTTACCAAGAATAACTTGTGTAATGGAAAGAGAAAAATATATTTGCCTAACTCATGAGTTAATAAAGCTTATGTAGAAAAATATATTGAGATCTCTTATTTTTGTTAGAGATGAATTAGATTGATCCTTTGACTGTCACTAAGCTGTAAGCTAGTGAAATTACATTGAGGGGAATGAAATATATGCTTCTAGAGGAATGGTCAAGAGTAATGGGAACCCAACTTATGTAATAGAAGATCTCTTGAAGTAGATTTATATGGGTAATAATAAGTCACTAATTAACCTTGTGAGCACTATCAAATTGCAAAGTCTCTTCCTATGGTATCAATAGTGCAAACATTTTGAGCTTTGAGGCTGAGTTATATGCTCTTAATGAATTCTATAGCTCTTATGAGTGGTGTGTTATCAGAATGCACACTTGATAGAATCACCTATATGAGAGTGGAGTGAGGCTACTCCTATGAGGTCCTATGCAAGATCTCTAGAGCTCTCATGAAAATAAACCAAGCGTACGCAAAGCCCAACAACACCCAACTGCGTTAAACAGCATAATCTTAGAGAACAGAACATAGTAGCAAGTTTATTGTTATTCATAAAGAAATTATAGTTAATAAAATTTTTTATTTTACCATATATTTGAATATCAAAATTTGTGCTCCTAGTTTTAGGTTCATAACCCAAAAAACACCAAAAATGATGTGCTATATTTTCATTGAATAATACAGGAGTATTAGCATTTTAAAATAGCAGGAGATTGTTGTAAATTATTATTTTATTTTAAAAGGTTAATTATTACATTTAAGACTTGGTCAAACTAGTCATTACATGACTATTGAACTAATCATTTATGACTGTTGAACTAGCTATTATTTGACTGTTATTTAACCGTTATGTGTCATTATGTATTTAACCGTTACTAACCGTTATAACTTATTGAAAACTTTATTCTTACTTATAAAACATAAAACTATACCTATTAAAAAAAAAAATCATCCCTCATCTTTCATATGGTTATGAGAAGTGTGAAAATATTTTCTCCTTTGTCTGTACACGAGGGGCTTATACTGTTAGTTTAGTTCAGAGATAAAACTGTTCCTATTACCTCACTATTTGAAATGCACATTAGTGGGAACGTCTTTCGTATCCTAGGAGAATAACCGTTGTGATCTTCTACACTGATACTACTTATCTACGAGGGTAAAAACTACCGTTAAGGACAGTTTATTTGTACGCTTCAGACACGATATCCTTTTTCTTCTTTAATTTTATTTGTTTATTTAGTAATATATATTTATATATCTCGTTAATTGTTCAACATCGCTAATTTTGTTCTTAATTTATTAATCTAAACTTTATATCTATTTTTATTAATAATTTTCCAACACCTCGCTCGTGCATCCTCTAAGTGCACTCCCTCGGGCCTAGTCTCGTCAATGATGCTCTGAGCATGCCGTTTAAAATGATGCAACAAACAAATCTACTAACCAGAACAAATAGGTCTCCAATAGCAACAACACTTCAGGTTTCTCACCTCCACACGCAATATATGGCTTCTTTAGTTGCAACAAAATGTGATAATCCTACAATACTAAAGTGATCTTAATATACATCCGCATTAGTCAACATTTTATGTTGAAACATTCTAATTCTCATCAGTGTAGCCAGTAGGCCCCTTGGCCTTATGGACAAACTGACCCCATGGAAGGGCATTGACTGATGCACGGGCAAGCCAAGGTTAAAGTCACCACTAGTTGCCTAGGATTCAAACTTGCAGTTCTCAATGTCACTTGCCGTTTATATATTTCTCCAGTTACGGAACGTTGACCTCAACTCCCAATAAAGTTTGCTCCAATCGCGATTTAATGTGAGACAGATATGATTCATCATAAAATGCGGATGAATGCGGCTAGATCTTCTATTTCACATATTGTTGTAGAACAATCGCATCTTGTTGCATCTAAAAAGCATTTGGTAGCGTGTAGAGGGGAAAGACAACAGATTTTGTTGCTTTTTAAGATCCATTTGTTGCGGATCAAAGATTTATTTGTTGCATCATATCAAGATGAAAATTTAAATATCCATAAAAAATTTGTTGCTCAAGAAATTTTTCATTCTCAATTTTTTACCCAAAAAAAGGTTAAAGAGATTTTAAAAAAAAAAAAGAAGAGAGATAGAGGAAGAGAGAGAGAATGATAGAAACAGACAAAAAGAAAGAAATTTTTGAGTTTTTAAATTTTTTTAGATTTTTTTATTCATAAAAATCTCATTTTTTTCAAAATTAAAATTACATTATCTGGAATAATATTCTGACTTTTTGAAATAATATTTTTGGATTTTTATTAAATTTTGGCTTTTTGAAATAATATTTTTGGATTTTTTTATTGATTTATATTTAAAAATTAAGAATATTATATTTAAAAAATTCAAGAAATTGAAATGTTAGATCAGTTATAGGGCGTTGACTTGTTGTTGCAATATTAAAAGCCGTTGGTTGTGAATAGAAGAGTGAGGCAAGAGTAATTATTGAATATTGAAAGTAATTTGTTGCATTGCAGATAAAGAGGAGTTGCATTGGTGAAGCCAGTGGAGCTCTTGGCCTCATGGATGAGTTAATCCCAAGGAGTGTATGTTAGCGTATATCTGCATATCTTGATAGTTAATGTGTTGGTTATTAATAAGAATATAATTTCATGATTCTTTATTTTTAATATTGTTTATATATACGATATGATTATCGATATATTCTAAAGATAAAGTTTGTAAAATAAATATACTTTATAGAAGTAATTATAATGAGATCATAATTATAAGATATCTATTGTATCAAAGTATTATTCCTAAATATTTCTGGTCGATACTCTATTAAGACAGGACATTGATGGCGTTGTGAGACTAACGCATGTTATGTTTCTTTTTTATGAAAAATGTAATCGATCTCATAAACTGAAGTATAAAGAGACTTTATGGGTGCTTGTTAGTTGAACAAGTTTATTGAATTAACATACGGTGAGAATTCCTAAATAAAACATTAGTTGTGTGTATGAGGGATTTCTCATGTAACGGTTGTGTAAGTAATTTATTGACTTGAAATTACTAAGGTATCTTATATAAAAATTGATATGTTTTGATCTTAATTCTAGGTTGTCCTAATTGTGGATCTCTTGTGAGAGTGAATGTTGTGCTTATCATAAATTATATAAAAATAGTTCAGTGATCAATAAAAAATCTATCACTCTAAAGTAATTATGGGAGAATGTTCTACTGTTCTCGTTAGGTATTGATTTATGAAATCTTTTGCACAGGGTGGAATAAGGATTATAAGGAGTTATAATATCATTCATAGAATTAATGACCCTATTAGTTTTTGAAAACATATATAACTAGACAATATAGAGTAAACACAAATTTTATACTTTATGTTTAATTGAAAAATTCGCTTGATGAAATGATTGAATTACACTAAGAGAATGTATACTGAAAATATTAGTCAAATCACTTTGACAGTCTTGATATTTGAGTAGTCAAGATACATTACTAGATGTTAATCTTGATCTGTAGATATAAATTAATTAATTATGAGATTAATGATAAATTAAAAGAATTTAATTTATCTAATCTTTTAAGATTATTATTTATATTCATTACCAACATGTCAAGATCCTAATGGGTCACACACATTAAAAAATTTGGTGAGAAACATAAAAGGAGATCAAGTTGGACTTGATTGAAAAGTTTGAGAAACTTTATGGGTCAAATATATGATACTTGAATTTATAGAGGTTAAAGTATACTTTATGAGAATTACACTAAAACTTACATAGTTTAAAGTCTCTATAACTATAATCTTATAAATTCTGCCTAACATACGATTTGACAATCATTTAGATCGAGTACTCTTTTTTAGGCTTGCCTTCCTCTCTCTCTCCTTCCCTAAAAGTTTATATTTAAGAGAGTTGTTTCTCTTAGTTTCTGTGTAAATACTGTTAGAGGATGAACATTTGAAAGGTGGTGGCTTGCAAAAACTTGCCAATAGACCTGAAAAACAAGAAGAATTGAAAACTACTTCGATAACAATTCTTTCTCCTAGGTTATATTGTAAATATATTTAAAAAATAACTAATTTGCTCTTAAAAATTAAAATTTTAAATCTCTATTTTTACTGCGTATTTATTCGATAAATATATTTGTGATTCTTAACAATGCACTCGCGAGTGCATGGGCGAGCGAGGGTCAAAGTCACGAATTATTTGCCATTTATGCACGTCTCCACTTAGGGAACATTGATCCCAATCACTGTGGCATGGGTGGATGGGCATAACAAAGTTCACGATAAATCACTCCATGATACAAAACGAAAAGGGCAACATAAAATGTGAACAAATGTGGTCAGATATTCCGTAACCCTTTTTGTTGCAGAATGTTCACATCTTGTTGCAATTTAAAAACCATTTGATTGCGCGTAGAAAAGAGGCAACAAATTTTGTTACTTTTTAAGAACTATTTGTTATGCCTTAAAGATTTGTTTGTTGCGACTCAGAGGAGGAAAACAATTTTGTTGCCTATCTCCACTATACACAACCGATGGCTTTTGACAGTACAACAAGATGCCATTGCCCTGCAATAATATAGGAAACAAAAAATCTACCAAATCGGTGGGCAGTTTACAATGAACACTTTTATATCCACAATACGGTGCAATGGGAGCGAACTTTGTTACGCTCAAATACCCTTGACAGGCAGATTCGATCAACGTTTCCAATATAAGTGGGGACATGCATAAAAGGCTTGCAACTATTAGGCTCGCGAGGGTGTGTTTGTAGGCAAACAATGATAACTTTAGGAGTGAGGTTACATGAACCGGGAGAAATAGCCCGGCAGTGTCCCGGGATGACGTGGACATAAGGGCCCACAATAGACAATGAATAAAATACGGTGAAATGTGTGGATAATAGAAGAGAGGGAATGAAAATTTAAAATTAGAAAAAGGTCAGCTTTTAGGGTTGGGAAAGGGCATAATGGACATTTTGGGGTGGGATATTTTCTTTGGGCGGGCACTCGAGAAAGCACAAGGGGTGGAGGCAAATGGTGGGATTATAGAGCAAAACTCTTATACAGTAGAGGCGTGGGAAAAAATTGAGGAGAAAAAAATGAGAAAAAAAGAAGAAGAAAGAAAGTGGAATGAGTTAGGGTTGGAGGAGTTGATCGTCAAGCAATAAAGTGAAGTGGACGAGAGGCACTGTTAATGAAAAGTATGGGAAAAAAAATTGGAAAAAAAAATGAAGATTTAGCAATGGAAAGGTGAAAGAGGCAAAGGTTTTTAGTTGTAGGGTTTCTTCAAATGTTTAATTTTTTGAAATAAAATGGGTTTTAAGGATGAGATGTTAATGGGTGGGAGGCATTTGGTAGCGAGGGAAATTATTGAGTGCATGAGGTGCATGGAATTTCTGCTTTAAATGTATTTATTTTTTTATAATTAACATTAAATTTATATCTTGAGTATTTGTTTATGGGTTGAATCTTTGCAATAGATGATGGGTTCTATGGGTGCTTTTTCGTGGGTTGTGATTGAGAAAATAAACCAATTTGGTAGTTATCAATTTGGTGCTATTAGTCAAAGAAGCATCCCGGCAAAACACTAAGGACGATTTGTGGGTTGCATGGATGGCAATGTGATTTGATTTTCATCCTCATTTTTTTTCCCCTGGGTGTTACTATTCCATTTTACTAGGTTGTGTTGCGTGCTTAGTGCTTTTTACTTGAGTTGCTGTATAGCAATTGGAACTTGGGAGAGGAGACTGGAAAATGAAGGTAAGACTTAGAGCTCTCTGTGTATATGCAATTGATTTGGGTTGTCAAATTTGCGTGGACATTTTCGTTTTTCAAATCTTCTAATTTCTTGTCTTTTTTAATTAAACTGCCCTATTGAATGTGTTGAATAGAGTGACAAAAAAATTGGGGTCACTACAAAACGATCTTTGCTCAAAATTAGGACACGTGACTTTTTAGGTACGGTAGTGTTTTTATTTTTCTTTTTAGTTTTGTTAGACAATAAGGATCATAAATTTGTATTCACCAGTAAGACAATTAATCAAGAACAGTAAGTGATATTAATGTTTCTGCACCTAGTGATTTGAGTTCTTAATGTTCGATGTTAATTGCATTATTGAAACATAACAAAAAATTGATTTTTAGAGACTAAGAAAATAGTTGCTGATGAAATTTTTTTTTTTTGTACTGGGAAAAGAGAAGTCAGATTGGGAGTAAAGTTGCCAGTGTAGCATGTTTGTTTCAATGTTTGATTAATTTTTAAATGTTTATTATTTCCCTCAAATGGATTAATTGAGGATTGCAGGTGAGCGAAAGATGAACATGGCTCGAGGTGTAGGTGCAAAGCAAAAAAATGAAATGAAAATGCAAGGGGCAGCAGATACAGTTTGCATGGATGGAGGAAAAACTTCTAAGCATTGCAAAAGGCGAATTAAGGCACAGGAAGGAGTGACATGGGTACGACAACGAAGAGAGTCTGCATATAATATTTTTCAGTAAGCTTGCTAAATTGAATAGATTGTTGGATAGAAGGATAATATAGAGTATTTTGATGAAATATGTAAGGATATTTGATATGCCTCGTGTTAATAAACAGAAAGTGGTATATGCAAAAGGCAAAAGAAGCTGGCAAAAGCAAGCCAAATATTTGCAATGTGAGTAATTAGTTAATTATTTGTCATTGGTTCACTCTTAACTGTACTTGCAATAGGAGTATACAATATTAAAAAAACTGCTAAAATAACTTTGTGCTATGGACAGAAGGAATTTGCAAATGAAGTTGCTAAAGCATGGAGTGAGCTAGACGCCGAAGCAAGGAAAACATTTGAGAATAAAGCAGCAAAGCTTAAAGGCGTTGAAGGAGGAAAAAAGGTTGTGAGTTTGTTTGTATTTTTTCTGAAAACATTTTGAAATATTATTGATGAAAATATTTAAATATGATCACCGCTATCATGCGTTAATGTTATTGGAAATGTAAAAGCCACATAAACTGCGTGGGGGATATATAAAAGTGCAATGCTCATTACTGGTAATTTTGCCGTATGTGAAATAAAAATAGTTGTTTATTGTTATTGGGTTGAAGGAAAGGAAAGAAGAATCAGGAAATTTGTTTTTTTATGTACTGATGTTGATGGGTTTTTTGTTTTAGATTGACTAGTACTGAATGGTCAGTATATAAAGGGAGACTTTATAAATGTTGTAAGTTTTCAAAGTTAACCGATGTGGTTTCCAAAATTTGACTGTTTGATCAAATAATGTGTTCAAATACAAGTTGACATCAAGGTAAAAATATGAAATATTTGTATAAATGTTAACTAATGTTGTTGCAGGGCTCTTTTACTTCAAGGTGTTGTCCAGAACAAATAATCAGGTTTGTAAGGGATTTAGGAAAGAGAAAAAAAATGAAGGAGCTTATTAATGAGATGAGATTCGAGTCATTTATTTAGGTCAATTGTGGAAATATGCCGAAGGAATTTATATTAGCCTTAGTGAGTAACTTCGATCCATTTAAATGTGAGCTGCGAGCGCGGGGTGAGCGTAAGGTCATATCTACTGAGGATGTCGTAGAAATATTAGGTATTCTGAACGGTGATGATAATTTGCCAAATGACCCCATAGGTGGGATAGAAGTTGCAAAGGGGATGTTGAAGATTGCAAAAATTGAGGCTAGCAAGAAGGCTAAAGAGAAAAGAAAAGCTATTGGTAGTGCTTGGAAGCGTTTGGTGACAAGTAAGAATGAAAGACCTAATTTCAAAGCCATCAAACTTGTGTTGGAAGGTAATGAAGTGGAGGATAGTTAAGGAAGCAAGCGTTCTTGATTCTAGCCTTGGGTTCAGTATTATGCCCAACCTCGTCCCAATTCCCATCTCCTAGACTTTATAATGCCATAGTTGATGTAGGAAATGTGAGAAGGTTTAAATGGGGAGAATTTGTGTTGGATTGGTTATGTGATGAGGTAAGCGCCTTCAACTTTCGGGAGCGACAAAGAAATGCAACTATGGTCAAGCAGAGCCTGGGTGGTTGCCTACTATTATTGATGGTAAGATATGCATTTATAATTTTCATATGTGAATTGAATTGATTGGTGTAGGCTTAATTGTGATTATGTTGTGAAGTTGTTTTTCTTTGAGAGGTTTCCGCTAAAAAAAAGTGACAAATGACCTCAACACGAGCATCCTCTTAAGTTTTTGAATAAGCAGAGAATTAGTCACTGACTGAAAATGGAAGCGAAATACACTAGCTTTAATCCAAAAGAGGTATAACTGTTGCATAAATGTTGAAAAACTTATTGTTATTATATAATGAGCAATTAGGTGTATTGGTAGTGGTGAAATTGAAATTCGATGTGTTATGTTTCAGGGAGTTGGGCTACATGCATCTTACTACGAGCTGTGGGTGAATAGAAGCGATGAACCTGACAACAAATTAGATAGTGGAAAGGTTAGGGAACGTCACAGTTTTGCTGTTATCTCATCCATACTCTATATGTGTAATATCAATTATTGGGATACAAGCTAGGAAGACTAGGGAGAAGAAGTGCAACTAAAAATTTACTTTCAAAGTAGGAAGACTCGAAAAAAAAAAACTATTTATTGCTTAATACATTAAAGGTGCATGGGTCATTTCAAATGTTTTGAAAATTGTGAATTTAAGAGATTCAGTTTCATAAATAACAATACTCACTCTAATCCATGTGTGTGATATACAATAAGCAAGATTTGCGTTAACATAAGTTATTGTATCTAGTTACGCTATTGTGTAAAATACCGATTGTGGAACAAAAAAAATAAGTTGAAGGCAGAATTTGGTGACACATTGTGAATTTTGAAATTGTATAGTGTTTGTTTCAGAAATTAAAGTAGTCATTGCAATTAATTTTTTTATCCCACAGAATTTGAAGCTGACTTCAAGCTTGTTGTTTATTTCAAAATATTAGTTATTTCACAAGGCAGGTGTTTGTTGTAGGGTTGCAGCAAGTTTGTTGAAATCACCAAGTCATTGATGGAGAATCACATGAAAGCATTCAGTCACGAATTGGGTCAGCAAATTGGAAACATAAATGGCCAGAAGAAAAAACGCAAGCAACGTTCCAAGACAGCCGATGTGGATCCACATGTAGTTAAAATGCCAAGAAGGCCGAAGCATTCTGCAGCTGAAGGCTATAGAAAAGCTGAAAGTGTAGGTAGTGAAAATGTAATGCATAGTGAAGAAAGTAAAGGTACAATGTGAAATATAAGCTTTAGGAAGTTATAATAATGTGAAAGCATTGAATTTAACGATTTATGTATATAAATTTGAACATCAAATGGAGCTCTCCCTGAAGATGAAAATAGTGAAGCTGCAATGGCAAGCTATAAGCTAGGAGTGGTGGATGGAGATGGACAGACTAAAGGTGGGCGCAATGAAGGATCTACAAATAGCATGAGCAGTAATGGGGGATTGATAGGTGATGCCACTGATGAAGTGAAAAGCAACTTGGTGTTCAAAGGCTGCATGGAAAGCAAACGTGTGATTTCAATGGAAGTTGAGGAGGACAAGATGAAGATTGTGAATCTAGTCGAATGCAACAAAGGAAAAATCACAAATGCCGATGAAGTCATCTCGAGATGCACGACCCCAGCTCCGTGTCTTCAAAAACACCTAATGCTTCACATAAAGCTCCTTCATGGCCATCACGTAAGTTAATAATTACAAACAAAAGTCACTTTATTTGAAATAGTTAAATGCAATTAGCAACGCCAAGTGCACTTGCAGGACCCATGACCAGGGCATTGCGAGCTAAGCTGAATTTGGCTGTGCGCGAGGCATTGTTCATGGATAGAGCAACCAAAACCGAGAGGCCTGCAGATAGGGTGAGCGAAGGTAGTTCTTTGGATGGACTTTTTAGTGATGGCAACAAGGCAGTAGGAATGGTAACCACAATATCGATTTGAGCATTCAATGCAGATGAGAAGAAACTATATTATTGGGCAACTAGGCCTAAGGTTCGGGGAGAAACTGAAAAGTGAGTATAAAACCCATATGTCTTGATTGTTATATAGGTGTTAATGAATAAAATTGTGGACTTTATATTTCATAGGAGAGCATGTATTCAGTGTAAGCACCGATAGTAATCAATAAAAATTTGTTGTGAAGTCCATTGGTGGTCAGCTTTGGAAAGGAATTGGCCTTGTTTCGAGATGATTGTCGATGCTGGGCACCGCGCCAATGTATTTCAAATATTGTGAGTATGTTGCATACAATACTGAGTTAAGTTTGACTTGAAATGGCTGGTCAATTATAATAATATAAATTTTAACTTACATATATGTGTGGTGTGGACAGGTGATGGATTTTTTTGCTGCACTTTTTAATCGACGAGAAGACAATGCTAGAGGGAGCTGCAAGCATTACTTCAGTCCAATTTTCTCGGTAAAGAATTGTTATGTACTAAGGGGTGACAACCATGGTTTGAGTCATTTGATATGTTCATAATTTGTCTAGGCATTTGCTATACTACTACAGATTGTTGCAATTCTTCAATTGTTGCTTTCCAATTGCTATAGACATTTGTAAGAGACATTTCGTGTTGATAAATTGTAGTCCACTATTGTTGCAAACACTGGGGGTGACAAGAACGCAAGAATTAAGGCAGTGCAGTTTAATGCATCATCACATCAACGTAAGATTTCAGAGAAGCAGCTTGGTTACTCTCTGCTTAGTTGTCACATGGTATGTGGCAGGTTTGTCAATGAATTTTTTTTTTCTTATCAACAGTCCATCTTCTAGCATGTTACCATATTTCGCTTCCTAATTGTGTGCTTGTCTTGGTGCAGATGTTTATTCCCATTCTCTACAAGGAGCATTGGTATTTGTTTGTTTTAAATATGAATGCCAAGCGGCTAGATGTTATGGATTCTGATGTATATTCACGCATTGATGAGAGGGTGCTGTTAGAAGAGAATGTGGTAAAACTTGCTTTGATTTATACATTTTCTCTTAAAGTTGTGTTTAGTTGTCTTTATGATGGTCATATGTACAAGTCATATGTCTCATGTATCTTAAACTCAAACTGAGTGGATGTAGGTATATGTGATGACCGAGGTGTTGACTTATTTAGCTGGACAGGAGTTTTTTTGTAAAGGATTAGCATGAATTGGTGCCAGTGCCACAACAAGATAATAAGTGTACAATTATACATTTATCCTATTTTAAATGTTTTGGTATGCACATGTAGTAATGACTCCGGTGTGTTCAAATATTGCAGCTATGACTGTGGATTGTTTGTGATGAAGATCATGGAGTTATGGGATGGGCAATGCATGGTTGATTTTGATCTGAAGGTAGTCATTGACGATTTTAGTTATGTGGTTATAATTTGAAAGTCTTTTGTTTGTCATTGGGTATAGTACGTTTGCCTAATACTTACTGGCAACTAAATGATTGTGACAAATTTATTTCCCTTATGCAGACACTTCCTGCTAAGTTCAGAATGGAGTATGCAATTAACTAGCTTTGTAATCCAGCGAACAACTATCGCGGTGCTACCAGAAAGTTGGTAGGTCTGAAGCAGTAGGTTGACCCAGCAGCCATTAATTTTATGGTTGATACGAACTATAGCTAGTTTGTGGTCCTTCTGATAATGTAGTATGACACTATTTTTTGGGAGCATCCACCCTCATAATTTTGGTAACTGAGTAATAGAAGTTAGTTGTTTCGGAAAAAGATGTAGAGGCAAGTGCGTGCTAATTTGTAACAGTAACAATTTTTTTCCCAATGTATGACTTGAACCAAGGTCGGCCACTAAATACAGTAATTTTAACAATAATACTTAATAGTATCTTAAACGTATTAAATATTACATTAAATTATAACTTTGGAAAAAAAATACATTCGTAAAAAGGTCCAAAATTTTTTACGGGAATATGAGCAGCACGATAAACTTCAATTACTTTTCTATAGAAATGTGTTTATAGTAAAAAAAAATTATTTTTACTGCCAGTGCTACTGTTTACACAGTAGCAAGTAAAGAAACAATAATATAAAGCATTATGTAGTGTTTTGTTTCCTATTAGTAAATTGAGTCCAGTTACATGGGCTGGGTAAAATGGGTCGGGATTTGTCCCGGAATAAACCGCGTTTGTTATTTTTTAAACCGCAACTGATATTTTCTAAACGTTAAAAAAATACAAGTGTTTCAAAAATATCAGTTGCGGTTTCAAAAATAATAGGCGCGGTTTATCCCAGGATAAATTCCGGCACAAAAATCACCGGCCCACCAACTTTTATTCTATTAAATTTATGTTTAGGATAACAATAAATAGAACTTTATATTTATTTATTTATTGTTTTTACAAATGAACTTTGAATAATAGAAAAACAAAAAAAATGATATAAACTAAAAATTAATACTAACACACATGTCATTCGCCATGTGTAACTTATACTGTCCCAGTTAGCAAATTGATGGTGAGAAGAGGGCTATGACTCGGAGTTTCGACAACTTTCAAAGTTACGGACGTAATTTATGCGCAATTAAATTTATTAACGAAAACTCAAAATAATTTCATACTTATTGACTCAAATTGAAATTTAACCCAAGCCTAATATGAACGCAACATCTTTTGAAATTACACATTTGCCCAACATTTTGTCTGGGGATAGCGGTGACTGATATTTTGGGAAAATGCTGATAATTTTGAAATAAATAAATAGGGTGTTTAAAAAATATTAGTTTTTATTTCAAATTTATTAGCTTCAGTTCTAATCGGGACAAAACCCTGGACAAATTGAAGTGGGACATCTCTTTTTTTCTTTCAAAAACTATTAATCTTCTTTCAAAAGAGAAAAGGTTGCTGTCCCCGGTGAATATGTCCTTGTTTTGTCTCTGTAGAAACTGCAACTTATACTGTTGAAACGAAAACTGATTTTAAAAAAACCAATTGAAATTTCTGCAATTTAAATTTATCAGTATTAGTTTTAAAAATACAAGTATGTGTTTCAAAAATATCAGTTTCAGTAACCACCATGACAGTACCCCGAAAAAATTCACCCAAGACATGTAACTGTTATCGTTTACAAAAAAGGTATTCCAGCACATGTAATAGAAACAAGAATTTGTCAACCATGAATAATCATACATCATTATTATTGATTATTGTCCTGATAAATTTAAAACTGATAGGCATTCTCTGTGTATAGGACACTATATGTTCAGTTGACATTGAGTATACGACTGATAATTATGAAACTGATAGGATTACTTATGCAAAAATTATGAATGAAAACATGATGTTCTTACTTTTGTTGTATAGTATTTTAATATATAAATAATTATATAGCTGATAGTTTTGAATTATATAAACTGATAGGCTCACATTTTATGTCAAATACCTTCAATTGTCATATATAATTGGTTGTAAGACTGATATGTTTGAAACTGATATGAATATTTTAGCAACTAATACAATCATACCTTGAAGGTTAGGACAAACCACACAACCATCAATGCATATGGTAATTATAGTTCATATTCTAATTTGATCGGAATTTCCAAGATAATATTGATAAAAGTTTCAGTGTCAGATATTCATATATTGTCAGATATTTTTAGCAATAATGCTGATACTTATGCACCAGATACAAATACTTTTGCAACCAATATTCGCAGTCCACCTGATATTGCAGAAAACAATTTGAGCAACAACTTGATATAACAGGGTAGCTAGGAGCGATAACTCAATGACTTAAATGTTCAACAAACCGCTGTGTCCATATAAGTGTTTCACACGGTTGGCTATAAATACATGCATTATAACCATATTTGGAATATTGTCTTCCTACAAATCCATTTGAACGTGAGATCGATCATTTGATTTTTTTTTTTTTAAAACTTCTTCTACTACTCCAAAGAATGGGTTATGCCATACCAATGTTGGGAAAATGCAAACATGTTGTGCATGAAATTTTTGTGTGTTTTTCTGTGCTACAAAAAAATTTCTTCATATGTCTTGTTCGTTTTGTTTTCGAGTTTCATATTATATTTATTTCTAAAATCTGATTGGTTTTCCTAAGCTGCTCATCTTAAAATAATTTTTATTTGTTTTCCTATAAAAGGTTAGGACAACTTAGTTACATTTTTTTCCTTTACGTGATATGGCTATCTTATGTTAGTTACTGTGTCTGTACATATATATATAATATGATACATTTTATTATTTACAACAAAAATTAATTTAATTTTAGGAAATCATAAACACACATTTTAAATGTAACTAAATATTAATTTTCAAAATATAATTGCAATTATATACAAATTTTGTATATATATATATATATATATATACAATTATCTATTGGCTGTGTCCTTATCAATTTAATTTTTTAAATCTTTAGTATCATATCTCCATGATCTCTTATCTATTCGAGCATTTTGTATACAGTGGCCAAAAGGAACCCAGCATATTCAATGTTGCTCCTTGCTGGTAGATGCTCATGTGTGTCGAAGGCATTAAATGACCTACTTGAAATATGCCTTGCATTGTGCACGAGCAGGAACATTTCACTCCACCACTGCACTTTTTTGTGAGGCTCTTTGCCGGCAGGTCCAATGATGATTATATCGCATTAAATGACCTCCTTGTACTTTGCTTGCCATAATGCACGCACGGGAAGTTTTCCTCCACCATGTCATCAGGTAAATTGCAGAATTAATTAATTTAGTATTTATATTACTATTCTATTTAAAATTACAATTGATATTTTTAAGTGTATCGTTACAATATATTAAAGAATTAATAAAGATATAATTTCAAAATCTATCAATTTTCATACAAAATTTCGTTTTTCATTTCAAGTGAGACACAAAATTAATGAATATCAACAATTTCATTTTTGAAATTGGTTTTCTCCTACATAAATGAATAAATGATAGCCTCCAGAATTATGATTTTGTAAGCTATGTTTTTGGAATTAACAAAAAAGATAACTTGACCATAGTTAAATCAGACTAATTTTCCCTCCAAATTCTTGTGTTAGATCAATTTTAACTATAGTTATACGACCACCCAATCACCTGATACTCTATATATGCCTTTCAAATTGCATTTGTACATTAAGCTATCATAAGTTTTCTCCAATAAAACTACCTTATTCTCTGCACTCACATTACTCTGTTGTTCTTTTAAGTCCGAGGAGGTGCAAACATCATGGCTGAGGGGATGACTAACAACTCCAATACTGAAGGTGCTTGAAATTAATAGTAGGGCTTAACATATTACTATTATTATTTTTTTATTTTTGTCTTCTACTTCAACCCTGCACATATAAACGTGTACTCATATTAACGTCAATTTTATCTATTGTTTTACATAGAGTCAGTGAAAGGGATGGCACTGTTGAACTTCATACCAGCCACCCCAATCTATGAGAAGACTTATGAGGTGTTCTGCATCATTATGGATGAAGGAGCACTCTTACAAGCTAAAGTCACTGAGTTAATTAAGGAGCTTGTGGAGGCATTGGGCTACAATTGGATGCGCCGATTCTTTGAAATGAGGGGAAAGCATCTCTTTCGCGTGAAAAAGATATTTTGGCAGTGTGGTGGACTGAAGCGAGACAAAGGTCATCGCAACAATCGCAACCGTGCTTGGAGGGCACGCAACCACATGACAATTAGAGGTCCAAACAATGAGGAGATAATTCTATTGTCCTCTGACTCGGAGTAGAGTCAATTTGTTGCACAGTTTTAGACCTCTGGACATGTGAAATTATGGTGTTGCCAAATGGCTCAGCAGATTGACTCATGGGCCTTCTAAAATTGGGCTTTAGTTGCCACAAAGTTATTAGCCCATTTTGTGAATGATGGGTCACATGACATGCTGCATCCAGATGTCTCAACCCAATGATGTGTATATGTTTTTGTTTTTTGCTGGCAATACCTTCTGCCTTTTTGTGATGCAGAGGTCAGTAAATGTATGAGCTGGACTTCATAGCCTAATGTGAATGTCGCCATTTTAGTCGACTTGTAAACAGGAATGCTTATTTAATTTCAAAGTTAACTGTCTCAATTCCACAACTGCAAGAACTCATTTCATAATAACAACAAATTGGAAGCACAGTAATAGATGAAAAATAGTATAATTAGGAATCGAAGCCATTTCACTTTGTTTCGATAAAATTTAGGCTTCAAATTAAATCAACCACTCAAATTACCTTGAATATTTGTAACTAATTTTCATTTTAACTTTAAGCAATTTATTTGCGCTTTACACTTCATTTGTGTTCAGGATCTCTCAACGTTATGTGAATGAATAACCTTGAATTTTTTTAGGGTCCATAGCCGATTTTCCTCTCTACGGTATTGTGTGCAAATTGTTATAATGGTTTGGTTACTCTAAAAGAATAAATGTTGGTGTCCCGATGGTTTTTGTGCCGAATTTTGTGCGAAATAAAATCGAGACTGTTATTTTTAAAATCAGAACTGATATTTTTGAAACAGTTGTTATTTTTACGTTTCAAAAATATTAGTCGCAATTTCACAAATAATAGTCGAGGTTTCGCCCGAGACAAAATCCTGGGACAAAACTCACGGGATATATAACTGCACTATACACATTTGAAGTGTACAGAAATTTTTAAAAAAATTATTTATTGGATGAATAAAAGTTGGTGGCCCAAATTTTTGTGCCGGGATTTGTCCTCATTGAAGCAACGACTATTATTTTTGAAATCAATACTGATATTTTTGAAACACTGTTTATTTTTTTGTTTAAAAAATATCAGTTTCGGTTTCAACATAACATGTGCGGTTTATCCCAAGACAAAAGCTGGGACCTCTTACCTGGCCCATGTATGGGCACTATGGTTGGATATTGCATTGGTGGCATTGCATAATACTAATAATTTTCTGTGTTGCAGAGTCAATAAATGTATGGGCTGGCCTTTGCAGCCCAATGTTTGGCGCCGATTCTTTTTGTTTCGTAGTATTTGAGGGATAACACTACAGTTAGGCTTGTTTCAACTGTAATCAGTACTTTATTTCTTTTGTTGCAAGTACAATCCAAACTTTAATTTGACTACTAAAAATATCACTTTAAAAATTTGAAGGCTCATACTTTCTGTACAAATTTTATACTTTCTAAATATTTCAAGTATCTGTACAAATTTTCCATTTCGTGTCACAATTGAGAAACCAGCTGCCAATACAATGTTCATGATCCACTTAAAGGCGCCTTTCATTTGCCTAAATTAGTGAAAATTACTCAATCTGTTATTTTTAATTCCATCATTGCCATTATAAGATTTTCTTTACGAATTCACACTTTCATATTTATCAACATATATCAATTTGTTACTGTTATGGTTACATACCTGTTGAAGTAACTCAATTGCTAATGCGGCTAGCTCTATTGGTGGACAAGGAATCATATGCTCCGTCGGTGGCCTTATTCTCTGTCTTTTCCCACTTCTTTTCTCCATCATTCCTTTTTGATGTTTGCATTTTGGCCTACCCCTTCGCTTCACACAAATTGGGTCCTTACACTTTCTACTACTAACATCTTCAACCTCATCCATACCCATATCATATATCTCATGCTCCTTTCTTATAGCATCTTCAGTCCATTCATCCAACTCTACGTTCTGCTTTTTTAGACCCGTCAACATAAATTCAAATTTCCTCGCGTTGCCCACAGCTTTATTAACTGCTGCACAAAAAATGTTCTCCAACTCTTTTGTCCGTAGCATCTCCGTGGACATTTTATTACAATAAACCTTCACATTTGAATGGCTTCTCTCAACATCTTTTCTCCACCTTCTCAATATATATTGACAAGGGATCACCCCCACCTCATTAATTATCATAATTTTAAATGAATGACAACAAAGATATCCCATGCTCTCAAACAATTGACAATTACAAGCAATAGTATATGAGATGCCTTCAAACTTCACCACATACCTCACCCATCGTGTCTTTGAACTCCTGCCCTTCACGAGCTCAGAAACCCCATATATCCGTACTTTTCCATCCTCAGACATGAGCTGGATATTACAATACATAACTTCAGTCAACTGTTTTTGCACTTGCTTGAATATGTTAATTGTGTATGCTTTCTGAAGCTGCTCCTCAAAGGGGAATCACGTCACGCACGAAATGTTATTGCTTTTATTCAAATTGTCCTCTGCAACTTCCTTTTGAACTTTATCCTCTATTGCAACTTGATACTGCTCAACAAATTGCCTTAGCGTGCTCTTCGAGTGAACATATTTATTGAAGAATGAGTGCATACTCTCGCTCCTCTGTGTTGACGACATTCCAGCCCAAAAATAAGGTTTCATATATGCCGGCAATTATTCTTAATCTCTGCAATTATTGCATTTATGGGTTATTCACAAATTGGTTATAAATCATATCACACTTATCCACATGTAGCTAAAATTCATGCAATTGGGATAGTCCACAGCGTTCATATCCATCCTTCAGCATTTATGTTTGCCCCACTCATAAGTGTATATTATCTACAGAATATCATTACTGCACACATGTTCCTATCCCATCTCTTCAACACTTCCATCACCCACATGATTGAAACAAGTTTTATTATTTATGAAACTCATACCATTAACTTTGTTAAACTGCCACATCCGGCAAATGAGCCTTCTACTTTTAGTTTTACCCAAATCATTATTTGTAATTATCAACGAAATTGGAGAATAAGACATGATTTTATATCTCAAATCCTCAGACAATTTTATTCTATAATTGTACTTTATAAGACTCAAATTAATCACTACTATTCAACCCCATAAAGATTCCCCCAGCCACCTTTGCAACAATAAACACATTTTCCCCCATTTCAACCCCTGTGCCAATTATAACAGGACAAACTCAATCTCTCCTTCTAATCATACCATTTTATTGAATGTTATGGCCAACTACTTATACCATTGCATTCAACCACCATAACACGTTCTTTCCAATAAAACAAGCATGAAGAATAATACTAACACCCAACAATTCTCAATGACTCTCATCCAAAATTTGGGAGTAAGAAATTTACCTTTTGGTGTAGCAAAGTTCCCGAAAAGACCAGCTAGGAAGCTCCTCCACCTGACAAAGCTTCAGTCCACACTTTTCACAGTTGCAAAGCTACGCTTTCATCATGGATACGAATTGGAAACTTCAGACCACTCAACCGTGCCCACCAGAAATTTCCAACTATCATCCAACAAACAAGACTGACCTTTGTCTGCAAGTTGGCTACAAAATAAATCAAAGCCCCTGCTGTATCGTCTTTCTCTACCCTTTACCTTTCCAACCACTCTCCTCTTGGTTTTTCCCTTCAAATTTCACATATAAGCCGGGTCATGCCATTCGGGTAGGTATTCATTTTTGTCACATAGGAAAATCACGGGCAACTTGTGTGGATCATGTGTAGAAGGAACAAGTTGTGTGACTAAATTAAATTTCAAACCTTGCACAACTCATGTGGGATTTTATATTAAACACATTGATTTGTTCATAATTATCCTTCTTTTTACTCAAAAAATGCATGCCTAGAAAATGAACTCAACCTTACCAATAATGTCACAAGTAAATATTTAAAGAACTGTCGCAAAGTCTCAGCAGTATTCCTAATTGAAACATAAATATATAAAGGAAAGGAAAAAAACTCAGTTACCCTAATGGTGACAAAAAGATCACCAGGATGATTTCTAATAGGGTCTGCTCCCCCACTTCTAGCCACTTTCATAGTTTCATTGTCATCTACTCCTGGAAATGACAGACACGAAGTAAAACATGGGAGAGAAAAAGAAATCTAGGATGGGAAAGCTGTCAGTAAAACACTTCTGAAAGAGGGATCTTTTGAAATGCAAAAATTATAAGATAACTTAACCATATACTGTTACTCTTAAAGTAGGTGGCCCGATCAGTGGTTACAAGCTAATAAACAACTTCCATCACTAGAACAAATATTGATGCCAAAAGCAGTATCGGGAGAAAACAAAATTTTATCAATATTCTCTAATAGCTGCAAAATAAACCTGGCATTAAGTCTAATTTGATTGTTTTTTATCCCCTCATGACCTTACGTCCATTGCATGACTTGCAAACATTCTGCCACCGACGGTTGTATTAGAATATGTAAGTAATAATTGCGAAAGCCAGTAGAATCAAACCGCTTACTTTTGTTGGTTTTATATAAGGGAACTAACAGGATCAACGAACACATATTCATAATTCATCTGGTAAGCATGACAAAAAAAATTCCTCTTGGCATGATTCATACAGAGAGTGACATTGCTTTAACAGGAACCAATATAGCATTAAGAATCTTTCAGGAGCACGTTGAACCCAATTTTTTAATAGAAAGAAAGAAGCTTTGGCGGAGCAGAATCAGATGTCTAGACACAAGTTGCACAAATTTGCAACATATCTTGAATGAATTGGGTTAGACAGTAGAAAAACAAAGCAATTCCATAACTGAAGTCCAAAGATCAAATTGAGCAAGAACACCAAACCACCTCCCACCCAACAAATACAAACCACATGAAACAGAAAGGACAATACACAGGGTTCGGGTATGGTACCAAAACAATTTGCCCTGAAATATCTAAGTTATGCATTCAAAACCCAGTATAATTCACCAACTTAAAAACCCACATGGACTGACCTGGAAATCAGGGTCTCATTTTTTTTACGGAATTGAATGCCGTTTCGAGATCAGAGAGAACAAACCCATGAATCCTGCATCCCAGTAAAGCATTTCTCTCCATGTTCTCCCTTTTTGCTCTTCGTATGTCGTCAGACGGAGAAAGCAAACAAGCAGAAGATAACAGATTTTGGATTTTCGATTTCAAAAGATTTTGTGCCTATACATTTCGATCGACAAAGGAACTTCTTCACTCTTTACCTTCTATTCTTTTTCCCTTCCAACAACAAATCTATGAGATAAGTTTGTAAGATGGTGGTAATTTTGGTAATTATTAAAAAAGAAAAAATAACGTTATAGTAGTCCTCATCTGAAGTCAGAGAAGGCAGTGGGTAAGGGAAGAAAATGACGAACATAATAAAACGGAGCGGCACATTTTATGTAAAGCAAAAACCCAGACAGGTTTTGTATAACTGGATCAACAGGTTTTGCAAGACCCTCCCGGATTTGACGAGGTCAATTATTGTCGAGTCTAATACAGTAACATAGTCCGGTCCGGTACAGTACCGAATCACCAAATTTTTTGTTCGACTTAAGGTATTTTTATTTGTATGAAAATATTTTATAAGAATTTTTTTTTATTTTTTGGCGTTTCTTTGAAATAAAATATTTTATAACAGAAAATTTAAAAATAATTTTAAAATTTTTTTAAAAAAATTACTTATCTTTTTTTTTATTGATATTATTTTTAAAAAAAAATATAAATTATTCTTTAAATAAATAATAAAAAATTATTATTATTTTCACTATAAATATTCTTTTTATAAATATTTTATAAAAATAAATTATTTTATTATTATTATTTTTTTTTATCTATAAGAACTCTATTAGACATTTGAGGAAGAAAAAATGAAATTTAATAAAATACGTACTAGTTGAGACACAACTCTTTCAATCAGTTAAATAAATACTTAACCTCTAAATAAATTATTTTATAATAAACAAACGAATCCTTAGTAGCCTAATTAATTCTGTTAACTATGCTCGAAACATCTATTCAAATGCAGAAAACACAAATGTCCTGGGAATGGGGGTGTAGTGGGCCTTTTCTTTTAATAAGTGGCTGGGGCTTGGGCTTGATTGCTTGATTCTTACAGGCCTTGCACTTATGTTTTAATCTAATGCAAATTTCCTCTTTGTTAAAAAAAAAAAAAAAAAAGAAGAAAACGCAAATGTCCGATTAGAAAGAAAGAAACATTGTCCGTCTTCCTGCCTGCCTGCTTGCCGCAGTTTTTTTAACCAAAATAAAATATAGTCCACTGTCCAAAGATCAACTATCGTATGGGATCTCATAGAATATCATAAACTTCCAGAGACCCTCAGTCCTCAGAGGCCACTAGTGACACAACAGTTGCTTCGATTTGATTTAAGTCATCCGAAGCAAAATACCCTTTGTCTTTATTTGTGTGATTGGAAGTCACAAAACTGGTTGAATAACCTAAATTGCCACAAGTTAACTCAAATGATTTCCCAGTCAGATTCGCAGAATTCACCATCTGACATGATAATGCCGGATGATGCAGAACTTTCTTTTGGATGGTTGAATGTCAGATCATGCTTCCAATGCGAAGCATCTTGCTGTTGATGATCCTGCTTTGCTGCCCTCCTCCTCAAAGTGAAAGCCTCCTTAATTTTTTTCTGTTTACAAAAGACAGGCAAATTCAGTTATCAATAAGAAAATCTGAAATCCAGAAATGTCAGAAGTGAAGTGCTCAATTCAAAGGGTTGTAAATTTGCCATAGTTTGCCCGATGAGGATCCAAAGTCTACTAGTCCAAAAGAGTCTGCCAGAAAAGTAAACATGGTAAGAGAGTTGTACCTTGTAAGATTTGTGCTGTCCCGGTTGACAAATGACAGAAGAAAGTTCACTATCATCAACTAAGATGCAACTTTCTTCAAGCTTCACCTTACAAGATGATTCCACAACATTCAGCCCATTGACAGAGTCATCTTGTTTTCCTGCACCAGTCAGGAACGGATCTAGAAAAAAATTACAAAAATGCCATTGAGGTTTGGCACAAAAGAACACTGATCCACTAAATGGGTTTTTTTTTTCCCTCCTCCTCAAGACTTATTTTATGCTGTCAACTTAGTCCTTTAGTTAAGTTCACATCAAAGGTCTCACTTATTAAGACTCTCAAGTCTCGAGTGTTTTCAAAATCCAAGGGCAAGGTATTTTTGAGACAAAGCTCAAGTGCATCTTGGAATTATCCCAAACAATATGCTCACATCAAATTCAGCCCCACGCAAATACAATGAACAATGCGACTGAATGTGTGCAATAAGATGACCATGCATATTAAATAAACCAAGGACCTACACAAAAAGGGAAAAAGACCACATTAAGGAAATTGATGCCCAAACAACTAATGCATGTGAGCAAAAGGTTCAATAAGCTTAAATTTGACATTACTATCAAACTCAAGCTCACGAGAAAAAAGCTCAGTTAGAACGTGGTCACATTAACAGCAGGAGTTTTAAACCAGCTAATGCATATATCAATATCAATAAAGTGAAAGTAAGAAAAGGAAAGAAATATAAAGCCACTGTAACGATGGAATACTCACTGATAGCCTCATCTGCAGAATCACTAGAAGCGAGTTCTACATCCAACATCTCACATTCAGCTGAAGTAACTGAGCTGACAGAATTTGTCAATGGCACATCAATAGGCTTTATTTTGGTCAATGAGTTGCTCTCAAGTGGATTGTTGGAGGCCGGGGATAGTAGTGGTATCCTTGGATCTTTTTCTTCTGGTATAATTTTATCTGACATCTCAGCCTGAAGTTGTTTCACCCCAGAATAACTTTCCTGAAAACTAGCTTCCGAACTTTCATGCATCCCGCAATCACGAGCTTCCTCCAAAGACGAATCACTCTGGGGAATTTCAATATGTTCCAAGGAGGAAGAGTGGAGTGAATGACTCGCACTACGTTGTTCCTTCATAAACCGGTCTTTATCAATGTCTTTCGCGGGCGATCCACAGGCTCCATCAGTGTTTTGTTCTGAAGAAGAGCTGGTAGCTGCACCTTCTACTGCACCAACAATAGACTGGGGAAGCACATCTCGCACAAAATCCAAGCAAAATTGCCTGACATTGGCTCCTACCATCTGCAAGTGGGTTTCCACACACTTAAATCCATCCTGTCCAGGAAAAATTAAATCTTATAAGAGGAGCAAGCAGAAATTGGAGGTGATAGATGCTTCAAACCAATAATAGAGCAATAAGAAAGCAACATCAGCAGCTATACAAGTAAACATAAAGTTACAGTATGAAAGATTCAGTAAAATGTACAAGCACATTTTAAATTGCAAAGTATATGAATTCAGTTTCAACTTGCATTACATTTTTTCAAACATGTCATAGGTTTAAGTCGCAGAAGCATCCTCTTTGTGAAAACAATAGTTTAAGCTTTTATACATTTGACCCATAGTCAAACCCCACAGTGTAAGAGTCTCATAAACTAAGCATCATTTACACCAACAACACAATTTTGGTATGTGGAATTCCACAAATGATGCAAAAGTTATGGTCTACAAGAGTTCAAAATGAACGCAATTGTTCCCTATTGAGATCTGCAGAAAGGACTTTGTGGGTCGAAGGGGGGGGGGGGGCTTATTTAGTTGAGTAAAAAAGGTGAGATAGGAAATCTACTAATGGCCTCTTAGCTGCTTCAGTCCGGAAGCTTCTGTTACGTCTTTACAGGCAAAAAAAAAATGATAATTTTTTTTGCTCCTGAAAAACAAATTATCATCCTTCCATAATTTCACAAATAGAAAGTGAGAAAACAATTTCCCACAGTCAATATCTGTATGTTCAGAGGCATGAAAGGAACAAGCTGTTTCTTACAGAATTTAAGCGCAGCGCCGAAAAAGACTTACAAAGACAGACTGACATTGATTCCAGAACATTAACATTGATTCCAGAACATTGGCAAACTAAACATATAAAGGACCAATTAAAGCAACACCTGATGCAATACGTCATCCACCTCCAAACACATATCTTCAAACTTCTGATACATGCTTCCAACCCATGCAATACTTTTAGATTTGTTATCCATCTCATATAAAATGATTTATGCAGTGATCTGCTCTTGGACAGAAGTAGTTATCGTTTCTTCACCTTTTACCCAGAGATGTACACAAATCTGCAGTTGCACAAGTTTGCAGTTTTAGTAAGATCAATATTTCTAGCTTGGGAATTACATCTACAAAGAAACTTTAAGTAAAAAATAATAATGATAATAAACAAACCCCAAGTATGAACTAGTCTTTCTCCTATGGAAAAGGGTTAAAGGAGCATGGCAATAAACAAAAATAAGACAGGTAGACTCATCTGCAAAATCATGCTTTGAGTCAAATTTTGCTTAGATAATGTAGAAACAACGGCCACATTCTCTAATGCCAGTCATTGCCACTGGGAAAAAAATTTGACAGATAAGTTTTTCAAATTTGGTCCAGAGAAGCTACTATTAAAGCAAAACATGACTGATGTGCATTTCCAATACTAAACATAAGCTATGTACTTGTATCTGACTATGCCAATGTTTTCACAGATACTGGTCGCAACTGCCTTTTTGGAATTCAGTCAAAAATAGCAATATAAAAATTTCTTGATCAGATTCTGAATTTCTGCAGCTATTTGAACATTCAGATTAACAAAATATCAGGTAGAAGCGTATTGCAATTTTATCATCAGCAAAATTTTTTAAACTTTCTCAAAACTAGTAGACCGAATCAACAGTCAAGATCATGACTGCAAGAATTACAAACTGAGCAACAAAAAAAAAAAAAAAGGATGAAAAAAAAGGAAAAACAAATCAGGATGCAAAATTCTCTAATTTTTTTTTTATTAAAAGCTAACGTAGATATTGATCATATCGTCTGATTAACTAGTCTTCCATGTAATTGAGTCTATGATTATTAATAGAAAAAAACAGTAGCAAACAAATTAATAGGATTATAATTATAAAAACTATTAAATTTAAAAAAAAAAAAGAAAAAAAAGAATTTTTGGAACCCTGTCTCAGCTAAACGAGCTACCCAGTCAATGGTAATTAACAAAACTATAAAATATTATTAAAAAAAAAAACAGTTAACGAACACGGGAAAAAGAAAAAAACCCCCATGAGGGCAAAACAAGCAAATTTGTGACAACAACAGCAGGGAAGTTTGGAGCCACAAAGTTCACATTATCAGGCAAACGAAAACGGGAAAAGGAAAACACCAATGGGGAAAATACCCAACTAGCAAAAACGGATAACTAATTCAAATACAAATAAAAGAAAATAAAATAAAATAAAGGGGAATTGCAAAAAAACAAAAAAAAAAAAAAAAGCTGCAAAATTCAGAATAAACGAAGAATAGATAATAAAGAAACAAGATGAAACACTTGAAAGACAATGATGCGAAAGAAGTAAGATAAAGAGTAGAATTACGAAAGTCTGAAGCTCGATCACTTACATGTTCGTTATCTCTCTCTCTTAGTTGATTACCAAGTTACCCAGAAGCAAAGAGAGACAACACACTGAATCCTAGAAGCCTTAATTTAGAGAAAACAAAAAAGGAAAAAATAAGTACCAACAACTTTTTTTTTTGTTGTAGTATATCAGGTTTTTTGAAATTAATAATTGGAAGAAACAACCTTTTAAAAGAGTTGTAAGAGCGAACAAAGTCTATTTACTTTGTGCTGGGACGGGACTCACTACAAGTGCAGCACAGCCACAAAGGCACGCATTAGACCGAAAATTAAAAAAAAAAAAATTTGAGAGACCAGCTTGGATTTTTATTAGTGTTTTGAACCATGGACACCAGAATCGAATCGCAAAATTTAATGGTTTCATGTCGAAATACTCGGAAACGATGTTTAATAACAAATTAGTATTATAAAGTTTTTAACAGAGTTAAATTTAGAATAATAGTTTATTTTTTAAGAAAAGAAATTGGAAATATTTTTTTCTTTTTCTTTCTATCTAATAAGATTTTAGAAGTATTTTTGGTGGATTTTTTTATTTTCTTTAATTATATGTATTTGCACTGTACGGTTCTTAATTCAATTACTTACTATTTAATGCAATTGAACTAAAAAAAATTATTAGAAATCATAAATACATACAATCTCAATCTTTTATATTTATTTAATTGTAGAAATTTTCAATAATTATTATTAATTGGTTAGAATTCTATTTTATTAAGGTTTTCCTTTTCAAATCCTAATTTTATTCAAATACTAAAAAAACCATCAACTAACTATTGAGTTAATGTCTAATACTAAAAATGATAAGAGTCTATTAAGAAAATTCTAAAGTTAATCAGAGATTACCATATGCTAAAAAAAGAATAGCTGAATTTTTTTCTCAGTTTTTACTTTATATACTTAATTAATAATTTATTTTTACTTTATTTTATTTAAAAGAAAAAACAAAAACACATTTTAATAACTAGTATTATTTTATTTAGGAATTTTTTAATTTTTTAAGGAAAATAAAACAATTTTTTTAGGAAAAAAAGAAAGAGTTAGGAGTAGTTTATTTTCTTTTCTTTTCTTTTGAGGAAATTTTAACTTAGTAATTTTTTCATTTTTAAGAAAAAATTGATAGATACGAAAGATTTTCTTAATCTTTTTTTCTTTTTTAAAATGAAGAATTTTAGAATAGTTTTTAATTTTCTATTATTTTATTTTATTAAAAAGTTTTGTTATTATAAAGATTTAATTAGAGTCAAAGTAATATTGTTATATAGATTAATAGGATTGTTATTTAATTACAAGTAAATTCATATTTATTAATCTTAATGTTGTCTTAATTGTAATAGAATTTTCATAATTATTAGTTATATTAATATTTTTAATTTGTAAATTTATGAGAAGTCATCACATGGTAGAGAGAGAACAATTAAGATTCTCTTAATTTCATCTTTGTAGACTTAGATATAAAATATAAATATAGACTAGGAATAGACTTAGTGCGCAAGTTTAAGAAATTTTAATATTAAGTACTAATAGTCTAGGAATTTTTTTTAACTTTTTAAGAAAATAAAATAATGTTTAAGGAAAAAAAGAAATAATTGCGAGTAGTTTTCTTTCTTTTCTTCTCTTTCGAATAAATTTTAGCGTAATTCCCTTTTTTAACAAAAAATTAGATCAATTTGGGAAATTATCTTAATCATTTTTCTTTTTTAAAGGAAAATTTGAATATAGTTTTTTTATTTTTTTTATTTTACTATATCTGAAAATGTTATAATTATAAAGATAAAATTAGAATTAAAGTAGTACCATATAAATCAATAAAATCCTTATTTTATTACAATTAAATTTATATTAATTGATTTATAAAATCATAATCTTGTCCTAATTATAATAGAATTTTGATAGTTATAAGATATATTAATATTTTATATTTGCAAATTTATAAAAAATCGTCACATGGAATAGAAAGAAAAGCTGAAATTTTCTTTTAGCTTCAGCTTTATTTATTTACATATAAATAGATAAAGATATAATTTATAAAAGTAATTAAAACAGTTATATTCATTAAAAATCATTGTTAATAGTTATATTCAAACTTTTTTAACCAAAAAAATTATATAAAGACTTGAATGTACTAAATTAGAAGTTTATTTAAAATTTAAGATTAAATTAAAGATTTAAATTAAATTTAAAACTCAAGTATAATTTAAATAAAGTTTTGGTCTTAATATATAATTTTCAATATTTGTGGCTTAAATCAAATTAGCCACAAGCCAGACTGGTTTTTTTTCAAATTTTAACCTAGTTTTGACCATTTTTTTGACAGCTCTAGTTTGTTTGATTTTTAAGATCAAATTAAGCCAGTAAAATAATCAATTCATTGTTAAACAATTCAACCGATCAGTCTGACCCAATTTTCAGAACACTAGTTCTAATTATGTCTTGTGCTCTTTTTATTTTAGAGATGAATAAGATTTCTCTTTTTAAATGGATACAAATTGTAATATTTTCCTAAGAGGAAAAAAAAGCATTTTTTATGGGAAAAAATAAATGTTGATTGTATCATTACTTATATTTAGTGGTAAGCACTAAACATACCAACCACGATATCTTGACTTTGAGTGCTATTAGGGCATTTGGTGGAGTGAAACTTATGCTTGGTCAGGTACTCTCAATGTCATAGCCATCCAAATTGGGCACACCCTCTTTGCTTACAGATATAATACTCTCTGGCGACACGTTTTAATAATTATTAGCAACATTTATTTTATTTTAATAATTGATATTTGACAAATAATTGAAGGGTGACCTTGTAAAATATATAGTCGTGTATAAAATATAATGGTTTCCTTGGTTTCATAGTTTGATATTACCTTTACTGATTGTTATGACTGATTGCTGATTATTGATTACTTAATTATGTCGCTAATTGCTGAAAAAATTAATGAAATATTTGGTTAATTTTCTAATTGCTTGTAGAATAATGAAATGATTGATTTAGACGTCCAATTTATATTAATATATCGTATAAATAAAATTATTTTTATTTTTTATAATTTTTATTTTTAAAATAAAATTATATAAGTAATATGACAGTTTTTTTTACTTAATTATAAATTTTTTAAAAAATTATTAATGGTCACTATATAGTAAAATAAATATAATATTTGAGATATTTTTATCAGTATCAATATCAATAAAAATTTGAATTGCAAAGAAAAATTATTTGAGAGTTGTTGAAAAAAATGAAAATAATATGTTTATATAAATATTCATAAAATAGAGATACAAATCTAACTCATATGGTAAGCGATAATGTTTGGTTGTTGGAAATTGTCATAGACTGCAAGTACCTTCCGCTAACAATTTAGTAAGTGATGCTTACTCAAAAGTTTGTGCAAGATGTTAAGCCAAAGTTAAAGTACAAATCAATGAGAGAGATAATAGTGGTAATAAAGGAATCTCTTGTTCAATGTTTGAAAGTTGAGTAAAGACTTCTATATTTGCATGAAGTGCAACAATTTGATACCAAATAGATAACAACAATTAAGTGTCACATGTACAAGTATTACATAGGCTACTAGAAAGATATATCATATAGGTTGAAATTGATCTACTCATACAGGCAATCACCTCTATCGCTTAAGAAGTGAGTAGATATGATGCCATTTGAGTGAGGGAAATGATTTAAGGCAATTTGTGCTCAAAATTTTTTCGGTGGCCTTGAAAGAACCAATATGAGGCCCTAAAGTTTAAAAAAAAAAAAAAAGGAAAATAAGGCTAATATGGATTGCCAACTATCTGTATAACTTGTAAAAAGTCAAATATGAGATCTAAGTTGCCGTTTAAAAGAGTGGGTGCTTGAAAAATTCAGTTTAGGGACTTGAGAGAAAATAAATTAAAATATGTACGGTGAGTTATCAATATATAAAATAAAAATGACACGCACTTTGGAGAGGAGAAAACTCATCATATCACATGATTTATACCATGTGTACTAATTAAATGACTAATAAGGGAAGTGGAAATATTGATTCTTACTTTTTCACTGTGTCAGTCCTTTGAGGCTATAGCCTCTATATGTACTCTATGTTATTTTCAACTATATCTTGAGGTATTAATTTAATGATTACTACTTTAGTATGTTACTTACGGTCATGAAAAACTCAATTTTCCAGACATGTCTAGGAAAGTAGTTAGATCGGCATTGATAGTTATAAGTGTAGAAAAAAGACTAGTATTATCAAACATCAATTATATGTATTTATTAGTCAACCAGTTATATCATACTAAAGAGGATTGAGTGTTACAATGGATACATATTGAGAAAAAAGTGTCAAGTTTAGTCTTGGAGGGATAAAATAAACTAGTACAGATGTAACAATATGAGTTTGGGACACTATAAGACATAATTATTTTTGTTATTCATTTCCTAAGGGTAATAGCCACTATATTGGCCCTCACAAGTGCATAGTTTTAGTTCCAAAGTGTAGGTGTACTCGCATATCGTACGACTTGCTACTGATTACAACATGACCATATGATCGTATCATAATTTTTAAAACTAAATTGATTATTGATCCAGTGAGATGGCTAGGTCGTTAGGTTAGTGGTCTAACTTGACCGCGAGTGAATTCCTATTTAGTAAAATAATAACAAATGTTTATAATTTTATCATTTTTTAATAACAAAAAACCAATATAACTATAAATAATAAAATAAAACTCTACTTACAATTAAAACAGAACCAAAGTAAAAAAGAAACTTCACTATTCTACTATTTGAGATAACATCCCAATCAGTAGAACATTCGTATCTAAAAATAAAATATCATAGAGTTATCAATAAAGCATTCATATTCGAACACAAAATATCATGTAACTACCATAAGATAAAAAAAATTGCTACATTTTTTTATTGGCATAAAAAACAAGCAAGTTAAAACTTAACAAGAGATTTAGTTCATCCATCTTAGAGTGTCACTTATAAACTCATCAATCCCGTCACAATACATAAATGAAGGAGTCTCTATCAAATTAAAGTCTTGATTTGCATTGCCTCCGACATTTTCAACTTTATTCTTATTTTCTTATTTTTTATCATGTTCATTTTCACCATTATCAATTTTTTTGATGTCAACAAATTTAACTTCATCTACAAAAGAATTGTTAGCGTTACAAATTGTACTTTAGTGTAAATGTGAATACAAAATGATAGTTTGTAAATTACCATCAATTTGGTTGGAATCAATGGAACATGTTGCCAAGTGACGACAAAATATCTCTAGCACATTATTTTTAAAGTGGAGGGTTCTTCTTCAAATCTTTCAAAATTAATTAGATCACCACTTTGACCCTTGAAGTGATTCCTAAGTACCAATTGACATCCCAAATAAATAACAAAGCATTAGTTTGAAAAAAAAAATTAGAGAAAAGAAAGATTATTAGCACTGCACATAAATAAGATTAATGAACCTCTGATGTTCTAATCTATTCCCCTTTTTTTTTCGAATGAATAAGCTCATAAATGCTTCAATTCTCACAACCAGAAACACTTAATGTTTAACTTAAAACTTGAATTGCAAGCTTTTGTAAGTTTGGTTCACTACTTTTATAACATCTCCACCACTCATTTAGACAAATAAAAAGGAAAATACCAATTCAATAAAAATTATAAGTCAAATTAAATAAATGAATACTAAACCAAAATAAATTAACTTATCAGGAGGCTTGATATAGCTATCAGCTTTGATAGATATATGCCCAAAGTCACTTTCTACATCTCTAAAGATTCTCATTTCATTAGTTATTTTGGTTATCAAATTTGTCTTTCTATTGGCATATCTCTCCATCACATCCAACAATCTAGGAATAGCTCCATTGTGTCTTTCCATTTTAATATCATCAAGATGCACACTTTTGTTATATTGAAATAAAGGATTTAACCAATATTAAGCAACTTACAAATATGTTTACAATTGGTTATCCCATCAATTTTAGCAATTTCCAAGTAAACCCTCTTTCTTCTCTTTTGACATCTCTTATGCAGTTCATTCTTAGCCCTATAACTAACTTCAAAAAAATATCCCATGAAAGGCCTATCATTGCTATCGACAATTCGCAACACACGAATCAAAAATTGAGTGAGTTGTATAATGATGATACACTCCTTCTAAAATGTTGAATCAAGCAAATGAAAAATAAACCTTTTGGCCTTACTTCCTTTAACATAAACTGACAATACTAATCTCTAGATGTCACCATAGCTCTCAAGCCATCCTTTTGTGTCAATATGTTGGATTAAAAAATAAATGTCATCATCATAAAATATTAACTTTAGGATCTTTAAACTGAATAAATTCATATAATAAAAAGATAAACGATATACTTAAGTTGGATAATGTCATAGCCACGTCTTGTTGGGACAGGGACTGGAGCTTCACCTTTTTAACCTAATAACTGATTTCTCTCTATTGATCTCACTGTAATCACACACTTTAAATGGAGTTTTTGTATGTCTGAGGAAAAAAGAGGATTGACTACAGCTTCAGGGTTTAGTTTAGGCATGTCCGTCAATACATAAATCATGTCTGAGATCACAGTCCTTAATTGATGTAAAAACGTGCAAATTTGCTTCCTCATTAATCAAGCCATATTAACAATTTATTCCTTGAAAGCTCTTTCTTTAGGTATACACTAAGTAACCCAATTATGGTAGATACTCTATCCACACTAAAAAAAATATTTAATTAATTAAGGAATTATTCTAACATTATCCCATTTGGTCCGATTATAATCTATTAATTTAATCGTTATACACAAATGATGATAATAATAAATCTCTTGTGACTCGCATAATGTCATAATATGATAAACTCTTCAGTGCAAGTTATGACAGTTATACCCTATTCGTTCAGAGTACTCATTTCTATATACCACAACACTTGCAAATCATTACATAAGACTCATATGGTATATATATGAAACATAATTTGATAATAATCTGTATTAATGTCTGATAGAGACTTTATTATTAACTTTAAACAATAATGTGCACATAATCATAATATAACAGGAAATACATAAAGTACTGTTGGTCCCTTCGATGAAGCCTGGAAGGGGGTGAATAGGCTTCACAAATAAAAATTCTCAAATAAAACTTTGCAAATGAATGTAAACAAGAGATTGAAAGAAATACAATACAAATGAAACTTACTAGCTTGAATGCTAGTTTTACAGTGAAAGCACTTAGAGCAAAAAAAGTCTTTTTGCCTTAAGAAAGATTGCACAATGCTTGAATATAACTTTTTTCACTTGTAAAACATCTTCAAGTCATGTTTAAGTATCTGCAAGATAGGTTAGCAACTTGTTAGAGCCGTTGCCATGGGTTGCATATGCATACTTTGTTGTTCTCCTCTTGATAGCTTAGCATTGATTCCCTTGTCTGACACCTTTTGGTAGAACGACTATAACTTGACACAGACAGTTTGAAAAATTGTGGTTCATTTTTTATTATTTACTAAACATTCATAAAACTCTACCCACCAAATTTGACTATTTTTGAATGAGTTTAGCATAGTCAAATAAATATTGGAATATAGACGTTAAAGTTCTATCAGACAATCTGCACACTTAAAAGAACGTCAATATCCTGCAGATGGCTTTGAATTTTAATGTGATTACACACAAAATTTCGCATTCAAATTCATTGCGTGCTCTTCTAGGCAGCTGTTTCAATTTACTCTATGTGCACTGAAGGTTCCTGACAGCTTGCACCCTCTTGGTATAAAATTCGTAAGTTTTTCTCTAGGGCTCTAAAAATTGCACGACCAAGCTCATTTGAAACTAGACTTATACTCTTACAAAACTATATATATTTTAGGCCCAAAATATATCTCAAGTGAGTAAGTTTGGTACTTGGAATTTGCCCAAACAGATTTACTCTTGTGCTGTCTTTCTAAGATAGTGGCTTAATAAGGTCCAATGTGATCTTTCTCTTCCATGTACCTGTAAGATGACATATGTATATCTCTTTGAATTTTTTGAACCTGAATTATATACTTGAAGAACATACAAATAAAATTCACTTGTACTTATTTTAGATTGGTTCATAACTCATTATCAAAACACTCATCATAAAAACATGAATTCACACTTAGTAACAATTTCTTAATGTATGCATGGGGTGTGAATTTTCCAACAATCTCCCTCTTTTTGATGATGACAAAACCTTTAAATAAATGCTCCCCCTTAATATAAGTTTCCTCTAAAAATGCTGTTTCTTGATGACTATCTCTTAATTTTCTCCCCTTTTTTGTCATCAATAAAAATGGTTGAAACCATAAATGTGAATGCTAACTTGGTTAAGAGATTGAGACTTCCCCTTAATGTATGCATGTATCACAAATTCACATTTACAATTAGGCATATAAGTTATCATAACTTTGAAATGTAGGCCTTGTAGAGTTCAAATAGAATCATTAAATTAAAGCAAAGAGTGTATTATGTGAACTTAGAAAATAATGCCTCAATTCTAAAAAGGTTTCACTAGAACAAAAATAGAGTGTATTATGTGCAATGTTGATAGAAAATGATTTTCAATGTATTTGCTTCATTAATTTGAAGTAATTTCATTGAAAGTTTGGTCACTTTGTTATGCCATAAAATGACAAGACATAATCACAAACATTCATGTAAGATTAAGCAAATGAAGACATTCAAACATACGCTAATGCATGGGGTGTGACATGCCTAATTCTTTTCTTAGATTACAAAATTGATCTTGATTTAGTAGATTAGTGAAAATGTCCGCAACTTGATTTTTGGTATCTATAAATTCAAGCACAATATCACCTCTTTAAATATGGTCTCTATGGAAATGATGTTTAATATCAATATGCTTTGTTCTAGAGTGATAGATGGGATTTTTGGTCAAGTTTATTGCACTTGTGTTGTTACACTTGATGGTAACCTCTTTCATGTTAAAACCATAATCCATAAGTTGTTGACTCATCTATAGAACTTGGGCACAGCAACTCCCTATCGCAACATATTCCGATTTCGTGGTAGATAGTGCTACACTATTTTGCTTTTTGCTAGCTCATAAAATAAGCATTGATCCTAGAAAATGACAAGTCCCTGAGGTGCTTTTTCTATCAATCTTGCAACCACCAAAATCGACATCCGAAAAAGCATGCAACTTAAAGTTGGATTCTTTAGGATACCATAATCCTAAATTAGGCGTGTCATTCAAGTATCTAAAAATTCTTTTTACTGCAACTAGATGAGATTCTTTTGGAAATGCTTGAAATCTAGCACAAAGACACATACTAAACATGATATCCGGTCTACTAGCCGTTAGGTAAATAAGTGAGCCAATCATAGAACGATAAAATTTGGTATCCACAGATTTACCTTTTTCATCTTTATCTAACATTGTGGAAGTGCTCATTGGTCTTGAGGCGGACTTGACTTCATCCATTCCAAACCGCTTGAGTAAGTCCCTCACATACTTTTCTTGATTGACGAAAGTTCCATATTTGGTTTGTTTAACTTGAAGTCCCAAGAAGTAGTTTAGTTCTCCCTTCATACTTATCTCAAATTCACCTTGCATCAGTTTAGAAAATTCTTTACAAAGGCTATCGTTAGTAGAACCAAATATAATATGATCTACATATATTTGAACTATTAATATATCTTTTCCATTAATTTTGATGAATAAAGTAGTATCAACCTTACCTCTTTTAAAGCCTTTCTCCAAAAGAAAGTTGAAAAGCCTTTTATACCAAGCTCTTGGGGTTTGTTTAAGTCTATATAAAGCCTTTTTAAGTTTAAAAACATGATTTAGAAATTTTGCATCCTCAAAATCGGTGGTTGTTTTACATAAACTTCTTCATTTATAAAAACCATTTAGGAAAGCACTTTTGACATCCATTTGATATAAAGTAAAATCCATGTGACAAACAAATGCAATCAAAAGTCTAATTGCTTCAAGTCTAGCAATCAGAGCATAAGTTTCATGATAATCTATACCTTCTTGTTGACAATACCCTTGAGTTACTAATCTTACTTTATTTCTCACTATAGTTCCATGCTCATCCATTTTATTTCTAAAAACCTATTTTGTTCCTATGATTGATCTATCAAGAGGTCTTGGAACAAGAGTCTATACTTGGTTTCGTTCAAATTGATTTAATTCTTCTTGCATGGCTATTATCCAATCACTATCTTGAAGTGCTTCATCATTGTTTTTAGGTTCGATTTGAGAGGTAAAAGATGAAAACATACAATTATTACTAATACTTGAATGAGTTCTTACCCCATGGGAAAGATCACCTAAAATGGTATTTCCTTCCACATACATTCTATCTCTTTTTCCAAGAGGTTCCGTTATCTCACAAGATAGTTTTTGTTGTTGAATTTCTTCTCTAATCACTTCATATAGATTCTCTTGAGATGTCTCTTCATTTGAGTGTAGAAACTCGATATCTTCATCTTCTTCATCCATGTGGTAACCTCCATGTTTACCTACATCATTGACAAAATATTTTTCTTCCCTTGGAGAAGGGTTAGAATCATAAAAAATAACATGAATTGACTCTTCAACTACCAAAGTTCCCTTATTAAAAACTCTATAAGCCTTAAATGTGAGAGAGTATCCTAAGAAGATACCTTCATCACTCATGGTATCAAATTTTTCAAGAGAGTCTTTTCCATTATTAAGAACATAATATTTACAACCAAAAGGATGGAAATAACTAATATTAGGCTTTCTTCCTACAAATAATTCATGTGGAGTTTTGTTCAAAAAATGACGAATTAGAGTTCTATTAAAAATATAACAAGAAGTATATATAGCATAGGGCCAAAAATATTTAGGTAAGGTATTTTCACAAAGTATAGTCCTTGCCATTTCCTCTAAGGTCCTATTTTTCCTTTCCACAACACCATTTTGCTGGGGAGTTCTAGGAGCCGAAAAATTGTGAGATACCACAAACTTTTCACAAAATTGTTGGAAGCTAAGGTTTTCAAACTCCTTACCATGGTCACTCTTTATTCTTACGATCTTCATCCCGTTTTCATTTTGAATCTTTCGACCAAAATTAATGAAGGTATTCATGGCTTCACTTTTACATACAAGAAAGAATACCCAAGTAAATCTAGAATAGTCATCAACAATCACAAGACCATATTGTTTTCTACCCAAACTTTTAGTTCTAGTAGGACCAAACCAATCAATATGAAGCAATTCTAAAATTTTTGAAGTGGAAACAAAATTGTTTGATTTGAAAGAAGTTTTTATTTGCTTACCCTTGGCACATGCATCACACAACTTATTCTTTTCATACTTAAGCTTTGGTAAACCTCTCACTAAATCAAGTTTAGATAATTTTGAAATGATATTCATGCTAGCATGTCCAAGATTTCTATGCCAAATCTAAGGTTCTTCTTTTTTTAAAAGAAACAAATTATATGTCACTTGAAAACAAATCATTTAAAGCAAGCACATACACATTTCCTTTTCTTTTTCCTACAAATCTCAATGCTTTAGTATGAGGATCATATACTTCACAAGTCATGGGTTTGATAATACCTCAAAACCTTTATCACACAATTGGCTAATGCTAATTAAGTTGTGCTTTAAACCACTTACCAAAGCAACATCCTCAATAAAACTTGATACATTGTTACCTATAGTGCCAACTCCAATGATTTTGCCTTTTCCATTGTCTCCAAACGTGACACATCCTCTATCCTTACTTTTTAGTGTTGAGAAAAATGATGCTTCTCCGGTCATATGCCTTGCACATCCACTATTAAGGTACCAACTGACGTCTTCTTTAAAATATGTTGCCTTCAAACACTTTTCCACCTACAAAATAAGATGTAGAATATTTTGATATCTGTATCTTTTTGGGTCCTTCAGTGTTATAACAATCATTCTTCTTCATTGAATCTTTTACCATCCATACTTGTTTGAATTTACTAGGTTTTGTCCAAACTTTAGAAAATGACACATAATTTTTAATGTAGGACTTGTTGGGATTACTAGGTCTTCTAAGTCTACAATCATGAAATTTGTGTCCTTTTTTTATGACAATACAAATATGATACAACATTTTTCTTCTTTTTTATGGGATTAGTCTTGTTTTTAGTGAGGTAATCTAAACCAGATTTGTCAAAAAATTTCTTTTGAAAATATAGCATCTCATCTAACTTTTTGCTACCTAATGTGAATTTTGAAAAGGATTTTTCTAAATTTGAATTCTTTTCTTTAAGGTCCTCAATTTCTTTTTCCAAAGTATGATGTAAATTTTCTTTGATGTTAGGGTCTCTCTAGATATTTCAAGCTCTTGTTTAACAAAATTTAACTCATTACAAGTTGATTTATGATCTAATTTAGCCCTTTTAAGTTTTTCTTTTAAAAGACTATTTTTCAAGACAATTTCATCTTTCTCTAACAAAAGTTTTTCACATGCTTTCTTATGCTCTTTATATTGTTTACATTTCGTTTTAAATGTGATCAATAACTCATCACAAGCTTCTCTAAGTTCTTCATAAGAGGGAAGATCCATTACCTTATTGTTACTTTCATCGTCATTATCTAGGGCCATGAATGTCATGTATGATTCTTGATATTTCTTATCTTCATCATCACTTTCACCCCATTCTACAAGAAATGCTTTCTTACCTTTCTTACCTTTCTTTTTCTTGAGATTGGGACAATTTACCTTGAAGTGGCCAGGTTAATTGCATTCAAAACAAAGAGGCCCTTCTTCCTCTTCACGCTTGTTGGACACTTGTTTCTTAAGATTCCTTCTTCTTTTAGGATATTTCATCATCTTGTTGAACTTTTTGACAAAGAGAGCAAGTTCTTTATCATTAATGCTTGAATCACTTTCAACATCACTTTCATTATCCTTTTGATGTTTCAAAAGAGTCTTGACTTTAACTTTGAGTGCTACATTTTTTGAAGATGATTCTACTTGTGGTAATGCACTTCTCCTTTTGAGTTTGATCTCATGAGTCATCAAGGACCCAAGCAACTCTTCCATGGTTAGCTCCTCCACGTTGTGAGTTTCTTCAATGGCATTAATCTTCATTTCGTATTCCTCATTCATCGAATTCATTAATTTCTGCACAAGTTCACCCTTTCTAAATACTTTGCCAAGATCGGTTAGTCCATTAGCAATAACCATAAGTCTATCATACACACTTTTAACCGATTTATTTGGTCTCATAGTGAAAAGTTCAAATTTTTTCATAAGCATGTCAAGTTTAACTTTCTTAAATTTTAATACCCCTTCATTTGAGAGACACAATGTATTCCAAATTTCCTTAGCATTTTTACAATGTTTGATGGTGTTATATTCACTTCTAGCTGTGGACATTTTCAAATAATAATGTGCTCTTTCATCTATTTGATTTTTCTTATAATCCTCTTCATCCCATTTTCCTATTGGTTTTTCTCTCAAAGTTTTCACTCCCTTATCATCAACAACTTCTTCTTTAGGCACATATAGTCCCTCTACTACACTTAACCGAACTTTCATCCCATTAGATTTAAGATAACTTTCCATATGATCTTTATAGTATTGAAAATCACTACCATCAAAGAAAGGTCTCTTGTTTTCATTGGATGAGGATTCCATGGGGATCCCTCAAGGATGTTAAGTCTTACAAGTGAGGTTAATCTATGATACCAAATATTGGTCCCCTCGGTGAAGCCTAGAGGGGGGGTGAATAGGCTTTACAAATAAAAATTCTCAAATAAAACTTTCCAAATGAATGTAAACAAGAGATTGAAAGAAATACAATACCGATTTTTATGAGGTTCACCAAATGGCTACATCCTTGGTCTTCTCAATAATCCCTCTCTTAGAGATTCTTGAGAGTCCAACTATAGGTATGCCTTTAGGTGCACCAATCACCACCATACAGTTTATAAGAAGACTCTGCAAACACCCGTGCATCCGCCTTCAAATCAGTTGTTGCACAAGTCCCACTTGCCAACACCACTTTCCCTTTTCTTTTAGGTTTTCTTTCTTGGAGTTCAACCCTAAATCCTTAGAAGATGATCCTCACAAGTCCCACTTGAGAGCTCTCACCTATTCTCACAATGTATTACAATACAAATGAAACTTACTAACTTGAATGCTAGTTTTACAATGAAAGCACTTAGAGCAAAGAAAGCCTTTTTACCTTGAGAGAGATTGTACAATGCTTGAATATAACTTTTTTCACTTATAAAACATCTTCAAGTGATGTTTAAGTAGCTTCAAGATAGGTTAGCAACTTGTTAGAGCCGTTGCCATAGGTTGCACATGCATACTTTGTTGTTTTCCTCTTGACAGCTTAGCATTTATTCCCTTGTCTGACACCTTTTAGTAGAATGGCTATAACTTGGCCCAGACAGCTTGACAAATTATGATTCCTTTTTTGTTATTTAGTAGACTTTCATAGATCTCTACCCACCAAATTTGACTATTTTTGAATGAGTTTAGCATACTCAAATAAATATTGGAATATAGACATTAAAGTTCTGTTAGACAGTCTGCACACTTTTAGTACAACGTTAAGATCTTGCGGATGGCCTTGCATTTTGATGTGATTCTTTTTTCATTGATTAATAGACAAAACAGGGAATCTACACACAAAATTTGGCATTCAAATTCGACGTGTGCGCTTCTAGTTAGCTGTTTCAATTCACTCAATGTGCACTGAAGGTTCCTGACAGCTTGCACCCTCTTGGTATAAAATTCATAAGTTTTTCTCTAGGGCTCCAAAAATTGTACGACTAAGCTCATTTGAAACTAGACTTATAGTCCTGTAAAACTATATATACTTTAGGCCCAAAATATATCTCAAGTGAGTAATTGTTGTACCTGGAATCTACCCAAACAGATTTGCTCTTGTGCTGTCTTTCTAAGATAGTGGCTTAATAGGGCCCAATGTGATCTTTCTCTTCCATGCATGTGTAAGATGACATATGTATACCTCTTTGGACTTCTTGAACCTAAATTGTATACTTGAAGAACATACAAATAAAATTCACTTGTACTTATGTTAGATTGGTTCATAGCTCATTATCAAAACACTCATCATCAAAACATGAATTCACACTTAGTAACAATTTCTTAATGTATGCATGGGATGTGAATTTTCCAACATGTACATCGGAAACACATAAATGAGCTCAGAGTGTCATTACAAGCATAAAACATCAATCATCAATACAAAGCAAGTCTCATTCTAATAACACACTTTCTAAATAACTTTGGTTGTACACTTTTAGTTAAAGGATCTGCGATCATGAGATCTGTCCTAATATGCTCAACATACATTTTTTATTTTTGAACTTCCTCCTTGGCGGCAAAATACTTTAATTCCTTTTGTTAGCACCCTGTGAGCATTTATCATTTTTAGATAAGCATACTACTGCAGCATTATCACAGCAAATTTTCAGTAGCTTGGTAATTGTATCGACAGCCTCAAGTTCTAAAATAAAGTTCTGCGACCATAATTCATAAATTGTAGCCTGAAAACATTCCACAAATTCTACTTTTATAGTGGATGAAGCAATGATAAACTTTTTTGCACTTTTTTATGATATTGCTCCTTCAGCTAATAGGAATAGATAACTAAAAGTAGACTTTCTCCTATAAAGGCATCTGATAAAGTGGGAATCTGAATATCCAATCACTTCTAAAAGGTTGGATTTTTTCTACACGAACATATAATTCTTTGTTCCTTGCAGGTACTGATCGCATTCTTTGTAACTTTCCAATCATTCATTGTAGGATTACTTTCATATCTGCCTAACATTTCGACTGCAAAACTAATATTTGGTCTAGTGCAAGTTTGTAAATATATCAAGCAACTAATAATAGAGGTATGTGGGATTAACTCCATTGTCTTACATTTCACATCATTCTTAGGACATTGCACTAGATAAAATTTGTCACCTTTATGTATGGGAGCAATCCCATATGAACACTTATCCATATTAAATATCTCTAAAATTTCCTCAGTTTATACCTTTTGAGACAATTCTAACATTTCTTGTGATTTGTCATAAACTGTCTTCATTCCTATCACATATAATGTCTCTCCTATATCTTTCATTTCAAAATTCTTCGAGAGAAAATCCTTAGTCTCACGTAATATACTCAGGTTATTAGCAGCAAGTAAAATGTCGTCAACATGTAGGATTAGAAAAATGAACTTATTCTCATTGATCTTTTGGTATACACTGATCAATTAGTGTTTTCGTTAAGACCAAAAGATATTATAAGATTATTAAACTTAACATACTATTGTCGGGAAGCTTATTTCAGTCAATATATTGACTTCTTTAGTTTACATTCTAACTAATCTATACCTTCTGTAAACAAACCCTTAGGTTGATATATATAAACTTCCATTTTGAGATCTCCATTAAGAAAGGAGGTATTCATATCTATTTGGTGCAACTTTAAATTATATTGAGCCACCCATGTTATAATTATCCTTAATAAACCCTTTTCTAAAACTAGAGAAAAAGTCTTTGTATAGTCAATGCCACTTTTTTTAGCATAACTCTTAAAAACAAGTCTAACTTTATATCATTCAGTATTGCTGCTTTATTCACGTTTGATTTTAAAGACCCATTTATAACTGAATCTTTTACAACCTTTAGGCAATTTGGGAAGATTCCAGACATTATTCTTTTCCATAGATTCCAATTCATCTTTCATGTTATCAACTCATTTCTCAGATTCAGTACTTTCTATAACTTGTGAAAATGAAACTGGATTCTTCTTAATTCTAATATCGAAATCTAACTCTTCTAAATAAATTGCATAATCATCAAGAATTGCTGATCTCCTTTCCCATTGAGATCTTCTTAATGCCACTTCATGTGGCTTAAGTGCATTAGACATTGGTGGGTTAGTTTCTTTAAGGAGCACTTTTCACCCAAATGGTTTTCTATTTTTGGAATAGCATTTGGTGTTATAATGGATGAAAGAATTGTTATAAATAAAGGAACATTTACCCTAATTTTCTTTATTTCCACATCTGGACATTCATTATTCCCACTATCCTCATCATTCTCAACGAATCTTGAATTTCTAGTTTTATAATTCTTAGACTATGATTAGGGCAATAAAACATGTGCCCTTTAGACTTCTCTGGGTAATCGATAAAGTAACTACTGATCATTCGAGAATCTAATTTTTTTTCATGTAGATTATTAATTCTCACTTCTGCAAGACAACCCAAGCATGCAAGTACCTCAAACTAAATTTCCTTCTTGTATACAGTTCAATAGGAGTATTATGAACTACCTCACTTAGAAACCTATTTAGCAAATAATTTGCAGTTTTGAGTGTATACATCCACAAAAATTTTCGTAAAGAAGAATTACTCATCATATTCTTAATTATATCCATTAAAGTCCAATTATGCGTTTCTACTACACTATTTTGTTGAGGTATGTCTAGCATAGTATATACTATGCACATATACCATGAGTTTGAGGAATCTCATAAATGAATCTAGACACTACCTTTTTTCATTATATTTGCCATAATATTCACCACCTCTATTAAATCTTACAACTTTCACCTTTTTATTTAATTGTCTCTCAATCTCTTTTATAAATACCTCAAGGGCATCTAATGATTGAGAGTTTTTATGAAGCAAATAGACATAACCATAACGTGAAAAATCATTTATAAAGGTAAAAATATATTTTTCTCCATAAAGGACTAAAGTATCAAAGGATTCACATATGTCAATGTGTATAACTCTAAGAAGCTGGGTGCTTCGTCCTTCTTACTATGTTTACTTTCCTTTCCCTTAATGCAATCCATATACATTCTGAAAATTGATAAAATCTAGATTCAGAAGAATCTCATTAGTTACTAATCTCATCAATCTTTCTTTGGATATATGACTTTGATATTCATTCATAGTATTACGCTTAATTCCAGTGTAATGTAAGTGAAGTAAGGATTCAGCAAAAATATTTTTAAGTTTCAATCCATAGACATCATCAATAAGAATACCATAACCAATTATATGAGTATTCTTATAGAAAGTAAACTTTTCATAATCAAACTTAATATTAAATCTAAAATTATCTAATTTGGAAACAGGAATAAGGTTAAATTGAAGGTATATAAAGAGTCTATAATAAGACTAAATGATAGCCAGTATCCAAGACCAAACGATAAGTCTCTATGCCTTCAATTGGAACCTTCATACGATTTTTCATAGAGTAAAAATCTTTAGTTGGGTTTGTGGTTTGGATTGTAATGAATCACTGCATCATATTGGATACATGAGTAGTAGTACCAAAATCAAATCACCAAGTATTGAGAATCTTCAGCTAAATTTGATTCGAGACATACTAAGTTATCAAGTTTACATTTCTTTTTTTGAACCAAGCCTTACGCTTCAAACAGTTTTTCATATCATATCCAATCTTTTTATAGAGGTAACATGTATCACACCCTTTCGTTCTTTCTTTCCAGCCTAAGGAGTATCAGCAAACTCTTAGCTTTTCAACTAGTTTGCTTTCACTTTCTCAGTTTTGTTAGCTTTCTTACCTACGAGATTAATAGAGTGACTCTTTTGACTTTTCAATATTGTCTCCTCCTATACAAAGCTTATTGGCTAATTCATTAATAATCCACTCTTTTATAATGTTATAATTAATTTGAAATGACCTACACTCAAGACACAGTGAGTTTAAAATAAACTGCACTAAAAAAGGGTCATCAATTGTCTGTCCTAAAGTTTTAAGTCTTGTTGCTAGCTTAGTCATATCAATGATATGCTCTTGCATAGTTTGCGACCTAGTAAAATTCATGGTTATGAGTTTTACCATTAGAGTACAAGCGAGTAACTTATCCACAGAGCAGAAACGTTCTTCCACAGACTGTAAAAATTCTTTTGCATTTTTTATCAATGGAATGGTTGACTTAATGTTATTGGTAATAGTCATTTTCATAAGCACAAGGCTTAATTTGTTCCTTCGTCCTCATTCCTTAGGATATAACTTCTCTCTCTCAGTGCTTGAGTCAGTAATAGCAGTAGGCTAGTCCATTAATACTGTCAAGTCAATATCCATAACACCTAAGTAGAAATTGACTTGTTCACGTCATTCAATAAAGTTCAATCTATTGAACATAGCAATAGATGAAGCATATAATTAAATGGGAATAGTTGCACAATAAACACTAATAATTAATCATATGTTGGATTCAATAAACAATTAAAGCATATTACCGTTTTTCTTTTGAAAATATTTTAATATATTATCATAAGTAAATACCAAGAAATAACTTAATAGGTAATTAAATATTTTTCAATTAAATATATTTGATATCTTTGGATAAACAAATATATTTAACTAAATATACTAATATATCTCGATTATGTTATTAATTATAGAATAATAATTTACTTTTATGTAAATCATGTAATTCCAATAATTAGTAACGTCAATTTATCTAATCATTTTTTAGTTATGGTATTTCATTTTAATGATGGATAAATGATTTATGTGTATCTTTAGACACATTAGTTTGGCCACTTTAGTGACCAACAAACTATAAACATAATACACACACCTCAGTCAATTATTCTAGTTTGGTCATTTTGGTGATTACAAACTATAAACATAATATATGCATGAAATACTTATCAACTTTTGACAATAATACATGCATATTAAAATAGTTTATTACTTATAAATAATACATGGGCTCATTGGTCATAAACGATTACTAGTTGGATCTACTTTTAATATTGTAACAACTTTAAATAATAAAATTGAGTCTAACATAATAGCAATCAATTATACTTAACACGTAATAGACTTGGAAACATGGAATTTAAACCTTATTAATAGAGCCTCATATTGCCCTGAGGAGCATCAACCTGTCACAAAAGAACATATCATTCTCTTCACTAATGCTTATATGTTACAGAAACTATTCCTTTACACGGCATCACAATTTTGTCAATTGTATCATTGTCCATTCGGCCAACGTGACATTGTCGGCTTTAAAGCCGAAACCCTTTTCTTTTTTTCAAACATCATCACAAACTGTTCCTTAATGAACAATTGTAAAACTTGTTTCTAAAACAATTCTGGCTGTACTGTCTTTATGCATTAAAGTCGACAGGAACAATAGGGTAAATGCTTTCATGCAACAAAACGACAATTATTAATCAAGTATAAACATTATTCATCATACACAGAAAATATTCTAGTTTCAAAATCAGACTCTCATATCACATGTTGGATTTAATGATAAACTTCATCGTCATAAAAATTTAACTTTAGGATCTTCAAACTGAATAAATTAATATAATAAAATGATAAACGATATACTTCAATTAGCAAAAGTCATAGTCATCGTCTTGTCGAAACAGGTATTGGAGTTTCGCCTTCTTAACCTAATAATTGATTTCTCTTTCCTGACCTTTACTATAATCACATGTTTTAAATGGAGTTTTTATGTGTCTTAAGAAGAGAGAGGATTGGCTATCTATATATATATACACAGCTTTAGGCTTTAGTTTAGGCAAGTCCATCAATGATTAAATCAAGTCCAAGATCGCTGTCCTTAATTGATGCAATAACGTACATATTTTCTTCATTATTAATCAAGCCACATTAACGATTTATTCCTTAATGGTCTTTTCTTTGGGTACATTCCAAGTAAACTAATTACGATAGATACTTTGTCCGCACTCAAAGAAATCAATTAATCTATTTAATTAGTATAAAAGGGAAGTTTAGAGAAAGATTCCTCTTAATCCTAGATGCCACTTGGCAATCAAACAACAATTTTTCTCTTTTTATTTTTTAAAATTAATTATTATTATTTAATTATCAATTTTTTCCCTCTCTCTCATTATTGACCAAAGAAACTAATGTTTAAAATCAACATTTGATTTCCTAACCCTAAAGCTTTCCCTTAATTCTTACTGCCATGTGGCAAACAATTTGAATTTTCAATTATTTTATGCTTTTTTTTTTATTTTTTGCTATTTTCAACCTAGATTTTTGTGCTATTTTGTTCTATTTTCTGATTGCCTTTGATGGTCTATAGTCTCAACTCCAACTCTTGCAAACTACTCCCTTTAATTTTAGGGTGTAAATACTAATTTGAAATTAAAAAATGGCATAAATTATTTCTCCATTATTATACCTTTTTTTTAATAGTGAATATGCAAGACTTAAAACAAGTTTGATTTAAATTACAATACTTACTTGGTTTGGTAATTTTGGCAAAAAATTACAATTTTTCTCTTTTCGTTTGCTATTTTTTAAATTATTTCTAATAAAAATAAATTTAGGTTAGTTATAGCATTTTATTCTACTAATTAATAGCATTTTATCCTTTTCCCAATTAATAGCATTAATTGCTCATTAGTATACTTGCCTTTAATTTTTCGTTTAAATTTTTAATATTTCCAAAATCATTTTAGTTACCTAAATTTTTAATTTTTTCCTTTTTTGGTTATTGCTCATACATTAAAATTAGAAAAACTTTTCCTTAATTTGCTCCTCTAATTGTTAGTTTGCAAAAAAATTAATTATATTTAATTAAGACAATTACATATAATTAAGCAAATGATTAATTACCAATTACATACCATATATCAGTTATAATAACATTTTTTGAAGGCATCCAAAAACAAAAAGACATAAAGTTTCAAGACTTTTTATTGTTCTTAATTAAAAAGACCAATTTATAACACAAAGGTATTGTGCATTAGAATTCCATTGCAAATTCAACAATGAGGCAGTATTTGAGAAGTTAATATTCTTACTCAAGCAATTTGTGTTTTTCATCACAACTAATTCTAATTATTTAAATTGTTGGTTTTTTTCCAAGTTAACCAAGCAGTTAGAAGGGTGTACAATTTAAACTTTAATACAGATAACCAGAAGTTCTTTTGGATGTAGTTCAAGTTTATTGCCCTTATTTTGTACCTCTTTAGGAGGACAACTCATTGTTCTAAAATTTTATTATCTATCACTAGGTAATTTTTATGTTCTCTTTGAAATTTCTAATTTGTGCTCTATGCCACCCTACTGCTTAGTCTTCTCTACTTTCACCTTCAAAAAGTTCATCTCCAATCAAAAGTAGACATCTTTCAATCCTCCTAATCGGTACACTGTTGACTCTACAAGTGGTCAGTCAAGTTAATTTGCTGCAATTGTAGGATAAGGAAAAAAAAAAAGGATGGCAAAAAGAAAATATCCCATGACGGCGTGATTATGATCAGAGCAAAAATAGCAGTACATAAGCAAAATTTTATTATTGAGAATAGCATTATTGAAAAAAAAAACACATTAAAAGTGGAAAGTCAAGATAATATTATCAAAAAAACAGTAAAAAGACTCTCAATAAGAGGCATGAAATGGGTCACATTTAGCAAATGTGGGTTGGATCAATTTTTGCTTCACATATTTAAGATTTGTAATTTTTATAGATCTTATATGCAAATATGATTGATTTTTTTTTTCCCTAAATTTTGGTATAATTGGCTTTTGAAAACTTTTGGTGTAGATAGAGAACGAAGGGAAGATACAACACACATGGTGGAAGACGAATCAAATGGAAGTGAGGGAAACCATAATGTCAAAAGGGGAAAAAAAAAAGCTGAAAAATCTATCAAAATTAAAAATTTTGGAATTCTTAATAGTTGAAAAAATAGTATGAACAAAATACAGTTGCGTGTTTTTATTGTTTTTTTCCTTAAAATTATATATTGCTCATTGTTCTTTTTAATTTTTAGGTTGACCTAATTGTTAAAGTGCTTTGAACTTTGAATTAATATTTTATTGTTCTTTTTAAATTGTGCATATTAAAAAATGAAAAATAAAATGTTAAACTTTTTTCAATTAGTGTTTAATTAGTCTTTTTTAGCACTTATTATTTAATTTATCATAGAATTTGAATATGTCAATGTTGATCTTTACCAAAATTGGTTATTAGAGTTCGGACGAAGTGATATAAATTACATATTTTGTCAAAATCAAGAGAGATGTTACACGTATCAATTTTGTAAGTCTAAAATCAAATTCTTATTTGGAAAAAGATGAGAGTTATTTGGATGATTTATGTCTAACTATATGTTTTATATTCGAGTATATACTTTAAAAAAAAAAATAGATATAGTCTAGCAACATCTAAACTTTATGTAATTGACAAGCTATTATGTAACCCACCAAAGAAAAACTATTATGCATAAAAAATTGCTAACAAATCAAATTCTAAAATTTATATGATTACAAATAAAATTAATAAAAATATTTTTAAAACCCGCACAACACACAAGTTAAACTCTAGTTAAAGAATAATTCCAACATAATATACTTTGCAAAATAATAAAATTAGTAACAAATCAAATAGGAGCCAGACCAAGTATCTCTTTTCCATTAATAAATTGTCTCATTAAATATAGTGGATAGCAATGATTGTACACATATTTGGTAATCATTGAAGCATGTACCACAACTTTGCTAATTTTATCAAGGTTACCCATATCATGAAACATTAAATTAACACAATGAGCACTACATATTGAGACCAATATAAGGTACAAAATGCCTTTTCTAATAGCCTACAAGCAGCAACTTAATTTGCAGCATTATCAATCACCATATAGACAAAATTTTTAAAACCAACAAATAAGACAACATCTTTAAACAATTGGTATAACAACTCAACAGTCTTTGAAGCATTCGGAGCATCATCATATTTCAAGAAAACTATTTATTTAGGGCAATAAACAAGAAAATTAATAAGGTTTTTTCTGCACCCATCCGTCCACCCATCTACTATAAGGGTACAACCAGTTTCCTTCTATGTCTTACGGTAGCTATCAATAAATGTTCTCACTTTCTCAACATTTTTATTCAATAAATAACTATGAAGACTGTACTAGTTTGGCCTTTTATAACCAAGACCCATGCTAGCAATAGCATCTATAGTTGATTGATAATACACAAAATACACAGAATTAAAACGAATGCAAACATCATTAATTCTATTTTGAGATAGTAAAATTACACATTTCTTTGACCTCATTGCTTTGAAGCACACTTTTGAGAGTAGGTTGAGCACTGAGAGTTATTCGTGGCATGAAACAAGAACTAATTCCTCTTTTGCCACCAATGCCTTTGCCCTGTTTTTTTTTAGAAGACAACTTTCTCATCAGTTTGTGGAGGTTACATATGATTAGATGCAATTTTTTGAACTTTATAATCTCCAAAATCTCTATTTATTTGCTCTTAAACTTCCCGATAAGATGCTTACTTCTTATACTCTTCCATAACTTCATTTGTTTTCTTTTTCTTTGTTGTATAAGCGTCTATGTTTTCTTTTATTTGAAATCGAACATCAAGTGGTACTTTAAGGCATGGATGTACATCGCCTTTTATTCCTACTAAATGTTGCTTAAATCAATTAATTCCACCACCACTATTGACTCTTGCACAATGCAAACACTCAATTTTCTTTTGGCTACCCATAGAAGTTAGTTTGCAGTGACCCCATACAATATTAACTTTTCCTCTCGTGTAAGTTGGGAACAAACTTGGAGTAGAATCATTCAATGATGGTGTGCTATTATCAACAATAGAAGACATTTTCTCTAATTTAAAAAAAATTATACTAGTTGATAAGAATAACAAATCAAAACTTAAACTAGATTAAAAAAAACAGAGAGAGAGAGAGAAAAAAAAAAGACTCAAAAGCATATAACAAAGAGTAATAGCTACTACTATTTTTTTTTTTAATTCATTCAAAAATTTTCCTTTTGGCTCCCCCATTTTTCCTAATAACAAAGAGACTTTACCTACGAGGCTAAAGTCTCATTGGCTAGTGCCAATTCTAGTTTCAATCTATTTATTCAATTTATTTGGGATTTTTTTTTTAATCAGAAGTTGAAAATCCAATACCTATGCATGATTTGGGACTTGAGTTACAAATACTTTGCATTATTTTGCTAAAGTTCATTTTACTTCTGCTTGATCAAGTTCCAAGACATATATCTTGAACTTAAAAATTAGACAATGAGATTAATTGATTCTCTTCATTTGTTAACTAACAAACCAATGGCCAATTTCATAGAGTGTATTGTTGCTACTGATCTTAACTTACTTCAAGATGTTTGCGTCACCATTGTTGCCTTTGGTACCACCAGTTATTAATTTTAATATAACATTTTCATATATGTATCCTATAACAAGCATTATCAGAGAGATCTCCATATACATCTATGTAATAACTTTATTGTTTTCAAGCAGAAGCTACTGTGGCATATACATGTATTACAGTGTAAAGTAAACAAGAAATAATTAAGCAAAGTGTACTACTTACAAAATTAATTTAGAATAAACATTACCTGAAGACGGGAGAATCCTAAATCAAGACCAAAGACTTGATCACAAATGAGATGGTCGACGGATCTCTGAGTCCTAACTAAGTAAAAATGGAGAAGCGAAGCAGCCAGACAAAGAAAAATGGAGAAACCATAGAAATGACAATAAAGAAAAATGGAAAACGAAGCAACCTCATAAGATTTTAGTTTTTAGGTCAACAAAAACAAAAAGATATAAACGGTGTTGTTTTAGGGAACTTTAGAGAAACAAATCAGACAACATTGAACCGTTTGGTTGGGTGGTTTTTGGGGAACCGGTTCACGCCAGTTCATCAATTTTTAAGCAGTTTGTTTTCTTCTCCAGTTCTATGATAAAACCAGACTAATCTAGGCTTCAGTTTATAAGGTTATCAATCTGACCGTCAGTTGGTCTAGTTTTTGAAACTATGGATTGTATAATGAAACACATCATGTGCAAGTGATAAATGTTGATATATGGATCTAAATATCCGCCCATGATAGGTTGTTTAATTTAACCTAATCTAATAATTAAGTGGGGGCAATTAAAAGAATAACAGTTATCAATAGTAACTACTATATACATAATGTTCTCTTTCTCTATTTTCTCAATAAGAGAGTTAACACAAAAGAAAAACAAAAGGCGATAGAGACATAACATCTCTCAAGCAGAGAAACTAAAATACAGAATGTTCTCATATCCCTAAATGCCTTAAAGTATGTGCATTGTGGAAATTAGGGTGATTTCTGTTGTGATTTCATTCTGACTACGCATAAGTTTACAATGCTGAGAAGACTAGTGATTGAACTCAAGATCCTACACCGAGAAACAATTTCTAATTCAGGTATTTATATTTTTCAGTATATTTTGTATGGAAATTTCATTGCCTTTAGTTTTCTACAACATAGATAGCATATCTTTTTTTTTTTTCTCTTTTCATTTTCGAGAAGAATAAAGCTTTAAATTGCACACAAATTAATGTATTTTTTTTTCTGAGCCAAAAAACAGAAAAAAAAAATTGAGTAATTTTACAGGATTTAATAATTATTACAACTTACGAAAGAGGTTTACTTCACTTGCACAATTGATATTTAACAAATAATTCAACGGTGACCATATAACAAGGAGAGTCAAAAATGCAATAGAAAACTCATCTCTTATCTTTTTGTTTTTTTTTTTAATTTAAAGCATAGATATGATTTCTCTTTTAATTGGACACTATATGTTTTCTCATTAAAAAAATAATTTGTGGCTCACTTAATCAAGTAATTATTATTACTCATGAGAAAGGTTATTTAACTAACAATTAATATTTTAAAGAATAAATCCCTCATGACCTTATAGAACACTAGATCTATTGTCCATGTGATGCGCGAGTTTCTTCATTTTATGTTATATTCAAAACTTTAATGTGTAGACTAAAAATTTTTGACTTATGAAAAAAAAAAGAAAGAAGCAAAAGCTAAAACATATTATATTCTCTAATCGCACGAGTTGAGTGATATCAGTTTAATTTTTCAAGTGAAAGATACCTATTTGATTATCTTGCTTTTGTTTAATTCTTTTCATTTGTGTGAAATTATCAACGTTTTAAGAAATTGAGTAATTAACTAGTATCACAAAAACTATTAAAAAGATTAGAATGAAATTACAATGAGTGATTATATATATGCAAATCACCATAAATTGAAAAACAAGTACATACTCTTCTGATGAGCAACTTATTTGTTTTGGACCAAGACCATAGCTATCCATGTGCTACAACAACTATCCATTTGGGAGATATGAAAGAACGAAATCAATCGGATTAATATATCCAATGTTGCCAAGAAGTTTGTTATGAATGTTTTGACTCCCAAATGTCATGGCTATTCTATCTGCGCATATCACTAACAACAACTAAGATGGAGAAAAATAATAAAGTTAATAGGATATATTCTTGTTATTAGATTTATGTTAGGCCACATAAATTATGGCCTTTAACAACTATAAAAGCTACCCTCTTGTTAGAAGAAGCTGAAAATGGAAAAAAAAAAGGGCCAAAAAAAATTGAAACACGAAAAAATCGGAGAAGATAATAAGAGGGATGAGGATGAGAAAATTAGTTTGAAGATTTAAATTCAAATGCAAACAGAGTGGTGAAGGAGGATATCTGACACCGGCACCTATAACAGCTACTCTCTTGCCAGAAGAAGCTGGAAATTGAAAAAATTAAAACAAATAAAAACAAATGAGAAAACAGAGAGACAAAAAAAACTAAGAAAGAAAACAAAGCGAAACGAATTAATTTAAGGATAAGAAGAGGACGAACCTATTGCGTGTAATTTATTAAATCTTTTTCTTCGGATCTCAATCACACTTTGAGGGTATACTTACAAGAGTTTTTGATTGGAGTTAACCATCTTATAACATTAACTTAAAGGCTTAAAACTTAATAGAATAGTAATTTTGTAATGACATTTGACTGGGCTATAAAATTAGGCATACTTCTAAATGATTGTTTCATGGAATAATAAGATGTGCAAAGAGCTCAAAGCATAATATGATACTCATGTTGTTGAGAAATTTAACTGAGACTTAAAATTGGGCATAGTTTATCCAACAAAGCCCTTAAAGATGAAACTTCCATTGGCATTCAATTTGAAGATAAAATTAATATACTGGACAAATGTTTTTTTTTATTTATTAAAAATAAAACTTATATTTGGGATAGGTTTCAACAAATTAAAGATGTAGTTGTATATCTATAAACTTCTTAAATTTAGGTTATGACCTATTTACTTTTTTAATTAAAAAATAGGTATTCAATTTAAAACTTATTTTTCAAGAAGTATACCACATAAGTCAAAAGGACCTTTAGAATGAATAAAAGCAAAGCAAAACTTTTCTCTCTTTTATGTAAATACTCTATATTATATAGATAAAGTCACATATAAAATGAAAATGTCATGTCTTTTTTTCTCCTTCTTTCTTTTCTTTCTTTCTTTTTTTTTTTTTAATTAAGAGTTTAGGATGATAACCATCACGATATGGGTTTCAATTCTCAAAACTATATGAGTAATCAACAATATTTATTTATCTAGTTATAAATAGTCATAAGCTAATTCAACAACTAACTATATTAACTTAGCACGTCACAAGAGTAAAGTTATTTAGACACTTTGAGAATTTAAACTCTAACATCATCAAATTCTGTGAGTGTTAATTTTGATGCACTAAAATAGTTAATCAACTATAAGAATTTTCATTTAATGGATCCCTTGCATTATGGAGAGCTTTTATATATCTTTATGTATACTTATATTTCATAAATTGAGAAAAAACTCGATGACTCGTGGCAATTTGTAAGTCGTCAAAAATTTATATCAGTTATATACTTAATTTTAGGAATATGAGGAAAAGCATTCATTAATTGAATCATCTATTTATTAATTGTAGCAATATCAAAAATACCCTTATATTAACCAGAATAACAATCTTAGTTAAAAACCAAAATTCAATCCACTAATTATTTTGAATTTTATTTAATCATTTTAACTCAAGCATGTTAATTTTGAACAGTAATATTCCAAATTGTACCACTCGAAAAAAAAAAATCTTAATCAAGTAATATTCTATCCACCTAACTAATTATTATCAAATTTTGCACAATAAAATATAAGGTAGAAAAAGTAAAAGAATTTAAATGAGTAATCAACAATATTTATTTATCTAGTTATAAATAGTCATAAGCTAATTCAACACCTAACTAGATTAACTTAGCACATCATAAGAGTGAAGTTATTTAGACATTTTGAGAATTTAAACTCTAACATCATCAAAGTTTGTGAGTATTAATTTTGATGCACTAAATAGTCAATCAACTATAAGAATTTTCATCTAGTGGATCCCTTGCATTATGGAGAGCTTTTATATATCTTTATGTATACTTATATTTCATAAATTGAGAAAAAACTCGATGACTCTTGGTAATTTGTAAGTCGTCAAAAATTTATATCAATTATTTACTTAATTTTAGGAATATGAGGAAAAGGGTACATTAATTTAATCATATATATATTAATTGTAACAATATCAAAATACCCTTATATTAACCAAAATAACAATCTTAGTTAAAAACCAAAATTCAGTCCACTAATTATTTTGAATTTTATTTAATCAATTTAACTCAAGCATGTTAATTTTGAACAGTAATATTCCAAATATTACCACTCAAAAAATAATCTTAATCAAGTGAAATTCTATCCACCTAACTAATTATATCAGATTTTGCATAATAAAATATAAGGTAGAAAACGTAAAGGAATTTAATGAGTTGCAATCTTACGTAGAAATTCAACTTCAGTTCACAACTTAATTGTAATTTCATTCAATCACTCCAACTCAAGTATGCTAGCTTTGAAACCCTAATGTTCACCAAAAAAATGATAAAATAAAATTTTGTTTAGCCAATCAATAATTAGAATTTCATAATGAAATAAGAAAACATAAATTGTAAAAGAATTTGGCATTCTATATTATTGTTATTTCTAAGTATTTAGTTTAGTTCAATAATATTTAATATTAATTTAGAACTTTAATGACAATAAGATTTAAATTATATGAATATTAAGAAATCTAGTTTTTTTTAGAAGGCTTAGATATTATCTACAGTAACAATCATTGTTACAAACTCAATTTATTCAATTACCTAATACATAATTCACTTTACTAAATTTATATTAATGATAATTCATAAACGTCTGAAAGCCACGCAACTAGTGGGCTCTATTCTAGTGCATATTTCTATTGTCAAAATTGAGGGAAAACCTAGTGATTCTTACTAACTCTTGAAGGCCAAAAACCTTATATGACAACTTTTCTTCAATTGTAGCAATAGTAGAAGACTCTCATATTTATTAATCATTTCTTACTTAATTCTAGAAATATCGGAAGATTCTCTATTAACTAGAGTAACAATCATGGTTACAAACTCAAATTCAGTCTGCTACAAATTTCATGTTTATTCAGTCACTTCAAGTCAAACTTACTTACTTTGAAATACTAATGTTCTAAATAGTATTGTTCAAAAAGAAAGCTTTAGTCAACTATAATTCTATGTAATCAAAACATAAAAGAATTTGGCAAGTAACAATCACAGTTAGAAATTCAACTTCAATCCACCACTCAATTTTAATTTTATTCAATCACCCTATCTCAAGCATACTAATGTTGAATGCTAATATTCTACCAAAAAAAGAGAGAAAAAAAACTTAATTAAGTAAAATTCCATTTGACCAATTATTTTTCATCAAAAATTAGTATTATATGATGAAATAAAAATTTAATATTTTACATTGTTGTTATTCCTAATTACCTAGTTCGCTTCAACAATATTTTGCACTAATGTAGGAGTTTAATAGAAACTTAATTTACTCAATTAAGATCTAACACATGTTGCACTTTACTCAATTCATGTAAACTAGCGGTGTTTGCAAATTGGATTGGCGAGTTCTGAAGGATATTTTATTTCTAAACTGTCTACAGTAGTTTTTACATATTTGCAAAAGTTAATCTTATATAAGAAATGAGAGCCTTCTTATACTAATGTGTAAGACAATATTTGTCTTATACCTTGTGAAATAAAAGACCCAAAAAGGCCTCATGTATAATTGATTGATCTAAATTCAAAGTTGATATGAGTGGCTTCACACCCGGTTTACTCTAGAGTCCGATATTTATAAAACTGTTCAGATTCTATAATCAAATAAGCCATTATTTACTCTGAAAAAACTAATTGTTACAACAATTGACCACTAGTTTTTATGCTCATTCTTCAACCTTATGAGATATTAAAAAAATGATCTCGGCTCCTACCAAAAACATACTTTTTCATTCTCCTACTTGCTTACTAGAAATTATTGGGTTAGTCAAATTCATATTATTTCTATGGTCTCACTATTTAAAATGTATGCATTAGTAAAAATATCTATGGTATTTTAAAAAAATAGCTGTTATAACTTGTTACACTGTAACGAATCACTTGCAGAGATAAAAATTACCTTTAAAAATAATATTTTATACACTTGAGATTTCATATTCTTTATTGTTTATAACTTGGCTTAGTGATAGAAAAAAAGAACTTCCAACAAAAAAAAAACAAGAAGTGACATTCAATAAATGTTTCAGTTGGGCCTGGCATAAGTCTTAAAGTAGCCTGGTTGGAGGTTTTTGTTTTGAATGGGTTGCTAGCATACAAAGCATTTTCAATTCTTACATAATCAAAGCATTTTAATTTTAATGATAAATTCTATATTCCAAACGATCTCGTGTCAAATGATTTTGACCCCCATGTGCGAATCGTTTTTAGATTTTATGTTTCACAATGTACAATTGATACATAGTCTACATACTTTGCAACGGTTCCAAACTCCCGTCAGCTAATTGGCATACGTCACTTGTGTCCGACGCAAACTAGTGATAAAGAATTGCACTCCTGAAAGAAGCCCCAAAAATAATGGCGAGCTCTCTGTGCATGAAATTCCTAGCTAGTAAGGCAAGCTCTTAGAACTTGTGCTAACAATAAAAGATTTGAGTTTGGAAGGCTCCCCGCCGGCACTTGCTCTCCTTGTAATCATCTCCATGTTCTTATGTAGACTTTGCCTCACTAAACTCCTCATCATTTTCTTTCCCTCTTGAGCCTCCCTTTGGCTTATAGGTGACCCCATTGCAACCCTTCTTGCTTGAGGCCCAGAATGTGGCCCTATCTTTGTTTGCCTTCCATCTTTAAACCATTGCAACAATTTTAAGGCTCTCTTTTGAGCTAGAGGACTCCCCAACAATGCCACTTCAAGGAGCACTGGAACAATCCCTGATTTTGCCATTTTTTCATGTTGAGCAGAACTTTGATGGGCCAGAATCATCAAAATATAGGCTGACAATTCTTGGCATTTGGGTTTCTCCTCCCATGTCAATATCTCTATCAAGCTCTCTGGCACAAGTGGACAATTTTCCATTGCTCTCTTTCCCATTAGTGTCACCACTAAGTTTGCTAGTGTTGCAAGCGCTTTCTCTGATAGTCTCTTTACTGATATTAGCCTCAACAGAGATTGAACCACCCCATTAGACACCAAATCCCCTGCATTGTCCAGTGCAGCCGAGAGGTTGTACAGAGTACCTAAACAATACTCCTTGGTTTCAAAAATTGAGCTTGCATCAAGAATTTCAACTAGAAATGGAACTACTTCTGATGAGCAAAGTGGGAATTGGGTATTCGCCAAAGAAGATAATGATAAAATCAGTTCTGCAAATCCTTGCATTGTTGGCTCTTGTAAATCACTAACGTTCTTTGGCAGTTTTGAGAACAGTCCTGCTTCCACCGCGAGAGCCTTGTTCCTGATGAATAAATTATATGCAATACACGTGAACATGACATGAAAGTTAGGAAAAACAAGTACTATAAATTTCATGTTTGTCGGATCACAGGCAATGTAATCAAGTCTTGACTTTGAAACAGTGCTCTAAATTGCAGGTGAGCTAATAAACGGAAAAATCTTCTTATTTTTGAATGGATTTTAATATTTAAGAACATGGGCCAAAGTCTTCCACCAAAATCATGAAACAATTTGCATACCTAACCCAATCTTTAAAGGAAAAAAATTGCCAGCAGAAAAGTCAACGAGATTCTAAATTAAGATCTCTGTTGAAAGGTAGGGGTCAACAGAATGATTTGTTTATTGTCTGAAGGTCATGGGGAGTCTCATCAATTGCACTAAATTCTATGCGTTTATAATTTCCAAAAGAGAAACTGTGCGGCCATATGCGGGGTAAAAATGTAATTTAGTTCTAATGAAATATGATTGATAATTTATATAAAAAAAAATTTATATTAAAAAAATTTATTTTTTAGTACATATTATGTAGGATTTATATTTTTAAATTTTAAAATAATATTAATTTAATTTTTATTTTTATTTTTATTTTTTTATATTTTACGAATATAATTATACTAAAATAGAAATTGATTGCACTTTATTAGTAATATATAATACAAATGTATGGCTGCACAGTATAAATATAAAACTAAGTCCTTTGAAAAACACCTTACAGACAATTTTTACTGGATTTATGGCATATAATCAATAAATTATTTATTTTATAATAAAAATTGGAATGTATCACAATTAATAATCTTAACTTTTAGATTATATTTCTTTACGTATTAATTGAATATAATGTGCTTACTAAATGTGACTGCCTTAATAATTTATTTTTGTCACGGGCACCAACGTCACAACAACATCCCATCCCCTGCTACGCCTCCCTACCCATTGGACACTGAGCATTAGAGGACCTTTTGTTTTTATCTGAGAAACGCATTAGAAGCCCTTCAAACGTACAAACATTTGTCTTTTTCCCTGGAAATGAAAAGCTAATGGCCCACCGAGACGAGTCTTATCGCTGTGTGATTAGGTGGTGGGAATTTGAGTAGAAAATAAATAAAATAAATAAAAAATAAAAAATAATATAGTAATAATAATGTTATGATTATAAAATGTAATATTAAAAAATTATGAGAAAAAAAATAAATAATAATTTATAAAAAAATAAAAAATAATTATTTAAATAAATAAAAAATTTTAAAATTTTCTTTTTCTTTTCCCTTTCTCTCGTTAAATTTTGCCCAACATGGTGTAAATTTATGTGCTTCCAAATTAGGGCCAAGAAAATGAACCTAACTGGTACTCCCGCCAATAACTTGTACCAAGTACCAACACAGAAATGAGACCTGAAATTTCACGCTGCCCACAGTTCTATCTTTCCATAGCACCAGGGGTCCTTCATCACGACATGCTATCCAATGAGAAGGGTCCATAAATAGTTGAGCATCCGGGTTCAGAGTATAAAATCCCAACCCAAATCTGCCAATAACAACTACCACGTGAGTGGCTACTCAACTTTATTTCTTAAGTTGTCGAAAATTCACCGTCCCCCATCTGCATTGCTCCACCTGTATATACTTATTACCACTCGAGACAACAGTTTGATAGTAATTTAGCGTATTTTCCCTATTGAATTCGAGTTTCCGCTCGCATAAGCCGAGGGCAATGCCCTTTGACACCTAGCAGCAAGCTGCGCGTGCACTGATGCAAGTTTAAGACTTGTTCAGGTCATGGTCGGTTTTGGGAAGTCACGCTCGAACTTATTAGTATTCGGATGGTGGGTCCGGCTTATAGAGTCGATCGAATAAGGACAGCAATGGTAATTCCAGCCTCAACCCATACATACGGTGACTCATATGCCGACAATGTATGTTTTTTGAAGTTAAAAAAAAGCTTGTATATAGTTCTCATTAATGCTTTAAATTAATAACAAAAATACAAACAAATGGAATTTTGTCAATTGACGACAAAAAATATATGAGAAACATTAGAAGACTTCACTGTCTCAAATGGTTTCAAAACTTGAAAATATGCTATCTAATCTCTGAAACGAGCACATTTAGTTTATCAAAAATATGGTCGCCTAGCTACTTTTTATTCAACCACTTGCAAACTTCTCATTAATCTTAGGGACAAATTTGTGTTAAATGGTCCACCTAGTATTTCCGCACCCACCATGACACGCCATTAGCAATAAACACGACATGACACGCTCCGAAGTCCATGTGGCTCCAAAATAAAAACTCCAATATGTCATACACCGTTGAAAACCATCCAATCCCACAAACCCCTTTGAAACAACCCTTGTTTCTTTCAGTTGGATACATTCCCTTCCCAAAATTGATTAATAGAAAAATAATAATAATAATAAAGAAATTTGACTTGTCTAGAGAGGTTAACAAGGGTGAGTCAAAGGCCCTGTATTTCCGCTTTTTTTTGTTGAAAAAAAAATTATTTCTGAAGGAATTGAAGCAAAAACAATTAGGTAGGGAATTGGTTATCCATTCATTGAACAATATATAAGCATAGAAAACATCTTAGTTTTTTTTTCCTTTTCATGCATTTTACGGACGCTAATAAGAGAGATGAACATGAATGTCTTATATGTTGCTCAAAATTAAGGGGTAAAAAAAACAAGACTGTGAAGCAAAAACTTACGTGTATGTTCCACTAGCAAGCTCTATCAAAGCCTTGACGGCCACCAGCCGGCGGCCACCCACCTCGGTTGCAACCATACCGACGAGGGCTGGAATAACCCCGAGCTCAGCCATCAGCTTTCTTATTTTCACATCTTCTTTGGCTAATCTCTCAATCTCCATAGCTGCCACCTCCTTCTCTTCCCAGCTTCCAAAGTGAAGTCTTTTTACAGCTCTTTGTAGCACCACAGAATCATCTTCTTCAATTTTAATCTCTCTATCATCCAGCACGGCAGCTTGTTGTGGCTGTTCAGTCTTTAACATCTTGATTTTGGTTCTTGACTTATTATTCTTTTGTGTTGTTCTGGGTTGCAAGAACTGCCTGACATGAGCAAAGAATCGGATTTTGATATAGCAGAGCAGCCAAGAAGAAGAAGGCCGAGACTCAGACATCTCTTGTCTTTGCGCTTGAACCATATGCAAGAGAATTGATAAGTCGTTCTTGGGCTGGCTTAGTTTGGCTAAATAAATCTGACTTTGAATCTTGATCTTTGAGGATAGGGAGGGAGGGAGGGACAGCAACAAAAGGGAGGGAAGGGGTAGGTCAAAGCACATGCACAAGGAACTGTGGTGCCCTTTAAACACAAATTGGTGTTCGTTATTTTTTCCTCTTTTTTTCTTTTTTTTTATGTTCATTATAATTTATTTATAATTTTACACATAAAAATTTATTTTATTAATTTTTTATTTTAAATAAATTTTATTTATTGTGTGATTATAGATTAATTATACCTACTAAAATCATGAGTCAAATTAAATATAATATAAACTTACTTCCAATGTAGCTAGATTGCTGAGAGTCATCTCTAAAATCAAAAACTCAACTCGCAATTCAAGTTTTAGTTAATTATAAGAACACGCAAATCCACATCAAATATTTAATAATGGAAACTATTAGATGCTTACATAATTATATTCTAATGATATTTAGTTTGTAGAACAGAATACATATTTTGAGTAATCGTAATTAAAAAATTAAAAAAAATATAGTAATATTTTTTTAAATTATTTTTATTATTACAGTTATATAAAATATGCTTATTACACACAAAGTGAATCTAAACAACATTAGACCACCAAATTATATGGTCACCCAACTTTTCTGTTAATTAATAAAGATCCAAGATCCCTCTCTGTTTTTGGTCTGCCTATAACATACATGGTTTGTGTGCTTTAATTACCAGCACATGCCATTTAATATGACAAAAACAATTAGTGAGGACATTTATGGTTAAGAGGAGTCTAATTAAAGTTAACATATGGCTATGACACTTTCTTCACCCTTTGACTTTGTTGAATATTTTTTTTCTGGCCCTTAAATTAAATCTTCATGGACTAATTTAATTATGGGAGCGAAATACAGGGCATGTGGGTTGCAGGGCAGCATCAGCCGCGATGCTCTCAAAATGGCATCAGATTGTTTTGGGCCATCCACATATTTCTGTGACAAATATGGTATAAGTGATTACCTCTAAGCAGGGAATTAACATTCGTTTAATTCAATGGTACATGATCCTGGGCAGAAAAAAAAAATAATTTATACCGAGTATGTTGCTTGTGAACATGAATTAGATGAATTTCGTTTTTTTTTTTTGGCTTTAAAAATAAAGGTTCTAATCTAAACATACAATTTAACAATCTTAATCAAACATTTGTGTCCACTGCTAAGTCATCGTGCATCTTCATATGAAAGTGCATGTATGGAACCACATAAAATGGTTCACGTTGAATATTTTTGTTGCACCCCAGTACCCTCATTGGTGCTTTCCTTACAAAATTAACGTGATCCTGGGATGAAGTTTAGATTAAAGTACGATCTTCAACCTTCTTTTTTGATCCTGAAAAGATTTTAGAGAATGAACCCAGTTATGTAAGCCAAGACTAAAAAGTTTTAGAGAATTAACCATACAAGTCTAGCAAATAATTGGGACTCGATCAAGTCCTTGAGAACATACCCTAAACAAAAATTTAAGCACAATAATTAAATGTAATTATACAAATTTTTAATTACTGAAATTTTAGGTTGGGAACAACCCAATTATGTGTATGTTCCATGAAGAATCAGGCAGCCTATTACGCTCGCTTTAGACAAATAGCCACATAAGTGTCGTGCTATACTGCCCTAGTCTTTGTTAAGAATAAGAAAACTATTGAATTTAGGTGAATGAATTACCTTATAGCCAGATAGGGCCTGTACCTGTACTTCGTTACATATTGGACATCCCTATTGTGTTTAGTTCCTTTCTGTTTGTCCTAACAGAAACACATTAACTAGTTCAGGATTAGTGGCACAAACACAAGTCTGTCTTGCAAGGATCTCATTCCCATTTTACATATAATTATTCTGATTATCTTGGTTTAGTCAAGATTAGAAAGTTTACCAGTGGGTGCATTATAATTTACAAAACATGCTGTGCAATGCACAGGGAAAAATAAATTACAAAAAGAAAGATTAGACTAGCAACTTAAAACTCTAGCTAGCCGTGGCCTTCCTTATTGTTAGTCAACAATCTACTCCACTCAAATGTTTGTTAGCCCCACACTAATTAGTCACCAAAATTGACCTCTCTCTTTCTCCACTGAAATGTTTGGTGGGCAGGAACTGTTGGACTTGTGAAGGAATGGAACATCCATGTCAGATTCCACTAATCAAATTTTATCTATTCGGAATCCTCACGAGTAAAATAGGCGGAGAAGCCAAGCTTGGCTTGTGGTTGACGAGACAGGAAGTGTTAGATTCAAAGAGCGGCAAATACACATGGGTGCATGTATGAGCTGTGCCACCGTGTATTTTTATTTGTTTAGTCTATCGTGGAAATGTCAGTCCATCGTTGAGTATTGGTTCCTGCAGCTGCCCTTTATCAAGGATCTCAAACAATTATCTGCACAGACTATGATATATGTGTGTGTGTTCCTATAATGCCAGAAGGGTTATGGTTTTGTGATTGTCCTTCGTTTCGGGGGTCATCAAGGTTCGAAATACCCGCCAAAATTCCCCACTTATTTCTAGGAAAAATGAATGGAGCCGAGCATAGATTAATTGAGGGTCTATTTTCTCGAGGGCGCATATGCATCTTCATTCTCTTATCTCATGTATGCCATGTATTGCAAAAGTGCTACATCTGGATGCTTCAAATCTTTTCATTGCAGTGACCATAGCCACGTATGCAAAGAAAAGCGAGTATGAGATTAAAAAAATTATCAATACATATACTAAATTTTAATATTTAATTAATATTTTAAATATAATAAAATTGATAATTTTATAATAAAATTAATAATTTATATAATAAAAATTAAATTTTATTATTTTTTTTCATTATAAATATTATCAGTATTGTTATAAAATTTTTTTTTAAAATACCAATTAAAATAATAAAATTTAGTATGTCAAGATTTTCTCTATTAAAAATGAGCATATTTACCAAAGCAAACCGAAGGAAAAGTCCATGTTTTGCCACGTGTGGTGCACAAGCAAAATTCAAGAGCAACTCCAAACGCTTTATTCAATGAAATTTGGAGCTGAAAAAGGGCATCCACTTGTGAACATATTGGATGGTTGTATCATACGCATCAAAAATAGCACATTTGAAATAGTACTTATAATTTTTGGGAATCTAACGCGCCAAAAGAGTCTGAAAGCCACTAAGCTAAATTCAGGTTTGAAGCTTTCCGTTACAAAGAGTGAGGTGGCAGATGGCAGACTCGGAAACTTCAAGAAAAGTCTGGTCCTGCTCAAAAAACTGTTAGCTTCTTCTGCAGTAGTGGAAGGATGCACCTTAAGGAGGGATAAGTCGCTTGGGAGCCCTAAATGTATGATTTCTTTTGTTTAAGACCCAAACTTTTTAAATATTATATTTGAGTCTTAAATCTTTATTTTTTATTCTGTTTAAATCCTTTTATGATGAAATTAGGGGCAGCCGTTAAGTATTTCGTTGACCAAACGAAATTTGCGTAACCTGTATATACTTGTATTTCTGTATTTTTGTGGGTGTATTTTAGTGTTTAATACAAATTCTATTTGATCAACAAAATAATTAACATTTTGATCTAATTTCATCCACAAAAAAGATTTAGAAAGAGTAAAAGGTAAAGATTTAAGACTCAAATAAAAAATTTAAAAGATTTAAATTTCAAATAGAAAAAATTGTAAAAGTTTAGGCCTCGTATATGAGGCTTATCAACCTTAAGGCTGGAGCTTCTTCTCATGTTTTGTTTGTAACATGTAATACCATTTTATTGCTTGATGGGGAGCATGTTTTTTTAGCACAAAAAAGATGCTCATAGATATGTTGGTATAATATGTGGGTCAAAGCTAGTAACTACTATTATACATTTTGCTTAACCAGATCTCACAGAATAAATTTATTATTTGAGTACTAATAGGTCAGAGTGGACTTGCTGCACGCCTAACCCACTTCCACGCTCTCGACCAGAAACCTTCATAATTTTCATGGCGGGCATTATTAAAGAAACTCGAACCTAAGTCAATATAAGGCAAGATACATTAAATTACCATTCAGACTATTGATCTATTACTTCTAGTGTTCATGAATGATGAGATATTTTAGGTATCACTGTTGACAATCTTTCAACTAATGTATGATACAGAAAAATGGATATAATATAAAAATTTTAAAATTAATATACAAAAATATCACTAATTTTATTTAAAATAAAAAATTTAATATTAATTTTGAAAAATAATAAATCTAATGTTAACTTTAATTAAAATAACAAATCTAACATGTAATAATTTTCTATGAACAGAATTTGTTAGTTTTGATGACAAATTTATAAAAATATATGTTTTGATGACATGATAATCATATAAATTAGTGTCATATCATCAAAATAGACAAATTCTTTTTAAAAAATTTCACAGTGTACTAAATTTGTTACTTTAGTTAAAATTAGTGTTAGATTTATTATTTTTTAAAATTAATACTAAATTTATTACTTTAATTAAAATTGATTATTTTTTATACTAACCCAAAACTTTATTATAGAAGTTAACTTTAAATAATATCAAAATAATTATATAATTTATCAACAACATTTAACAATTTAATTATATAACGACACCAATCACTTTAATATTATTTTAAGTCTATCGAAAAATCCTATTAATTATTTCCAATAATATAATGATCCCATCAATGGGAGATTCCAATTCCGAAAAGTACAAAAAGACAAAAGTGGCAGTTGAAACATTCTCTTTTACCAAAAGATGACAAAATGGACAAACTTTATGAAGTTGTCCAATGCATATGATAACAACAAGGGAGCTTCAACGCACATGCTAACAAGAAGGGAGCTTCGTAGGCTTAAAGTGCGACTAACATCCCCCTCGCCTTTTATTTTGGATCCAAATTTTATGTTTCTCTGTGAAGCCAAAATCGTTTAGATACTTCTGAACAGTTATGATCATTTCTCCATCTTTAGCGCCAGATCATAGTTGATGAAAATGAATTTGGCATTTGCTTTCTTGACTTACTTTTTGTACAATTAGCAATGCATGTTTGAAATTAAGTAGAGATAGAAGAAAATTATAGTTCGATGCAATCATCGTCTTCATTATCCAACTCATCATCCCATTCCAGTTTAAAAGAGTTGGCAGACATCATCAACTCAGTGAGTCCAGTGAGATCCTCGAGATATGTAGGATGATTTATAGCTTGAAGCAGGAATTCCATGCCTCTTTTTCGATATTCCAGCACCACCTGAATAGCTCATTTGATTAGAACTTAAAAATTGCAGTAAAACGGATGGTAAAAAAGAGAAAGTAAAGAACAATGATTGCACAGCACATCGTCACAATTGTCATGCTGAATTTGCTACATGTGACAGTAACAATGCCCAACAATATGTGCAATGGACAGAATGTTGTGCACGATCATACTCAAGTTAAAAATTCCAGGGAGTAGCAGAAAAGATGCTGAATAAAGCAATTTGAGCAGGCATATTACTGTAATTGAAAAAATGCTAGCATATCGGCAAACTTACAGTGCTGCAGCAAGCAGTGCAACTATCAGAGGAGTGGCCTACAAGCGTCATTTGTGAAAACTGTGAGAGAGAACCTCGAATTTGGTGAGGTAAAATTCCGAGAGGATGCCAACTGCTTCCACTGTTAGAGTTTGCGACCTCACCTTCAGCAAAGATCCTGTGTACATGCAGACCAAAAGCATGATGCATGATGAAGAAAAGAAAGAGAAGCTTTTAAGAAGCATTGATGACTTGAGGTTATGTCAGTCATTGAACATAGTCTGATTTATTCATGCGTGGTTTTTCTGGCTTACCCATTAGGATGATGCAAGATATTAACCAAAAGTTCAACTGCTAGAGAAGAAGCAATAGGAGCAAGTCCCGGACGTGTAACAGTGCATTGCTGGTCCAATGTGCGGTTAGCAGTTGACTGCAAAAGAACACAGGTGAAATTGCTTGAACTAATATGCATAAAGCAGAGCAAAATAGAATGTCCATTGCATTCAGTATATTACATCTGTCGGTGCAACCACGTCATTGCAGAAGTAACAGCCTAATCTCTGCCCTCTATTAATCAGGGCAAGGTTGTCCATATCAGCCGTCAACACGTTTGCAGGATCAGTCTTCGAATTAATGGTAGAGCTAAAGGGACCAGGTCCATGCCGCATTACCAAGAAGCTGTCAAACCCAAGAGCTGCAGTTATGGTAATCTGCAGAATGATAATGGAAAATAGAAGCATTCATCAGGTAACTCATAAAGCATGCCAACCACTTGGAATCAAGTTACAGATCCCTCTGATCAATAAAGAGCATCTGCTCGATAGCATAAAGCAGATGAAGCAGATGAAAAGCAACCTTGTTAGCACTTGCACAAAGAAGGGTAGGGAGCCATCGGCTCTCTCTTGTATCAGTCAACAAGAAAACAGCATCATGAGAATCTACCAAGTCATGCAGACTTCTACAGTCATCAATGACACTATCCTGTTCTTGGGTGGTTACTGGATGCCCAGGCATTGGTATAGCCATCACGATTCCTTCTGCCTCCTACAGTAATCATACAACAGGAATGCAGTCAGGAAAGTTCTGTTATGTAGCCAAGCCTCACTCATAGAAATGTTAAGAGAAAAATTAATTACCACAGCTGGATATATTCGCTTGAGGCTCTTAACTGCTGCCATGGCTTTAAAATCTCCTCCGTTAAGGCAGTCATCCAATGTATACAAGGACTGCCTCAATGGATTGGACATAGCCACCCTGCCATTGTCAAGTAGAGTAATTTTCCTGACTCCCCAAGACTGCAGTGTAAACACTGTCAGAGAACCTAAAGTAAAGAATGCACGTCAAGTGTATAACTCTTTTACCACTCACCATGAGCATGCGAGCAATTTGGCATCCGAGAGTTCCAGCTCCCAAGAGAAGGCACTTGATTGAAGATAATTTATCCAAGTCAAGAGATGGCAAAGCACGCCATCTCATTAGTTTTAGATTCAGATCTGCAGCAGATATGGCAAGCCTACAACCACAATATCAATATGATAAGATGAGCAGAATGATGGTGATATGACGTTGGATATAGCATGCGGATGGCATACCTAGTTGGATCCATGGATTTGGCAAGGTTAATACAACGGGATGCAGATCTACCTCTGTTGAGCTCCCATCCTACAGCATTAGGTACAAATTCCTGTTCACTCCATCCTAAATAAGACATAGTTAGCTAAGGATCCAGGACCAATGTCCAAAACAAGCTGCAGTAAGTCAAAGCCTGAAATCAGAATAGAGCTGTTACCCAATTTCTGCCGGTCTACCTTGGGGATCCATAATTAAGGCTTCACCGACAAGGGACAATCCTAGGTCAGCAAAACCACGACTCTCTCTATAGCATAAAAAGTTCACACTCCTGAGATTCCATCTTGAACAAATCAATGCTAGGAAGTTGCGAAGAGGCCAACCAGGGTTATTCAGAAGATGACACGGGTCATAAAAACCAAATAGCACCTGTTAACAGAAAGAAAAGATTCATAAAAACTGGTATCTGTAATCATATATTTTTGCAACCTATTGGCACAAGCTATTCATATTCCAAAATGCAAACAGTATGATGAGTTCCGCATACTGACCTTTTGACCATCACCCTGGCAGACTTCCCAGTCCTTTAGATGCCTAATCCTGGCATGGGAATTGGATGCAATACTGACCAAGAAGAATGGCACATCTGCACAGATTTAATAACTATGGAATTTAGACCCCCTGCTCAAAGATTGATAAAAACAAGACAAAAGGGAATACCAAACATAGATTACATGTAAACTGAAAATATAGACAGCAATTTACCTGCAGTTAAGCTTGAGTTACGCCAGTCATTACAAACTGCTGAGAGAGATTCTGCCTGCACAATATGAATGAAACCTTAACATTTATGGAGCGATAATATTGTGCATAACAATAAACTTAGCTTGCCATATAAATATTTAGTAGGGGATAGGAACCTCTTCTAGTGTAAACCATTGTGAAGCAGGCTTTAGCTCAACCAATTTTGCCGGCGGATCAAGCACCAAAGCCGGGAAAGCAAACCAATAATGAAAGCTCCACTTTTTCAAGTCTGCGTATGAGATAAGTAGGAACCTTGATAATACTGCACTGTCAGTCACAGCTTTCCCCGTTTGAATGTCTTCCCAAATCTACATATCAACAAAAGAAACATACATAGGTAACCCTTTTTTTCACTCAGAAAATCAAGTCACTTCTCTCTATGAAAAGCATAAACATTGCTCAGTCAGGCAAGTATCAACAATTCAACATCAGAAATATATGAAGTACTTTTTTTGCTTGTTCCTTGAGCAAGCTCTTTTTATCCAGGGCATGGAAGGCTTCCAATGTATTTGTGTTGTAAAGTATGCCGGGGACGGAGCATCTGTTCCTGTTGCTGCGAGCGGTTGATGGCAAAGAAGAAGACTCCTCATTTTCGTCAGCAGGCAAGGATTCAGCAACAAGAGTCAAGTAATTTGATACTTGCGAATGCGAGCAAGGCGCATAGAAACCTACAATAAGAATCATATCTCATATCAAAGAATCTTTATAAATACAACAATTTAAAACAATTAAGGAAAAAAAAAAAACTTTCCATCATGTATATAGATAGCTAACACTAGACAAGATTAATCGGCTACTTTCCCAAGTAAAATGCCTAAACCCTACGGGATAAATCAATCAATCTAACAATCCAAACTGAGAAATCTACCAAACCAGCCAAATATCCAAAATTTTGACTAAAACCCACCAAGTACAAGGAGAGAAAAACAATGGGTGAGGCACGAAACTCGAGCTTTTCGGGCAATTTTCTAGGTAATCAAACGAGATTGCATTGCAATAAAGAGAAGGCCTGCTAGGGTTACTCACCAGTAATGGGTATGGGAGAATCGTCGATGCCGAGCTTGTTGAGCTTCAAAGAAGACAATCTGTGCCAGAAACCCTCGTCCACCGAGCTCTGAAATGGCGCGAATTGGAGTATAGATATAGACCCACTCTCTTCTCGTTTTGCCATAGTTATCTTCTTCTTCGTTTCTTCTTTGTTTCTTCTTCTTTGACAACCTTAACTTTGCCTTTCTTTTCACGCCAAATTAGCAAAGAATTTTTTTTTGAGAAAAAATAATCATCATTTTATGATTCTCTATACAAAAAGACTTGCAGCCCCGTTTAGTTGAAATTAAGGTTTTAAAAATTGAATTGTTTATTAAATTAAAAAATTTAAAAATTTAAAATTTAACTTATTCAACTGAGTTAATTATGATAGAACTGATAAAATTAGTATTTAATATTAAATATATAAAATTTAAATAATTATATACATTATCTAATATATTAATATTTAACATGTAATATTATATAAAATATAAGTATTATATATATATATATTAACAGATCCCTAGGATCTAAGAGGTAATAGATCAGAAACAAACTTATGAAATAATTTAAGAATATAGAGAATTAAGTAATATGAAATAATTTAAGAATAGATAAAAGGAAAATAGATTTAAAATAAATCTATGAACAGGGTACGTGGCATTATTTCACTATAGGTTTGCCTGTTTACTTGTGATCAACAGAGCCAAGTAACATATAGCAGCGTACTAGTTTCCAGCCTATATACTTTGTATATATTTATTTTAAAATGAGTAGTTTAACCAGCCTTTTAATTTAGATGGTAGAAAATAAAATAATATTAAGGAAAATAATTTGCCCATTTATTTAATAACCGAACCAGTTATTAAATCAGAAAGTTTAAAAGTTTAAAGTTCAATCAGTTCAACTGAGTTAGTCATGATAGAACTGATAAAACTGGTATTTAATATTAAATATATAAAATTTAAATAGTTACATACATTTATCTAATATATTAATATTTAACATATAATATTATATAATATATAAGTATTATATATTTATATATATATATATATATATCAACGGGACCCCTAGGATCTAAGAGGAAGTAGATCAGAAACAAACTTATGAAATAATTTAAGAATAGATAAAAGGAAAATAAATTTAAAAGAAATCTATGAACAGGGTGCATGACGTTGTTTCACCAGAGGTTTGCCTGTTCACTTGCGATCAACAGAGACAAGTAACATATAGCAGCGTACTGGTTTCTAGCCTATATACCTTGTATACATTTATTTTAAAATGGGCAGTTTAACCAGCCACTTGATTTAGATGGTAGAAATAAAATAATATTAAGGAAAATAATTTGCATTCAGTTGGGCGGCAGAACTTGTCTGCTTTGGTGCTTTAAAAATAATGGAACATAAAGAAATTTAAATTTTATTATACAAGGCAAACTTACAAAGGTTTAAGCAGAGAGGACCTTTACAAAGGAAGAGGACCTTTCTAGAGAAGGGAGCACTTCTTCTTTTTTAGAGAGAAGGGAGAGAATTGTGTTTTAGAGAGAAGGAGGCTATCCAAACTTCTACCTCTCAATAAAGGAGGAGCCTCGATTTTAAAGAGATTTACAAATACTGTTTGAGTACTGTTATTGACCGGTGACATTTTAATAATTTTTGTGAACATTGTTTTACTGTTCATCACCAGTGACAATTTTGAAAATATTGCAAATAGTACAAAAACAAATACTGTAAGGACTTACATAGAAAAAGGGTCATGATTTGCAAAGGGATCATAAGACTCTTCTTCGTCTTTACTGTCTTTATCTTCGTGGTCTTGGGCTATGCTGATGATTTTGCCTTTAGACTTCTTAGATGAAGGAGGAGGTAATAGTTCTTGAGACATGGCCTGCATGATTTCTAAGTATTCATCTCTGGTTTTAGCTGTAGAAAGACGGAATTGCCAATGAGACTTTTCTGCCAGGAAAGCAGCATGATCTTTAGTCATGATAACCTTTTGTGGTTGTTTAGATTTGCCTGCCAATGATTTTAATTGTTTTTTCAACCATTTGTCAATGGATGAAAAAGAAAGCTATTTTGTAATGTTGTAAGAATTCCACCATCGGACATAAAAGTTCCTTGTTACCATTGTACCTGCTTTGTGAGGAGTAAATTAATACTCCCATTTAAGTACCCATGGAACAAAGAAATGAGTACAGAAAGAGAAAAGAGGGGGAAATTTCTTTTCAAATTCTGTAGGAATATAATCGATTTTAAAAAGTTTAAAGCTGCGTTCAATCTCTGGATCGAGGATTTCTGGAATACATCTGAAGTAATCCCACTATTGAAGAAACCAGTTTGGAATAGTTTTGGGGTTAAAGGTTTTATCGAAATGTATTAACCAAGTATGACCTCTTTTATGGTTGTGGTAGAAAAAGGCATTGAACCATACTTGTTGATAATCCCAATAAGAGAAATAAGGATAATGGGGTTGTTTTAGGTCAATGTTATAAGCCAAAGTATCTAATCCAGAAGGAAAACCAAATTCATCTGGATGTAGAAGGTTTATGATTTGGCAAGTAGAATAGGCATAATCTTTGGTAGGATCAAATATAGTGTTTGTTTTCATTTCTATTTTGCCAGAGGGTGTTTTATTGGGATATTGGAATTTGAATTTCACAGAAGGATTGTCAATCTGTGAAAGGATAGCCATATAATAATATATGGGTTTTTCAAAATCCCAAGGTTTATATTCCCATCCATCCCCAAAAACAGTTCGTACGCAATCAGAAGGATTGCCAGCCTCATATGAGGTTTCAAGCACAAACAAGTTTGAAAAATAGTTTTAGGAAAGTAATTAGTCCATTTAGGAGTATCTCCCCAATGGGTTTTAGTCAAAGCATTTAGAGATAGCTCTCAAGAGGAAGATGAGACTATCTCCTTTTGTTTAAAAATGGGTTTAGAGATCATACCTGAAGGTTGAGCTTCTTCAGGCTGTGGTTTATTTTGTGGAATATTTTGGAGGGCTTGAAGAATTTCGGGGTTTTGAGCCAACTCACGAGCCCATTTCTAGACTTGTTTTTCTTTTGCCTCTTCTTCGTCTAGGACATCAATCCAGGATTTTGGTTTGATGGTTTTAATGGGTTTAAAGTCAGAAGGAGTGACTAGAGGTTTAGTGGGTTTAATGGCAGATGCCCTCAGTTTATCGGTGGTGGTTTTAATGGGGCATTCAACGATTTTTTCTGAAACTTGGGTTTTACTTTTGTCTTTGGTTTTGCTCTTTTTAGGGGGCATGATAAAGAATGTCTGTTTTGGAGAAAATTGGGTTAGGACGTTTGAAAAAGAATTTGTTTCTCCTTTAATATATTCGATTTCAAAATCAAATATACTAAGTATAGCCTGCTATCTTGCAAAAATCTGGTTAGAAGCAATGTTTTTAACATCTTTTTTCTAAAATCTCTTTTGCAGATTTACAATCAACTCGAAGTAAAAACTTCTAGTTTAGTAAATCCGATTGAAATTTAGAAATGCATAAAACAATGTTTAAAATTTCTTTTTGAATAGTAGGATAGCTTATCTAAGCACCTTTCCAATGACCAGAATAATATTTGTTGGAAAATTCACACCCCATGTATACATTAGGAAATTGTTATTAAGTGTGAATTCATGTTTTGATGATAAGTGTTTTGATAATGAGCTATGAACCAATCTAACATAAGTACAAGTGAATTTCATTTGTATGTTCTTGAAGTATACAATTCAGGTTCAAGAAGTCCAATGAGGTATACATATGTCATCTTACACGTGCATGGAAGAGAAAGATCACATTGGGCCTTATTAAGCTACTATCTTATAAAGACAGCATAAGAGCAAATCTGTTTGGACAGATTCCAAGTACTAAACTCACTCACTTGAAATATATTTTGGGCCTAAAATATATATATTTTGGCAGGACTATAAGTCTAGTTTCAAATGAGCTTGGTCGTGCAATTTTTGGAGCCTTAGAGAAAAACTTATGAATTTTATACCAAGAGGGTGCAAGCTGTCAGGAACCTTCAGTGCACATAGAGTGAATTGAAACGGCTGCCTAGAAGAGAACACGACGAATTTGAATGTGAAATTTTGTGTGTAGATTCTATGTTCTGTCTATTAATCAATTCAAAAAGAATCACATCAAAATTCAAAGCTATCTGCAAGATATTACCGTTCTACTAAAAGTGTGTAGACTGTCTAACGGAACTTTAACGTCAGTATTATAACATTTATTTGACTACACTATACTCATTCAAAAATAGTAAAATTTGGAGGGTAGAGAGCTCTGACAGTGTATTAAATAACAAAAAATGAATCGCAATTTTTCAAGCTATCTGTATCAAGTTATAGCCGTTCAACCAGAAGGTGTCAAACAAGAGAATAAATGCAAAGCTGTCAAGAGGGAAACAACAAAGTATGCATGTGCAACCCATGGCAACGGCTCTAACAAGTTGCTAACCTATCTTGCAGCTACTTAAACATCACTTGAAGATGTTTTACTTGTGAAGAAAGTTATGTTCAACCACTATACAATCTCTCTCAAGGCAAAAAGGCTTTCTTTACTCTAAGTGCTTTCATTGTAAAACTAGCATTCAAGCTAGTAAGTTTCATTTGTATTGTAATATATTATGAGAATAGGTGAGAGCTCTTAAGTGGGACTTGTGAGGATCATCTTGTAAGGAGTTAGGGTTGAACTCCAAGAAGGAAAACCTAAATGAAAAGGGAAAGTGGTGTTGGCAAGTGAGACTTGTACAACAAGCGTTTTGAAGGCAGACGCAAGAGTGTTTGTTGAGTCTTCTTGTAAACTGTACGGTGGTGATTGGTGCGCCCAAAGGCACCCCATAGTTGAACTCTCAAGAATCTCCAAAAGAGGGATTGTTGAGAAGACCAAGGACGTAGTCATTTGGTGAACCTTGTAAAAATCGGTATTGTATTTCTTTCAATCTCTTGTTTACATTCATTTGCAGAAATTTTTATTTGAGGATTTCATTGGTAAAGTCTATTCACCCCCCCCTCTAGGCTTCACCCAAGGGCCCAACATTTGGTATCAGAGCTTAACCTCACTTGTAAGGCTTAACATCCTTGAGGGATCCCCATGGAATCCTCATCCAATGAAAATAAGAGACCTTTCTTTGATGGTAGTGATTTTCAATACTATAAAGATCATATCGAAAGTTATCTTAAATTTAAGGGGATGAAAGTTTGGCAAAGTGCATAAGAGGGACCATATGTGCCTAAGGAAGAAGTTGTTGATGATAAGGGAGTAAAAACCTTGAGAGTAAAACCAATAGAAAAATGGGATGAAGAGGACTATAAGAAAAACCAAATCGATGAAAGAACATATTATTATTTGAAAACGTCCATAGCTAGAAGTGAATATAACACCATCAAACATTGTAAAAATGCTAAGGAAATTTGGAATACATTGTGTCTCTCAAATGAAGGGACATTAAAAGTTAGGAAAGTTAAACTTGGCATGCTTATGAAAGACTTTGAACTTTTCACTATGAGACCAAATGAATCAGTTAAAAGTGTGTATGATAGACTCATGATTATTGCTAATGGACTAACCGATCTTGGCAAAGTGTTTGGAAAGGCTGAACTTGTGCAGAAATTAATAAATTCGATGAATGAGGAATACGAAATGAAGATTAATGCCATTGAAAAAACTCACAACGTGGAGGAGCTAACCATGGAAGAGTTACTTGGGTCCTTGATAACTCATGAGATCAAACTCAAAAGGAGAAGTGCATTACCACAAGTAGAACCATCCTCAAAAAATGTAGCACTCATGCCCCTAGATGATGACGATGAAAGTGACAATGAGGTAATGGATCTTCCCTCTTATGAAGAACTTAGAGAAGCTTTTGATGAGTTGTTGATCACATTTAAAAGAAAATGTAAACAATATAAAGAGTAAAAGAAAGCATGTGAAAAACTTTTGTTAGAGAAAGATGAAATTATCTTGGAAAATAGTCTTTTAAAAGAAGAACTTGAAAAAGCTAAATTAGATCATAAATCAACTTGTAGTGAGTTAAATTTTGTTAAACAAGAGCTTGCAATATCTAAAAAGGCCCCTAACATCAAAGACAATTTACATTATGTTTTGGAAAAAGAAATTGAAGACCTTAAAGAAAAGAATTCAAATTTAAAAAAGTCTTTTTCAAAATTCACATTAGGTAGCAATAAGTTAGATGAAATGTTATCTTTTCAAAAGAAATTTTTTGACAAATCCGGTTTGGGCTACCTCACTAAAAATAAGACTAATCCCATAAAAGAAAAGAAAATTGTTGTATCATGTTTTTATTGCCATAAAGAAGGACACAAATTTCATGATTGTAGACTTCGAAGACCTAATGATCCCAACAAGTATGTGTCATCTTCTAAAGTTTGGGCAAAACCTAATAAATTCAAACAAGTATGGATGGTTAAGGATTCAATGAAGAAGAATGATTGTTGTAACATTGAAGGACCCAAAAAGATATGGGTACCAAAATATTCTACATCTTGTTTTGTAGGTAGAAAAGTGCTTGAAGGTAACATATTTTAAAGAAGATGTCATTTGGTACCTTGATAGTGGATGTGCAAGGCATATGACCGGAGAAGCATCATTTTTCTCCACACTAAAAAGTAAGGATGGAAGATGTGTCACGTTTGGAGACAATGGAAAATGCAAAATCATTGGGGTTGGCACTATAGGTAACAATGTATCAAATTTTATTGAGGATGTTGCTTTGATAAGTGGTTTAAAGCACAACTTAATTAGCATTAGCCAATTGTGTGATAAAGGTTTTGAGGTATTATTCAAACCCATGACTTGTGAAGTATATGATCCCCATACTAAAGCATTGAGATTTGTAGGAAAATGAATAAGTTGTGTAATGCATGTGCTTGTTAAGACCCTAAGGTTTCAGTTTTTGGTTTTGATGATTACTAAACACTGAGAGTTACTAATATGTTTATTTAAGTGTGTAGTTAAATGATTTAATCAAATAAACATCAATTGAAATGGAAGCAATGCTAGCATAAGGCAACTATTGATATTGGTCACATTCAGTGTAAGTACTATCCAGTATAGTCAATTTTAAAAGGCTCGTTTGCTCACATGAAGATGAACTAGATAATGTGCTATATACGGTTAGAAAGATAATTCTGTCTAGTTTCTGAATTCTCAAGAATCATCTCAATTGGATATTTTTGGAGGAAGTTATAGTCTATGAACTGAAAGGTGCTCAATCTGTCAAGGCAGACAGGATCAGTCCACTTTAAGAGATGATTGCGAACAAATGGGAAGGAACTAGCTGTTAAGTTTTATATGCATACAAATATAATTCTGTCTAGTTTCTAAATTGACCAGAATCACGCAAATTGAAGTTCTGTAGAAGGAGATATTGCCAAAATACTAAAGGATGTGCAGCCTGTCCCGTCCTGCAGGATCAGTAAACTTCCAGAAGACACCACGACTAGCTGGAGTGGAATCAGACCATGATCTATACATGTATGAAAAGGTCTATGAGTCGACTTTCAAATGGAAGAAACGGGATATGATTTGGAGTTATACAGGTCGACTTATGATTGATTCTTTAAGAAGTGTCAGAGTTGTCCAATTGAGAAATAAAACAAGCTTAAATTGGGTCTTGGTGATGCTGCTTTAAAGAGAATCCATTTAAATAAGATTATGAGCTAAAAAGGAAACTTTTCAAACATTGCAAAGCTAATGTTAGCACAAATATGAAAGCTTAGAAATTCTAGCATGAGTATCATTTCATAATCATCTAAAATTGATTTAGTGAGAGGTTTGCCAATGCTTTAGAATTAGTTGTGTGATGCATGCTTAGATTAAAACAAATACATACTTCATTTTCAGGGCAAGAGCCCAAGATCAACATCTCACACACTTTCACAAGGTTTTACATTTTTCCCCACGTCTTTATCTCAACAGTACAAGCAGACTTGCCAAAATTGATAAGTACACAATTACAAGACAAATAACACCAACCACTTATTCATACATATTAGAGTACACCAACCATGACTCATCCATGTATTATGCACTACAAGACAACATCCCTGCGCATACATACATTCCAGTAAAGCTTTGTATGTTGGAATCCATAGTCCAACGCCAGAAAATGTCTTCAGATCTTACCCCTATCAGTTGCTCCTAGGGGGCCTAAGGTGTATCTCTAGATCCATAAAACCCTCATTGTTCGGCAGATTGACAATGTCAATAGTACCAGCATTTTCTTGCTAATTGAGATCACCTAGATGAACAGGAAAGGGACTGAGTGTTTCTCTTTCTCCCTCACGAGAAGAGTTGATCGATCTGCTTCTCACTGGAGTAATGCTTCCTACTAAGTAAAAATATTCATGGGAGTTTGATCTCTGACCCACATCAAAGATTTCAAATGATAAATGAGAAATACCTGGTGGCTGGTGATGCTGGTTGGGATTTCCTTGCGAAACAATTGTTGTGCTAGTGGAATGAATAACAGGAGGTGCTCTGCCTCTTCTCACACTGCGCCTTCGATTATGGATCCAGAGTCTAATGTTACTTGACTGAATTGGACCATATTGTCTCAACAGTGAGGCAAGTTGAGCAAGTTGGCTTGATGTCGGACGAGCTTCTTCAATACCATGAAAAATATTTTCCAAGATTTGTAATTACTCCGGCTCCGGTCTCCATCTGGAATTGGAAGAGTCTCCAGTTTCCAAGTTCTGATGGCTTGATGGTGGTCTCATTTTGTTGAACGGAAAAGTGAGTGAAAATTTTGAGACTCTGGATGATGAAGAGAAATTGAGATAATGCATATCTCCATTTATGCCTGACGATCCGCAATTTACGCCTGACTGTCAGCGGTAATAATTGTCTGGCTGTCCTCAACTTTCGCTTAACTGTCAGAAACTTGCGTCTGACTGTCTGCGATTTACGTCTGACTGTGCGCCACGTCAACAACTTTTTTGATTGTGTGCCATGACAGCAACTTTTTTGATTAGGTGTGCCATGTTAGCTTCCACGTAAGCAATTGACTGCTGAGATGGACTTCCACGTAAGCAATTTGACTGCTGTAATATTTTTGACCTACTCATGAACTATTATTGAAGGTAATGATCCACATTGGATTTTTGGTAACATAGTGACCTAATTTTGAATAAAGACCTCTTGATAGATTATTTTTGTTATCTAAGAAGAAAATTAGGCATGTCACACCCCATGCATTAGCATGTGCTTGAATGTCTACATTTGCTTAATTTTGCATGCATGTTTGTAATTATGTCTTGTCATTTTATGGCATAACAAAGTGGCCAAACTTTCAATGAAATTACTTCAAATTAATGAAGCAAATACATTGAAAATCATTTTCTATGAACATTGCATATAATACACTCTATTTTTGTTATAGTGAAACCTTTTTGGAATTGATGCATCATTTTCTAAATTCATATTATCCACTATTTGCTCTAATTTAATGATTGTATTTGAACTCTACAAGGCCTACATTTCAAAGTTGTGATAACTTATATGTCTAATTGTAAATGTGAACTTGTGATACATGCATATATTAAGGGGGAGTCTCATTCTCTTAACCTAGTTAGCATTCACATTTTTTGTTTCAACCATTTTTATTGATGACAAAAAGGGGGAGAAAATTACGAGAGAGTCATCAAAAAAAGAGCATTTCTAGAGGAACCTTAGATTAAGGGGGAACATCTATTTTAAAGGTTTTATCATCATCAAAAAGGGGGAGATTGTTGGAAAATTCACACCCCATGCATACATTAGGAAATTGTTATTAAGTGTGAATTCATGTTTTGATGATGAGTGTTTTGATAATGAGCTATGAACCAATCTAACATAAGTACGAGTGAATTTCATTTGTATGTTCTTGAAGTATACAATTCAGGTTCAAGAAGTCCAATGAGGTATACATATGTCATCTTACACGTGCATGGAAGAGAAAGATCACATTGGGCCTTATTAAGCTACTATCTTATAAAGACAGCATAAGAGCAAATCTATTTGAACAGATTTCAGGTACTAAACTCACTCACTTGAGATATATTTTGGGCCTAAAATATATATATATTGGCAAGACTATAAGTCTAGTTTCAAATGAGCTTGGTCGTGCAATTTTTAGAGCCTTAGAGAAAAACTTATGAATTTTATACCAAGAGGGTGCAAGCTGCCAGGAACCTTCAGTGCACATAGAGTGAATTGAAACGGCTGCCTAGAAGAGCCCACGACGAATTTGAATGTGAACTTTTGTGTGTAGATTTCGTGTTCTGTCTATTAATCAATTCAAAAAGAATCACATCAAAATTCAAAGCCATCTGCAAGATATTACCGTTCTACTAAAAGTGTGCAGACTGTCTAACGAAACTTTAACGGCAGTATTCTAACATTTATTTGACTATGCTATACTCATTCAAAAATAGTAAAATTTGGTGGGTAGAGAGCTCTGACAGTCTAATAAATAAAAAAAAAGGAATCGCAATTTTGCAAGCTGTCTGTATCAAGTTATAGTCGTTCAACCAGAAGGTGTCAAACAAGAGAATCAATGCAAAGCTGTCAAGAGGGAAACAACAAAGTATGCATGTGCAACCCATGGCAACGGCTCTAACAAGTTGCTAACCTATCTTGTAGCTACTTAAACATAACTTGAAGATGTTTTACTTGTGAAGAAAGTTATGTTCAACCACTGTACAATCTCTCTCAAGGCAAAAAGGCTTTCTTTGCTCTAAGTGCTTTCATTGTAAAACTAGCATTCAAGCTAGTAAGTTTCATTTGTATTGTAATATGTTGTGAGAATAGGTGAGAGCTCTCAAGTGGGACTTGTGAGGATCATCTTGTAAGGAGTTAGGGTTGAACTCCAAGAAGGAAAACCTAAAAGAAAAGGGAAAGTGGTGTTGGCAAGTGGGACTTGTACAACAAGCGTTTTGAAGGCGGACGCAAGGGTGTTTGCAGAGTCTTCTTGTAAACTGTACGGTGGTGATTGGTGCGCCCAAAGGCACCCCATAGTTGAACTCTCAAGAATCTCCAAGAGAGGGATTGTTGAGAAAACCAAGGACGTAGCCATTTGGCGAACCTTGTAAAAATCGGTATTGTATTTCTTTCAATATCTTGTTTACATTTATTTGCAGAAATTTTTATTTGAGGATTTCATTGGTAAAGCCTATTCACCCCCCCTCTAGGCTTCACCCAAGGGACCAACAATATTGTATAATACATTCCTGGCTGTTAGAAAGTTGTTTTAAAATTCCACCGTAACCAAGATCAGAAGCATCTATTTCAACTATCTTGGGTGCAAGAGGATCTGGTATAGAAAGACATGGAATCTCTTTTACTTGGGACTTAATCTGTTGAACAATAGTAGTGTGTTTATCAATCCAAAGAGAAGGATTCTTTTTTAATCTGTCATGAAGAGGTATACAAAGAAGATTTAAATTGGGATAAAAATCAAGCACATAATTGAGACTGCCAAGGAATTTCTGAAGTTGATTTTTATCAAGGATTTTATCAGGGAATTTGTCAACAAAATAAAGAGATCTCTCAATAGGAGTAATTGTTTCTTGAACAATGTGATGTCCTAAGAAACGAATACGGGTTTGGAAGAGAGACATCTTGGGTTTAGAGACAACAAGACCGTTTTTCTTAGTGATAAAGAAAAAGTTTTTAAGGTGTTTAAAATGTTCATGCATTGAATGAGAAAAGACTAGTACATCATCAATATAAACCATGATGAAATGTGAATAATCAACAAATATGTCATTCATGATGCGTTGAAATTCACTTGGTGCATTTTTTAATCCAAGCATGACATTCCATTCAAACTGTCCAAATGGAACCGTGAATGCAGTTTTATATCTGTCTTTTGGGTCAATCTGTATTTGCCAAAATCCAGATTTCATGTCAAACTTAGAAAATATAAATGCAGAATGCGGTTTATTGAGAAGATCACGCTTATTAGGAATAGGATATCTAATCCATTTAAGCGCAGAATTTAATGGCTTATAGTTGATCACAAGTCTTGGGACCCCTTGTTCTATTTCAGAATTTTTATTGACATAAAATGCTGCACAAGACCAAGGTGACCTAGACTTTTTGATTAACTTTTTACTAAATAAATCAGAGATCTCATTTTTACAATGCTGTTGGAGTTCCGCATTCATGTGAATAGGTCTAGCCTTAGTAGGAATTTGATGTTCATCAAAATCCTTTTCATAGGGAAGATCAACAAGATGTTGTTTTCTTTCCCAAAAGGCATTGGGAAGATCAGCGCAAATTTCTTTTTCAAAAAGACTTTGTAAAATAGAATTTTTTTTTTTTACAAAATCAATGGAAATCTATTTTTCAGTTTGTTTTAAAGAAACATATTGTTTTAAAGTAGAAAGATTCGTTTCTTTGGATTTAATTTAAAAGATTTATCTTATTATTATAAATGCTATGAGCTTTTATAATATTGAGATTTCTTGTTTTAGATTTTTGAAGAAACTTAAAAATATGTTTTTGAGAATTATTTTTAGTTTTAAAACAAATACCATGATAACTTACATCATAGGGAGTTATCATATTGATAAATGGTGTACCCAAAATAATAGTATGATGGATATCATTTACCAATAAAAATGAAGTCAAAATACTAATGTCTTGAGTAACAATGCAAGCATCAACTTTACCTTTGATTGTTAATCTAAAAGCATTAGCAGTTGAAAGTTTCTCAGAAGTAGTTTGATGTAAGTGTTTAGGAACTAAGCCCCCTTTGATATAATTCAAGTCTGCACCTGTGTCAAATAGAGCAATAGTGTCCAACGAAAAATCATTTGAAAAAATGATTTTTACTTTAATAAAATACTTTTGAGATGTGATTCCTTTTAAAAAATTTAAAAAATCAACAGGTTCTTGTGAATCCTGTGTTTTAGAAATAGGAACATCTGATTCTTCAGAAGTACTAGAATTAGTATCTTCTTTTTGGAGCAATTGTTGCAACAATCTAGAATCAGTTTGTTGTTTAAGCTTAAGTTCTTTAAGCTCAAGCTTAATGGTCTTAATCTCAGTTTGCAAATCTTGCAAAGAAGGTGAAGAAGACTTAGACTTCTTCTGTTTATTGAGGATAGTAGTCAAATCATAAGAATTTGACTAAGAATTTAATGCCGATGTAGAGGTCGGAGGATTTCAAGAGATTCTTGTAACTTAAGCAAATATTGCTTTTGAATCTTAAGATTATTAATGTCTTTAATGACCTGGAGGATAAACTCCTGATCTTTTGTAAGAACATTAATCAATTTATTATTGTCTGAATCAAAACTAGTTTGGTCACTAGTTGTAGCAATTTCATCAATCTGTATAGATTAGTCAGATGAACTTGCTTCAGACTCAGACAATTCAAAAATAAGAGATTGGATTTTATGACGAATTTCTTCATCAAGATCAATCTCTTGAATTCCTTTATTGAGCTTACAATATTTAGCCATATGACCTGGTTGATTGTATTTGAAGAAAACAATTTGGCCACGAGATTTATTAGTCTGTTGTTTAGTCTTTCTCCTAAACTGAGATTTTTTAGGAAAAGATTTCCTTTTATTTGGAAAAGAAGGTTTATAGTAAGTATCTTGGGATACAAACTGTCTTCTAGATTTATGAAAGGATTTCCTTTTGGAAGGCTTAGAACAAGAAGGATTAGAGCAGGAAGGTTTAATAGGATTGAACTCAAACTCTTGACAAAAATTGCCAAGCTCTTGTTGAGTTCTTTTCATCTCCCATTTGAGATGCTTTTGGAGTTTAATATCTTTGCAAATCTTAAGTCCTTCTTTCTGAGTAGAACTTATTAATTCACCATATATGAGTTTATCATAAGGAATTGGATTTCCTATGGATTCTTTTAGCTGATTTCTAACATTTTCTCCTAACAAAGTAGGAAGGCCAGCAAGAAACTTTTCTTTTCAGAAAGATTGATTCAAATCTTCTCTAAGCATAAGCCTAGTAAGAAACGTATTCTTATAATACTGGAATTCACTAAGCTTTTTACATTTAAGATTAGAAAGAAGTTCAGCATTTTTATCTCTTAAATAAGATGGATCTTCTACGCAATGTAAAGAGATCGTTAGGATTAGTACTGCGACTGAATCCTGTATAGGATTTCCTGATGAATCAAGAATTGGATTTTCTTTGTCATCAAGTTTTATTGAACTTAGCATTTATAATCGTTGTGCTTTTGTAAGATGGTAATCTCACCATCCTTTTAGCTGTCCAGTAAATCCTGCAATAAGGATTTCAGGTATGGCACGATCAGAAACAGAGGTTTGAGTCTTATAGGCATTGGCTGCCATGGTCATTTGTTGCAAAATGCCCATAATATTATATTCCGTCATTCTATTTATGTTCCATTTATAAACAGAATTGGCATTATACTTGGTTTGAGTAAGGAGGGATTTAAACTCAATATTAATGTTTGGAGCCCTAGTAATGGGTTGGGTAGAAGGAGTCTAAACAAGTTTATTAATCTGAAGTGATTCTGAAGTCTCAAAATCAGATTCAGAAGAATTTTGCTCAAGAATATGAATGGATTTATAAGGAGTATCAAGAACTACTAGTCTAGCAAGGGTATCAAGAATAACTTGGGAAGACGAAGGTCCTGCTAAACCAATAGACTCGATCTTAGTGAGTTGTTCCTTGATTACTTCAAAAAACTCAGACCTGCTTTTGTGAAGAAGCAGAAACTTCAAAGGGTTTAAAAATATGGGACTTATTGGAAATAGATTTATCAACCTTTACCGAAGATAAATCAGTCTGTTGGATATGCTGGTCTATCCTAGTCAACTGATTACCTATGGTTTGGAGGTTGACATTTGAAAAATTGTTTTGTTCAATCAAACTCTTTAGATTCTTATCGTTAGAGTTTTTGGGAATTTTATAAGGAGAAGTTTCGATGGAGGAATCTCTTTGTTTAAGAGAAACCTTTCTTGGTGGAGGATGTTTAGACTGAATCTACTTTTCCTCAACTTCCCAAATTGGAAGTTTCTGATTCTTAACAATAGGATTTAATGATTTAGAGGAAAACGAATATTAATAGCAAGGATATTCTTCCTTGAAAAAGGTAGTATCCTGAACATAGAATTCCATCCATTAAAAAAATGGAATATGAATTCTATATTGGTTTAGAAAATCATAATAAGTTGTTGAATAATTTTTCTTTCATCATAGAAATGAAGGAAAAACCATTCACTTTTTTCTTTATTATGAGGAGCATAAAACTCTTTCTAAAGAGAGGTTTTATCAATGATAAATTCTTTGTCAAGAGCATTGATGACATTTTCAGTAACAGCTGAATATGTCAGAGAAGTTGGAGGAGAAAGACTCTCCTCTGGTTTAGTAGATGTTTCTCCAGTCTGATAGACTAGATGAGGAATATTGGTCTCATAATTGACTTCCTTAAAAGAATGTTGGAGCAATTCTAAAGTAGAATGCCTTGATTTAATGGGAGGAATATTAATGACAGATGGAATTTGGGAAATGTTTCCAAGATCAATGGTGGAAGATGACGCAGAATCAGAAAATCTAGAACTCATGGACTGGTTCAAGGGTCGGTTCCCGTTTTTTCGATTGAACCAACTGGTCCGGTCTGATTCTTTCAACAGTCGTTGAAATCGTCAACAATTCGCCATCCTGTGGACAAAAATTGATGGAACAATTTCAGACCATTGGATTAAATGACATTTTTTTTGGGTTACTTGATCATTAATTGAGCATTTGTGCTTGCTTGTGATCAGATTGAACATTTTCTTTTTACTTCCTCAATTTGATTTGTTTGAAAGCATAATATACCCAACAATATTTAAAAATTCAACTATGAAAACTCATATTTGTGTATATTTACATGTTCTTATTTAAATCCAAGTCACTAAATTTTCTTCAAAAGTTTATACACTTAAAACAATTTTAATATTTTTGAGACTCATATCTGTCCTTTTTTTTTTTCCCCTCAAAACATTGAGGTCCTGTTTGGCAATTTTTCAGTGGAAAAAGAAAGGAAAATGAAAGAAAAATGTTTTCAATTTATTTTCTTTTCTATTCATTTTCTATTAATCTAAACAATTACCTTTTACTTTTTTTCTCACAAATTACTATTCATTTTCTTTCTCACAACTTTCTAATCATTACTTTTTATCAATCATAACATCATCATTACTGTATTATTTTCTGTTCATTTTCTTTTCTACTCACATTCTCTCAAACCAAAAATAGTGTGAGTCTTGACATCAGTCAAAAATAGTCTATTGTATAATTTTTTAAGAAAGAAAGTGGTAAAAAAATTAAAAAATTTCAATTAGCTATTTGGATAGATTATAATATAGTAAAAAAGATCACCTGATGTGGTAATTTAGTGATAAGTTGGTATATTTTTATACAAGCGATCCAGGTTCGACTCCTTACGACTGCATTATTTCTTAGCAAATGTTAGGTGACCCTAAAAAGGTGATAAAAGTCTAAGGCACCATGTGGGTTCTAAACTCAATAATTCCTATGGTCTCTTGCAGTGAAATTACGCTCGGTCTCATTAGGTCTTAGGTGGGAGGTCTACTCTTATGGGAGTGGTTGAATGAGGTATTGACAAATGTGGGTCATTCCGTCCCTAGTCCACAGATCCGAGTACTGACGTACCTCCAACGATTTTTTTTTGTTGTTCAAAAAAAAAAAGAATATAGTAAAAAAGAAAATGGGTAGAAAATGTAACATTTGGTTTAAATGTAGTTGGAAAATAAAAGAAACAAAAAATAATGACACTTATACTTCACAAACCAAATAATATATAATTAGTTACTTTTTTTACATTGAAAATAGAATGTTAACATTGTATAAATAAACAATAACAAGTTACGCCTAATAACACGTGGAATAAAAACTTGAAAACTATTTCAAAGTGTTATTCTTAAAATGTGACATAATTTTATTACTTAGTACATGATTGAAAACCAATTATATTTCTTTTATAATTTTATGTCAATTATGTATTAGTTTTGCCTGTTAAGAATCACAGATATATTGATTGAATAAATACACAGCGGAAACAGAGATTTAAAATTTTGATTGTTAAAAGGAGATTGATTGATTATTAAATATAATTAAAATCTAATCTAAGAGAAAGAATTGTTATCATACATTTTCTTTTGCCCTATCTCTTTAAAAACTCTTCTCTCCTTTTCTCTCTCTAATAAGCTCTTAGATCTCCAGCCCTTACCCCCCTTCCCCTGGTTGGCGACGATGGCTGAACACCTTCGTTAGCCAATCAACCGACCTACCTCTCTTCTCCACTTCTCCTCCTCCTCTCCTCTCCAGCTGATCCTCTTCTACCCTCTCTCCACCCCATCCTTTTCTTTCTCTCAATATGGTAGCCTTTTTTTTTTTGGTTTTTTTTCCTAGATCTAGCTTACATAAGTTCACCAATAGCCCCCCAATCACCTGATCTAGGCTTCCCAACATTCTGCCATTATTCTGGACGATTTCGATGTCCTTTACAGCGTTAGCACCACAACACTGATCATTGGTGCTAGTGCCACCACATCCACTACCGCATTAACAGTCCTAGCCGTCCCCTTCAATATACTGTCTGTAGTCAGAGTTGTTTTTCTGATTTCTGCCTCCAACAACACATCCATGCTCGGCGTAGATTTCCAGGCCACTGTCCCAGCGGCTGGGGCTGTTGAATTCAATGGGGCCTTCGCTGTTGCCTCTTGATCTGCCGCTACTTGGTCTACCACCACTAAAGCTCATGCCGCCACCCTCATTGCCACTGTCGATGCCTCTACTGACACCATGGTCCCATCGCCGCCACCACCATCCTTCGCCGCTGGAGCCGCCTTTGAAGCCATCGCTGCCGTAGATTCCAACACTGAAGTAGCTATCGCTCCTCCAGCCGTTACTGGCACCGCCATCCCCTTTCTCGTCTACCATCAACATCTCTGATCCTCATGTGTTGGGTCACTATGCTTATTTTTGGATTGGGTATACTGCTGCTCCTGGTTGTTGGCTTTTGAAACTGGAATTGTACTACATTTATGTCAAGTTTGTGTTTTTCTGTATGTTAGTTTTGAAGGAAATCGTTGCCTGGCTTTCCTGGTCGATTTCTGTCGTAAGTCGACCGAGGTGCGATTTGTGCTACTGTGAGCAGCTTTATCCGAATGAGTTAGGTTTGTCTGGAACCTCGGTGTCAGGTAGGTTTAGCCTAGTTCTGGTTTTCTCCCTCGTCCAAAATATTTGTCTAATTGGGGTTCGGGCCTAGTTAGTTTGTGGTCATTGTGATTTATTTACATGTAGGTTATTTTGGTTAACTATTTTTCCTACTTTGTGCAGGTTTCTCCAATACTTTTGCGTTGGTTCTATATACGGAATCGTTCAATATTAATGCAATAGTTTCCTTCCATTCAAAAAACAAAAAAAAAAATTGTTATTGGGTAATTTTCAATTATTCTTCTCTTTCAGACCTATCAGTGGGTTGTCGCAAGCCACCACTGTTTAAGTGTCCAGCCTCAACGGTAATCCACACAAACAATGAGGAAACAACTCTCACAACCTAAATCCTTTAGAAGGAGATGAGGAAGGAGGCCAGTAACCCTAATGTGCTAAGCATGCAATAACTGGTCATATAGTGAGGTATTTATAAGAATTCTATCTTAGCACTTTAGTCCCTATATTTTTCAAATATCATATATTTGATCCTAAAGTTTCTTAAACTTTTCAATCAAGTCCAACTTGATCTCTATTTTATATTTCCTTAATTGTCCTAATGTGTACGACCCATTAGGATCCTAACATATAGGCAATGAATATGAACTACAATTTCAAAGGATTAGATAAATTAAATTCCTTTAATTTATCATTAATTATTTAATTAATCAATTCATATTCATAGATCAAGATTGACGTCTAGCTACTTATTATGACCACCTAAATGTTAGAATTGTCAAAGTAGTTTGAGTAATCCCTTCAGTGCACGGTCTCCTTGTATAATTTAATTCTTCCATCATACTAATGTTCCAATTAGACATAGAGTATGAAATTAGTGTCTACTCTATATTATCTAATTATATTCATTCTCAAATATTAATTAGATCATTAATTCCATGAATGAGATCATAACTCCTTATAATCCTAATTCCACTTTGCGCAAGGATTTCTTAAATCAATCCTTATTGAGAACAATGAAACATTCTCTCATAATTATTTTAGGGTGACGAATCCTTTATTGATTACTCAATTATCTTTATATAATTCATGATATGCCCAATGCAAATCACTACAATCGATCCTTTTTAAGACAACCCAGAAGTAAGATCAAAGCATATCAATTCCTATATAAGATACCTCAGTAATCTCAAGTCTAAGAATCACTTACACTACTGTCACATGGGAAATTCCTCAAACATATAAGTAATGTTCCATTTTGGGAATTCTCATAATGGGTCAATTCAGTGCATTTGTTCAACTAACAAGCACCCGCATGTTTGTTCAAGTATATTTATATTTCGGTCTATGAGATTGATTGCTTTCTTCACAAAAAAGAAAGATAACATGTGCCAGTCTCACGACTCTATCAATATTCCATCTTGATGGAGCATCAACTAGGAATATTTAGAAATAATACTTTGATGCAATAAAGATCCCATAATTATGATCTCATCATAATTATTTGTGCAAAGTATTCTTATTCCATGAACTTTATTTTTAAAATTTATGGATGATCAAGTCGTGTATATAAACAATACTAAAGATAAAGAATGCTTTTAATTGATTAACAATATACATGAAAATATATTCTCATTGATAACCAATCTATTGGCTACAAAGGCATATATTAACATTGCCACATAAAAGTCACAATGATAAAAATGTTAACAAAATAAAAGAATAATTAAAATCATGAGAATTAGGTGTTTTTTGAGTCAAATTTTCTACATATTTTTATCAAATTCCACATAATAGTGCCAACCACAAGTAGGACATTTACCACTACTTGTTTGTCATGACTAACAACATACATGACTGATGGAATACCCTGATACCCTTTTAGTTATTGTAGACAAAAATTAACAGAAATGTCTCCTAAAAAGAATGAGTAACGATGCACAAATATTTAGCTTACAAAACAACTTTGACTAATTTACATTTTCTGGAATTTCTCTTATTATTAAATAAAATGGTGGTTTCTTTTGAAGGATAGAAATGTGATAAATCTAACAGTGATTTTTTCGCCATTGTAGTGTTTTAAATAAATTGAGCAAATCTTTTCGATCTCACAAAGTGAATCAACGTAAAGTTGTTTAAGAAGGCCATAGGTATAGTGACACTTGACTAACATGCTTTGCCAATTTGTTAGACATGTTTTGCCAAAAAAGCTGTCTCTAGTCAATTTGGAAAATCTCCCAATTGTGTGGATTCCAAAAGACAATAAAATTTTAAGTTCATTTAATTCTAATAGTGATCAATCTTTCAATTTATAACATAAATGAATACAATAGGGAATTAAGTATTGTGTTACTTGTCCAAACGGCCACTTCAAGAACAGACAGAAAGTGTGTCATATTAAATATTTACTTTCATCATACTTTCAGCACCACCGTATCAAAATATGTAAACATTTATGAAATTACAATATTTATTATTTTAGTGTCTTACCAATAATCACAACATTTACTTCAGATTTTTAAATAATTGTTTCGTGTCTGCCACATACGATAAAAAATCAAAATATAGGATAAGATTGAGAAATTATATGATACATACGGAAAATTATGTGACACTTTTTACAAGCCATTAACAAAATTTTTATAATTTTTGGTAAATCTGTCATATATTTTACATGAGATGTCATATAATTTGTCCTTTATATCATCTATTTTTTTAATTATGTCATACATTACGTTTGCCAAATGGCCACTTCAAGCGCAGTCAAAAAGTTTATCTCATTACATATTTACTTGCATCATGCTTTCAGCTTCTCCGTATCACAATACGAATGCATTTATGAACTTACAATATTTATTATTTTGGTATCTTATCAATGGTCACAACATTTACGTCAAATTACTTCTGTTCTTTCTCCAGTACCACTACATGGCTATCTTTTCAATAACTGTTTCATAACTGTCACATATGACAAAAAAATCAAAATATAGGACAAGATTGGGATATTATATGACACATACAGTAAATTATATGACACTTTCACAAGCCATTAACAAAATTTGTATAATTCTCGGTAAATCTTGTCATATATTTTACATGAGATGTCATATAATTTGTCCGTCATATCACAATTTTTTTAATTTATGTCATACATTACGTTCGCCAAATGGTCATCTCAAGCGCAGCCAAAAAGTTTATCTCATTACATATTTACTTGCATCATACTTTCAGCTTCAACGTATCACAATATGTATGCAGTTATGCGTTTACAATATTTGTTATTTTGTTATCTTATCAATGGTCACAATATTTACATCAAATTACTTCTTTTATTTCTCTAGTACTACTATATGGCTGTATTTTAAATGACTATTTCTTACCTGTCACATACGACAAATAGTCAAATTATATGACAAGATTGAGAAATTATATGACAGATACTGAAAATTATATGACACTTTTCACAAGCCATTAACAAAATTTTTATAATTCCCGGTAAATCTTGTCATATATTTTACATGAGATGCCATATAATTTGTCTGTTATATCACAATTTTTTTTATTTATGTCATACATTACGTTCGCCAAATGGCCATTTCAAGCGCAGCCAAAAAGTTTATCTCATTACATATTTACTTGTATCATACTTTCAGCTTCTACGTATCACAATATGTACGCAGTTATGCGTTTACAATATTTATTATTTTGGTATCTTATCAATGGTCACAACATTTATATCAGATTATTTCTTTTCTTTCTCCAGTACCACTACATGACTGTTTTTTAAATGACTGTTTCTTACCTGTCACATACGACAAAAAGTAAAAATATATTACAAGATTGAGAAATTATATGACACATATATAAAATTATATGACACTTTTCACAAGCCATTAACAAAATTTTTATAATTTCTGGTAAATCTTGTCATATATTTTACATGAGATGTCATATAATTTGTCCATTATATCATCTATTTTTTTTATTTATGTCATACATTACGTTCGCCAAATGGCCACTTCATGTGCAGCCAAAAAGTTTATCTCATTACATATTTACTTGCATCATACTTTCAGCTTCTACGTATCAGAATATAGACACATTTATGCAATTACAATATTTATTATTTTGGTATCTTATCAATGGTCACAACATTTAGTTCAGATTAATTCTTTTTTTTTTCTCCAGTACCACTACATAGCGGTCCTTTAAATGGCTGTTTTGTGCCTGCCACATATGATAAAAAGTCAAGATATAGGACATAATTGGGAAATTATATGACATATACGTAAATTATATGACACTTTTAACAAGCTATTAACAAAAAAAATTTTATAATTACTGGTCAATCTTGTCGTATATTTGACTTTAGATGTTATATAATTTATCCGTATATTTTTTATTTATGTCGTATATGACATTCGCCAAATAGGCACTTCAAGTGCAGTAAAAAAGTTTATCTCATTATATATTTACTCACATCATGCTTTCAGCTACTACTTATCACAATATGTACGCATTTATGCGACAACAATATTTATTATTTTGGTATTTTACCAATGGTCACAACATTTACTTCAGATTATTTTTTTTCTTTCTCCAGTACCACTACATGGTTGTCCTTTAAATGACTGTTTCGTGCCTGCCACATATGACAACAAGTCAAAATATAGAACAAGATTGGGAAATTATATGACACATACAGAAAATTATATGACATTTTTTACAAGTCATTAACAAAACATTTTATACTTCCTAGTCAATCTTATCATATATTTTACGTCCATTATATTGTCTAATTTTCCAATTATGTCGTATATGACATTTGCCAAATGGGCACTTCAAGCACAGCCAAAAAGTTTGCCTCCTTCTATATTTACTTGCATTATGTTTTCAGCTACTACTTATCACACTATGTACGCATTTATACGATTACAATGTTTATTATTTTGGTATCTTATTAATTGTCACAACATTTATTTCACATTAATTATTTTCTTTCTCCAGGCCCACTATGACTGTCCTTTAAATGGTTATTTCGTGTCTGACACATATAACAAAAAGTGAAAATATAGGACAAGATGAGAAATTATATGACAAATAAGGAAAATTATATGACACTTGTAACAGACCATTAACAAAATTTTTTTATTATTCTTCATCAATCTTGTTGTATATTTTACTTTAGATGCCCTATAATTCCTCCATTATATCACACATTTTCATTTATGTCATATAATTTCCTTCTAGTATCTTATATTTTGCCCGTATATAACAACTACGAAACAGCCATTTAAAGAACAATAAAAAAAAATTTCCCTTTCTTTCACAGGAAAAATTAATTACATTAATCTTTTGCATGTGTGACCATTATATAACGACGACTTCAACACAAACTTACATATTTATTGTCCATTAGGGGATACTCAAGTAGTTAAAATTTAAAACTTTTATTTTAAAAGTCTTGAGTTCAAATGCTGGGAAGAGAGAGGAGGGGTTTATAGAAGGGGAAAGTTACCCCCATCGTATATTTTATAGTGCAACAGGCCTCCTAATAAAAAAAACACTTACATATTTATTCCTTCTCAATTTTCTCTTCATTCGCTTTTCTATTCTTAATATTTAGTTTTGTTGTGAGGGATTAAATATTAACTTGTCAAGTTATGTTATGCCTCTTGCTGGGCTTTATTTTGAGTTATAATACTACTGGATGCTATACAATTGAATTATAATAGAGTGTTCTCTGAATATGTGACACACAAATTTTACTACAAATATCAAATTATTTTAGTATTTTATAGATGTCTAATATGTAACTATTTTATTTAAGGGACATTTACTTGCTCAGATCTTTTAAATGAGATCAATATGAGATGATAGTTATATGTGTCAGCAGTACATTGCACTTAATAAACTCAACTATGCTATTATAGATCATTAGATGAATTTCTATGATATTGTTGTACTATCTACAGTTAATTCCTCTTGTTGAGTCCAAAAAATCTAAATTTCATCAATAATTGAATTTCTCGCGCCTCAAACAAAAAGAAACGACATCTCTTTAATGCAAAAAAATCAAACTTTATCTCAAGTTGTTTTACTATTTTGCCACTCTTCGTTTACCATTTATACCCTTCATAATTAAATAATCAAAAACCAAAAAAAAAATCTTCTCATTGGTTATATGCGTGTGTGGCAACCATATTACTCTTATTGTATCAGCTACTTAGGATTTTCCTAACAGTAATTTCCCATGGACATGTGGATGGCGAGGCAGTCAAAAATTCGGTGATGGACTTTGAATCAATTTCTAAGATCGCTCCAGCTAGCCCCCTTTGTGTTGCTAGTCGAGCACCCAGAAGAAGTGCCTTTGCTTCAGTCATTTGTGTGGAGTGGACGAGAGACTTGGTAGCCATTCTTTCGACCACTTGTCCTCCTGAGTTTCGGCAGATGACTCCCAAGCCTGCCAGCTTTGACTCTAGATGGAAGGACCCATCATAGTTAATCTTGAATTGCATCCAGTGGGGAGGGCGCCAAGCCTCCAAAATGGATGGTGGAACTGCTGGCAGCTCAGGGGTTTTGGCTTGTAGGGAAACCAACTCTTGCAAAGGTTATTGGCTCTTGAAGTAGTGGCAATCAGGTTATGTGGTTTCCGTACAAAAATAACCCTGTTCCGGGTTTTCCAAATCTCCCATAGGATTATGGCAATGAATTCCTTTGTTTCTGCCATAGGTGGAGAGGGGAGGTCATCTGTGATCCTTTCCCACTACTGGCTAAACGCAGGGGAGCCTCTTATCTCCAGACTGTAAGCAAGGCTTAGTTTCCACGTTGCAATTCCATGGGGACAGAAGAAGAGGATGTGTTCCATTCTTTTAGCTTTCTCACAACGGATGGGGCATTCAGTAGAGTTTGACACTCTTTTCGCTCTTAAATTATCCATAGAAGGGATCCGGTTCTTGGCCGCTTTCCAGATAAATTGCTGGATTTTTGGTGGAACTTTTAAATTCCAGATTCTCCTCCAGGCGTGTGGTTTGATGTAGCAGGATTGAGTCCCGCCATCTGGCTGTATGGTCTAATCTTTTGATAAAATATAATACTCGGATTTGACTGAGTACTCCCTTGTCCTGCTGTGGTGCCAAATCAGACGGTCCTTGACTGGCTTGGTGGTAAGGGCAATGTTTTGGATAGCATCAGCTTCTGGTTGGGTGAACAGCTCTCGGAGCAAGGCCATGTTCCAACATCCCCCGTGTTTGTCAATTAAATCACGGACCATATAGATCTCACATCCATCGGGCTTGCTGGATTGCATTTTGAAATTCAGCAAGTCAGGGATCCACTTATCTTCCCAGATTTGTATTTCGGAGCCATGGCCCACCAGCCACCTAATGTCATTGTTTAAAAAGGTTTCTCCCTCGCAACATGCTGTTCCATATCCATGAGCCTGCCTTTTTTACAGTGGCTTCCATAATGTTCGATGTAGGGAAGTATAGGCCTCTTATAATTTTAGCCCACAAATCCTCCGCATGATTTATAAGGCGCCAGGCCTGTTTCGCTAGAAGGGCGGTATTGAAGGTTTGTAGGTTACGAAAACCCATTCCCCCTGACCCTTTAGGAAGACACACAGCATTCCAGCTGCCCCAAGGAATTCTTCTTTCCATGTCTTTCTAGCCCCACCAAAATTGAGATAGCAAATTGCTAGTCTTGTCTCATACTCCATCCGAGACACCAAAAACCGACATTGCGTACACAGGATTTGATGTGGCAATTGACTTGATTAGGAGTTCAAGACCTGCTTGGGAGAGGAGCTTTGTTTCCAAGATTGGAGGATATTCTCCAGGCAGGTTAGGATAAAGCTGGATGTCTGGGCTTTTGATTGTGCAATCTTGATTGGTAGTCCCAAGTAACGATCTTTGTTGGCTGGAGGACCAATCCCTGTAACCCTGGTAGATATCATTTCTCAGCTGAGTCGGGGTATTTCAGCTGAAGAGAATCCCTGATTTTTCTTTATTGATGAGTTGCCCTGAAGCTTCACAAAAGGTGTCAGCAATATTGAGAATGGAGGTTGCCTCGCGTATGGACGCCGTACCGAAGAGGAGGGTGTCGTCTGCAAAGAACACATGTGATAGTGTGGTACAGTGTCTGGCTAGACAGAGACCTTGAAGTTGCTTTGTTTGTATTCCTACCGTCAACATTCTGGAAAAGGCATAAAAAACTAGGAAATACAAATAGGGCGATAATGGATCGCCTTGCCTGAGACCTCTTGTTGTATGAAGTAGAAGAGACAATTTGCATTGACCTGTACTTGGTAACGAACTGATGTAACACATCTCATTGTCCAACATATCCAATTCTCCGAGAAACCCAGGTGTCTAAGGACATGTTCCAGGAATGGCCACTCGATTCTATCATATGCCTTCCGCATATCAATCTTTACCGCCATGCCTCGCTGAGCTGCCCTTTTGTTTTTGAAAGAATGGAAAAGCTTGTGTGCTATCACAATATTGTCCCATATGAATCGGTTAGGGACAAAAGCATGTTGTAGAGGGGATACAATTTGCTCCAAATAGGGCTCTAGCCTGTTTACCATTATCTTTGATATAACTATATAAAGGAAATTACAAAGACTTATAGGTCTAAAGTGACTTAGTTTGGATGGATTTCTGCCCTTCAGTACGAGAACAATGGTAGCTAGATTTGAGGTCAGAATGGAGCTCACCTTTACTGAAAAAAGCTCTAACCATGGTCTGTACCTGGGGGCTCACCACATCCCAGAACCGTTGAAAAAATTATAAGCAACGCTAATTTCCAAAATCAGCATACTTGAGTTAAGGTTTACTGAATAAAATTAAAATTAAGTAGTGGATTGAAGTTATATTTCGAATGTGACGTGAATTTGACGCAGATGTTGCGCGGAAAGACATAATGGAAAAATGCACAAGTGATCGGATTCTAACTCACAGACGCAATATCAAATGTTAATTAAAAAGAGTCTCATTAGGACAATATAAGAAAGAATAAAGATTTTTCGCACGAAATTAAGCACACGAGACGGCATGAAACCTTTTAAACCTAATGACGTAGAGCGTCAGTTTTCTTTGGGTTTTGAATTTTTTTTGGTGGTTTGTCTCTTTTTTCAAATTTTTTTGAGAAAATCATATTGTAGAGTAATATTAAGTATGTTCATAGTAACACTAAATACTATTTAGGATTTATTTTTTTATTATAAAATTCATCTTTAGAATAATATTAAATACTACTTAAGATAACACTAAATACTACTAAGGATTTATTTTTTTTTTTGTAAAATTTTTTAAAAAAAGTTTAATACCCAAACTCATAACAAATTTGGTGAGCTTCCCGTGATATTGCTGTCATACTATATAGATGCCCTTTAAGAAATAGTTATAAAATAGTTATATAAATAACTTTAGTTTCTAATAAATAATTAAAAATTTATTTGTTTCAAAAATAAATTCTAATAATATTTAGTATTATTCTATGTTTACTTAATATTATCCTAAGCCTCGATTTCAAATGAAAAATTTTTTTTTGAAAAATTTTTTCTATTGCCTATAACTGCTCTATAACTATTTTTTATGTCCTCCTAATTTTTCTTAATTAAAAAAAAAAAAAAAAGAGCATGGTCAGTGAAGGTAGCGAGGAAATTCTTGGACTCTTGATTTTTGCCATTGCAAATAGCATTCAATAACCTCTCAGTTGCTCTAAAATTTTGCATGAAAAACATAGGGCGTGTGGTTCAGCATTTGTCTCTTAGAATGAGAATAAAAATAAGTGATTCTCATTTCAACTGTTTGGTAAATGAAGATCTGAGTATATATATAATAAATATTACCAATTAATTATATGAATAACATATAAATAAAAATACATGTAATAATAATAAATATTTGTGTATTATAATGACAATAAATATTTAAAAATTATGATAGTTTTAATTAGTAATAATAATATTTATATTATTATGATATAATTAATGAAATTATTAATATAAATAAAGTGTTGGTTATTAATAATAATAAATATTATTTGTGGTATTCTAATAAGGAAAAATATTCTATATATCATCAATGGCGGAGCAGAAAATATGGTCAGTGGGGCAACAATATATGAGTTGTAAGTGAGTAGTCTTAAAATTGAGATTTGATATTAGTATATTTGACTAACAAATCTAAAGAGTCAAGTTTAAACAATTTAAATTAAAGTTCATTTAGTAAACAAAAAATTAAGAAGTGACTTTTTATACAGCTGAACTTTAAAACTCTTTATTAATAACTTTTTTAATTTTACAATATAAAGATAAATAATTAAAATTATGAAAAGTTATTGTTATAAATTGAATTAATATGATATAGAATGTCTAATTTAATATAATTAGCTAATTAAAGATAAAATGTTTAATTTTAGTATATAATTGTAAATGTATAACCATAGTTTGCAAAATGAGCTATCCAAACCGACCTTATTTATACAAAATGAGTTTGGTAATGTGTTTATAAATACATTTTAAATAAATTAATTTCAAGTTCATACTATCTAATCTCACCATCATTTAAGTTGAAGTTGGACACAAGTTTTAAAATTAATCTTTATTGTTACTTGTTTATACAACTGGACTGGAAAAGAAAATTACATTTTCATGAATAAAAGACATGCAAGCATACGTATACATTAAGACAGAAGAAATTTAAGACTAAAAACTGTACCTCATATTTTTTTAACCAATTAAAAAAATCATTTTTTGTCCTTAATTTTTAAATAAGTAGAAAATTATTAAAATTATTTTTTATTGAGAACAAAAGTTCAATTTCAATAGAGGCAAACGTTATTTTTCAGGAGGTCAAAGTATAATTTTAATGAAATAAGTTAATTACTAAACTTTTGCAAAATCCAATTGGGGCAATTTCCCCCACTAGCTATTGAGTGGCTCCGCCACTTTATATCATAAATTATTTTTAATTTAAATCGTGTACTATTTATAGTAGTACTAAAAAAGCAGAACTATAAAATTGTTAGATCATAAAGTATCAATAGTATTATATTGTATAGATCATAAAAATATTATATTATTAATAATATAGTATACCCGAAATGACTTAACTTAGATTTAATCTGATGATCCATTTTGACATATTTTTTGATTATTAAAGATTAAGTAATATGAAATAAAAAGTTCATATAATTTTACTATTAGACTTTGTAATTAGTGGTCGTTTTTATGCTTTTAACTTTAAGAATGGTTCATTAGGTAAATTATTTTTAGTGCATGAGCCGTTTGCAGGTAAATCTTCTAACAATCAATTGAAATCCTTTCATTAATTGATGGTAAAAGCTGATACAAACTCCACTAAAATTCATTATATGGGGGTTTTGTTAGACAAACGAATTTCATTAATTCACATTGTTCAATCTATGAGGAGTTGATCTCAACTATTTGAGCCAATTTTGCTGTCGTGTCTGTGTCAAACGTGTGTGGAATACAAACATGTGTCGGACACAGCACACACATATCAAACACACTGAAAATATGTTTGCCAAAAAAATAAAAAAAAATTCGAACACTCCAAAGACACTTTTTTTGAAAAAGAAAATGAAAAATGAGAGGGGGAAAAGGTTTTTTTTTTTTATGTTCAAATATTGTATTCTCATGTATTTGTACACATCGTGTGATCTTTTTTTTTTTTAATTTTGACAATAAAAATTGAACTTAATTTGAAATTATTGTTACACCTTCATTTATAAATCAAGTTTTATATTTTGCATATATTTTTATAAATCCCACAATAATCAATATTAAATGGTAATACATATTTTAAATAATAATATTTGTTTGAATTTATGTGTATATCAACGTAGGTATACACATACAAATATTATTTATGTCATATCTGTAATCTAATTTTTTAAAAATTAAAGTGCTGTCGTGTCTTTGTCTGCATCGTGATATCCGTAACTATACAACTTATGAATTTGCATTCAAAGACCGTCCTTCCCTTTGGCAGTTGGTTTCGGTACAGAATAAAAATTCCCCGAGTAAGGCGTTCAAGGATTGGTGAATTTGAAATTGTATAAACAGGAGTGAACGGGACAGTGGGAGAGAGAAGTTGATCTATCACTAGATAATAAGCGTCAAAAATAAAATTGTGATTAATTTTTTTTAGATTTATTGAGTTTTCTTTGAGTTTCATAAAAAAAATTTTACGATGTTAGTTTTCAGGAGACAGGAGCATAATTTTATAAGTTGGGTTTGTCACGAGCATGTTTACCTAAGAACCTTTATTAATGGCCCATATTGAATTTCAATTTGAAAAAAACAAAAAAAATTTCCTTGTTCGACTTGGCGACAAACGGCTTGTATAGGCTATCAATCTAACAAACAAATTGTCAATAAAAAAAAAAAATCTAACAAATAAATTATGATACATTCAATCAATACTATCCCTTGTGCAATTTTCTCTTTGGTTCAATAGGACAATCTGATAATAAACAACTTATTTGAAATACTTTTAATTACTAGTTTTTATTTTATTTTATATCATAGATTAAAATGAATCTCAGAAAGAGACAGTTTCAATTTAAGAAGAGGAAAAAGGGACCCCAAGCCGGGATGAATCTACACTTTTTTTTTTTTAATTGATTAAATGAGAGTAGGTGGGCCTACGTAACTAAATCCAACCAAAGAACAAATTTTACGATGCTTAATGATGAAATTTAACCTCTTTTACATCTATACATGCTTAGACATATGTTTAATTACGCTTAAATGAGGATTTGAACTTATAACTTGCATGATATATAGATTTATAATAATTTTACTATAGCAATTAGTAGATTCGTTTACACACACATACATACATATATATATATATATATATATATATATATATATATATATATAGGGGAGACTAAGTGCCCTTAGTAGAATTTGGAAAAAGCTGGACAGCTATTGGCATTTTATCTGCATCCTCTTGACCAAGACCAGGAAGGGGTTATCTTTGTTTGGGATTAAATCCTTCTCTTAAAATACTATAAATTTTTTTTTATAATATTGTGAATTGCTTTGAACTCATTAGTTAACTACAAAAATAATAGTATTATTATTTCTAATATATCTTGTATTTTAAATTTTGTATGTGTGTGTTTTCTTTTAATATCTACATCTTTTTTTTTTTTTTAACACAAAAAAAAATTTATTGTGGAAATATCGGTTATCGGATTTTTAGGCTAAGGCTAAAATAATTCCGTGTGTATGCCTCATTTAACCCAACATATAGGAAGGAACCCTCCGTCCGAGCACTGATGAGTCCAAATAGGTCTCTCCTAAGTCGATTATAGCAATTACCAGTATAAAACTAACACTACACAGCACAGTCAACTTGACAATTAAAGGAGGGCATTGCCTCTAAACATAGTCATTAACACTTGAATCTCTATCACGAATGAAAAAAGTATGTCGATTTATCACCGAATTATCATATCGAATGCTATATCTACAACCTACTTTCTTTGTAGCTTTTTATGTCACTTATTTTTTCTAGTACATTGTTGCTTTCTTAATTAGTTATTGCTTAGGCCCATGTGGAAAATACAATGTACAGATATGAGATTTTTTTGTTAGAAGGGAGACCGAAAAATCGTTAAATAAGAATAAAGTCTACAATTTAAGCATAAGATTAAGAAATTTTAACAAAAATTTCTTAATTAATTGTGTTAGAAGATTGTGACCACTTGAGATATTTTTAGGGCGAAAGAAGAGATGACAAGATTGAGTAACAATTGCATGGAATCCAAAGTACACTGACAATAAGTAGACGTGAAGACTAATACACAAGACAGGGCGAAAGACTCATTATTAGGAGTTTTAGACCTTAACACACAGCCATGGTTATTCGGTTACAACGACAAAATTCGCCACTGCCTGTTTTAATACCTAAGGCAGCAGCATATGAGGGGTCATTGTTGTTGTTCTCTTTAGTATTCAATTTAGTATCCTTGCTATACGGTTGTAAATCAAGATTCATTAGTTGTGGTTAACGGAGTCAAGGGACTGTTAGCAATCACCGTTAACTATTGGATCTATTTTGTATAAAACGTTAGTAGATGAGGAATGGAAGAACAGACAACATATTTCCAAAAATATCTCCTTCTCTCTCTGAAATTCCTTCTCTCTCTCTACAGAATTTCTTCTCCCCGACCCCTTATTTCTTACTTCTGAGACCAAACCCTAACATTTGGTATCAGAGCAGTCGGTTTCTGTGGATCCTGTGGTCAATCGATCTGGCGAGGAAGGCGAAAGCTACAACGATGCCTGGTGGTACTGCTACGGCTATGGACGAACTGGTGAAGAAAATGGAGGAGCAGTTAGCGGCGATGCAGTTACAACTCCGAGAACAAGAGGCTCGCGCATCGCAGATGCGATCAGAACAAGAGGTACGATTCACACAGCAAGACACTAGATTTTCTCAATTAATGGAGTTCTTGCATGAGAAGTTGGGTGATTCGAGTAATGGAGGCTGTAATGGCAATCAAGATAAGGGACATTCGGTTGGGCAAGCGGGCATTTCACATGATCCGGCTGGAATCTTGCCCTTACCGAAGGAAGATGGACCTAATTTGAGCGAAAGTACGGCTGGACAGTCAATAATGGTGGGAAATTACCAGAATTTAGGACCTAGAGTTACCCTGCCCTACTTTGAAGGGGTGAACCTTAGGGACTGGGTTGTGAAGTGTCAGAGGTATTTCAGGATACATAATATTGCTGAGGAGTCAAAGGTTGAAGTGGCGGCAATGTATTTGGGTGAAAAGGAAGAAATTTGGTTCCAGGGATGGTTGATGGACCAAGAGAAGGTTATGTGGGATAAATTTGAGCAAGATCTGTGTCTACGGTTTAGTGGTGGCAAGATTAAAGGGGTTATTGAGGAATTCAATAAGCTGGCTCAGATAGGAACGGTATTGGAGTATCAAAAACAATTTGAAGATCTGAAGTCTCTCATGAAAAACCTCATTCCGACACTAAATGAGGACTACTTCATGGAGAGTTTCATCAGTGGCTTAACGGGTCCAATCAGATCTGCAATGAAGATGACTCAACCAAAAGGGCTGCTTCACTTATATGAGCTAGCTAGGTTGCAAGAGGAAGTGATAGAAGAAATTTCTAAACAACATCGATCGGTTAAAGCAGGGAGTTGGAATACGTTCAGGGTAAGTGCCAAGAATAGTTCCTATAGCCAGCGAGTCACCAATTCTGGGGTTGTTAATAGGAATGAAGGAAGGGGCAAAGCTACATTACCTTCGAACCCATCAGTAGAACATAAGTGGATGACGGATGTTCCAAGAAAGGTTAATCCTTGTTATAGATGTGGTGAAAGGTACTATCCAGGCCATCAGTGTGTGCGGAAACAAACATTACATCTGCTGGAAGGGGAAGTAGATGAGCCAGAAGGAGAGTATGGGATGGAACACCAGGATACGGAATTCTCTGAAGTTGAAAATGATGAGATACCTATTGCCTTGTCTATTAATTCCTTGACTGGTAATGCGGGAGAGAATACCTTGTTGATTAAAGGAATAGCAGGAAAGAAGCAGTTAGGAGTATTGATTGATTCGGGGGCTACAAACAGTTTTATGGATTCAAACATCGCTCACGAGCTTAACTGCGACATAGTAGAGGCACCACCAATTTTGGTGCGGGTTGCAAATGGGCAAATGATGCGAAGTAGGGAGCAATGTCATTTCGAATGGAAGATGCAAGGCCACAATTTTGTTGCTGATCTTCGAATTATACCCATTGGGTCGTATGATATAATTCTAGGCCTGGATTGGATTAAAAGAGAGGGACCAGTGACTTTTGATTTGAATAAATATAGAGTCACTTTTGTCAGGAATGGGAAATTGGCTGAATTACAAGCAATACAACCAAATGCGGCTATTAAATTAATGACGGGAAATAAGTTCGAGTGCTTATTGCAAAAAAAGGAAACTGGGGTTCAAGCACACATCCTGATGATGGAAGCAGTGGGAGATACTTCAGTATTACCTGAACGGTTACAGTGGGTACTTGATCAATATGAAGATGTCTTTGAAAAGCTTAAAGGAATGCCACCCATCAGGTCTCATGACCATGACATACCTTTGAAGCCAGGGGAGCAACCCGTCAATCTTCGGCCCTACCGATATCCACATTACCAAAAAAATGAAATCGAAAGATTGGTTCAGGAAATGCTCAACATTGGTATTATCCAGGCCAGCAATAGTCCTTATGCTTCCCCAGTAATACTGGTCAAAAAGAAAGATGGAACATGGCGTTTTTGTGTGGATTACCGCCAACTTAATTCACTTACCATCAAAGATAAGTTTTCCATTCCTTTGATAGACGATTTACTAGATGAATTGAATAGTGCAACATTGTTTTCAAAGATTGATTTGCGCGCGGGTTATCATCAGATAAGAATGAAGGAGGAAGATGTGCACAAGACAGCCTTTAAAACTCATCATGGTCATTATGAGTTCCGGGTCATGCCTTTCGGCCTCACTAACGCACCAGCAACTTTTCAAGCGTTGATGAACTCTATTTTTGGCCCTTATCTCCGAAAATTCATGTTGGTGTTCTTTGATGACCTGCTAATTTATAGTCCAACCCTTGATAGCCATGTTCAACATTTAACAGCAGCTTTGGAGGTCTTGCGGAGGCATAAGCTGTTTGCTAAACGATCCAAATGCTCGTTTGGTCAAAGTCAAGTTGAATATTTGGGTCACATAGTGTCAGCTGATGGAGTAGCGACGGATCCTAGCAAGATAGAAGCAATGGTCAGTTGGCCTACGCCTACATCAGTCAAGGAACTCAGGGGTTTTCTTGGATTGACAGGGTATTATCGAAAATTTATCAAGGGGTATGGTCAACTCAGTAAACCACTAACTGAGTTACTAAAAACAGATAATTTCAGTTGGGGAAGTGAAGCAGATAAAGCCTTTCAGCAGCTCAAAATAGCTATGACAACGGCTCCAATTTTGGCTTTACCATATTTCACCAAGCCATTCACGTTGGAGACAGATGCAAGTGGCAAGGGAATCGGTGCTGTACTTATGCAAGAAGGCAGGCCAATAGCGTATTTGAGTAAACCATTGAATGCACGGAACCAGGGATTATCCATTTATGAAAAGGAACTATTAGCTATTCTCATGGCTGTGGGAAAATGGCGGCACTACTTAGAAAGACATTCATTTGTCATCAAAACTGACCATGAAAGTCTGAAACATTTGTTGCAGCAGCCGTTACATTCATATATTCAATTAAAAGGGGTGACAAAATTGTTGGGATTGGACTATACAATTGTTTATCGAAAGGGAGCTGAAAATTTGGCAGCAGACGCTTTGTCAAGAAAAGATATTGATTCTGGTTTTTGTGAACAGGCGGGTCATGGGCAGTGCAGTGCCATCACAGCCGTTGTCCCAAAATGGTACCATGATGTAACTGATAATTATAGCCAAGATGATTTTGCTCAAGCAATTATTACTGAGTTGCTATTGACGGGAGTTTCAAAGCCACACTTTTCTCTACAAAATGGGACATTGAGGTACAAAGGAAAGACTTATTTGGGAAGTACGGGTAATGCAAGAACAAAAATGCAACAGGAGTTCCATAATTCTGCTTTGGGAGGCCATTCGGGTATTCGAGCAACCTGCCATAAGATAAAGCAGTATTTTCATTGGCCTAGACTCAAGAAAGAGGTGGAAAATTATGTTCTTGCTTGTGACACCTGTCAACGGTGCAAAAATGAGCACATCAAATATCCCGGGCTATTACAACCATTGCCAGTACCTATTCAAGCTTGGGCAGACATCAGTATGGATTTCGTGGAAGGTCTTCCCAAGTCCAACGGCAAGGACGTTATCATGGTGGTAGTGGACAGATTCAGTAAATATGCTCACTTCCTACCTTTGGCGCATCCTTTCACTGTAGTCATGGTGGCTAAGAGTTTTATGGAGGGAATTTATAAATTGCATGGGCTGCCAATGACTATTGTCTCGGATCGAGATAAAGTCTTTACAAGTTTGTTTTGGAAGGAGCTATTTAAAATGCTTGGTACTGAGCTACATATGAGCACTGCATATCATCCTCAATCGGATGGTCAGACGGAGAGGGTAAATCAGTGCCTGGAGTCTTACTTGCGTTGCATGACTTTCAATAGGCCTGGGAATTGGGTTAAGTGGCTCTATCTAGCGGAGTGGTGGTACAATAGTACCTATCACACCTCTATTGGAATGACTCCATTCCAAGCACTCTATGGATATGCACCTCCCCATCCATTGGAGTTATCTCTTCAGCAAACTCAAGTGGCTTCTGTGGAAAACTATTTGCAGGAAAGACAAGCTATGACAGCTCTCTTGAAGGATCAGTTATTGAAGGCTCAAGAACGGATGAAATTTTTCGCAGATAAGGGGCGCACTGATATTCCTTAGCTGTAGGGGAGTGGGTTTATTTGAAAATTCAACCATACAAGCAAACATCCCTGGCTGTGAGGAAAAATTTGAAACTTGCCTCCAAATATTATGGGCCTTTTCAAATACTGGAGAAGATTGGAACAGTGGCCTACAAGCTTGATTTACCACATGGTTCCACCATACACCCTGTCTTTCATGTGTCCTTGCTTAAAAAATCTGTGGGAGAACAAGGTCAACTAATGCCCCAGCTTCCTATTGTGGGTTCTGATGGTCAAATATTAGTAGAGCCAATTGCTATCCTTGACCGAAGGTCAATCAAGAGGAACAACCGAGCTATGGTGCAAGTCTTGGTTCAGTGGTCGAATTTAGGCCCTGAGGATGCCACTTGGGAGGACTACAGCTTTCTTACTTCTCAGTTTCCAGAGTTCCAGCCTTGAGGACAAGGCCATTCTAGTTGGGGGGACTTTGTGAGGGGTCATTGTTGTTGTTCTCTTTAGTATTCAATTTAGTATCCTTGCTATACGATTGTAAATCAAGATTCATTAGTTGTGGTTAACGGAGTCAAGGGACTGTTAGCAATCACCGTTAACTATTGGATCTATTTTGTATAAAACGTTAGTAGATGAGGAATGGAAGAACAGACAACATATTTCCAAAAATATCTCCTTCTCTCTCTGAAATTCCTTCTCTCTCTCTACAGAATTTCTTCTCCCCGACCCCTTATTTCTTACTTCTGAGACCAAACCCTAACACAGCAGCAGCAGCAGCTTTGTCATTAGCTAGTCCAGTGTTTTTGTATGTGAATATTATCTGTATGCAGCAGTATCACACAAGTCCTAAAACTTATGTCATACACAGGCGAGAGAGCTAAGATTTTCCATGTAGCAACTAGCAATATATTATGCACATCAGTGTCAACACCAAAAGCAAACAAGATTTTTGCTCTCAAGAAGACGAGCTGGAGGAATCGAAGAAAGTCATCCTCTTTCTCTTGTTTGGTATTGTTGTTCTTGGCGAGTACTCGGGCGAGATGGAACCTTTCTCCAATATAGAACTTAAGGCCTGGTGGATGGAAATTTGAAGATTCTGCTTTGTCTCAGCATCATCATTGACGGCATCTGTGTTTCTGCAGCTTGTGAAAACAAGCTCAATCTTCAGCCGGTTTATCAAGGTTGATACTTCAGCATTCACTATTTTCAATGGCAGGGGATCAATGGCCTGTCTGATATCTGACAGAAGCTCAGGTCGATAGTCGCAACAGAGAGATGCCGAAAAGCATAAAGCTCCATCTCCTGATGCATCTTCGCGAGGTTCAACTTTGACTTCATCATCAGCCAAAGGAATGAGAAGTCCTTTACAGGCTTCAATTGCGGTCTTCTTCAGTTCTTTCACTTGTTTAATAACTTCAGCAAGCAACGTGGCCTTGTCCATCTGAGGATCGAATCAAAACAAATTATTCAAGTTAAAACTTAGCAATTACAGTTAATCTTGGATGGTATTCAAATTCCATTTGACTTAAAAAAGGAGAAATGTAGTTTAATGGCATCTGTGGTCAACACCATACTTAATTATTTTCATGGCGACATACCAGCAAGATATGCCTTCATATATCAATGCTACCTGCAAAAGCAAGTTTGTTAAGTAAGGGAAGAATGACCCATCCATTCCTTAGACAAGGACAGGTCTTCCAAAAAATTTTTTTGGGATAAAAGTTTGAAATATGCAAACAAGGATAGAGTAAGTTAGCTAACCTTTTGTTTGACTTTTGAGCATTCAAGTTTGACAGATGACAGTAACAGGAACATAAACAAGAGAAAAAAAGAACAATGACCTCAAAAGGATAGCTCAATGTCTTAACCCTTCACATGGTCATGTTCTAGGGAAGAAAATTTAGAAAAGGAATTGTTTTATTATCCCGAACGTCTGTTTCAAGCTTACAGTTTCAACCATGAATAGCATATAGCCCATCATCCTTGTAAGATCAGGTAACATTAAAATATTTTTGTATAGAAGTCAGAAGGGGTCTCATTGTGGGATCAATAAATTACTATAGCTTAGATTTATGTCCCAGCCGTCCAAATCACCATAATCAACCAAAAACCATTAGTAGTTTTTTGGTGTCCAACCTTCAATGGCTGCTTTGAGTTTGTAATGTTTCAATCTGATGCGATCTAAAAATTCTCATACAGACTTCTTGTTAAACAACCACAGAATCTTGGAGAACACTGTAGTCGCCAACCTTAAAATAATGTGCCTTTGACTAAGCAAAATGATAAATAAGATCAGAAAACTTTCCAGGCTGTCAATAAACTATGGTTATCAACTCATGTAGCTTGAAGCAGGATCATGCTTCTTTTCCCATCCTGAGAATTTTACCAAGATCACAGCAATGGATTCCGGTAAATTCTTCCAAAGGTCAAGGTTGACTAAAGCGCGGTCTATGTTATTTAACTAGGACGGTGAACATGCAACTGATAAATGCAGAAATAACCAAGGTTGTTCCATTTTTATGCAGTTTTGTACCTGCAGTAATAGAGTTCCTGCAGGCCGATAGTGGAATTTGTGTTATAGTTGGGTCTATGACACAAGAACAATTGAGGTCAACGTAGAACCAACTGATCTCGTGTTGTGTTCAAGTCATATTGTCTTTCTTATGTTTTTTATATTGCCACTTTATAGATAGCTTTTCACTACATCACAAATTATCTTCCATTCCTTTCCCAAAAAGAAAGAAAATCGCGCTTCTAATCTCAATCTGCAGGTTCCATATTTGCTATACAAAACCTCCCAGTTGACTCCTTTTCCTTCTCTTTTATGGAAAATCCACCCAACTTTCAAACCTAATAAGTGTAGAATTTAGATAATATGCTATGTAAACTATCCCAACAGCACTTCTATGGATTTTGATTAATCTGGCTTATGCTTCCCTTTCAGTACCATGTCAGGGGCAAAACAATTGGAGAATTTTGACACAATCAATCGATTCTTTGTTTCTGGAAGAATGAACTACTTACTCTACATTAGTGAATTTTGAAGGCTTAATCTTGTACTCTCTCTCTCTCTCTCTCTCTCTCTCTCCTCTCTCTCTCTGGATTTAAACCAAAAGTTCATATTCAGTCTTCATCTACTAGGGCCTTGAAATAATGAGTCTCACATTTAGTTTTAAGTTTTACAACAATAAACTCAATCCAAAAATTTTTAGTCATAAATTTACTCTAAAAAATTGAATTTACCAACAGGTTAACAATAAGAGATATTCCTTTCATTAGTGTAAAGACATAGTCAACTATCAAACCATTCTTAATCAACTTAGTCAAGGCCCTCCCTTCCTCCTCTAAACTAGTCTCGAAACTGCTAAAATTCTGATAAACTGACTGCTACTAAGAATGGCATATATAAAAAATCATAATGATCAATAAACAAGCAAAGGAATAGAAAAAAAGAAAGGTAAATAATAAAACAAAACAGAGAAAGGGAAATAAAACAGACAAAATGTTTTAGTAACCTTTTCAGTGCAGGGCACAAGACCACGGAGAGTGGCGAGATGGGAATTGATTCTTTCTCGTCTTCTTCTTTCTGCCTCGCTATGGCTCTTCAAAGCAGCCAAAGCCTTGGCCTCAGAAATCCCCTTCTTCCCAGTCCTCGCAGGAGCCTTCACCAGCTCTCCTTTTTCGCTATCCAACACCAAAGCTTGAGACACCATCGGAGACCCACCTCGCAAAACCCCTCTAAAACCCTCAACACTAGTCGAAAAGGGGTCCAAAGTGTGAGGATATGCGTAGCCAAATGGAGAGTTAGAGTCAAAATGGTAAGCAACCATCGGTTAACAGTTAGAAGACAAAGGAAAAGGAAAATGCTATGGTTTTTTTGCTCTGTACGTAGTGTAATAAGTTATTCTATATGGTTATGAGCCAAAGGTGGAGGAGAGCAGGCCTGGTGGACGAGTGGGGGGAGCAAACCAGAAGGAGAATTTTTGGAAAGGGAAGTTTTGTTGTTCAACAGCTTTTTGTTTGCTACTAGTAGTAACTATAGTTCTAGTTGTGATCTTGCCTTCCATAACGGAAAAAGGACAAGTCTTGGGCTCCAGAGACATAGAAGAAAGGTCAATGTCAAAACATCCACATTTTCTTCTTGATTGTCTTGAAGACCATTATTTTTCTTCTTCGGTGTGCGTGAGATTCTTTTGGGACTGATTACAGTTTTGCCTTTTTCTCTCAGACAAAAGGATAAAGAGTTTAGAAACTGAATGAATATTAAACAGGACAATAAAGTAACCAAAGTTTTGTCAAGATGGAAGCAAAAGAAAGAAGGCTTTCAAAGACTACTTTGGGTGTGGCTTTATTTTGCAATTGGCAAAGTATGTTTGAAGCAGTATATATAGCCGTGGTTTCCAACTTTATAATTGTAGCCTTCAGTCTCCACTGCACTAGAGATAATAATAATAGTAAGGTCAACGACTAATAAAGTACAATATTGGGCTGGGGTTAGAGTATCTGCTGCAGCTGGTGCTGGTGGTGTTTTTGGCAGCTAATACTAAGCAATCAGGTAGATCGATCAACATCAACATTATTGGACCATCATTATGTGCTGTGTTTTTGGCAGCTCTGGAGTTGTTATTCGGTGTGGAAGATGCCACTTTTTATTACATATAGTTCTCAGATTTTGTGACTGCCAAAGTCAGCGCCGCCCCCCCCTCCCCGCCTCCCCCCGCAAACCCAACTTCTTACAGTTGGGCCACAACTATACGCACTGATTGGCAACTGGCAAGACGACGTACGCCTCCTGCCTATTGTTTCAAGAAACGTGCGAAGGCTAGAGAGGCCGCCGCCTTCCTTTTCTTTTTAGAGAAAATGAAAAATATTAGTATACTAAATTTCCATGACCAATCGATATTTTAAATGAAAAAAGATTTAATAATTTTTTAAATAAATTTAATATTATTTTAATAAAAATTAAAAGTTATTATTTTTTTATTATTAAAATTATCAATATTATTTTAAAAATTATTAATCTTATTTTATTAGAGACACCAATTAATCTATAAAAATTCAGCATATGTATTAATACTTTTTTACTTTATTACACAAGTTTAAATAAGTAATTCAGTTTTCTTTAATAATATTTGATAATTTTTTTTATATATTCAAACAAAATCAACTCACTCTTTTGAACCTAGCTTAATGCAGTCGCCAAATATTTTTCTTTGTTTTTTTAGATGAGACAAATTTTAGTGGTTTCATTTGAACAACTTCATTTTTCTTTTTTATGATTAAATTCATAAAAAAAAAACTAGATAAAATGTGAAGTGTCGGTGAATGGGACAATTTATCATAAATTCATAATTAAATTCATAAAAAAAAAACTAGATTACACATTTTTCTTTTTCATAATTAAATTCACAAAACTAACCTTATAAACAACCTTGCAGCCGCTTTTTAGTTTTTAAGAAGGCAAGTTTTAACTTTTTAGGAATGTACAGCAAGAAAGTTAAAACTAAAGTAAAACTTTTTTTGTTAACTTATTTTTATGAACAGTAAAGACAAAATAATATGATTTTGTTAAAATTCTATGAACGGAGAGGAAAGTTCAAGTATTATTTTTTTTCCAAAGTTTTTTTTTTTGTGTATAGTATAAGAAAATAATATTATTTCTTAAAATTCTATGTAGGTACTAACGTGTATCTTTATCATAAAAATAATATTATTTTAAGTATAATAATCTCTCTTTCTCATTTTTTTTCTCTTTTCTTTAATTTTTTTTGTGTGAAAAGTAACTTGTAAATAAAAAAAAATTTCGAAAATAGTTTTCTATATAGTAATAATAATATTTTTGAAGAATAATATTTATTATAGATTATAGTTAATCTTAAACTCACACATTTAATTGAATTTTTTATTTATAAATATATAAGATATATTTTCATAATACTAGTTTACATTAGCGACACATAAAAAGATAATTTATTTTAATAAAGTAAAAATAAAATATCTAAAATAATCAATTTATTATTTGATCAGCAACATTAAGTGACAATTTAACCAAACAGTACAATTACAGTTTATTAATCAGCAACAACAATTAACAATTAGCAACAATAATTAATAATCAGTAACAGTAATAGCAATCAACAACAGGTAAACCAAACAGGTTCTTAATTATTCAACAGTAACAGTTAGTATAAAATTAACTAAACATTTCATTAGTTTTTTTAGCAATCAGTAATCAACAATTAATAACAGTAATTATTAACAGTAATATTAAATAAGTAAACTAAATAGGCCTTACTAAATTTTCTTTCATGATCGATATGGTTAGTCTTTATCTATATGTATATATGTAACCGAAAGTGAGGGATAGCTTGGCTGTTGCTAGTGTGACAACTTCTCCCAATTACGCAAAACTTAAGACTCATAACGTTTTTCCCGTTCTGTTTTTCTAAAAAAGGAAAATTTATTTTCAAAGTAGAAGATTTTCATATCAATTAGAACAAATTTTTCTTAATTTTAGGAATATTATAAAACTTGTATATAAAATAAATTATCAATTATAACAATTATGTAAAAACCTAAATTAAGTCCACGATATAATTTCAATTTCATTATGTCTCTAATTTTTTTTTTTTTTAAAGAGTTGGTCAAATATAATGTTACATAGCCAATTAATGATTAAAAAAAAGTATAATTCTATTTAGCCAATAAATTATTATCAAAAATTAGCATTTGATAATGAATTAAAAAGCACATAAAATGCAAAATAATTGAAATGTTATATTATTGTTTTTTTAATTATTCAGTTTAATTAAATAATATTTCACATTAATTAATAAATTAGGATTTAAATTCTATGAATATTAAGAAATATGATTTTCCCATAGAACTTTCATATCAAATCACGTAAAAATCATAATCAATTTACTTAATTAGTATCTAGCACACATTAAATTTTGCTTAATTCCTATCACATATATCTAAAACACGCGTGGGCTATATTTAGTCTATATCTATATTATGTATATATTATTATTACCGAAGTCGATGATTATGAGCATTTCTTAGGGCAAATCAACATATGTGGCAGTATTTGCTCAATTATAGGGATATTAAAGACTCATTCATTAACTATAACATCTTTTTCTTAATTCTAGGCCTGGGGATATTAGAAGACTTTTATATTAGCTTATAACATCTCTTCTTTAGTTCTAGGAATAGGGATATTAGAAGACTTTTAGATTGGTTAAAGTTCAAAAAGAAAACCTTAGTGAAGTATAATTTTATTTAACCAATCAATTATTATCAAAAATTTTATATAATGAAATAAACATAAAAAAAATTTGAAACAATAATAAACTAAATTTTTGTGAAATTAAAATTAAAATTCTATAAATATTTATTTCAAACTGTTTATCTTGGAAGATTCTCATATTATAGTTAGAAACACAATTTTCTCAATTTTGACCTTATATGTATTACAATTTATTCAACTCATGATAATGAGGATTCAAATACGTTTAAAATAATATTCAAAATTCAATTCTATTTTTTTAAAAAAAATAAAGTATTAGAAAAAAAATTTCCTTTTAACAAATATGTTAAATCAATACATCACAGAAGTTTAATATTAGTTAATTATATATATTGTTAAAACTGAGATAAAGCTGAATTATTCTCCTCTAGCCACATCATCAATGTGCAGTGATTTTTGCTTACTTTTAGCAATATTAGAAGACGCTTATATTAACTAAAACATATTTTCCTCAATTTTAGGAATATTTGGAAACTTTTATATTAACTAGAACAATAATTATAGTTGAAAACCGAAATTCATTCTACCATTCAAACACTAATCATAGTACAGTTTAAAATCTCAACTATAAATTTATATATTCAATTAATTATTATCAAAATTTTTTAGGGTGATATTTAAAAATTTTCCTTATGCATATAAATGAATTAAATCATAACAAAAGGGATTATTACACTACAGAGTGTACTAGGGAGGACCCTTTTAATATGATCCTTAATTCAAAACTCTTCTTACATAACTCTCACCAACATAGAAATTTTTAAGTCAAGTCTATCAAGTGACACTAATTAATTAGATGAGTTGATATTCAATTACAAGATTATGTTTTCATGAATTAATACTTGTATCTATTTCTACATCAGTTGATGCTCACTTGCTTACTAGGCCTAGGGTTTTTCTTGGCATATAAACCGCATAAATAAATGTGCATATTTCATATTCCTTTGCTACTCCTTGTGTCAGTTTCTTTTGTTTTGAATGATCGATCCACTTTAACATGCTCTTATGCCTCGTTTTTCTTCCAATAGGCTGAGGTGTTTGGTAGCGGGTCAATTTGCTTTGTTGTTTGTTGAAATCTTCAATATTGGTGTACTCAAAGCACAAAAAGAGCAAAACCACAAAAGAAAAAAAAAAAAAAAAAGAAGAAGAAAATGATTAATCGTCATTTTCTTGAACTTAACACGGGAAACTTTAAATTTGATTTTGTAACAAGTTTTCCTAAATTAATCTACCTGAAAACTATTGTTTCCATATTAGGCGTTTGATCTTTTTTTATTTTTTATTTTTTTGGTGTTACAAGAAAGAACGAAAGACTAGTAAATGAAAATATAATTAATAAAACTTAAACATAAGGTCTGTTATCCTAACCAATTATGCTATAAACATGTGACTAAGTGTTTGATCTTCGACAGTAAGTTTCTAATTTTTTTAATTATAGAGATTAGCATTTATTGCATTTTTAATATACGTTTGAATTTGAGATTATCTAGTCAAATGAGGCCAAAAGACAGATAAACAAAAATTAGTTGGAGGAGTACAAGAGTTGCCCCATCGCTTTATAAGGGCAATTGGGTTCGTACTCTTAAGCTACTCTTCCATTGACATTAAGATTCCAACTATTGATTAAACAAAGCGAAAACAAAGCTTGCTTCGCAAAGGTCAAAACTTTTTATATTTGGAAGTGTTTATGTAAGTGGCTAATGGGGTCTCTCTTTGTCCTCACCTACCCTTTGATATGCCCACCTCTTTATCACAATGACAATCCGTAGAAATGACAAGGACAGAATGGGTTTCTCTAATACCAGGCTTAAGTGGCTAGATTCAATATATATTTAGGGCCATACTAATTAAAATAACTTCAATTATGAGTTGTACTTTTGTTCACATATCACCTACCCCTTATCAAAACCCGGCCATGCATATCCGCATTGTATTATAAAACTATAGGGGATGATCATCTTATAGTGTTGTTTCATAGTCACATGTTTTAACTTTGTATGTATGAGATTCACTCATACAAGTGGTCCGTTTCCAGATTATGTTAAATTTGGCTGCATTGCATGTGAGTGTTGCAATGGGTTGCCTTCATGGCAAGAACAATGAATTATGAATGAGTGTGTAAAACTCATATATATGTTCTAGGACCACCAAAAAAAAAAAACTCATAAATTCTGTTTAGAAGAAAAGGAAAAAGGGACTTAGAAATCGCGGGATAATGGAAATTTCACATGAGGCGACTTGAGGACAACGAGGAAGAATAGAGATTAGGGGGGACAAAAAAATAAAAAAGAAATGAAATTGAAAGATAATATAAAAAGTGGAGGTTTATTTTAAACAATTTTATTGATGACGAATATGATGATGAAAGAAAAATGCGAGAAGGAAACTTCGGGGAAGGTGACAAAAGGTCAAACAAACGTAATCAACTGATAAAGCAGAATCATTAAAATAAGGAAATACTATTTTACCTCTTTTAAGCTCAATCTTTGACCTTTTATACTAAACATAAACGCTTGGTTGCTTACGTACTCTCCTATTTTTAATTTTCTTTATTAAGAAATCCCCAATGATTTAAGAAAGATTATTTTTTATCATTCTTATAAGTTATTGTTTCTTAAAAGTAAAATTTGAGATGTACAAAATAAAAGCATAAGTTATTTATTTTGTTCCTCACGAAATATTTTAGTGGTTGAAAATTAAAATTTTTATTCAAAATTTTTGGATTCATATTCTGAGATGAGAGAAAAAATATACGTTTATTATATAACTCATGATCCAACAAATCTTTTAATAGATTAAAAAAATAAGTTATTAATTATTGAATCGTGCCACCATGATCTTTAGATTTCACAAGATGTATGATTAAAGAAGAATTTCACTCATGGTGATACATCATAAAACGGAGCTTAACAGCTAATATATAATATATTAGGATATAAAACCTACTCAATTGTTTTTTATGAGACATTCTAGTAATCAAATGTTAGATTTATATTTTAGAAATCTTAATATCTAATTTTAAAAATAAAAGATATAAGATTTATGAAAAGAGTCACTCGTTATATAATTTACAGTCCAATAAAACTTTAAATAGATTAAAAAAAACAATTCCCAAATTGGAACACTGAGTAAAAATTTTCCTTTACCTTGCTCCGTAATTTTTTTTGTTTTTATCGATACTCCATAAAATTGATAATTGCATTATTCTATCAAAAATATGTATTTATTCTGTAAATAATTTGGGTGCAGAAGGGAAAATTATTTCCTTTGAAAAAGTTAGTTTTGAACCTAAATGTCATGATTTGATTGAATTGTGTTTTTTTTTTTTTTGGCGCGTATGATTTGATTGAATTGTTTGTGTTTTTTTAACACTAAAAAAAAATATATCGTCGGTATTAAGTTATCGTATCTGTAAATTGAAGTTAAGAGTTATCTGTTGACATTTTTATTCGATTTTTTTATGAAAAGAACCTACTATTCACATATTATTAGACTTAAATAAATCTCTTCCGCACTTGACTATGAGATTGACAAATCAAAAACTTATAGTGTGCAGTACATGATATTATTGACAATTTAAAGTGCAATGGCGAGGACTTGAACTCAGACTAATGAAGAAAAAAAGTACATTAAATCACTAATGAGACTAGTAGTAATTGCACTGATGTTGAATATTTTATAAATTTAAAAATTGCATTATTCTACCAAAAAAGAGTCTTTATTCTGCAAATAATTGGGTTGCGAAAGGAAAAATTGTTTCCTTTAAAACAAAATATTTTGAACCTAAAAAGTTATGGTCTAAACTACTAATCTCATGACACTAACATCCCACTATCTTTGATATTTAGTTATTCCACGTAACATGCTTCGTTAACTATTATATAGCGAACTTTTCACGGCTTTGATATTTGCTTATTGGTCACTAAAATCAAACTTCAATGTTTCTTTAGATTTTTATTAAAATTTTTACATAAATACATTATTAATGAAAATTAATATTTAGTAAATTAAATTGTGTAGAAAACTAAATGTTGAGAAACCTAAAAGACAAAAGCTAAAATTAATTTATGGGAAATTGGCAAATTTAGTTAATTAACTTTTTGTTGGCCGAATACCCAATAACAAATGCATCACCCTATTCTCGTGTCTTTGTGGTGCAACACACATACTCTCTTGAGGAAAATTTTGCCTTGCTGCATGTGACAATGCATATTCGCAGAAAATTTCAGCTATTTGATTTTATGTTAGGATCTATAGACACTTTTGAAATGAGATATGTTTGTGTCAGACATGACACTCATTCAATTCTCGTTAGACATTCTAAAATGTGTCCAACAAAAAAATTAAAATAAAAATAAAAATAAATTTCAGACATATACATAGAACAAACTTATTACATGTGTCAGATATTTTTAAAGAAAAATTCCCTAGCTCGAGTACCCACTCAAGCCAGGGAACTGTTTCCCATTTTAAGGGGGAACAAAACAACAGAGGGGGCCAAAGAATTTGCCCTCCTCCAATCAAGGGGCACCCGAGCGAGCCGAGAATACTCAGTTTGGGTATCCATTGTCATACTTTTAATACATGTATTTAGCATTTTTAATATATATATATATATATATTTATATGACATATATAAAATTAATTTCAAATTTATTAATATATATAATACTTTTTTTGAAAACATACTAAGGAACAGTTGATGGTAAAAAAAAATTATAATTAATAGATATTTATTATTTTATCAATTATGTTAATTTTAAACCAATTTACTATTTAATTTATAATTTATTAAATATCATTTTTATATAGTCTATTATAAATAATATCTTTTAAAATTGTTTAAAAAATGCTAATTGCATCATAAAATATCATCAAATTATTATAAATTATATGTTAAAAAATAATAATTTTATTAAAATATCTAAATTACATACATATAATATCTATATATAATTTGTAGTCATGTCTATGCCATATTCATATCCTAATTTTCTAAGAATCTGTGTGTCCATGTATTCGTGTCGTGTCTGTGTCCTGTATTCGTATCCGTGTCCATGCATTCTAGATTTTATGGTGGGAGAGGGTTAGTTAATTACAACATCATGTGTTGTCTAAATTTTTAACAACTGAACCGGTCATTGAACTAGAAAATTTAGAAGTTTAAGATTCGACTGATTTAACCATTATTAAATTGAGAAAACCAGTATCTAATGTTAAATATATAAAAAATTAATATTTATATACATTATATAAAAATATTGATAGGTAAAATGTGATATATTATATAAAATATAAGCATTATACATATTATAATATTATATTTTAGTGATTTAATTATATATAATTTATAATTTAACATATTATAATATTAAAATCTTATGCTTAATAATTACCTCATGTGAAATTTATAATTATAATTTCATATAAGCTAATATATATATATTTTTTTATCTATTAGCAGGACTGTTGAGTTATGAGTTATACAATGAGAGTAGCTCTCTCCTCCTATATATCCCTCTTCTCTCATCTTACAATTTGAACTCAAAATTTCTAAAATTAAGGTTTTGAATTTTAAATATTAGAGTATCTTTTGAAAGATATGTAAGTTAATATTAAAATATTAGTTGATGTAACGCATTAATGAAGACAAATAATTTAAGTCAAAAAATAAAAGTTGATATTTAGGGTTGTATAGAAAGGTTGATGGCTATAAGTGTGTTAAGGGCGACATAATAATTTTTGAAAATTTTTTGAAATTTCAAATGGTAATGAGTAATTATTTGGTTAAAAAAATAGGAAAGAAAGATTACATTGTATAAAAAAAAAAAAAAAAAACAAAGAAAGAGGTATATGGTAAATTGTATTAATAATGCACATTAATTATTACATTGGAAGACGATGCATTCTTTTTTGATAATCATGAAAATATTAAGTTTCCAAAATATATTATGTTTCCAAAATGTGGCGGTTGATAAACTGATAATAGTCATTTAAGGATCCGCCAATTTTTGTGCCTATGTTGTCCAACAGTCAAAGTAAAGGTTTTGGAAAATTAAAATTGCGACGTGGTGCTTTCCCAATGCACCACGTCGCCAACAAGCCAAGCAAATGAACCGTAAAAACAAAATTGGTTCTCTAGTTCACGGCTAAACCTTCTAGTTCACCAATTTTTGATTTTCTAGTTTTGAGCACTCAACTGAATTAGACATTCAATCGATTTTTAATTTTTTTTTGTTGAATCGGCCATTCCGATCTATTTTTAATAACCTTGGTGCTGTCTTACCTCCCTCCACCCCTATCTTTTTTTTATTTTTATTTTTATTTTTAACATACTTGGCCTTTTTGACTGGCTTGGATGCATCCCATTGCCACCGGAGCTTCAGATTTATCCTTCTTATCTTCCTGTTAATTGATGTTAGAACATATTGAAGGTTTAACCTTGAAAATATTAGTCATTGAATGGAATGTCTTCCTGCTGTTATATTACATCATGAAATCCAACTTATTACCTAGAATTTATAAGATTACTATGTACTGAATTTAGTTGTGTAACAAGAATTTTTATTCTCTCCGTTTGGCAATCTCTGGGGTAACTGGAGGACTATAATTCTCGTAGGCAACGGATGAAAATTCTTTGACAATTAAGAGAAATATATTTATAAAGGTTGTTTTCTTCCTCATTAATTTCCTTTTTTCCTTCGTTTGTTTTCATCATTTTCTTACCATATCTATTTTCTACGGCCTTTGTAACCTTGCTTCTTTTTTTGACACGAACAAATGATTTAGTAAGGCGAATGAAAAAGTTAAATTTACGCCATTGACATTTTATGGGAATTCATTGTTGATTCAGTATTTTGAGTTTTAGTACACTATTAGAAATATAGATTTTTTGGTTTACTGTTTTAAAAAAATATGCAAATATATATTCATTTATTTGATAATAGTGCCCAGTATGCGCTTATTATATTTTGTATCAGTTATTTATGAGAGTAGGTTAGGCCAATGCATATCAATCAAGCATATTATATGTAAATAACAGTACATGTATACCATTCTTTTTTTTTTGGTACATCAAAAGAAATGAAGAAAAAGAAAGCTAACTAAAAACGAACAAATAGCTCCATTACCATCAAGAAATGACCATAAGCCCCAAAGAGGATGATCCAATATCTCCTCACCATCGGTAAGTCGAGTACCCGTTTTAACAAAAAAGTTAGCACATGAGTTGCCCTTCCTTAGAACATGCTGCATTCAAACCTGCCAATCTCTTGTAGACAACTATTTGATATCCTCCACCATGACTGAAAGGGACAAAGAGGTAGAAGTAGTAGATGAAATCAAGTAAATAGCCTCTAATGAATCAGACTCCAAAACAACCAATCGGTATCCTAAATTTCATGCAAACTCTAACCCACGTTGGATACCCAAGAGCTCAGTAATCATATTAGTAGATACACCAGCTGATCCCACATAACTGTCAAGCCATCGTAGATTGCCCAAAGCACTCCCATCTGTATTAAGTTTAACCCTGCTGAAAAAAGGAGGCGCCCAACTCACCAAATGAACAGAAGATTCGATGCCTTCCACAGTAAGAGTGAAGCTCATAAGAAGGTCCGTGAGCACAGTTGTAGTTCGATGAACTCTTATATAAAGACTGCATTTAGTACCACATAAAACCTCCTCATTGAGATTCTTCCAAATAGACCAACACGCACACAGTACTAGCAAACCTTGGTGACCAAGATAACCCAAAGCCGTATGGGAAAAGATGAAGTGATGTAGCCAATTAGCAAGAAAGCAATCAAGAAAGAAAGGAGGGAACCCAGTGGCAAAAACTCCTCCCACATGCCTGTGCATGAATGCAACCCCTGAGAAGATGATGAATAGACTCAGTAGCTGTATTAAACCTCACACATGTCGATGAAGCTGTTAAATTCCGTCGCATTCTCTTCTCATTTGTGAGAAGTCTACCCTTCAAAAGTAGCCAAAGGAAGCATTTGAACTTTGGCTGGATTTTGAGCTTCCATAATAAATGCCTAATCTGGTTAGGAATAGTAAAAGTTAGAGCTTGCGAGAGCCACTAATAACATGATTTAGCAGTGTAGAAACCATTAGAGCTTGGCGTCCACACCAGCAAATCCTTACAAGCATTATGCCAAGGAAGAGGAATAGACGAAACAACTCGTGAGACCTCCAAAGACACCGGCATAAGCAACTTCCCCGAGCACTAGCTCCCATTTTCAATCACAAAGTTCATCGTCACATTTTCCTCGCTCAAATGTACTGTTGAGACCAATAAAGTAAGCGGTTGCTGCGACAACCATTTATCATGCAAAAGAAATGCCCTTGAGCCATCACCAACACGAAATCCTAGCCTTCATTCAATTATTTTGGAACTGCGAACAATAGCCTTCAAATATGAGATGTTGAAGAAGGGCATTCCAGATTAGAACAAGGATGAACCAAGATATTTATTACCCAGCAAAGATGCCCAAAATTTTGTGCTATTATAGGATAACTCAAACCCAACCTGACTTAACAAGGTAATATTATTCAGCCGTGCTTGACGTAAACCAAGCCCACCTTTCGTTTTGGACTGAGTGATCACATTCTAGCTCACCAAATGCATGCCACCCTTCTCAAAATTAGTAGACCACACAAACCGCCTAGTTAGCTTGTCAAATTCGTCACACATATAGCTAGACAACTAAGCATGTTGCATAGCATACAACGGAATAGAAGAGATATAGCTTTGAGCTAGAGTCACCCTACCTACCATATTTAATAACTTTGAATTCCAAAATGAAAGTCGCTGGTGAACCTTGTTAATGATGAAACCATATAGATTCCTTGATGGCCTGCTGTGGATCAATGGAACACCCAAGTACCTCCCAAGGTCATTGGTGAAAGAAAATATACTAATCTCTTTAATTTGTCGAACCACATCCTGGGCACACGAGCAGAAACAATGGCTTTGGATTTCAACTAACTAACCCTGAGTCCCGACTCATAGCAAAACACATCAAGAGTTTCACGGGCTACCTTTACTTGTCTAGTAGTAGCTTTAGAGAACAAAAGCACATCATTAGCAAAAATCAGGTGGGACATTGCCAAGCCTTGTTGGGCACACTTTATTGGTAACCATAATCTCTGTTGAACCTTATGCTGGTTAAGCAGTGAGAGGTTTTCCATACATAGCACAAATAAGTAAAGGGAAAGAGGATCTCTTTGTTTAAGTCCACGAAGCAGCTTAATGCTGGACAACCGTTCACCATTCCAAAAGATGGAAAGCGAAATGCTAGAAACACAAAATAGAATTAATTCCACAATTGACATAAAAAAACCAAAGTCAATACGAGTTTGTCTTAAGAACCGCCAATCAACACAATCGTAGGCCTTTTCAAGATCAATCTTATATGTTATTACCGCTCTCACACTCTTCATGTGATGCACTAAATTTATGACCTCTCAAGCAACAATAATACTACCAATAGTACTCCTACTAGGAATAAAGTTGCCCTATAAAGGCCCAACAATATCATCTAAGAAAGGCCAAATACGATTAACTAACACCTTGGTTATTATCTTGAAAACAACATTACACAGGCTAATGGGCCAAAATTTTGAAATATGATTGGCATTATCACCTTTCAAAATAAGACGCACAAGAGTCTTAGAGATATGTTCTTCAAAAGAACATTGCCAGAGTGCCTTTTGAACCAAAGAAATAATGTCACTCCCCAAGTGCTTCCAAAAAGTCTTGAAGAATATTGGTTGAAACCCATCAGGGCCCGGTGCTTTTTAAGACTTTATGGATTTTAGAGATGTTAACATTTCCTCAAGTGAGATCGGTTTTATAAGAGAGGTACATTGAGCTCATGATAATTTTTGATAGCCCACAAGCTCCAGAAAGAAAACAAGATTCTCATTAAAACAAAAAAGAGAGTGAAAATGCTCTATAATTGTAGCCTTGATGTATTCTGATCATATCTCCATTTACGATCTGCAACTTTGAGACTCTCAATTTTATTAAACTTACGTCTAGTAAGAGTAGAGGCATGGAAAACACATGTACTCCTATTGCCCAGCAGAAGCCATTAAACAAGGGACTTCTGAAATCAGAAATTCTCCTTTTGCTTCAAAACAAGATTATACTCCACAGATATCTTCTCTCCGAGAGCTCTCTCTCATGAGAGTTTTCTTCCTGTTTATACAGTCCTCCTCTGCCCATTGTTGGGAACCCCTCTCTTTGATTAGAGTTTGTTCTGTTGCTCTCTCTGTCCCTTGATTTTTCTTTTTCTTTTATCCTTCAATCCTATTATTCCTATTTAGTCAATGGTGTTATGGAAGATGTGGTGGTGGATATTGGCCTCGATCCGGGGGTTGGGGAAGGGGACCAACACTCAACAAGCTGCCTCATTGGAACCCTCTAGACTGAGAAACCTTTCAACATTAGAGCTCTCTTCAATACTATGACCCAGGCATGGAAGCCAAAAAGATCTGTGGAGGTAAAGGAGATCGACAGAAATCTCTTTAGTTTCCAGTTTTCTTCCAAGCAAGACCGAAGGTATGTTCTAGAAAATGCTCCCTGGTCTTTTGACAAGTCAGTGCTTATCTTGAAAGAGCTATCTGGGGATGAACAACCATCAAAGGTGGATCTGTTCAGTATTCTATTGTGGGTCAGAGCCTACGATTTGCCCCGTTTTTCTATGACTAGGTTCACAGCAGAGGCCTTGGGAAATAGAATTGGTGCCTTTTTGGAGGTTGATGAGAATGATCTTGGTTCATGGGGACGATTTCTCCGCTTCCGAGTACTGTTTGATGTCCGAAAGTCTCTGTTACGAGGTGCCCATGTTAAGCAGAAAAGTGGTCAACAAATTTGAATAGATTTTAAGTATGAACGATTACCAAATTTTTGTTATTTCTGTGGGCTCATTGGACACTTAAATAAGGATTGTGAGCTGCTGGAAAATCCAACGAGTGATGATGAAGGTGTGAAGGAACCTCAGATGAGTTATTCAGATAGCTTAAAGGCCTCACCAATGAAAAGGACTACGATCAAGACTGAACCAGAGATCATGAGGAGAGGCGGTGCTCCACATACACAAAGTCATGCTAACACGAAGAATTGGAAGCGGTCGGAGAACTCATCGTCGGTGGCCGGGGAACATGAATCCCGGATGGGATTTCAAATTCAATTTGCAGATTTTGCGGAGGATGAGGCGGAGGCTGTTTTCATGCAAGTTGACCAGCTAAATATCCGTGATTCTAATTCTCAACATTTGGTTAATAGGGCTGAAATGGTGAATGAAAATCAACCCTTGGATAGTGGACTGCTAACTGTCGTAATAACAAAGGAAAATCCCTTGAAGATTCCGCAAACCAAGCCAGCCAACCTGTCTCCGAAATCTTTGGAGAATCATGATCTTATTCCAACTATGGCAACGAGGGTATCTATACCAGCTGTCCAAGTTATGCAACCAATCAAACCTGTGGGGACCAACTCCTCAATAGACCCAAAGCCAATGGGCTTGGGTAAATTGTCTAAAGATGAAGTCGGGTCCAAGAATAGCCGGAAGCCTGTTATTGAACATCTAGAACGCTATACACGGCATAAAGGAAAGGAACAAGCTGGCAAATATGCTGCGTTGCTGGGCAAGCGTTGGTTTATCCCGGAAGAAGCTGAGAAGAGTGAAGGCAACACAAGTGGCCCGAAGAGAAACAAAACTGATGCCTCATACCTTCCTATCTCCTTTGGTACTTTTGAATCGGCAGAGGCTGCCTCGCAGCCCTGCCGGGAGCCATGAGTTTACTCTGCTGGAACTGCCAGGGGCTTGGGAACCCTCGTGCAGTTAGAAGAATAAAGAAGCTTGTGATGCTTCAAGATCCCACCCTTGTTTTTCTTATGGAAATAAGGTTGTTCAGTTCAGAGATGAGTTTACTAAAGCAGAGATTGAATTTTCAGCATGGAATTTTCGTTGATTGCACGGGTACAGGGCGTAAAAGAGCTGGTGGACTAGCTCTCTTATGGAAGGATTCTGTCTCTGTTTCGCTCCAGACATATTCGACACACCATATTGATGCTTTCATCCTAGAAGACTCGCAACTAGTGGAGTGGAGGTTTACTGGTGTGTATGGGTGGCCTGCAGACAACAATAAGAGCCAAACTTGGGCGCTTCTTCAGTCACTGAAACTTCAGTCATCCATGCCATGGCTGTGCAGCGGTGATTTCAACGAAATCATGTTCTCTTTCGAGAAACCGGGGGGGGGGGCAGAACAAGGCCAGCAGAGCTTATGGAGGCTTTCCGATATAGCATAGAGGATTGTAGATTGCAAGACTTGGGCTTTCAAGGCTGTGAATTCACATGGACCAATGGTAGAGGGGAGTCAGATAATGTTCAGGAACGGTTGGATAGAGCTTTTGCATCCTCGGATTTTTTGGAGCTCTACCCCAATATTCGGGTGTCTCATCTCTCCAGGTTCGGTTCCGATCATAACCCACTCTTAGTCTGTTTATCTCACAATTATGAAGATCTATATCGCAGGAAAAAGGTTTTCAGGTTTGAAGGGATGTGGTTACGTGAACCATTATGCCTAGAAACCATAGATGATGCATGGCGGCAGGCTAATCAGCTTGGCAATGAATCGACTATATCGGCAAAGCTTGGTTTATGTGCCAAGCAGCTACAAGCATGGGAAAAAAGGGTTTTTGGCAATATTAATTCCACAATCCGAAGGCTCAAGCAATGACAATTGACCTTGGAGAGGCTTCCACCGACTTCATCCAATTTAGTTATGTTGAAAAATGTGCAAAGGGAAATTGATGAGATGCTAGCAAGGGAGGAAGCCATGTGGGCTCAAAGGTCTCAAGTGCTATGGCTCAGAGAGGGCGATAAGAACACTAATTTTTTTCATGCTAAAGCATCTGCCCGAAGGCGTAGGAATACAATCTGCAAGATTAAAACAGAAAATGGTAGACTGTTGGTTGACGCAGACCACATTGTAGCTGAGTTCTTATCATACCTTCAAAAGCTATTTGGTACACAAGGAGAGGGTGCTCTTGAGCCAGTTTTGGATGCACTGTCATTGAAAGTAACGGAGTCTATGAACGCACATCTAACTCAACGATTCACAAGTGATGAGATCATTGAAGCACTTAGCCAGATGCACCCGTTAAAAGCTCCGGGACCAGATGGCATGCCTGTGCTGTTCTACAAATCGTGTTGGGTAACTGTTGGGAGTGATGTCATTGCAACCGTGCTCAATATCTTGAATGAAGGTGGGGACCCGACACCTATAAATCATACCCATTTGTGCTTAATTCCAAAAGTGGCCTCCCCAATGTTTTGCAAGGATTTTAGACCCATCAGTCTGTGCAACGTGATTTTTAAAATTGTTACAAAGGCACTGGCAAATCGACTGAAGCCTTTACTCTCGGAGGTAATCTCAGATAATCAAAGTGCTTTTATTCCCAATCGCCTTATTACTGATAATGCCTTAGTAGCTTTTGAGATTTTCCATAGTATGAAACACAGATACAAAGGTAACAAGGCAACAATGGCGCTCAAACTAGACATGAGTAAGGCTTATGACCGGGTCGAGTGGATCTTCTTGGAGAAAGTCATGCTTCGATTGGGCTTTGCAGAGAGTTGGGTAAAGCTAGTAATGAGGTGTGTCAATACGGTGTCTTACTCTGTAGTGGTTAACTCAGTGCCAGATGCATCTTTCCAGCCCTCCAGGGGTCTACGACAGGGAGACCCTTTATCTCTGTACCTTTTCTTAATATGTGCAGAAGGTTTCTCAGCTCTACTAAAGAAAGTGACAAGCTCTGGTAGCATTGGGGGTGTTCAGATTTGTCGTCGAGCTCCTGTGATCTCTCATTTATTCTTTGCAGATGATAGCCTGATTTTCTTGAGAGCTTCTTTACAAGACTGCCAACAATTACAAGGCCTGCTGTCCCAGTATGAGCAAGCGTCAGGCCAAAAAATTAATATTGACAAAACGGAGCTCTATTTTAGCCACAATGTTCACCCCACAGATAAAACTGCTATTGAAGATAGCTTGGGTGTTAAGGCTGTAGAGCGTCCATTCAAATATCTTGGCCTCCCTATGACTATTGGGTGTTCTAAAAAGAAGATTTTTGAGCTGATCCTTGACCGCATCAGAAAAAGACTAAGTGGATGGAGTGAAAAAATGCTTTCTAAAGCAGGGAAGGAAGTTTTACTCAAGGCAGTCATCCAAGCTATCCCCACATATTTTATGAGTTGTTTTCTATTACCAAAAAATTTTTGTGAAGAAGTTGCTCGGTTAGCAAATAGATTTTGGTGGGGAAGCAAGGAGAGCAAAAATATAATTCATTAGGCCTCATGAGAGCGACTCACAATGCCTAAAAGAGAAGGTGGATTAGGCTTTCGAGACTTTCAGACTTTCAACCGGGCCATGCTGGGGAAGCAAGCTTGGCGCTTGCTAACCAATCCAGAATCTTTGCTGTCCAAAGTCTATAAAGCCAGATATTATCGAAATACAACCTTCTTGGAAGCTTCCATGGGAAACCGGCCTAGCTATGCGTGGCGGAGCATTTTGGAGTCAAGGGCCTTGTTGTGCCGCGGTATTAGATGGAGGGTGGGCAACAGTTGCAAAATTGATATTTGGCAGGTCTCGTGGCTTCCAGCACAGAATGGGTTAAAAGTTCTGTGACCACAGCTCCCATTAACCCCAACCACTGTATCGACTCTCATTGATGCGGATACGAGACAGTGGAAAGCAAGCCTGGTACGTCAAATCTTTATGCCTGATGAATGTGAGCAAGTTCTCTCAATGCCACTGAGTTTACGAAGAGCTGAAGATAAAATAATATGACATTATGATCGATTAGGCCACTATACTATCCGCAGTGCATACAAGCTTGCTCGAACAACTGATTATCCCCAGCCCAATACGGTAGGCTGCTCTTCGCAGCCATACTCGAGAGGCTGGCACAAAATCTGGAAGCTAATGATTCCCAATAAAGTCAAATTCTTCCTTTGGAGAGCAGCTCTAAATTATTTACCAACCGCTGTGAATCTAAGAAAGAGGGACATCCCAACAGACATGATGTGCCAAAGGTGCGGAATGGAGGCCGAAACTACAATGCATGCATTGTGTAGCTGCCCATGGGTTGAAGGTGTCTGGTTCCTGAGCCCTCTTGGTCTTCGGATGCGAGGTGTGGAAGGTGATAACTTCCTGGACTGGTTTGTCTCCCTTTCCCATCAGCAGGACAACAGAACTTTGAAATGGCTGCCATAGTAACATGGGCTGTATGGTGCACTCGCAATACTCTTGTTCATGAAGGTAAGGTCATTGATCATCCTGATACCGTGGCCATTGGCATGCGGCTCTACACTGATTTTATAAAGGCCAACATGACAGAACGAAACATTGAATCTATGCCCAGCATCTCTAATTGGAGACCCCCCCCCGGATGGTGTATTAATGATGAACACAAATGCAGCACTGAAAGAGGGGTTTATTGGCTTTGGAGTTGTGATACGAGATTTTAAAGGGGAGCCACTGCGTGTCATGGGGATGAGAATACAAGCCTCTGTGGAACCAGAAACTGCAGAGATGTTGGCAATCCGCTTTGTACTTCAAAGAGAATTGGAAGATAGCATACAAAGATTAATAGTGGCCTCAGATTGCCTCCCGATAATCAAAGAAATAACTTCCAGCTCACATGCCAATTCTATAATTGGGTTGCTAGCTGAAGATGCCAGTTACCTTGCTTACCACTTTCCAACTTGCACCTTTCAGCATATTAGAAGGCAAGCCAATGGCGTGGCACATGCTGTTGCTAAAGCCTCTCTTGCTTGTGAGGGCCTGATGATTTGTAATAGGATCAACCATAGCCATATTTTTGATCTAATTTCTCATGATGTAAGCACTATCAATCAATGAAATCTTGCTCTTTCCTCTAAAAAAAAAAAAAAAAAGATTATACTCCACAGTAAGTTGCCTCTCTAGCTAAGATAAATTATCACACGACCCTTTTTTTAAAGCCAATTGGATTTCGTTAAGTCGAGCTTGAATCAACCTTTTTTGGCAAAAGATAGTGCCGAAAGAAGTCCTATTAAACTGCAATGCCGCCTTTATACCAAGTTGAGCGGTAGCATTTTGAGATTAGGTCAGGTCATTGGGAAAGAATTTTTAGATGTCATTCATCTTTTGTTGAAGGGATTAAAAAAGTAACATCGACTATTGAAAAAAGATATGAATTCCTCTAATCTCAAACAATGAAAATAAAATTAATTTTCTTTTTTGATACAAAGAAATTTAAGTCATTTACTTATAGTAATATGTCAACATAGTCTAGTGGAAAATGTTCTAAACAAAAAGTACGAATAGGACAAATTAACAAAACAAAAATTTACAAATATTTGTGCGTAGGCGTAGATAAAAAAAAAATCTAGTTTTATTAAATTCTTGATGTTAAATGATTGGATTTTTTCTGTGAGGGTTTCAGTCCTTTAAGGAAGTGTTATAGGAAGGAACAAAATTTGAATATACTTATGATGATGCAGAGGTACCTGATCACTATTCAGTTTCAAATTATTTCTAGTTTTGAATCGTTTGTTCTAATTCTAAGATAACTGTCCTTTGCATAGTCCGATATGGTTTAGGTTAATTGCTGGTTTTGATTCTAATTCTAGTTTTGGTTATGTTTTCATTTCCGATTAATCTTCATTTTTGGTTCAAATTGGTTCATTTAGAAAAGTTTAGTCTAGTTCTAAGTTCCTTTTTAAATTACTTAAAATTGTAAAAATTAAATTTCAATTAGTTTAAAAAGAGAAAATTTAAATAACTAAAGCCTTAGACTAAATTAGTTAATTGAGTAATTTATGTATAATCATGAGGATTTAAGGAATCAAAGTCCATTTAGTTTATTACCTTTAAAACTTTAACTTACCATTTGTCTCATTTTTACTTTTAATGGGTAGTCTTAGCACTTTTGGTTGTTTGGCCCTCTCCAATAGTGGCAGATCCTTCTATTGCAAAGTTATATAAATCTTTGTTTAAAGGTTGAAGATCATTTTCTTGCATCTTTAGCTTTGCCTTTCAGCTGATCATCAAAACATACACGTGCCTTACATAACTCTGGCAACAAATTAAAGGGTGTTTCATCAAGGATATGATCCCCCTACTCTACCTACCAACAACGAATGAGACTGGACTTCCGAACTGCTGATTGAACTGTAGTCTCTAAAAAGAAGAACTGAAATTGAAATACCCCAAAGTTAGTTTTAGTTTTTGAATCAGAATCGATACAATAATTACGCCTATGTAGAAGAGTGCATTCTCATGATCCTCCAAAAAGGAATGTCGTCTTAATTGATGGATGAGGATATCATTGACATTAGTGGTGGAGTTAGAGCTTTAGCTTTAATGGTGTGTTTGGATTGTTTAGTGAGAAAGAAAGTTGTCAGAAAGAAATTTGTGAGAATTTTGTTGTTTAGATAGATTAAAAATATGTGGGATGATAAAACAAGTAAAATTTTTATGTTTAAGTTCTATAAAAAATTAAGAGAATGAGTGAAATTACAAATTTGCACTTGAAGATAATCTACATTTCCACAAATTTAGGGGTATTTTTGTCATTATGCTTCTCTTAGTTACTTTTGTTTTTCCTTTTTCGTATGGGTCTTGACTGATTGTTTTGAGTCTTTTGACATGTTCTTTTCCATTACAAATTTTAATGCATTTCTTTTCTCACGACTCACTAAACAAATGAAAATTTTTAGAATTGATGATTTTTTTCACATTCTTTTCTCACCAACAAACTAAATAGACTGTAAGGGTGCATCTAAATGTATGACACAATAAATGACAAAATAATTATTAATATTATAAATTAACCTACAAAGTATATCATTCAATAATAAATATTATTTACACATTATATATGATAACATTAATGATATTATAGACTATGAATAACGAAATGTGTTTGAACGTGATCAAAAAAGGTATGGGTAATACGAAGTGGCTTCAATTAGGAAATTTTAAAATTGCTACATAGTCTCATCACTAGTTTTTGAAAATTTATCTGTTTTTTTTATTTGTTCTTGAATTCAATTATTTAATAGTTATATCACTTTGAAATTACTTTTAAACTATTTAAGTAAAGCCACCAAACTTTTTTCAAAAAATATATGATTGTGCATAAATATAGTATTAAAATTTAGAAATTTAAGCAATTGAAATTTCTTGTAAGGACATATAAAATATAACAAATTCATAGGATTGACAATGACGATTACAAAATCTCAAAAAGAAAATTGAAGATTACAAAATTGTTTGAAAGCTCGTTGACATTCTAGAGGGATACGTGTGATTTTAATAATTTATTTGTGGAGATTTCAAAAATGTTTTTGTGGTAATGGTAATATATATTATAACAGAAAATATATTTATCTTGGTGTACTCTTTCTTTTCTTTGGCGTAATCAAATAACTATATGATACAACCAAAAAAAAAAAGGTTAAAAGAGCACATCTGATTATTAAACACCATGGGATCAAAATTTGACAAAATTTTTACCATCAAAATAATGAGATTGTAATTAATGGTGTGTTTGGATTTGAAAGAGGGATAAGAAAAAAAGTGATGACAAAGAATGTGGTGAGAAAGAAAGTAGTGAACAAGAATTTGGTAAGAAAAAAAGTTGTTTGGATAAACTAGAAATAAGTGAAAAAGAAAGTGCTGAGAATGTAAATTTATTGTTTGAATATAGTAAGAAAAAGAAGAGAAAGAAAATTTATATGTACAAAATAACAATCATATCCTTCATTAATGTCTAAACATTCAAATGTATTAACTAGCCAATGTATATACATAATTAGTAGGCTTTTTAATTTCGTCGAAATGGGAAAAAAAATGTTATTTTTTGCCATAACAGGTTTAAGCAACTAACTCAAAAAAAAAAAAACAAAAAACAAAAAAATAATTGTACTTAAAAAGCACCCTTTTAAGCCTCTTTCTCTAATCTTTCTTACCATTTCGGAGAGAAAGTAAAGAGGCATGGCTAGTTAGAAAATTTTCTAGCCATTTTCAAACGATTTCTTTTCTTTAGTAAAAATTAGACGTGAGAATTTGCTTCAATTTTGATGACTTTCTTTTCCATGTGATTCTGTCACACCCATTCTTAGGTATCCAAACACGTTGTAAGTTTCTTTCTTTATAGATAATTCAGAAAAAAATCAAATTAACATTATCTCTAAAAATAACTAATTATTGACTAACAAAAATCTCATTGGCAATTAAAAATAAAAAAAACAAAAATAAAAATATCACATAAAATGGATTTTGTAGGACAACGAGATACCTCTCCTAATATTCTTAAGAAAAAAAAGTTTGGTAGTTTCATTTAAGTGGCTTCAAAGTGACTTAAGGGGAATTCGGCGATCGTACAAAACTCCAGTCACACATCTCTATTTCATCTATCTCGCTTTCGTCCTATAAGCAAATCCTCCTTTATGTTGCCATCTTTTTGGATAATAGAATCTAAATAATCAAATTGGTCACGACGAGAGACATCTACCCCACCCAACCTAATGGTCTGCTCTACTACACTCCTAATATTGTTTAAGTTGCAAAGTATATACTCGATTTTTGTACGACTCAACCTAAAGCTCTTAGATTTTAGATTGTTCGTCTAAACTTTTAACTTGTGGTCTAACCCCTCTTGCGTCTCATCTATAAAGACGATATCATCTACAAACAACATACAACATGGTATATCATCCTGAATATGACTCGTTAAGACATCCATGACTAACAGAAATAGAAACAAACTTAGAGTTGATTATTGGTGCAGGCCAACTGTGATGGGAAAATCTGTAGATTCACATCTAACGGTCCTTACTCGAGTCATGGCTCTTTTGTACATACCTTTCACTAAATTAATAAATAGTGTGGGGACCTTCTTTTATCTCATCGCCCGCCATATGACTTGCCTAGGGACTTGATCATAGGCTTTCTCTAAGTCAATAAAAACCATTTGTAGATCTCGCTTCCTTTCTCGATAATTTCCGATAATCTTTTAAGGAGAAAGATAGCTTCCATAGTCGATCTACCTAGCATAAACCCAAGTTGATTATCAGAGATTGAGACAATCTTTCGTAGTCATTGCTCTATAATCCTCTCCCAAAGCTAGTGTGATTACTTAATTTTATGTCTCGATAGTTGGAGCACTCTTAGATGTTTCTCGTGTTTTTAAAGATTGGGATTAGTGTGCTCATTTTCCACTTATCAAGCATCTTACCCTTCTTTAAAATCCTATCAAAAAGTCTAGTCAACATAACTATTCCCCTGTCACCTAAAGCTTTCCAAGCTTCGATAGGTATGTCATCAAGTTCACACGCTCTTTCCCTTTTCATCTTTCGTAGAGCCGTTCTTACCTTCGAAAGACAGATTCCTCTAGCATAAGTGATCTTCTCTAGAGGGCCACCATGGTCTTCAAAATTACTCTGACTATTCTCATTAAAGAGCTTGTCAAAATATGTTCTCTGCCTCTCTTTAATCTCTTCCTCTCTCACAAGGACCTTCTTTGCATCGTCTTTAATACATCTGACTTGGGTAAGGTCCCGACTCTTTATTTCCCTAGTATGGGCTATCCTATTTGCAATTTTTCCTTTAGCAGTGTCAAGCTTGCTATATAAGGCATTATAAGCATTAGCTCGGGCCACTGTTGCTGCTCTTTTTGCTTCCTTTTTTGATAGCTTGTATCTTTCATACGCAATATTGTCTTGACACTTGGGAAGACTCCTATAGCACTCTCATTTCTTTTCGATGGCATCTTGGACCTCCTGACTCTACTAACAAGTTTCCATTAGTTTTTAAAATAAGATTTTACCCTCCACATTTAATGGTTTCTGCCATTTTGCCCTTGTCATTTTTTTTGCTGGATTATACCCTCAAACTTTTTTCTGTCAACTGTTTATACCCTTTGTCGTTAGTCAACCGCCACGTTAGCTTTTTTTGGGACATGTCAGCTCACCACATCACCACTTCAACATGCCACATCAGCAAATTTGCTGACGTGACATATTTCGAAAATCAATTTTTTTTTATTTTGCTAATTTACACTTGCAATATGATAAAACAGGAAAATACAATTTTCTTTTTAAAAAAATCATAATTTTACTTTAAAAAAAACATAAAAAAGTAAAATTTTTCTTTTAAAAGATAATTTTATTTTTTAAAAGACAATTTTCTTTTTTTTTAAAAAAAAATCATAATCGTTTAGGATTTTTTTTTCTTTTTTTTGTTGTTTTTAAAAATGAAAGTATAAAGTTTTCAAAAAAAAAAAGCAAAATCATTTTTAGGGTTTTTTTTCTTTTTTGTTTTGAAAACTAAAAGTACAAAATTTTTAAAAAAGCAAAATCATTTTTATTTATCATGGAAAAAAGAAAATTATATAAAATATTTAATTTTAGCAATTAAAATTATTTTTTAAAAAAATATTATTTTTTGGTTAAAAAATCAAAACTATGGTTTTTTAGGAAATATTGAAAATATTATTTTTTAGTTAAAAAATCAAAATTATGATTTTTTAGGGAAAAAATAAAGAAAACTGGAAAGTATAAATTAACAAAATGAAAATAAAAATTGACTTTCGAAATATGAAACATCAGCGAATTTGCTGACGTGACATGCTAACGTAGTGACGTGGTAGGCTGTCCTATCACAAAAAGCTGACGTGATAGTTGATTAACGGTTAACTAACGGCGAAGGGTGTGAATAATTGACGGAAAAACGTTAGAGGGTATAATCCAACAAAAAAAAAAGGGTAAAACAGCAAAAACCGTTAAACATAGAGGGTAAAATATTGTGTTAAGTCTTTCCTTTATTGGTGGGCCATGTCTTTTGGCCACTCTTAAGGTCTCTGTCGCCACCTTGTGTAAGCGATTCGCCAAACATAAGCACATGGTATTGATGTTAGAATAGGTGCCCCAATCCCCTCCTACAACATCTTAGTTTCGAAGGCCAACTTTCGTTGTGGTTTTTGTAGGTTCTACCACTTAGTCTTACTCTATTGGGACTTTTTACTCTTTAATGAGAACGATTTAGTTTACATAAATTATTATTAATATTAAAAAGTGAAAAGTAGTCCAAAAAGTAATAAAAAGTAACTTTGAGCTACTTTCAATTAGTTACTTTTAGGTAGTTATAGAATAAAATAAATAGAATTAAATAACAATACGGCAAACTTTACCGAACACTTATCGTACTACTTTTTGAAAATAAAATGCAAATGCATCTCTCTAAAAGCTAAACCAAACAAGCCCTTAATTGTTATTATTATATTTTTAAAAGTTTAATGATCAATTTTACTCAAAATGTTTTTTAGTTTGTTACTTATAGTCCATAATCTTTTATTTTTTTAAATGTTGCCCACCGCGTTACTTTCGTTATACTAATTATGCTAATTTGTCACTTTTTCCGTTAAGTACGCATACGTGACACCTAACGGAATACCACGTCGGGCCAAACTTGTCACTTTGGCTTGCCACCTCATCAAAGGATGATGACGTGGAATGTGAATTTAATTTTCTAATTGTTTTCAAATTTTCTTAACAATTTAAAAAAAAAAAAAAAGAAAATTAAGTTTCTTTTCTCTATTTTCCCTTTCCGTTTCTTTTTCCTTGCTCATCTCCTTCCTTTCTCTTTCTTCCCTTCTCCCTTTTCCCCTTTTTTCTCAGGAAACAAACACATCATCTTTCCTTTGTGGGATCTTATAATGTTATCATGTTTTTAACATTAGAGCAAGTAACAGTCACCAATGTTGTACATTTTGTTTCTTAATCTCATTTTTGTTTTCGTGCTAGTGGGAAGCTGCAAACTAATTGTTGTTTCGTTTAAGTTTTGTTTTTGATTGATCATTCCTTTTTGCTTTCCTTTTTTGTTCCCTTCTAAGGCTAAGAAATTGGTTAAAAGTATAGAATCATCTTGAGTTGAAGATGACAATAAGCTTAGATTGCAAGGACTTTGCCAACAAAATGCAATTTCAACGAAATACAAACCAATTAAAGTATAGTATCTCTAAACACAACACCAACAAAACTTCTAAAAAAAATAATTATAATTATAATAGAACAAAACTCAAATCAGTAACTAAAATGACCAATCCTGTCTCTGATTTTACAAAAAACCAATGGAATACAAGCTCAAAATCACCATTCAGAAAAAAAATCGATGCTTTGATCGAAGATGGCCGCTGATTGCGACGTTGAGATAGATATGTCCATTTGAACTTAAAACATGAGGTTCGTGTAGATTTTCCTTCTTTATTCAAGCATTCAAGCATTGCTGGTTGCTTTCTTGTGTGGACCTCTCCAACTTCTATAAAAGGTCTGAAACAATAAATTTAAATGGGGCAAATTGAGGAGGACAAAAAAAAGAGGGAGGAAGGATGAGAGATAAAGGAAGGAGAAAGGAGAGGCAATAGAGAGAGAGAGGAGGATGAGAGATGAAAGAGAAAAGAAATTTAATTTTCTTTTTCTTGTTTTCTTTAATAGCTAATAAATTTGAAAAAAAATTAGAAGCAATTAAATTAAATGATAATATGGCACACTGAAGTCGCAAGTTTGGTCTGACATGACACTCTGTTAGGTACCACATATGCATACTTAACAAAAAAAAAGTGATAAATGGGTATAATTAGTTTAATGAAGATAAAGTGGTGGCAACATTTAAAGAGAAAAAAAAAGTTATGGACTATAAATAACAAACCAAAAAATGTTCCAGTAAAATTGATCATTAAGCCTTGTTTTTTTTTTAAAAAAAAAAACCTCAATTCTACTACTTGTATGTTTTATTAATTTTTTCTTAGTTGATTAACCATGCCATCAAATTATTTTTAGTTTATTTATCTCATTTTGGTTGTTTTTATAAGTAAACTTTTTTTTTTTTCCGTATAATATTTAGAACTTACTAATGTTGGATCAGAGTTTCAGTTTGGAGCTGAGTTGGAAATTTGCCGCTTGATGGGCAATTTCTTATTTAAAAAAATTATACTTAAAAGGAAAAAGAAGTTGTTGAACTAATAATTATCATATGATCTTCATTGATATAACAATCATCTTTCCTCCATTAAATTTGTTTTAGCTTTAGTGTCTAGCAATATGGTATTTAAACTCCCATTTAAGTTCAACATTTACAAAAATCTTGAAACTTTTGCGTTTTTTGATTCTTTTTTTTTTTTTGGTGATTGTTGGGAGGGAGCCCCTATTTGGTTTTTGGACATTAAAATAATAAGAACTTACACATAGGTGTAAGGATTTAAGGTACTTTTATATTCTTTTTGATTACATTGTAAAGTGGATCCATAGTGGTATTTTGTTTCTTTGTCTTTATATAATTTAAAGAAGTATTGAAGTCATGAGTAGCCTATGAAGAACTAGCAACAATAACAAGTAATTGGCTTTAGCATGAAAGTGCACTTACTGAATTTCATAGATATTAGGTTTGTCTATAGACCTAAACCAAAACTACTATAGCCAAGACCAAACCCTTTTTGTGTTTTTGAGGTTTGATTTAAGTGAGGGAGAGAGCGTCAAGGTGAGGGACACAAAAGCTGATTAATTGTTTTTCTTCACACACAACTTTTCTTATATATATGATTTTTTTTTGTTAGAGTCGATCGTAAGCATTCCCACTACCTTAATGTGTAACCCCAAATCTTAACTGTCAAAGTCCTGTCCTATCATCTTGATATCGTCATTTGATTGCAGTTGGTAATTGGTAACAACAGGTGTCACCAATACTGCTCTAATCGGGCGAGTCCTAACAGAAAAACCTTTCGGTTTGGTAGTGCTTAAGGACACATTACGCAAAACGTGGTTTGCGTGGGCCTTGAAAGATGATTTGGAGGTAACCCCATTGGGAGCAATGTCTTTCTACTCCAATTCTAGTTAGAGAGAGAATGAAGAAAAGTCCTCGATGGTAAACCTTGGTGCCTTGTCAGACATCATCTAGTTCTTAAAGAGTGAGATCCAACCAAAGCCTTAGACGAGATTGATTTGACAACCTCCTCCTTTTAAGTCCAAGTCCATGTACTACTACTGAATTACATGACCTTGGCCACTGTAGAGAGCAAAGGAAGTTGTTTGTTAGGTTGATCAAAGCAGAAAACATATTGGAAAAACTTTAAGAGTGGAATACCTTCCTTCGACTTTTGGTGAATGTGTGTGTTGAAAAGCCTCTTTTGGTGGGGTTTAACAACATGAAGAATGGTGGCATCACCTGGGTATCATTTAGGTATGCAAAGCTTTCCGAATTTTATTACTTTTGTGTCTTGCTATGCCATTTGTATGGGAATTGCCAGTTTTGAGATGCAACAGATATCCTCCAACAAAAACAAAGTTTGTTGGGACCCTTCGGACCTCATATGAGAATGAATCTGCCAACAAAACCCCGACTCGATGGCTACAAAGGACCATCATCATCTGAAATCTCAAAACCTCCCTCTAACTACTGGTGACATGTCCTTTAATTTCCATGGTGAGCTCAAATCCCATTAGCATATTCTCAAATTTTGCTGCTCTATCCTGGCCAATAACTCAGGGACAAAGTCGGAGTCCTAAGGCAAAGTACGACCATCTAACCTACTGACTGACAAAGTGCTTGAACCCCAACCTTACCTAATAACCTTAATTACTTTACCCCTTGAGAACTCAGCTCCTACACTCCTTCTAATAACAAACACATCAAAGCCCCAAAACTTAGCATGCACTAACATCAAAAAGAAAAAGTGAGAAACATAAAAAGTGGGAAGCGTAGCCCTCACCCTTTTGACATTAAAAAGAAAAAGTGAGCTCTTTACCGCAATTTATGTCTACTAAAAAAATGCTAACATGTGCTGATCAACACTCAACTTTTATCTTTACTGAGCTAGTAATCCATTAAGTCTGTCTATCCCCACAAGTCAAATTTCTACACCTGCCAATCCATGTAACCAAACCCTCTATTCCACCGCTATTGGCCTACCCAATAAACTTAGATACTAAAGCCCAAGTCAAAAATAAAAATACTGCAAAAACCTCATCTTTAGCCTCTGGAAGCCTATCTATGGTACCTCTCTTACAATCTACAGAGAATGTTGAGGCTGTCCATTCTCTAGGACCCCTGCTCGTTCTATGAACAGGGAAGATTATGACAACAATATTCCAAAAGCTATTGATATGGTAGTGGTGGTTGGCCTATAGCCACTCGAATGAGAATCATGAATTTGGCCTAAAACTGTCAAAGACTTGGTCAACCATTGACAGTTCAAGCACTGAAAGGGCTCATTTAGAAGCACTAGCCATCAATGGTGTTTATGTCATATTTAAAGTAACATGTTAATAAATTAGAGATTTGACGTAACAGATTTCAGTTGTAATTTGCCTAGTATGTACTGCCTCAAGGAAAGAAAGGCGAATTGGGCCTATGGCGGAACGAAGATGACATAAAATTCGAGGTTGTGGAATCATACAAATATTTTTTCTCATGTCAAGTGGAATAGTGGAGATGGAGAATTTTAGTCCCTAAGTTGTATCTATGTTAAACTAAATGCTACCAAACATAAGAGAGCTAGGGAGAAAATCAAATACCTGGCATCCCTTGTGGGTATGCATAGGCTTCAACAATATAGAGACATATATTGACAAGAATAGTCAATGACTAGTAGAAGATCAAACGATTTACTTAGCCAGCTTCCTCCAAACAAATACACTAATGAATGTGAGCTTCAAGGGATTGAGATATACCTGGAGCAACAAACATGTTGGCAGGGCCTTTGTAGTTGACCAATTGGATCAGACTGTTTGTAATACAAAATGGGTCGAGCTTTTTCCTAAGGCATTCCTCTCCCATGACTTTACAATTAAGTCTAATTATTGCCCCATCATTATCTCATCCAAGCCTCACTTCTTCCCAAGAAGCCACCCTTTCAAGTTTGAAACTAGGTGACTTACCAATAAATGATGTAGTGAAATTATATAGGCCATTTGGGCCCATGCCCATGAAAGTTCCTGTCAAGGCCAATTGAACACTAACATTGACTTGTGCAAGTAAGCCCTTACAATATAGTCTACCTTAAGCTTTGGGAATACTAAAATCAAAATCTCCCAACTCCAGTAATAATTAAGAAAGTCCAAGCTTAGCCAAACTTTGATGAGCTGCGCAAAGTAGAGAAGGGTCTTGTTAAGTAGATTGAAGAATGTTGGAGGGTAGAAGAAAGTTACTGGCAACAACGATCAAGAATCAACTGGTTAACAACTGTAGATAAAAATTCATGGTTTTTTCATGCCACCGCTTTAAGGAAAAAGGCACCACAACCTAATCACGAAGCTCAAAACTAAAAAAGGAGATTTGGTTGACTCTAAATAAGGGATTCAATCTCTAGTCACTTCTTTTATCTCAAATCTCTGCTCTAGTGACTCACTGAAACTATCTGAAGAAGTTCGAGATCATATGTCATGTATAATCTCACACCTGGTGCAAGCCGATCTAGATGAGGACGTTAGATATGAAGAGATAAAAATAGCGGTCTTTAGTCTAGGACTAGCCAAGGCTTTAGGACCTGATGATTTTTCTAGAAAATTCTTTCAACACTTTTGGACGACCATGGGACCTAATGTAATTGATTTGGTTGAAAGGTTTTCACGGTGAGAGTAATAGAACCAGACCTTAATTTAACCTCTATTGTGTTGACTCCTAAAGGCTAATGCCCATCTCATATAAACCAATTTTGGCTAATTAGTTTGTGCAACTTTCTCTATAAAGTTATCTCCAAGATGCTCTTAACAAGCTCAAACCTGTGTTGGAATCCTTAGTCACTCATAGACAATCGATCCATACAAGACAATAATTTATTGCGTAAGAAGTTTTCCATTTCCTTGGTAAGAAGAGGTCTAAGGAAAAACGAAATGACATTGAAGATTGACATGCGTAAGGCATATGATCAGATCGAATGGACTTTCCTCAAGCAAGTCCTTTGCTAGTGGGGGTTCTCAGATAAATGGGCAGCTTTGGGTCATGAAGTGTGTAACCTTAGTTAGATATCAAATAGTGATAAATGGCAAGCTCACACTAATCTTCACACCATCTCGAGACCTCCGATAAGGAGACCCACTGTCCCCTTATCTCTATATATTAGCTTCAGATGTCTTTCCAAGATACTAATTAGGGTAGTATAATCCAAGGAATTAGTAGATTTCTGACTTAATAGACATTGTCCTACCCTATCCCACATCTTGTTCGTCGACGACACCCACTTTTTTGGGTCAGCTACTACGAAAGAGGCAATGACTTTTATTTCCTTAGCCAATAGCTTTTGTAAAACATTAGGCCAATAAATCGAGAAAGGCAAATTAGGGTTCATCTTTAGTCGAAATACGCCTTCTAGCACAAAGGAGGCCATTAATAAGGCAACAAGGATATAGCTTATAGAAGTACATAAAAGCTATAGATGTAAGTCGAAAAAAAGACTTTAATTAAATCTATGGCCACCTCCATCCCAATGTTGGCTATACTTGTTTTCAATACCGAAATGTGTCTACAATAGGATTGATAGATGGTTGGCACAATTTTGGTCGGGGTAGAAGGATAATAAAAGGAAGATGACATAGGGAAGTTGGAAAAGGTTGTGTCAACCTATGGGATTAGGCGGTTGCAATTCTAGGACTTAAGGGCATTCAATCAAGTGTTCTAGGCTTAGCAATCTTGGCTCCTCCTCAAGAATCTTATCGACCTATGGGCACGACTAAGCTGAGGCCTTTATTTCCTGGCCAGTTCTTTCATGACGATACCAAATAAAAAATTAGCCTCTTGGGGCTTGACAAGTATCCTTTATGGTCGTGAATTATTGAAATTAGGATCAAGATGAGAAGTGAGCGATGGGGCTAACATTCAAATATGGGAAAATAGATGGGTACCAGGCATTCTAGAGTTCAAAGTAATCTCGACCAAACCGATGGATGATGACCTTTTCCTAGTGAGGGACCTTATTGACAAGGATAGAAGTGCATAGAACTGGCACACACATTTGGAGCTCTTTCCCACACTGGAGGTTGAGGCAATCCAAAAAACCCCATTATCAGTAAGGTTGGTAGAATATCGCATTATCTGCCACATGGACAAGTTTGGAGAATACACGATCAAGTTTGACTACTACTCCCTCACCAAAGATTGGGCTTTACTTGAAGAAGGCAGCCAATCTTCTATGCTCAAACCAGTTACATGGAGGAGAACATGGAAACTCAAAATCCCCCCAAAGATTTAGGCTCATAGTTGGAGGACTGCCTGGAATTGGTTACCAATTATGGAAAATCTTCAAAAAAGGAGAATGGTGAGTCAATCAAATGTCTCATCTGCTGTGCACCTCACAAAACAGTTGAGCACCTCTTATTCATTTGTCCTTATGCAGCGGCCACATAGAGACTGAGCCTACTAGGCTATAACCCAGATACTATAGGTTTTCCTGCCTTAAGTTGATGGTGGGAATCAATAATTGATTCGGTTGCGCAACATACTTTAGGAAATGCGTTGGAATTGATGGCAATTATCATTTGGTAAATTTGGAAATCGCGAAACGAGATAATTTTTTAGCATGAATAGCCTAACCCTTGAGCTACTGTGGACAAGTCTTGTAGCCAATAGAATGAGCTACAAACCACTCAGAGCCAGTCAGATAAAGGGAACCAAACATCAAGCCAATCCCTCGACAGATGTATTCCACATAAACCACATCAACTTAAGATCAATTGCAACGGTCCCTACCATCTTGATGGTACTTTCGTAGGCGTGGGAGTCATATGTAGAAATGCTAATGGTCAGGTGATCGATGGCCTAGCTAGCTACATAGTGTTGCTTATGATCAGCATAGAGGATGGAAGCAGAAGCTCTTCTTTAGGGTTTCAAAAGACAAAGGTAAGAGACCTATCCAATGTCATAATATAAATAGATTCCAAGCCTTTGGTCCATGTCCTGCAGGACCTTATATCTAAATGGCCTTGGGAAATTAATGCTATCTTTGGTGATATTAAAGCCATTGAACCCAACTTACCATTTTGTTGTGTTCATGTTATTCCTAGAGTAGCAAATGAGTCGGGGTTTCTAAACAATTTAGACTTTTGTGTCTTTTGGATTGAGTTGACAATCCTCCGGCTAATCATAAGATCCTTTTATGTAACGATTTGCTCTATTAATGAATGAATTATCCTTTATGTCAAAAAGGATTGTCTACGTACCGGAACATTTTTTTTCTAGTCTCTTGGCAAGATAAATTTCTATTGTAAAGGTGGACGGCTGGTAACTTCATTAGGTAGTTGACTTAAGGGTATGAATATCCCTGGTTGCAAGTTTTACTTCTAAACTCATCCAAAAAAATGAAGATAGCATAATTCTATATGTTTTACCAACTACTTATGATCTAATATTTTATAATAAGTGATGTCTATTTAAAATAAAAAATAATAAAATATATTTGTGTAATTAGAATAATGAGTGAATTATAGTAAAAAAAGAATAAAAATAATATATACCTTAAAAATAGGTGTGTGTTTTAATATGAAATGAAAATACTTTCTGTTTCTGTGGAAATTTGGCAGCTAAAATTTACCAACCTAGAATTTGCAAACGCAGGAGTCTAATAATGATTAGTAGCATTGCGTGAACTCGTTGTAGTTTTCCCCAACGCCAAGCTATGCATCTAGCAATCTTGAAGCTCACGATGACCACAACAAACCAACCATCATCGCAATTTCCACAGATCACAAGATGCAGAACCACGAGAGACCTACGACAAATCCATGCTCACTTCATCAAAACTGGATTAATCAGCGACCCTCTAGCTGCAGCTGAAATCCTTAAATTTCTCACCCTCTCTGCTCGTCGTGACCTCAAATATGCCCGCAAGTTCTTCAGCCAAATGGGTGAACCCAATTGCTTTTCTTGGAACACTATCATCAGAGCCTTCGCCGAAACTGATGACGACCCTTTTCAGGCACTGTTGCTCTTTTCCCAAATGTGCGCTAATGATTTTGTGGAACCCAACCAGTTCTCTTTCCCTTCAGTGCTGAAAGCTTGTGCTAAGTTGGGTAGGCTTGAAGAAGGGAGGCAGGTTCATGGGATGATTGTAAAATTGGGATTGGAAGGTGATGAATTTGTTGCAAGCAATCTTGTGAGGATGTATGTAATGTGTGGGCTTATGGTCGATGCTCATACATTGTTTTACAAATTCATTTCCGATACGAATAAATTGGTGAGAGATAGAAAGAGGAGGGAAGAGGGTAATGTGGTTCTATGGAATGTCATGATTAATGGGTACGTAAGGTACGGGGACCTCAAGTCTGGGAGGAAGCTGTTTGATGATATGCCTCAAAGAAGCGTTGTTTCGTGGAATGTGATGATTTCCGGCTGTGCACAAAATGGACAATTCAAGGAGGCGTTGGATTTGTTTCGTGACATGCATTTGGGAGATGTGCGACCAAATTATGTGACTTTAGTTAGTGTCCTTCCTGCAATTTCGCACTTGGGGGCACTTGAGTTGGGTGAATGGGTGCATTTGTATGCAGAAAAGAATGAAATTCAGATTGATGATGTCCTTGGTTCTGCTTTAATTGACATGTACTCGAAGTGTGGAAGCATTGAGAATGCAGTTCAGTTATTTGATAGCATACCTAACAAGAACAATGCTGTTACTTGGAGTGCTATGATTGGCGGGTTTGCTATTCACGGTCGAGCAAAGGATGCTCTTAATTATTTTTGGAGGATGCAACAAGCTGGTGTGACACCTAGTGATGTTGTCTACATCGGTCTATTGAGCGCTTGCAGCCATGCTGGCTTAGTTGAAGATGGTCGGTCAATTTTCAGTCATATGGTTAACGTCACTGGGGTAGAACCCAGGATTGAGCATTATGGCTGCTTGGTCGATCTATTGGGCCGTGGTGGGCTATTAGAGGAAGCTGAACAGTCTATACTAAATATGCCAATAAAACCTGATGATGTGATATGGAAAGCCTTGCTCGGTGCTTGTAAAATGCATGGGAACGCAGAGATGGGTAGCCGGATAGCAAAAATTTTGATGGCTTCATTTCCACTCGATAGTGGATCTTATGTGGCCCTCTCCAACATTTTTGCCAGTAGCGGAAACTGGGAAGAAGTTGCGGCTGTGAGACTAAAGATGAAGGAATTAAACATAAGGAAGGACCCTGGATGTAGTTGGATTGAGATTGGTGGCATGATTCATGAATTTCTTGTAGAAGATGATTCTCATCCTAGAGCTAAAGAAATCGATTCAATGTTGGAAGAAATCTTGGAAAAGCTGAGGACTACGGGCTATATGCCGAAAACCACACGAGTATTGCTCAACATGAATAACGAGGAAGAAAAGGAAAGTGCATTGCACTATCATAGTGAAAAGATCGCAGTTGCCTTCGGCTTGATCAGTACCAGCCCCGGAACCCCACTTCGGATTGTTAAGAATTTGCGGATTTGTGAAGACTGTCATTCTTCTATGAAACTAATTTCCAACATCTACAATCGTAAAATAATTGTGAGGGACAGGAAGCGCTTCCATCATTTTGACAATGGCTCATGCTCTTGTATGGATTATTGGTAATTTATTGCACTATTTTTTTTTTTCTCACTATCTTTTTACTGTGAAGGAAAACCAAATCTTTAGCAAGTACATGGATAAACTAAAATGGTCGTCCGTGTTTATGACTGTTTTTGGAACGATGTGGTTTAGTATGATACTAAGATGTGGTCATAAATCTCTAAAACCGTGTAGAAACTTTTGCTGTATGAAGAAGATGATGGCTCCAAAATGTACAAAATTTTGGCCTGAAAATGTAAGGATTTCTATTTTTACTCCCCTTTTAGGGGAGTCAAGTTAACTTCTATATAGATTGAAAGGATAGAATCGGTTGTCACAAGCTGATGTGTTTTTTTTTTTAAAAAAAATGAAACAAACCCGTTATTGCCCAAAGTTCCGGTTTCCACTTTACAATGCCAATTGTTTTTTTTTTCTTTTTTTTTTTTTTTTTGTTTGGAGGAAATCTAACTTTAGAATTCCTCCAAATTTGAATCAATACTCATTTTATAAATTTATCAAATTACCCCACTTCAATTATTCTATAATTTGACAAAAAAAAATTTATATAATTGATCATTTTATCCCAATTTGTCAGCAATCCTAAAGAAAGAGCAACTACTTTCATGAAAAATTAGGTATGAATAATACATTTTATAAAGTTAAAACCCTTTTTTGATTGCAATTGAATAAAATCTTCATAAAGTATGGAATTTTACATGGACACTAGATAATTTTCATAAAAATGACACTAGATAATTTTATCATAATGACATTATGTATACTAACAACTAAGTGATCTAGACGTAGAGTAAATATATAATAATGAAAGTGAATCTTTATTGAAACTAATCTCCTTTTTTCATTCATTAGTCGTAAAATTAACAGTAATAATATAATAGTTCTACCATCAAACCACGTCATCATTATCAAAAGAGTCATTATCAATTTCCATAGCAAATTTATAAGACTTGTTTCATTCAATTTTTTGCTTTTGAAAATATAAGTGTATTCGTTATATTTTTAAGTTCAACAAAGTAATATACTGAAATAATCTTGCATTGACAAATTTATTCATGATAAATTGTGGACATTTTACTCACATGTCTTCCCTTTTTCTTGTGATCCAATGATGATTGCTTTATTTGTTGAAATTAGTGCAAAAAATTATTGTCATCTTTAATAATTTAGGATCTTTGTTGAAAAAATTTTAAATTGCTCGTTAAATAGTTTTTGTAGAAAATATATAATTTAATAATAGACTTAATTTGAGCAGTTGCTCAAATAAAAATTTTTATATCAAAATATTTATTAAAATTTTAAATTTGTAATCTTTTGCTTAAATTAGTATTATACGAAAATTGTTATTATGTTGAATAATATTAGGATTAACAATTTGTAATTACCGATACAATCCCTTTTATTCAAATTTAGATTGTTTTACGTAGCTCTAATTTGCAAATTATGTATTGCTTAATTTTTACAATTTGCATGAAATGCTTTAAATTTGAATAACGTTCAAATAAATTTGTGCAATTACTCAAATTAACCAATTTTTATTGAAATAAAGCTTATTTTACATAACTCTAACTTTCAAATAATATATTACTTAATTTTTGCAAATTTCGTGAAAGACTCTTAATTTGAATAACGTTCAGATCGATTTTGGCAATTACATAAATTAATCCATTTTTATTTAACTCCACTCTATTTAACGTAGCTCTAACATTCAATTAACATATTGCTTAATTTTTGTAAAATACATGAAATACTCTAAATTTGAATGATATTTGTATTAATTTTTGTAGTTACTCAAATCAACTCTTTTTTATTCGTATTGGGACGATTTCATGTTGCTCTATCTTTTGATTAATGTATTCTTTAATTTTTTTGTAAATTACGTCAAATATTCTAAAATTCTATAACGTTTAGAATAATTTTTACTATCACATAAATCAGCTAATTTTTATTCAAACAAAGTGTATTTTACGTAGCTCTAACTTTCAAATAATATATTACTTAATTTTTGTAAATTACGTGAAATACTCTAAATTTGAATAACGTTTGAATCCATTTTTGTAATTAGATAAATTAACCCTTTTTTTGAGTTCGACTTATTTCATGTAACTCTAACTTTCGATTAATATATTGTTTAATTTATGCAAAATGTGTGAAATACTTTAAATTTAAATAAAGTTCGTATTGAATTTTGTAGTTACTCAAATCAACCATTTTATTGAAATCAGGACAATTTCAAGTTGCTCAAACTTTTGATTAACGTATTGCTTAATTTTTTTGCAAATTACGTGAAATATTATAAATTTCTATAACTTTTAGAATAATTTTTGCAATCACTTAAATCAACCAATTTTTATTCAAATGAAGCTTATTTTACGTAGCTCTAACCTTCAAACAATGCATTACTTAATTTTCACAAATTACATGAAATATTTTAAATTTGAATAATGTTTGGATTCATTTTTATAATAACATTAATTAACCAATTTTTATTTAAGTCCGACCTATTTCACGTAGCTATAATTTTTAATTAACATATTGCTTAATTTTTGCAAATTACGTGAAATACTCTAATTTTGAATAAAGTTCGTATCGATGTTTGTAGTTACTCAAATCAACCCTTTTTTATTGAAATCAAGACAATTTCATGTCGCCCCAACTTTTAATTAACGTATTGCTTAACTAACGTATTGTTTTAAAATTTTATAACGTTTAGAATAATTTTGCAATTACTTAAATCAGCCAATTTTTATTCAAACAAGGCCTATTTTATGTAGCTCTAACTTTCGAATAATTTATTACCTAATTTTCGTAAATTACGTGAAATACTTCAAATTTGAATAACTCTTGGATCCATTTTTGCAATTACATAAATTAACCCATTTTTGTCTAAGATCGGCCTATTTCATGTAGTAAAATACGTTAAATTCATATGATTTGGTTACTTAAATCAAGAAATTGTTGTATCCTTACCTTGTCCATTTTTAATAAAATTTTTTAAAAATTTACTATTTTTTTTAAAACATCATCTTTTTTCTAAAAATAAATTTTGTTTTAAATTATTAATTATTGAAGATCTACCAATTATTGTTTTTTAGAAAAAAAAATATTGTTTCTACATAGTCATCCTTTGAAATATAGTCATATCACTTTTGCAGATATATATTATTATTGCGCAACATTGAGATATATATACCCATGTATGTGCATGAGTGTTATATAATTAATCTAATAATTAAAGGGAGCTCTTTTCGGTCAAGTTGAATAGTTTTATGAACTATGTTGCACTAAAAACTATTAATTTATTTTTTGGTGTGATAAAAAACTATTCATTTGCGACTATCTCTAATATTGGTTAAATAATTCATTTATTTTCAAATTCAAAAGATCATTCAAGGGCAGTGACATTCCATTTTAACGAGGAAACTTATAGCAATTAAAGGTAGGAAGCTGTTATACTTGTAAGTATTGTTTGTCAAATAAGTTAATCATACATCATTAAGCAAGTTAAATGAATTTCATGTCCTCATAACTACCTTACATTAACATCGAGTAAGCATCACATTTCAACATAAATCTCCTCTTTCAATTTTTTTTTTTTGGAGCAAAGGGAAATGTGGTATTAATAGTTGATACTATAGATAAGTTTAACGGAAAGTGTCAGAAAAATTTGCCTAAGGTACGAGTACAGGTCGGAAAATGCCTACTACTGACATGGTCCCAAGGACCATTACATAATTGGGTACGAGACCCATTTTGACAAATCTCACGCACGGGAGAAGAAATTGAAATAAGACTAGACCTAACAAAAACCAAGGTCGTGAACAAATCTATTTTATTCGAACAAAGCTGCCTATAACAGCATGCACCGCACTTCGGCAGGCTTACAATGAAAATTGCTCAAGTATGCTAGGTAATGATTTCCCATGATACTAAACTACAAACTAACATAACAAAATACAAGGCCAACAAGACACAATCTCCTCTTTCAAATTGGCATATCAAACTTTTTGATGCCTTTAGCCTATATAGATATGCTCCAAAGTAAAAGAGAGATGTTCCAGCAAAATGCTTGTTTGGTCCGACAATGATCTCTAGCAGTAGTGTTGTTTCATCTGACACTGAGACTAGACATGAGAAAGGCAACCTCAGCCCCTTCCACAACTTTGTCTAGAACCTCAGCTCATGTTGTTTTATCAGCCACTACTTCTTCCTAATTTAGGAGCATTACTACTTTCATTTCTTATTCCAGAGTATGAACTATTGTCAAGCTAGAGAGCCTTTGCCCGACCAGGACTCAAATTAGGGCTCCTACTCCCTCCAAAACGAGTACTCCTGCACAGAGGTTTGGACAAAACTAACAGCAATTTCCAGATTTGGGGGAGAACATGCCAAAAATCAGGACTAATTACCTGAATGCGGCAGATAACAAGAGAACCTTTTTTTCACAAAGAGGACCTTCTTTTTCATGGGCTTCTTTGTCTTGGTATCAATTTGTCTCAACAATCTCACATTCCTCAACAACATAGTGAATATGCAAGATAGCCTTATATCCAGCGGTAAATATTGCCTGCAACAGTAATTTGATATTGCATAATTGAGGCACTACAGTTGTAATCAATATAACGATAAAAAAAAGTCAAATACTTGACAAGAATCTTTTGAAAAGTAAGGGAAAAGGTGATTAACAAATAGTTATAAGCGTACATTGTCCAACAGCTCAAGAATATATAATTGTGCAATAAACTTTGTAGCTGCAGCTATCAACCTTACTGAAAAGAAAGAAATAACATAAAGTTCATTACAATAATAAGGACATAAAACCATATAAAAATTGGCCACACTAACACGCCAGATGAACAAAATCAACTTACTAAAGCTCAATTGAGCTGGCTTTTAAACCCAACATACTTGCACAAATCCACCATTCATCATGAACTTCAAAATAAGGATTTCTAACTTACCAACACTTCACAATATAGAACCAGCCAATATGTTTTGATCATCAATGCCATATAATCATGCTGCGATGATAGATTCTTGGGGCTTAAGTAGTGGGTTACAAGTAAATTGGGCAATGCAGTGGCTTCAATTTTAGTGGAAACTTCAGCCTGAGCAACCAACCCACGCAATACTTTCAATCTTTTCCCTTCTTTTCTTCGAGTCCTCCATTTAAACCTTGAAAATAATAGAGCGACAATCACAAATATACCATTTGTTCCACTTGTGTCATCAAATATGATGGAAAAATATACCAACTACTTAGAAGCACTCTACTCTAAGCCATAAACAATCATACATAATGTCAGAAACGATCAATAATAAACAAACAAAAGTTTAAAGCTAATATGTTATTAACCTTATTCTCCTTGCCCTTACCAAATTTTGTGTGTTGTGACTTTGGAGCCTACAATCAAAACTTAAAAAAAAAAAAAAAAAAAAACCAGATTGAGCTAGGGAATTAAAAAAAATAAAACAGACTTCAATGCTCATGTTTGGATGCCAAGAGAAACTCACAAAAATATGGACTTAATATATAGAATCGTAGGAAAACAAGGAATCAAAAATCAAAGTATTAATAGATATCTATAGTTTCAAAGGAAAAATAAGCAGAAGCTTATTAAAAATAAGGAAAAAATAGATGAATTGTACCTTTACACGGAATTGGTTGGGAGTTTCAATGACTAGGGATTTTTACCAACGAGCATCTTCAATCGCCTCTACTGCGTTTTTGGAAATCACGTTGGAATTGTGATTTGCTATTGTCTGAGGGCCAAAACAATATAGAGCGATGAGATAACTGGTTTTTTGATAATCACTTTTCATAGGGTTTGATAGGTCAATTTGAATTCTAGAAGAAAGAAAAGCTAGGCTTGCAACCACTATAACTAAACCAAAAGAGTTTTTTTTTTTTTGGATTCCTTACTAACACTCTTGATAACAAGTTCGCTATTTTTTCTTTTACTTAAACATTGCTACATTTACATCTAGTAGCCTTATTTTTTAAGGAGGAGTTTAGTATACTCATGTTTTTTAGGTGTAAAATTAGCAAGTACCAAAAATGTAATATTGATAACAAACATCTGTCAATTGGAGATTAACAAATAAAAATCATTTTGAAGCTAACATTAAAGCATAATAATAATAATAATAATAATAATAATAATAATAAGGGTTAATATAAGAAAAATTACTAATTTTATCTGAATTAACAAATATAATACAAACTCTAAAAAACAACAATTTACTTTTTTATAATTTTTTAATAAATTTAGTACATCGTAATATTTCTTAAATATAATTTTTCTGTCTCGATGTTGTGATAATCATAAATGTCACAATGTGCTAATGTGCATGATTATTATGTTATTGAGATAGACAGATTCATATACCTATGTTATAGAGACAGACAGACTCACTATCTTTTAAAGTTAGTGCTAGATTTATTATTTCATACAAAATGAGTAAATTTTTTGTATATTAACTCTAATAATAATCAAGGAGATACATAGACTTCAAATAAATAATTTTTTTTACAAAAAGAATTAGACAAACATATATAAAGGGAAGAAAAAACGATGACTCAACAATATATTTAAAAACTAGTAATAGACCTGCGTAATGTGCAAATTTAATGACATTTATTGACAAATGTATTTTTATTTTATGTTATTCAAAACAAAAATTAAAAGAAATTCTAATTGTGAGTATTAATTTTTTTAGGAATTTTTAAACTATTTTGAAGACATTCTAAAATTGATATTAATCTTCTTTTGAAAAAAACATTTGGGAGTAATTTTTTTTTTCTTTTCTTCACTTTTGAGAAATTTTAACCTAGTTCTTTTCTTCCATATGTAAATTTGAGAGTTTTTTTAATCTTTTTTTTTATTAAACATAAAAATTCGAGAATAGTTTTTCATTCTATTTTTATTATTTTCTTTTATTATAAAATTTCATGATTATAAAGATTTAATTAGAGTCAAAGTAGTACTATATAAATGAATAGAATCTTTATTTGATGATAATTAAATTCATATTAATTAATTTATATAATCATAATCTTGATTGTGATAGAAGTTTGATAATTATAAGATATTTTAATGTTTTTAATTTAAGAATTTATGATAAATCGTCATATGATAGAGAGAGAAAAGTTGAAATTTTTTCTCAGTTTCAGCTTTATATACTTAACTAGTAATATACTCGCGAGATGTGCAAATTTAATTATATTTATTAACAAATTTTTTTTATTTTATTCTGAAAAAATAAAAAGACATTTTAATTTTAAATATTATTTTTTAGGAATTTTAAATTTTTTTGAGAAAATAAAATTATTTTTTATCTTTTTAAGAAAAAAGCGAAAGATTTGGGAGTATTTTTTCTTATTTTTCTCTCTTTTGAGAAAATTTTAACGTATTTTTTAAGAAAAAATAACTATATTTGAGAGTTTTTTTATTCTTTTTTCTTTGAATTTGAGAATAGTTTTTCTTCTTTCTATTATTTCATTTTATTAAAAAATTTAAATTTATAGATATTTAAGTAGAGTCAAAGTAGGAATGTATAAATCAATTAAATTCTTATTTAATTACAATTAAATTTATATTATTAATTTATAGAATCCTAATTCTGATTGTAATAGAATTTTCATATTTATAAAGTTTTTAAATGTTTTTTAATTTATAAATTTATGAGAAGGCGTCACATAATAGAAAGAGAAAAATTAAGATTTTCTCTCATATTTGGTTTTATATACTTACACTAGCATTAGACCCGCACGATGCGTGAGTTTATGATATCTTATTAGATAATGTTAATATGAATTTAATTAGATATTGAAATAAATTTAATATTTCTGTTGCAAATAATGTACTAATAATATAACTATTATATAATATATTAAAGGGATAGAGAGAGAATACATGTATACAATGAATAAAGGGAACAAAGATTAGACATATAATTAATTTACTCCTTTTTATCAATATATCGTCACATATGCAGATAATATACGTAGAAAATGGACTTGAACAAAGATTTTAGGATTTCTGTTCCTTAGCCCATGTAGGTTCCAGCTTAGTGGCTCCTATCAAGTGAAATCCAAAAATAAGTTTATTAAGGATCTCAAAATTGTATCTTTCAAAAAAAGATTGCACATGAAAGGAAAGCATGAAAGAAAGATGAGGTAAATCAAATAAATCATCAAAAAGGAAAAAAGAAACAGAGTTGGTCAGATAAGGGAATAAAATTACCACCACTGTGTAATAATGTAACTATGGTGAAAATCAAGCACCAATATCATTGTGGTGCAAAGGTCTAAGCAAAAATTGTGACAACTTCTTATAGCAGAAGGTGCATGCCCTTTTCTTCTTTCTAATACTAGAATAAAAACAAAATTCTCACTGATTCAATATGTAGAATGACGCTCGCCATAAACCCGGAAGGTAATTAAGAGATTTTCTATGATTTAATAATTTTTACCAATATCCACATGTCAAAGAGATTTCATGGTTACTTCCGTTTATTTATCCGGAGGGTTAGCTGTTATTTATTGTCGTTTTTATTACTAATTGTTAATTGCTATTAGTAATTATTAAAATAAAAGTATGGTGTTTGGTTAAATGGATATTTGCTATTTACAATTCAAATTATATGATAATCATTTTATACATTATTTTTTTTTTCTCACTTGCACCACTCTTATAAAGAAAGATATTTTCGTTTTGATTATCCATACATTAGCAGATTTAACTGCATAATATACTATAGTTTAACAAAAATTATTTGTGACGAGTTAAAAAAAAAAAACAATCAATTATTTTTTTGTCCATAAAAAACAACAATCAATAATTTCATCAATTGTCCATGAAGAATTTTGAAAAATATGTTTACTGAAATCCAACATAGAACACAATATATTGTTTTGTGACTATTACTAGCTACTAACATTATTTCTCACACATAAAACAAAATATCTTAATTTATTAAAGAATTTAAAATATAGATAAATTAAGTCTTACAAATCAATAATATTTAATTTAACTATTGTAAAATAAATTCTAATTATATTGTTTTGCATTCAATAAACTAGCAGCAATTTGATTACGTAAATCATCCATTTGAGTTGTCATGGTCAGTTGATAACTTTCATAGTTTTGAAAGTTTTCTACATTAGAAAAGATAATGTGTGGTATAAAATTTGGATGGCTCAAGAATGAAAGATATTGTGTGGTATGAAAAAAAAAATGATTAATATAAGCTCAAAAAAAAAAAACAAGGCATTGGACCAAAATAATTATCAACTAGCAGGATGCATGGCTCAAGAATTACCTTAAAGTGTGGCATATTTCTTGTATCATTAATAATTTCTGGAAGAATGGTCTGAAAAAATGGATTTTTAGGTTGGATTAAGTCAATTGAAAGCATTAGCATCGCTTTCATTATTTCATGGAAATTACAACTAACTATCTTGCCCAAGTGTTGAAATTGTTCTTGTACCTGCTTATTTGAAACTCCTAAAGTCAAAGTATATAAAAACATCCCTACTTTTTCCAGAATTGTCATTCTTTTTGAAGCTTGTAATCCATAATTAATCTCTAAGTCATGAAAAAGACTAATCAAAGTGTCTTTATTCATCGTGAACATATTCAATTATTGCTTTTTATTTCCTCGCATAATTTCTAACAACCATACTAGTCCTGTGTGAAATGAATCCATTTAAGGTTCCTTATGAATAAACAGTTGATAATATTTGGGAAACACTCTCAATTATAGAAATGATTGCTTCTCATGTTTCATCTTTGTCAATAACCAATTATTGGACAACATCCATGATCTATAGGAGGAAGAAAAGATCAATTTATGTGATTATAGTATAACAATAAAGGAAAAAATAAAAAAGAAAATACTAGCCCAAAAAGTAACCATCTAAATTCAACAAAACAAAGTTCAAATGAAATAAATAAAATATATTTGTTCACAAAACATAAAACAAGTAACATCAAAGCAACGAAAAACTTTTCATGGCAAAAGTAACTTCATAAATTAGTAGTTTTAAACCAATGATAAGTCACTCTATTGTGTGCTATTCTTCCATAAGCTTTTTTGTCAAAGAGTATAATTATATTGTAACCATTTCTCTTTACTTTCTGGAGTTTTGTGAGTCCTGTACATATATATATTTACTTGCTCCTAAACAAAATTGTGCAAAAGATATTAAGATTTTCATCCTCTATAACTTTTGGCAAAGTAAAGAATATCTTCCATCACTTCAGCAATACTGTACCTCGATCGATCCCCAAAAGTATCTCTCATAGCTAAGGTTCTTACATCCATATTTGCTTTCAACTCTTCAATTGAATTAGACAAGTATAATGCACCTGACATTGTTTCTTCTTCGTGCCATTTTTCTTGCTTTTCTTATGTTGAGAATTAGCACTGTCGATCCTCTTGTGTTTTTTAGCATTTTCTTCAGTTGTTGAGACACCATTTTTAGCTAAATGAAAATTTGCAGAAGTCGATTGGGAAGAAAAAATTCTTGACCCAAAATTTTCTTGCAACAAATTATCCAAAAACTCCTCAAAGTCCTCTTCCAAGTTAGCCATTTTTTCAATAATTCCAATGCCATCATCATTTGTAATATTAATGTCAAAAGACAAAACTTTGGATGATGGTGCATATGCATATTCTTTAGTTGTTATATTGCCCATAAAGATGATCTCATACTTGGAATAGAGTTCCTCGCCAATTTCTTTGTGTTATAGCTTTGCAAAAGTTGGATTTTCCTACATTTAATTATAAACAAAAATTGAGTTCATTGTAAATAGACAATAAAAATTAATAGGAAATGTAGTGGACTTAATTGAATTCTGTCAGCCCAAAATTGTTCATTTGACACAATTGTCTTTTTTATAAGATCCCACCCCAAGTCATTTTTTTTTCCTATCAATTCTTTCAATTGTTTCCTTTGTTGCTTAATCCATTTGCATTTGTGTCTCATTTACTTTTTGGTGAGTTTTTCTCCCGTAGTTTTTCATTTGACTTTCCAACCATAGCCATCCTTTCTCTCCCCACCTAACACCCACTTCTTCTGCCTTCACCGATGCCCCAACCACACAAATCCACAAATAGTTCAAATTGAGCAACAATCCATACAACTCTTGTAGCTGTCTTATGCTTGCTTGATTCATTGTTCTCACTCTTCTAATTAAGTTCAATATTATAATTATGAACGATTAACAGAAAAAGAAAAAAACTGCTACTATAAAAACACTAAAGAGGGTTGACCAGTAACTTTTCAATCTATATTTGGAAATATATGGTGGAAAAGAAAAGGTCTGTACAATATACACGCACACAATACAAGGAAATTTTGCATGAATTGTGTTGATATTAGTAGATTAATGAGCTACGATGATTGATAGGAACTAAGGTTGATGGGCACATTGTACATCAACATGGCATTATCTTCTTTTCTTGAATTCCCATACTAGTTTCTAGAGGATTTCCATACTGGTTGTTTATTTTTCTTGTATGTCCTACATCAATAAACTATGTAGTGTGTACGTTAGTGAATTATTAAGGTGGCATGACTGTGCCAAGTTTGTTGTCCATTCTTTGTCCATTTGGTTCGAGTTGCACATTCTTAAAAGTGGTGTTATTGACGAAATGAGGTTCCTTTCGTTGAGACTAGCTTTTTCCACTTTAATATTTGTGAAACTTTGAAAACCTTGCGATGCATGTGTAGAATGGACACCTTAAAAGGGCACCTTCCATTCTCTAGCCAAGAAAGATTACAAGAACTAAAGAAAATTGTTGTGAGGTTTTAGGAGAAGATTTATTTTGTAGCCACAAACTAGGTAATTTTCTTGGTGTAGGGGTTGGATTGGACAAACAGTAAAAGAGTTGAAATTAGCCATATTATTGCAGTTGAGCATGCACTTCCTGCTATTTTGTGTTAGTGGATTGTTCAAAGTCCTAATCTATTGTATTAATTTCTAATTGTAGTCTGATTATCTACGAAAAATCTCTTTGAAGATGCTGCCAATGGAGAGCAAGTCTCAAAATACTTTCGCCAACAATGTGCAATCCAAGAAAAGAAGATAATGCCATGTTAATATTAGTAGATTATTAGTTGATCAGCATTTAATTAAGGTTAATTATATTTGTCAAAGAAAAGAACTAAGGTTGGAATAGAAGAAAGAAGAAAGTAATGTCATGTTGATATACAGTGAATTATGCAATACCCATTAATATCTAACAACATAATTTCACAGGAAAACGATAGACAAAGGGTAATCGGTGGAGAAGCAATCTAAAAAAAAGAACAAAAAAAGAAATCTAGAGAGAGAACAAAAGAAAAAAAAAAGAGAGAGGGAGGGACGTAACAAACTGACCTTGTAGACGAAAGGTAGTTGAGCTGACGAGGGATTAGTGGAGAGGTAGCATAGTGGAAAGCAACCAAGTGACGACGTTGCGTTAGAGCTGAAAAGTTGTTTCATGTAGAAAATAAAGATAAAATGAGGGTATTTTGGTCTAAATAATATCAATCAGCAGATCCAAAAAGTAGGCATAATTTACTTTTTAAAATAATTGTTGTTTGGAGTAATTATAGTGACAACAACCTTCCAAAAAGACTTCACAAAACACCCAAACCCTTACTTTGGTAAACTAAAAAGCCAATGTACCCCCCAAAAAGTAAAGTTAAACACTCCTTAAATAGTAATAATAAAATAGAAGATATTCTATTTACCAAAAAGGGGAAAATAAAAGCCATTAGCCAACAGCAATCTAATTATATACCATTTGATAGAAGATAAAAAAATAACAATGACAATCATTGAGAAAATAATTTTACATTGAGGCTAAAATAGCTGAGAAACTAAAGTTCCTAAAATCTTGCATTTCAATCATGAAATCATTAAAAGATATTTGCATCAGTGAAATCATTAGAAGAAAAAAAAATCATATTTCATGCATACTTACATGATTATATACACTTTCAACGACCATACACGCAAGAGCACACAGCAATCTATGCACAACCAAAATGGAGAAAATAAAAATTGACAACTAAATTTTGAGAAAAATGTCAACGAAAACAAACATACTACTGAAGAGAAGAATAACATATCGCAAAAGATCAATAAAATAGGGAGAAGTCAAAAATTTAAGAGGGACTTAAATAGGCTTCTATTTGATTTTCAAAAAAAGTAGAATTTATTAATAAGTTTCTTAAATTATTAAAAAGGAATTAAATAAGTTTCTATTATTAATTAAGCAAAAACTAATATGTAATTAATAATTAAGTATTTTTTCCTTTTCCACTTGAATAGTGTAATTTTTTTCCTTTCTAGGAAAAAGCAAAAAAAATAAAAATGGAATTAAATCATTATCCTTTTACAATAAGGGAAAAATATAGATAATTCAATTTTGAGTATGTTTCTTTTTTTACCATTTCAAGAAAAAGAGAAGGGAAATTTGGGAGAATTAAATCAATTGTTTGTCCTGTCAAATTGAAAGGGAAAAATATGGAGAATTAAATTTTGAGCATTTTTTTTTCCTTTTCAAAAAGAGGACAAGGGAAATTTTGGAGAATTAAATGATTTATTTTCCTGTTCAAAAAGAGAAAAATATAAAGAAAATTAAATAAAAAGAGAAAATTTGGGATTTTTTTTTATTTCCCTTCATTTGAGAGTTTGGGATTTTTTTATTTCCCTTAATTTGAGAGTTTAACATGTGGCAGATAGAGAAAATTTGAAAACTTTCTTTCAACTTCGACTTTATGTATTTAACTAATAATAAACCCGTGCAATACATGGGTTTAATAATAATTTTTTATAATTTGTTTTTATCTTATTTTATTTAAAAAAATCAAAAGTTATTTTAATATTGAGTATTAATTCTTTTATAGAAAAAAAATGACTGAATGCACATGAAAATTTTAAATCTATTGAAATTTAAATTTTAATTATATTAAGATATTAAAAAAGACTATGATTGTTAGTGTCTATCAAAAAAATCCAAAAACTTAAAATTAAGCTTAATAAAACCTAATTACCAAAGCACCACATAAATTTCCATTATATATATATGCATGTTTACTCGAAAGAACAAAAATTACAAAAGTAGATTTATAAGTGGAGACAAAAAGATATTTTAATATTGAATATTAATTTTTTTACAGAAAAAAATGACTGAATGCACATGAAAATTTTAAATCTATTGAAATTTAAATTTTAATTAAATTAAGATATTAAAAAAGACTATGATTGTTAGTGTCTATCAAAAAAATCCAAAAACTTAAAATTAAGCTTAATAAAACCTAATTACCAAAGCACCACATAAATTTCCAATATATATAAATATATATATATATATATATATATATATATATATATATATATGCATGTTTACTTGAAAGAACAAAAATTACAAAAGTAGATTTATAAGTGGAGACAAAGTAATTGTAAGGCAAAAATAATTTTAGACAAAATATTGCAGCATTGCAAGGAGTTAAATCGAATGTAAATTTTACCTTGATTGATGCTATTTTCTCTTTCTCAACCCTGTTTTGTTTTTCATCGGCGACTTGGAGAAACTGTTTCTTGAGCAAAGGGGCAGGAAAGGAAAAGAACAATTTTATTATTGCTGCTTACTTGCCCTTGGCTAAGAGAGGGATTTCAAAAGTTAAGAATAGTCAAAAAAATAAACAATATATTATAGGTAGTAATCAAAGACTTTCTTTACGGAAAGAAAGAATAATGAATTTATGAATGCCAACAAATATTACTACATAATTATAAATTAAAATAATTATAATGGATTATAAGTATTAATCATGATGATAAATTGTTTGAGTGAAAAAATTAAATTTGAAATTTAAAAAAATAAAAAAAAGAAAAAATTTCTATAAAAAAAATCACTCCTAAATTCTTATTTTGTGCAATTTCTAATTCATTTGGTTTCTGTTCTCCACCTCTTTGATGTCCTATTGTCTTGTAATATTTTGCATTAATCAGTCCATAATTAGTCCCCCTTCGTAATAGCTGTGGTCTTTTTAACGTGGTCAGGGCCAATGAAAACAACAGTTCATGCCAAGGATGAATTCACGCAAAAAGATATACGCTTTCAGATGCACTGAAAAGAAAAATTAAAAAAAAAAAACAAGAAGAAGAACAGGAGAAATATATAAACAAAAAAAATCTTGTTGTTTTGTTTATATAATAAACAAATTTATGTTTTGATGAATTGAAAATAAATAATTATTAATAGGTTGAAACAAAAAAATTAAAAAAACTACAATTAATTATAAACATTAACTTCAATGATTAATTGTTTGGAATAAAAACTCAAAATTGGAAATTAAGAAATTTAGTTAATAGAAGCAAAGATTATAATGCAAGTAAAAGATATTTGTATTTTTACAATGTTAAAAAGAGAACTGCATGTACATGATAATTCTAAAATCTATTGGAATTACAATTTTAATTTTAATAAAATACTAAGAAAAATTATGATCATTAAAATCCTAACTTTGTTAGAATAAAAAAAAGAAACTATTATTTTTGAGAATTTATTAAATTCGAAAATTCAAGAATTGAGCTTTTTAGATCCAAAAGACTATCTTGTTAGCATGTCAAACAATCAACAAAAATTTTAAAATAATTAAAACACCCATCAAAAATAATAAAAAATAAATCAAATTTCATTGCTTCCCGATCATAATCAAAAAGACTTGATTCTCGTCTAACAATTGATTCTCGTCTTGGGCTAATTTCATTAGCGTTTGTCACAAAAATTTCACCGAATAAGAACTCACCATATAATGTGCAGGGGTGAAGAACATGGCAAAAGAGATAATAGATATTGGAATTCTCTTGTGGAGTGGTGGAAAATTTAGAAATGAAGCATTTGACAATCTTAGCATCACGCTGATATATAAATATGTGAATATTATCTACACATCCGTGCACAAGTTTAATCATATTTTTTTTAATAAGTTTATTTTTAATTTATTTTATTTGAAAAAAAATAAAATAATGTTTTTTGCTTTTAAAGGAATAAATAGAAAGATTTGGGAGTAGTGTTTCTTTTATTTTCTTGTTTTTTGAGGATATTTTACCGTAATTTTTTTTTAAAAAAAAAGATAGGTAAATTTGAGAGACTTTTTTTCAATCTTTTTTCTTTCTTAAAAAGGAGGATTTGAGATTTTTTCTTTATTAGAAAATTTTATACTTATAAAAATTTAGTTATAGTCAAAGAAGAAATATATAAATCAATAGAGTTCTTATTTGCTTACAATTAAATATATTAATTGATTTATAAAATCCTAATTCTAATTGTAATAGAATTTTATAATTATAAAAAAATTTTAAAATTATTTTTTATTTGTAAATTTATAAGAAGTTACTATATGTTAGAGAGAGAAAGACTGAAATTTTCTCTTAATTTCAACCTTATATACTTACATATAGATACAGATATAGATATATATATATATATATATACTATTTAATGATATTTGTTGACAAATTTATTTTTATTTTATTTTATTCAAAAAGAAAAAGCAAAAATACATTCTAATATTGAGTGTTAATTTTTTTAAAGAATTTTTTAACTATTTTAAATATATTCTTAAATAGAATATTAATTTTCTTTTTAAGGAAAAAAATTTGAGAGTAGTTTTTTTTTTTTGTTCTTCTCTTTTGAGAAAATTTTTGACATAATTTTTTTCTTTCTATAAGTAAATTCGAGAGATTTTCTTGATCTTTTTTCTTTCTTAAAAATAAAAATTTGAAAATAGTTTTTATTCTGTTTTTATTATTTACTTTTATTGTAAGATTTTATAATTATAAAATTTAATTAAAGTCAAAGTAGTACTATATAAATTAATATAATCTTTATTTAAATTAAATTGAAATTTAGAATCATAATTTTGATTGTAATAAAATTTTTATTATAAATATTTTAATATTATTTTTAACTTGTAAATTTATAAGAAATCGTCACATGTTAAGAAAAGAAAGTCTGAGATGTTTATCTCAGTTTTGACTTTATATATTTAATTAATATAGATATAAATATAGATAGTTGGAGACAATAGTATTTAATTGATATAATTGGAGTTTATAACTCAGTTCCTCTCGATCTCTTATTTTTAAAACAGCTGAGAAAAAAAAAATCCTAAGTATTTTACAGGTCGGAATTACTATTTTAGTGTAAAGGCCGAGCGGGGTTTTGTTCCAGCTATACACGGAATTGTTTTAATATAAGCACGACATCGGTCCTAGGGCACCGCCACTATCTTTCAAATCGTTGTTGGAATACTAAGGGTGTGATTGTATAATCAGAAATTAGAAAGAAAGTAAATAGTAAAGAAAATTAATAAAAAATAATATTGTAAAGATGATGTTATAATCGATAAAAAATAAAAATTAGAAAGTTGTGAGAAAAAAATAAATAGTAATTTGTGAGAGAAAAAATAAAAAATAATTATTTAGATTGATAAAAAATAAATTAAAAAAATATATTTTTTTCTTTTTCCTTTCTTCTAAAAAATATCCAAACATAATGTAAATCATCATATCCACCCACGGCTAAATTAAAATCAAAGAGGGTGGGGAAGAGATCATATTATCAACATCTCCAGGCAATCAATCCATTAATCATTCAGGTGAGAGAACTTGCGCCAGTTTCGAGGCAATCAATCCCTTTTAATTTTTTTTTAAAAACATTAGTAATATATTTTTTTTTCTTTTTTATTATTTTATTTTATTATAAAATTTATAATTATAGAGATTTAAATATAGTAAAAGTAAAAATATATAAATCAATAAAATTTTTATTTGATTATAATTAAATTCATTTTAATTGTGAATAATAATTATAATTGTGATAGAATTTTTATAATTATAAATATATTAATATTATTTTTAATTTAAAAATTTATGAGAAATTACCACATGTTAGAGAGTAAAAGATTAAAATTTTCTCTTAATTTCGACTATATATATTTATACTAGTGATAGACTCATGCGATGCGCAAATTTAATTATATTTATTAACAAATTTATTTTTAATTTATGTTAATTTTGAATATTATTTTTTAGCACTATTTTAAAATTTTTTAAGAAAATAAAAAAGATTCTTTTTCTTTTTCGAAAAAAAAAGAAAGAATTAAGAGTTGTGTTTTTTTTAATATTTTTTCTTTTAAAAAAATTTTGGACATAGTTCTCTTTTTCCTTTTTGAAAAAAGATAGGTAAATTTAAGAAATTTTTTAAAAAGGAGGATTTGAGTATAGTTTTTCTTTTTTATTATTTTATTTTATTAGAAAATTTTATAGTTATAAAGTTTGATTATAGTCAAAGTAAAAATATATAAATCAATATAATATTTATTTGATTACAATTAAATTTAGATAAAATCTTAATTTTGATCGTAATAGAATTTTCATAATTATAAAATATTTTAATAATATTTTTAATTTTTAAATTTATGAGAAGTCATCATATGTTATAGAGAGAAAACTTGAGACTTTCTCTCACTCGCGATACGCAAATTTAATTATATTTTTTTAAAAAATTTATTTTATTTTATTTTACTTCAAAATAAAAATAAAAAAATTCTAAATTTTGAGTACTATTTTTCAGGAATTTTTTAAAACTTTTTTAAAATAAAAATAACTTTTTTTTTCCTTTTTAGGAAAAAAATTTGTAAGTATTGTATTTTTTCTCTTTGGAATAAAACATTATAAGTAAATTTGAGAGTTTTTTTATTATTTTGTTTTATTATAAAATTTATAGTTTTTGAGAGTTAGCTATAGTTAATGTATGAATATATAAATCAATACAATTTTTATTTGATTATAATTAGATTTATATTAATTATAGATTTTAATTTTAATAGTGATAGAATTTTTATTATTTTAAATTATTTTAATATTATTTTTAATTTACAAATTTATGATAAATCACTACATATTAAAAATAAAAATTTTAAAATTTTCTCTCTATTTTAATTTTACATACTTACATATAAATATAAATATAAATTAAATAAATACAAATATAGATAATTGGAGACAGCAGTATTTAATTAGTACAATTGGAATTCACAGTTCTTCTCCGTCTCTTATTTTTACAACAGCTGAGGGCAAAAAAAAAAAAAAACCCCGAGTATTTCACTGGTCAGAATTACTATTCTGGTGTAAACCCCGAGCAGGCTTTTGCTCCAAATAAACGGAGTGGTTTTAATATAAGCACGACAGCGGTTCAAGGGCACCGCCACTACCTTCCAATTCGTCGTTGGAACCCTAAATCATCATATCCACCCAAGGCTAAATTAAAATCAAAAAGGGTAGGGAAGAGATCATATTGTCAACATCCCCAGGCAATCAATCCATTAATCATTCAGGTGAAAAAACTTGCGCTAGTCATTTTAGACTTTAGCTTTTACCGCACCTTTCTGTATGAGTCTGTTTAACATCTTCAGTTTGTTTGTTTTGATCAATTCTTTATTTATTTTGGGTTTAATGCATTTGATGTGATTATTTTTCTTTTTATTTAAAATTTTGTTTTCTTCCTGTGAATGAAAAATAGTGATATAATGATTTTGATAACCTTCTATGTTTTCTTCTTTATTTTATTCTCAGGAATTTTAGTGGTTGAAGAGGACTCTAACAATGGCAACGACTAGCGAGATTGGTTCAGAACTTGTTGTTGAGAAGAAGCATGATGCAGCTACCAATGACATTGATTTTTGGAACCTGAATCGAGGCCCAAGGTCATTTACTGCTGTAGAAAATGTCGCAGAATTGTTGCGTAAGAGGACAACATAGTTGCACTTAAGCGTGGGAAGGGAGAACAATGCTTTAAATAGAAAAAGAGAAGTGGTGATCCCTGGGAGAAGGAACCACCTGAATGTTCCTCCATATTTGTAGAGCCCATGAAATGGATGCAATCAGGTTCAATATGAAACCTTTTACGAGCATCTTAGCTGCACTCCAACCACGGGACGGGATCAAACCCGTCCCGCCTTCACCTGCCCTCTTCCTATCATTGGGCTACGAGCTCCAATGGATCAAAAAAACTATTTATTGTACAATTTAATTGCCTTTGTGTGTGTGCGTGCACAAGTGTGTGTGTGTGTGTGTTTCTTTTGTGATGGATAAAATGCTGAGTAAATTTTGTTTTTGATTTGTCCAGTTCAACAAGGTTTTGTGGGGTAGAAACTTCAATGCGTGGGCTGCAATGCGCGCTTGGGTTCTTTCAACTGGGCAGGCATGCAGTGCAACTGTGGAACTTGGGTAAACCCTGCTTTTCAGCTGCACAAGAACAGATTAGATGAATGCCATATATGACTTGTGCCTCTCTGTTGACTAAAGTCCAACCAATTGTCAATTTTAGATATTGCACCTAAGTTATAGAATCATTGTGTTCCTGGATGACCTTTTAGAGATATACAATTGAGATTCTCTTTTTTCAAAAAGTTACTTTGCCACTTATGTATATGTGATGGAATTTGTGGTTATTATTGTTGCTCCTTTACCTCTGCCCTTGAGCTTTTAAGTTTACATTGCCCAGTATATCATAGACGTATAATCTTCTTGATTTGGCCATGATGGAGTCTGAACATTGCACTGTTCTTGAGATGCTCTTTTTTTTTTCACCCGATATTTAGCAAAGAGAAAAGGGTTATGTTTTGAATAAAAAAGATTTAGCTATTATCATTTGGTAGGAATAAAGATTCAGCTATTATCTTTTGGTAGGAATATTCTTTTGTATTCTAATTTTATGTGACCATTGGGTGACTCCAATTCCTTATATATGTTGTGCTTAAAGTGAGCATAACGAGTCAAAAGTGTGACTGCATATGAAAATGGTATGACTGCCATCGGAGCTTGAGATTGGTTGGCCTAGTCTGAAAAATTGCTTGCTTAGACAGGGTGCAATTCACAGCATCTTAAAGCATCTTCTGGCTAGCTAAATAGAGTGTGTTTCCACTTTCTACCACTTTCTCACACCAATCATATCAAATCAGGATTTTGGTAGTCCTGAGCCATTGAAGAAGGGCAAGCAAGCCATTCAACAAGGCTGTCAAAATTACTGTTAGAATCTTAGGGGTCTGGCAGTAAGTTGTGTTCTTGACATGTTTTAACTTGTTTTGGACCAAACAGGAGTAGTGAAATTTGGCTCTTAGTTTGTTTGTTGAAGACTGTTGTTCATATTTGCTCGCATTGATTATTGCTGAGTGCTAGTTGGTACGACAGAAGTGTTTTCAATGATTGCACTTTGTTATTTGTTTGAGGATGAAATCAAATAGTTAATAAAGGCATTTGATTTTTGTAATATATAATACTAACAAAATTGTTTTTCTTTTTATAATTTATAAGTTTTAGACCAAAATGTTGTAAAACAATGTAAGCAATTTTTCTTATTTAGTTCAAAATGTCTACAGACATAAATCATTTAACATTCACAACGTGATAAGGAAAAAGAAAACAAGAGAAGTCTGCTAATTGCTAAATTAATGTGAACTAATAGAAACCTTCTTCTCTCTCAAACTTCTCTCTCCATAGAATTCCTCTAATCTCTCTCCCCTTTCCTCTTCTCAATCTTCTAATTCCTCCCATTCTCTGTGAGACCCAAACAAGTTTGGTTTCAGAGCTGACAATCTTCAGCCGTTGACTGTCCTCTTGTGTGTAAACCTTAGCAGTCCATGTTTGGCAGTTTCGATATGGATGTTGCATGTAAAACTACAAGCGCAGAGCTATTGCATCTGGCCTGTTATGCGAGAAATCGAAGAATGTCTCCAGTCTTTGAAAGAGTTAGTTATAGAAATGAGAAGTATGATAGGAGGCTTGGTTTCGCAATTGAAAGAGCTAATCCATTCGAAGTTGCAGATCCCCCTGATCGAGGAAAATCCGTGGATTAAAAAAATCCACAACAAATGTCGAGCCTTCTTTTCTGTGTTACCTAATCCTAAACATTTAATAATTCTTGGAGAATGTAATTCTGGAGTTGAGAGGCTTAATAAATGCACTTTAAGAGTTCCTAAATTGAACTCGCCCTATTATAGGGTATTATAAACCCTAGAGAATTGATTGGGAATGACCATGTGACTGATCAAGATATGTGTGAAAAAGTCACGCTGAATGATTCTAGATAACATGGCTTGATTGATGTTGTTGTTGGTCAAAAGGTATTCGACAGAATGAGACCTCAAGTAAAAGATGAAATCTCCCTTTCGAATCAATGAATTCGACAAATCATCAGAAGTGTAGGAGAATGTGGATTCGTCTATGGGAGAAGTTCTAGGTGAAAGAGCCATGGGAATTGCAAACCTGAAAGTTCTAGTTAGGGCGGGAAAACTGGAAATTTTGCCTATGAAAAAAGCTCTAGGTGCCAAACCTGTAACCTTATATGATTTTGTTCAAGATCTCTGTTTACTGTCAACTAAGTAGATGGAAGCAGATGGACATGGGACTCAAGATGGTCTCTTAGTCAAGAACATTTGGCTGATATACAATAATATAGTGAAGAAGAAAAATGTAATTAACAAAACCAGTTGAGTTGATTCTAAATGTTGTTTGTGGTGGTCAACTGCTATTACTCCAACGGATAATAGACTTATTTTCGCCTTAAATTACCATTCAACTGCAATCTAGGAGAAAGATTAAGGGATTGTTTTGAAATTCATGGCAGTGTCATTGTTGCAGCAAAATGGGAAATAATATAAGACTAAATGGGAAATAATATAATACGGAAAAAGCATAAATATGACTAAATGTGAAGCATTTGTGGCAGCTTTGACAAACGCACCATTCCTTGATTTGAAAGCAGCAAAATGGGAAATAATATAATGCGGCAAAAGCATAAATATGACTAAATGTAAGGTATGTATTATTGTTGCAGGAACTCGTTTGCTGAAGCTTCAACCACAGGCAGATGTTGGGCGTTACTGTCCAGCGGCAAATGCCTCAACTGGGAAAGTTTTGGTGATGCCATCAATGCTCTTGAAGTGAATTTTGCCAGTGGGTGGATCATCAACCTTTATCTCACCAACTGGAGGCCAGAGCATGAGTTCCTTAGCCTTCACTCCCTTGAGTTTCTTGATCTGTTTCTTGCTGACATAACCAGTTATTTTAGTGTCATAGCTCACGAGCTTGCTGATCAACTTGAAGTTGTGTTTGACCTTTTTCTTCTGTGCAATCCACATGTATCCGGTATTCCTGACAAATCCAACTTCGATCACATCCGCAAGAGAGGAGGAGTCTAAGAGGAAGTCCGAACTCCTCGAGAAGAGCAGCTGCCATTTTAAGTCCTTCATCGTGACCCTTCTTGGCAATTCCTCCTTCCTTCTCGGCCATGGCTGATGGATTTGTAGTTTGTTTAATTAAAAATCACACCAAGGCTGTTTTGTGTAGTTGGCATTTGAGGTGAAGTGTTTATTTATACAAATAACAACAAGAATAAGACTATCTTGTGGAGAAACCATAGTAACATGCATTGTATTAACCACCCAAATTGCTTTTCAAACAAAAAACAGTATTTGATTATATCTATCCTAATGGTTAATTTTGAAACGTTAATAACAAAAAAAGGATTGCTACAAAGGATGCATGGTTTGGCGTGGAGATCTGTTTATCCGTAGTGGGGTTGTCTTTTTTTTTTTTTTTTTCCCTTTGTTGAATTAATGTCCTAGGCCATTTTTATGATGTGTTGGAGCTTTTCCTCTTTGCCAATTTGTTGCTTCTGGTTAATCAACAGTTTTACTTATGAAATAGCTCTGATGACGGTTGCATTTGACATGGTTTCTTTCTCATAGCAGGCATACGTCAGTCTTTACATAATTCACCCTTGTGGAATTGGAATTTTGCTAAGGCAATTAAGAAAGCGAAAGAAAATAGAAACGATTGATTGGTGGGAAGTCTTTGTCTTGCAGTGAGGTTAAATTTTATGGCAATAGGTAGTAGTGTCGTTGCAGGTCTATTTCGGCTTTGATAACGTGTATATGCTGTTTAATTATTGTTATCACCAATCATTATACATTTCTGCTTTGCAAGTTTTCTTGCAGAAAATATAGTAATACATTTTTTGCAGGCCAAGGCCATCGTGGCACAATGTTTAATATGTAGATGATTCAAGACGTGATTTTTATGGGTCTCAATCATTTGGGTACTATTATGTAGACTTTACATTACACAAATTGATAAAAAGTGATTCCAAAATATTAGAGGAAATTTTTTTTTTTATAAAATTAAAATAAGTTTGAAGTGATATAAAATTATTAAATAATTAAATTTTAAAAAATAAATAAATAAATTATTAAATATTATCACATAAATTATATGATTACTTTATAGTACTATATAAGATATAATTATGTAATAAAATTTACAGTAAAATAAAGTTTTTCTTCTCGACATATTGTGACATGAGTATCCCCGTGTAATAATTATGTGGTTGTGGCGTTAGCAATGGTCATTAATGTGTCTGTCCCTGCCTGGCCCTTGAGTGAGGTGAATCAAGCTGCACTTCAAGTGAGTTACGATCAAAATCCAAACGTGAGAAATAATACACTCGAGAAATACCATTACTAATCTTGCCATTTTTACAACTAAGTTTGTTGGAAAATAAGATAATATTTTAAAAATCTTAAATCTCATATAAAAAAAAGAAACCAAATATCACTTAAGAAGAGAGTATATAAAGAAATTAGTATTTCATATGAAAAAAAAGTTAAGTGTTATTTGTTTATAAACTAATATGTTCCTCATATTTCATAAAACAAAAGACATATAAAAGGTCTTGCGCAACTTAATCTCAAGTTCAATATGAGCGGGTGCATACGACCCTACGCGGCCGGTCCGCCCTCAAGCCCAATATTTTGAGACCATTTAGATTTTTTGGTCAAACTAACCATTTTTTACTAGCCCTTTTTTGCTGTTGGAAAACTAGCCGTTGCAGCAGTTATAACCATTTAATCACCATTATTCTATACATTATTCACCGCTATGACCATTATTCATTTTTACAAACTTTAAACGCTGAACTAGTATATAAATATCTTCTTTTTCTCCAAGAAATACATCATTTCAAAGACTCTTCTTGTTGTACATACTTATCTGTTGAATTTTGCTGAGTTAATCAAGATTAGAGTTGTTTCTATCACCTCACTATTTGAAGTACGCATTAGTGGGTATGTCTATTGTATACTGGGAAAATATCGGCTACGACCCGCTGCACTACCTCAAAAACTGAGATCAGGGGCGAAAACTATCATTAAGGACAGTGTTTGGCATACTTCATATATTGTTTGCTATCCTTTTATTTTTTATTTGCATCTATTTCTATAGTTTTTACTTTATTATCACTAACAAAGTTACATATCGACATTAGTATAATGGTTTGACATGGGTATAATGTGAGTGATAAATGTTGCTAGTTAATGACAACAACCAAGCAAAAAAGTTCAATTTGTATTCAATTTCTTGAAACCAAAAGGCGATATTCTTTTGAAACTCTTTTCTTTAAGTTTGGTTTTTGGATGGATTAGTTAGCAGGTTAGTTACCTGCTTCCAACATTGTTCTGGTTTTATTTTTCATCTCTAAAAGTTTTTGTTAAACTAAATGTTGTTTGTTGATCTCAAGTTGTCTTTTTAAAGTTTTGTTACAATAGAATGAGTGTGTTTACCCTTCAAGAAATGAAAATATATCAATCAATTCTTGGTCCTTTATAGTTTTTCTATGAAATACTTTGAAGAAAATTTTCTACAATCATTTTTAGGAAATATACTTTTATTGCATATATATTAGTTAATATGAGAAGTATTCTATATTTTTTAAAGTAAGCTAACACATAACTAATTTTAGTGTACACATGGCTAACTTTATTAATATAGGAATAATAAAAAAAACATCACTCTTTTTTTTTTTTAAATACCGACCATGATTACCAATTACGACAATGCTCTTCTCAAGGGGAAGATGTAAGAAATATTCTAACTCTAGAATCTGAGATCAATACCAAGGTTGTAAAAACCGAATCGATCATTGCATTAAAAAGTTCAGTGGTTCAAGTTTCAACCAGCTCAAACGATAACCAGTATTCAATATTAAATATATAAAAATTAAATATCTATATGCATTATATATAGAACATTAATATATAAAATTTAATATTATAATATATATGTATGTGTTAGAATTCTTATATTGTAAATTTAACATATATGATTTACAATATTATAAAGTAAGATTACAAAAATTAACAAAATTAATAATTTTCTCAACAAAAAAAGAAAAGAGTGACAAAAAATAGTAATTGTCTTTTTAAGACGAGAGAAAGTAGTAAATATTAATTTATTAGTTATATAAAGTACAATAACAAGACAAATAGGATGGTGTGTGTACTGTGTGAGAAGTTTAAGAAAATAATAAGTACAAAAAGAAATTACAAGAAGTTCATGGTTCAAGACCCAAATCCCACACAGTGGTGAGGGATTTCTTCTAATTTTGATGGTTGGATAATTCAGTCAATTCTGAACCGGCTCATCAGTCCGACTAGTTGAAGCAGTTGGTTAACAGGGTTTTAACAGGTTCGGTCACCCATCAGTTTCCAGCTATTGCCCAGATTGGACCTCAGACTGATCACTGGTTTGACCGGTTGAACTAGCCAGTCTAATTTGAATTTGACAATGTTAATCAATACTGGAACCATAAATACAAACTGAATATGAACAAAATTAGACATACCTCTTATTTTCATATTGTTAATATTGATAATAAATGTGGACTACAAAATAATACGCACTAAGAAGTATGTTAGAGATTGAAGTCTTCTTATCCTACATAGTCGGCAATAAACAAATGCTCTAATGGGGAGAACAAAATGCAAATTTAAAATTGTGCGGAAAGGGGACTTGCCTCTTTTTTATAATAAAATTCTTGTTAAGTTCACTCATAATAGACTCTTTAACATGCTCTACACTAATTAATTCTCTTAAACTCAAGCCCAAACCCAAAACACATTCTTAAAATTTTTATAACACATATAAGAGGTCATATGATCTATTGAAAAATTTTATAATATTTGGGTTCATAATTGAGCTACACATTTGATCCTATTTTAATAAAACAAAAAATCTAATCAATGATAATCCAATAAGAAAATATTCTTATATTCTCCCACTTGGACAACATTAATTGGTTTTGTTAATTTTGAAAACAAGCTAAGAAAATGACTTCTAGATCAAACAATAATTTAGTGGCCACAAAAAAAATCTTAACTCAATGAATTTACCTTAAAACATGATCTGTTCCAATGAAACATTCGACTTCGAAATATGGACAATAATATACTATTATCTGTATAGTACATTCATAATTACAAAAGCAAACAAACTCATTAGCATGATTACATTAATGTGTGGGTGTAGTCACACTTATAATATAGTCAAATGATCTTTCTGTACTATTATGTGAAAGGTTCTCATTGTGGTTTTTTATACAAAAGACATCATAAATAAAAATACATATCCTCGAAGAGATAACTGCAATTAAAAAACACATCTTCCTTAGGAGACAACTGCAGTTTAAAAACACATCTCCCCAAAGAGACAACTGCAACTCACAATCATACAAAAGCAAAAAAACGTTCTTACCAAGAAAAAAATTACATTTCGAGATAATAATAATATATACACATATCACAAAACTCATCACAAAGTTCAAATTTCATAATTTGCATAACAAAAGTAATAAAATTTTTAATAATAGAATCACTTTCACTAACCAATTACATCAAAAAAAGTCAAAACACTCATATTTTTGACATGTTTAAAAACAATAGGTGTAGCAACTTTGGTCAGAGGATTTTCTATCATTACTTCAGTCCCAATATGTTCAATAAGAATGTTACCATTCTTAATCCAATCTCTGACTGTAAGATACTTAATCTCAATGTTTTGTTGTTCTTAGAGAACATCATTGTAGCTGAATTATCATAGTAAATTCTCAAAGGTCTAGAGATAGAATCCATTATGTTCAAAATAGAAATAAAATTTTTGAGCTATATTGTATGTGTTCCAGTACTATAACAAGTAACAAACTTTGCTTGCATGGTAGATGAAGCAATAAGTGTCTGTTTTATAATTTTCCAAGAAACTGCTCTGCCAGCTAAAAACAACACATAACCTGATGTAGATTTTATGTCATCAATACAACTAGCAAAATCAGAATCTGTGTACCTAATCACCTTAAGGTCACTGACTTTCCTGTAGACAAGCATATAATCTTTTGTTTTCTGTAGATACCGCATAACCTTACCCAATGCTTATCACCTAGATTACAAAGGTATCTATCAAGTATTCTCACAGGAAAAGACAAATCAAGCCTAATGCAAACTTGGGCATACATCAAACTGCTAATAGCATTTAAATAAGGCATATACTTCATCAAGCTTTTTTGAACTTTATTCTAAGGGCATTAATCTTTATTAAATGTATCACCTTTACCATAGAAACATTTTAGGCTTACATTTGTCCATATTAAGTTGCTCAAGTATACGATTTATGTAAGTCTTTGCAAAAGACCTAACAAGTGCCTAAATCTGTTTATATGAATTTCAATTCGTAGAATATAGGAAGCACTACCAAAGTCCTTCACAAAAGTGATTAGATAAGGCAGACTTAGTCTTATAAAGTAGATCAATATCACTGCTACTCTACTAGCAAGTAATATATCATTTGTGTAGAGAACAAAAATAATAAAATTGTTCCAACTGGCCTTGACATAAATGCATTGATCCACACTATTCTCAACAAAACCCAAAGAGGATATAACTATATCATACTTCAAATATTATTGTCTAGATGTCTATTTAAGGCCATGAATTGACTTCCTCAACTTACACACCAAGTGCTTATTTTCACTTTCAATAAAATCCTCAAGTTGTTGTATGTAAAGCTCCTCATAGAGATCTCCATTAAAAAAATTCATTTAACATTCATTTGATGAAGCTCCAAATCAAAATGAGCTACTTAGGCTATAATGATTTTAAAGGAATCCTTTGAAGAAATTGGTAAAAGGCTCCTTAAAATCTATCATCTCTTTTGTGTGTATCCTTTTGCCATTAATCTAGCCTTAAACTGCTATGTATTGCCTTTGGAATCTTTCTTGCATTTGAACACCCATTTACAACCTATGGGTTTAAAATCATCTAGAATTTTTGTGAGCTCTCACACACCATTGGAATATATAAACTAAATTTTCTCATTTATAGCCTGCATCTACTTACTAAATTGTTTACAAGAAACAACCTCACTATAAGTTAGTGGATCAGCAAATTTTCCAATATTATAATCTGCCGCATCTAAATACACAATAAAATCTTCTAAATGCCTAATAGGAATAGGAGCAGGTATAGTAGCCTACACTGGCTCAGGTGGATCATTAGCAACATTCTCATGATGCTGCACATCAACTGTTTCATCAACAGGTTGATATATCACTTTCTCATGCACAATAGGTATAAGAATAATGCTAGGCGCCTCCTTCAAAACAGTTCCACTATCTTGTGAACCATCATGATCATGACATCATCTTTAAAGAACCTTTCTACCAATGCCTCAACAATCTTTATCCCTCAGGTATAACAATAAAATTTGTAGCCCTTAGAGCCATTGGGATAACTAATAGAATAACACCTAGTAGTTTAGGATCTAACTTGGATGCCATTAGATTATAAATTTTCACTTAAACAGGGCATCCAATACTTTTAGATGATTTAAATTAGGCTTCTAACCATTGAAGAGCTCAAAAAGTGTTTTAGGCACTGATTCGGTGGAAACTCTATTTAAGATGTATATTTTGTTGTTTTCAAGGCTTCACCCTAAAAAAGGGTTGGTAAATTGGTTCTACTCATCATGGACCTAACTATATCTATTAGAGTGAGATTTTGTCTCTCAGTCACTCTATTTTGTTCAAAAGTCCCAAGCATAGTAAATTGAGAAACAATCCCACAATTTGCTAGTACATGGCAAAAGGTCCCATAAATTGACTCTTTTCACTAGTTTTTCCATAGTACTCACCACACGGTCAGACGACACAATTTTAATCTCTTTGCCACATTACTTTTCTACCTTAGTCTTAAAGATTTTAAATTTCTCTAGTAATTGTAACTTATCACTTATGAGCTAGACATAATTATAACAGGAGAAGTCATCTATAAAGGTTATGAAATATTAATTTTCACATAGAGTATTCTTAAGAGGACCATTTATGTTAGTATGAATTATTTCTAGGGTCTCTTTACTATGAGTAGAATTTCTATTAGTTTTATTTGGCATCTTTCTTTTAAGACAATGAACACATTCACTCTCATCAAATATTCAAGACATGGGATGACATTTTCTTTTACTAGTCTATTTACTTTTTTTTTTTTTTGAAATGTGACGCAAATGTTTGTTCCAAATGGAATAAAAATTTTCTCTAGAAAAAGGCCTTTTATTGCTAACAATAACAATATAAAGTACATAAAATTGTTTAGGATCAACATGCAATCTATACAAATTGTCTGATCTAAAAGTATATCCAATGACAACAGAATCATAAAATAGACTATAACATCCTTTATTCAAACTCAAATAAACACTAATATCTTGAAGTTTGGACAAAGAAATCAAACTATATCTCATAGACATACCAAAGAGAGCATCTTTAGAAAACAAAACAAATCTTGAATCTAATTTTAATTGAACCACTCCTATGAACTCTACTGTCACTTGTTCTCAAGTTTCTATTAATAGATTGACTTTATTCCTACTTAGCTTTCGCTTGCTTTTAATCCCTGCAAGGAATTAGCATTATGGATGGATGCTCCAAAGTCAATCCACCAAGAATTAATATGAACATCTATCACAACAAACAAAAGTAAAAGAATTACCGTATTTGTTGTTTTTTTTATTCTTTTTAAGGTAAATCTTATAGGAAAAACAATGCTTTCTCCTCTTATAGAATTAAAATTTATCTTTCATTATCACAAGTTTAGGACCAATGTGCCTCTGATCGGGATTGTTTTTAGAACTACCCTTTCCCTGGGTCTTAAATTTCGCCTTTTGAAAGGCTTATAAGGGCGTAGCTGATTGACTAAATTCACATTTCTTGAAACCTCACATTTCATCCTATCCTCTTCTTGAGAATAGATGGATATCAAAGTGTTGACATCCTAGCTTTTCTTTTGGGTATTGTAGGATGTTTTTAGTGCATCAAATTTGGGAGATAAAGAGTTCAGGCCATGAAACAAGAAAAGGATTAGCAATAGGGCATTTGAGCTCACCAAGTCTAGAAACAAGAGCAGCCATATTAAGAATGCATTCCCCAACGCTACTTATCCCATCATACTTTATATTAATGAATTTCTCCATTAATTGACCAACTTCAACCTTACCAGAAACTATATACCTTTCCCTGAGAGAAGTGAGAAGGTTTTAGCATTATCAATTTTAGGAATAGAATTTCCCGAACTCTCAAAGAGAGATCTGTTCATTACCATAAAAGCCAAACGATTTGCCATATCTCATTTTTAATAATATGCTTTCTTTACAACGACACTCTCATTAGTTAAATCAGCTGATTTATCAACTCTAATGGCTATATCCAGATCCATTATGGTCAAAACCATTTCCTCATCCTCAGTTCATCTCTTATAATTTTCACCAGTCAGAGTTTCAATTAAAAAGGACAGATTATTCAAGGAAAAAGTACATGGAACTGAAAACAGTGATAACAAAAATTAGTAAACATTATGGGCAACAACAATTATTCATATTTAAACATTAAAAATCTTAAAAGTATTATTACAAAATCCCTTGTGAGTGGAAAAGGTAATAAACTCTGAGATTATCCAACAACAACAATTTAAAATAATATAAACAAAGTTGAAAAATCCAACACTTGTCAGTTGACGGATTTTCAACTCGTTCACTACTAAAATAAGTCAAAGCCATTGAAATTAATACACATAATAACTTCCTAAAGGTAGGCGATTATATAAACTAATTTAAACAACAAAAACATCCCAAAAAACACATAAAAATATCATTGGTTCCATCAAACGGCCACTGTGGTGACAAATATTTAGTGAAGTCGAGTATAATAAGAACTTAGGCTGTTATCATAGCTTTCTTCAATTTGGAGAAAGATTTCTAAGCTTTATCATCTCAATAGAAGTTGTTTTTAGCAAATCCATCAAAAACCAGCTAATGATGCAATAGTCTTTGATGAATCTTCTATAGTAGCGCATAAGGCCTAAAAAGCGTCGAAGTTCCTTGATAGAAGAAGGCACAGGCCACTTAAGCATGGCAAAAATCTTGGTCATGTCAGTTGCAACTCTTTCTCTTGAAATTATATAGCCCAAATACTCTACTTGGGTCTATCCAAAAGAGCATTTGGAGAGCTTGGCATATAGTTTATGTTCCCCAAGAATCTGCAAAGCTTGAGATAGATGTGAGACATAATTAAACATAGTAGCACTATAGATCAATATGTCATGAAAGAAAACCAAAATAAACTTCTGTAGGTAAGGGCCAAAAACATGGTTCATCAAAGCTTGAAATGTTGTTGGTGCATTGGTGTAGCAGAGTGGCATAAAACTTTAAACTCATGATGGCCATTATAAGTCAAAATGTTGTCTTTGAGGTGTCTTCAACCTTTATTCATATCTGATGATATCCGACCCTTAAGTCAATTTTGGAAAACACAGCAGCTTCGTGGAGTTTATGAAGCAAATAATCTATAATGGGAATTGGAAACTTATCTTTGATTATGAGGGCATTCAGTTGGCGATAATCTACACAAAACCCACATGAGTCATCCTTCTTTTTAATCTATGAGACTGAGGATGCAAAAAGATTAGTATTGTCCTGAATAGTGGATGAGTTAATCATCTCGGCCACTAATCTTTCAATTTCAGTGTTCTAGGAGTGAGGGTATCTATATGGCCTCAAGTTAACTGGTGGCACATCAACATTCAATGGGATAGCAGGATTATGAGATCTCAATGGAGGCATACCTGTTGGTTCAACAAACACATATACAAAGTGGTCATGAACAGGTTATAACTCCTCAGGTGCATTTGTTACAGTTGGTTTTGTAGGTACGTTAGTATCCAAAGCAGTATGAACATGTGCTTGGGCTACCACTTTCTTCTTCTTTAATAATTATTGCATTTGTACACTTGTCATAAGCTTCAAACTAGCTCTTTCTTAAACCTGTGGTATGCCAAGAACTTCAATTGTCCTTTTATCTTTAACAAAAAAAATTTTGTGATTCTTAAAATCCAACAATAACTGAACTGCCCCATCTAATCTGTACCCAATATCATATGTAGAGCTCTCAAGTTCATGATCCACAAGTCAGCTTTGTAGGTTTGACCTTGCAGTTTCCACTCAAACCCTTCTATTTGTTCTTTGCTAGTGACTCTACTACCATCTCTAACAATTTTCAATAATAGAGTAGCTGCCACTAAAGAGCAAGATAACTCTTTCACCATTGTTGCATTCAAGAAATTGTTTGTACTTTCAGAATCAATAAGAATGCTTATAGATCGACTTCCCACTTGACCCTTCTCATGTATAATAGTTGGCCCACTAGAACCAATCATTGCATGTATTAAAATGGTACCTTGAGTTTCTACCATCTCATCTTGCTCCCAATTTGGATACTCTTCTTCCTTATCTTCTGCCCACATGATTACTCCTTTAAGAGAATGTAAATGCGACTTTTTAAAGCACTAATGCCCAGGGAAATACCACAATACCAACATTGTTTCAGCTTTCTATTATCCACTTTCTTAGGTTAGTACCCTTAAAATATGGTAACGTAACCCTAGGGCTCCAAGCACTGATTCCATCCATGGTCGAATTTTTTTCTCTATCGATCCCATAATCTTCTACAAGAAAATTCACAGGGTAAATAAAGTATACCAGGTTACTCACGCTGTGACCCCTTCCCTATCGTCACTAAAATATTCAGTAGTGGACTCGATTATGTGTTCTTATTATGCTCCAACAATTCCATTACATGTTGCACCAAATTCTCAACCACTAGAGTTAATCGAACATTGTCATCTCGAAGAGTATTGTACTACTCGTCCAGACGTCGAACGGCCTCCTCTATGTCACAAGCCATTTCTTGGTTCAGCACTATTGCTGTTCTCACCTTTTTTGCTAGTTTGTCACACTGGGGTTCCTAAAACTTGGCTCTAATACCAAATATGTCAAGATTCAAAGTCAATTTCAGGAAATCATAAAGGAATTGGGTGTTTATGGAAAAGAATTAGCAAGAATTGGAAATAATCATATAGATAAGAGATTTTAAGAGAAATATAGATAAGAACTAAAATGGAAAGAGAAAGAAAGAGAGAGAGAGAGAAGACTATTAAGGAAGAATCTTGAATTTTTATTATTAGTTAATCCTCATTAAGGCACTATTATAGCCTTTATCTTATGGTTGTTAGCCCTGACTTAGTGAAACGATGCGTTTCACTTAAGTGAGTAACAGTTGCTTGGTAGGCTAACAACCACCTTTCGTTACAACACAACAAACAATCCAATGGTTACAATTACAGCCCACTAACACTATTATACTACGGCCCATCTACTTTAGCTACAACAAGAAATGAAATTGGAAAAGAGCAAAAAGAATTAAAATTCCATTGAGCCAGTTCCTAAAAAGTTGAAATATAAATATATCACATTTGTTTGTTTGTGAAAGGATTTTCAATTGGTTGGCAATGATAACTTCCTCTTGGCTTTTTGTGTCAAATTTAATGTCTATTTTGGTTTGCCTACAGTGAAAAAATAAAGCAAAATGTTGATTCTGTTTAGGTTATAAATTAGATGCAATAATTTCAAGAAAGTCTTCAATAGTTTGTCATCTTTTATTTAAAAAATTTCAAGTAGCCTTTTCCATTCCCTCAAAGTTGAATAAATGATTAACTAATTTTAATATATAATTAACAACTAATTCTATTAATATATAGTCAATATACAAAAACATGTCTAAATTTCTTCAAATTAAAACTCATAATTTTTATGTTAAAATTTTCATATTATGACATGAATAAAAAAAATTTGTATATAACACAGACTTAAAATTAGTACTCTATGTATGGATATATATTAATTTATTGAGTTTGGGTACTATATATTAATTTATTAATATTAATTAAATTTGGATACAAACTCTAAAAATTGAGTGTCTAAATTTGGGTTAAATAAGCCAATAAAGAAGTTATAGCTGATGCTAATAGAGCGGTTAGAAATTGTAAGAGAAGGCTCAAAGAACAAAAATATGTTTATAGTCAACTAATGAGAAACTCTAAACATATCACTACTTCTATTAGTATCCCATATCTTCTTATGCTTGTTAGGAAGAAGAAAAATATAGAAAAAATAAAGAGGGATCTTAACGATCTGCAGGAATACACTACAGGATTATATATCTAAGAAAGTGTGTACTCAGTTTGTACTACTAAAATAAAGAGTGTAATAGATAGTGTGTGAAGAACTTGAATAAGGCCTCTGGTAGTGTTGGTCAGCCAGGAATTCCATTGGTCAGCCAAAAAAGTACGCAGGCAGCGAAAAAGGTGGTCCCATTACTAGACTCCTGTTCAGGTAATTCATAAAATGTCTATCTTTACTCGAAGTTTTTGTAAATCAGCTAGTACATCATTTTCTTATGATAATAATCCTGATGTAGTTGATTATAATAGGCATAGTATGCAAATAGATAAAACAGAACAAGTTTTACATAATTGGAATATTCCCAAACAAGCCAAAAAAGAAATATATCAAATAGGTAGATTTGATAGTTGGAAACATGAATATGTAATTGACACATGTGAAAGAACTTTATACGTAAATCCTAACGTTCAAGACATTAATTTAATAGATGAATCTATTGTTGAAAAATATAAAGAATCTAATCAGTTTATACATATTGGAATGGTACAGATTGCTCTCAAACCAATTCACCGTCTGGGAATAGATACACCTATTTTAATGTGCCTACGAGATGCTCGGTTATTGGACTTTAAACAATCATTACATGCTGTTTTTGAATCCAACTTAGCCAAAGGACCAGTACATTTTAATTGTTATCCAAATTATGCTATGTCTTTGTTTGACCAGAATATGGATAAAAGTTTGGTATTGAATTTACAAGTTCCAGACAATATGTTACTAGGTTCAAGAAATATTGCACTATTATATAGAATATACTATAAAATAATGCCCTCAACTTTATCTCCAAAAGCATTAATGAAATCTCCAAAAGGACAAACCTTATTAGTAGAAGTAAATAATGAAAGATCATTTGTAGAAACACCAAAGTTAATAGACTGGAATCAAGTTACTTTTCTAGATAGATGGACATTGTCTAATGTACAAATACCAAGGCCAATAGCTCCAAGAATAAACCTTGCTCAGATAATACAAGACAATAATGGGCATGTAGAAATAATATTTCCTTCTAGAAGAATGGAACATTTAAGAATATCTTCCTTTAGAAAATCTACTAGTAGCATACCTTCTAACACACCATCAACTTCAAGTACAATAAATATCCCATTAAATAATACACCAGAATCTATAAGAATAAATAATCCATTAACAGGTATGGATTTCCATAAACCAATTCCACATCCAATATATCATGTACAAACAAAGGATAATTCTGCCTCTGGACCTTCATCACCTACACCCAGTGATATGCAGAGTCAATTACAATAATATGGAATTTTATATAAATAGAGAAGAAATAAATAAATAATTTAATTCTGAAAAAAATAATATTAAACGAATAGAATTTTTTAATAATACTACTTTTGAATAAAGACAAAACTTAAAAGAATGTTATTATAAAAATTTAGAAAAATATCAACAAATAATACCTTTCTTTTAATGGTATGATATACATAGATATGCATATGGTTAAATCAGTATAAATGTCTTAAAAACTAATATGCAAGAATGGAAACTATTACTCAAAATAAAATTACCTCCATTCATCCCCCCATGGAGGAATATACATTTAAACAACATGGATAGGTAGTGATAGCTTCACCTTTTAAAATGCCAGCCATAGACCCTAATTCAACTCTTATTACGCAAAAAGATATTAGAAATATACACCATCAATCTAATTACACTAATAAAGCTTTACATACTATAACTCATCAATTAAATAATATAGAATCAAACATTATTTCTAATATTCCGCAACCAAGTCAACCATCTTCTTCTTCAACTCATTTCTCAAGAATATAGTTAGATCAACCTTTATTTCATATACTAGAAACTCCCCCTGAATTACAACTAAAACAAAGTCCAACTAATTTAAATCTTCTGAATGAAATATCTAAAAAATTAGAAGAATTAAAAGTTCATGATCCAAAAATACAGGTAGTTACTAAAGAAGAACAAAGTAATGATAAATATAAATCGGATAAAGATATATTGACCATTGAAAATCTAGAAGAACAATTTCAGAATACTTTGGAAATAAATAAAATTAGAGGACCTATTAAAAATACTACTAGTATAATGTATCCAAGACATGAAACTCATTATTATTATCCTCGTCCTTCTTTACCTGATATTATAACTGAAGAAAAAGTTGTGAATCCTGTTACAGCATTTACTGCTGATGGTATATATGAATGGAATATTGATGGAATGAGTGAAAATAATATCTTATAAAAAATAGAACAAATGACTATTGCTGCTTCGGCATATAAACATAGAAATAATACTGATAAAGCTGTTGCATGGAATTTAGTCTCAAGTTTTACTGGCGCTCTTAAAGGCTGGTGGGATAACTATTTCATAGAAGTACAACGAGATTATATAATACAATCTACTAAAACAATACAAACACCCGTCACCGTAATTTCGCGTACAAACCCTTCAACCTCTACAGTAGTAATAAAAAAAGAAACACAAGAAAATGTTGTTGCTGTATTAATATTTGCTGTTACAAAACATTTTTCAGGAGAACCTAAAGCATTACAAGATAAATCGTCTTAAATATTGAATAACTTGTGATGTCCTACTTTACAAGATTATAGATGGTATAAAGACATGTTTTTACAAAAAGTATTTACTAGACTAGATTGTAATCAAACATGCTGGAAAAAAAGATTTTTAGCTCGATTACCTAAATTATTTGGTGAAAAGGTAAAACAAAGAATCAAAGATGCAAATGATAATAGTATACCTTATGATCAATTCTCTTATGGTGATTTAATAACTTATATCAATAATGAAGGATTAAGTTTATGTACTGATTTAAAATTTAAAGCAAAATTGAAAAATAAACTAGCTCAGAATAAAAGAGAATTAGGTGATTTTTGTATACAATATGGATATGATCCAATAATAGCTCCTTCTATATCTAGGAAAAAGAAATATAAAAAATAAAAGAAACCTTATAAATCATATAAACCTTACCGTCGCTATAAACACCATAAAACCCAAAAACAAGAATATACACCTGATTTTAAAAGAAGATCTTATAAAAAATCATATAAAAACAAAAAACCAAAGCATAAAACTAATAAAAAAGAAATAGTATGTTATAAATGTGGAAAGCCTAGTCACTATAAAAGTCAACGCAAATTAAAGGATAAAATACAAAATTTAGACATGGATAAAGAATTAAAAAATAAAATTTTAAATATAATAGATGATATTTTTTCTGATTCTGAATTTTCATCTGAAAATAATGAAATAAATATAATTGAATATGAATCTAAATATTCAAGTGATAGTAATAACTCAGGGCCATGCTGTAATGTTGAATGTGGACATATAAATGTTATAACTAGTAATAATACTAACAATAATAATAATGATAGGAAAACTAGATTAACGTTAAAAATAATTGATAGAATCTCAGATCCTGATATCAAAAAAGAATATTTAACAAAATTAAAAGCTGAATTGTTAGAACAACCTACAAAAGAATATGAACCATACTCATTAAGAAAAATATGGACTGAAGGAATAAAACAAGAACAAGACAAACTGCAAAGTTCGAAATCATCTATTACTTTAGACGAATTAAAAGAAGAAGTAAGACAAAACAAAAGGGAAATTGATATTTTAAAACAAGAATTAAAAGAATTAAAAATATCAGTATTAAATAATAATAAAGGAAAAGAAAAAGAAGAGTCAAGCTATTTAAATATAATAAATAAAACAGAATATCAAAAATGGTATATAAAAATTAAACTAATAGTTAACAATGAATATACTAAAGAATTGGTAGCTTTAGTAGACTCAGGAGCTGATTTAAATTGTATACAATAAGAAATAATTCCAATAAGATATTATGAAAAAATTCACGAGTGACTTTCTGCTCGCTCATGATTCTTTAAAAATTCTCTAAACAGAAAATCATGCAAAGAGTTAGATTTACCATATATATATTCAATAGTAAAATCAAAGTTTGAAATTAATGCTTGCCATCGGGCAAATACTTGTTTGGAAACCAAATTTTTAACATTTTTTCTAAAATAAATTTTGTAGATTTGCAATCTATTCTTAGCAAAAACTTTTTATTAAAAACATCATCTTGAAATGCCATGATGCATAATACTATGGCTAAGACTTCCTTTTCCACAGTGGAGTATCTTTTTTGGGGTCCAATGCATATTCCCGAATAGTATCTAACTATAATTTCTTTATTATTCATTTTTGGTTTTAATATTCCACCATATCCTATATCTGATGCATCTGTTTCTATTATCAAAAAAGCACTGTCGTCTGAAATTCCTAGACATGGTAAATGTTTTACTAAATGTTTTACCATTCTAACTATATTGGTCATTTCTTCTGACCAAGAAGGAGGAGGAGGTTTTTCTCTCAATCTATGATATAATGGAGCACATATTGTTCTAATATTGGGTATCAAATTTGCTACATAATTCAAACATCCTAAAAACCTTTGCAATTGTTTTTTGTCTTTAATTTCATCAGGAAATTTGTCTACAAATTCTATTGATCTACATATTGGGGTTATTTTCCCTTCATGAATATCATATCCTAAAAATCTTGTTTTTACTTCAAACAATTTCATCTTTTTTGCTGATATTACTAAACCATTTTGTTTGACTATATTCAAGAATTTTCTTAAATGTGTATAATGGTCTGTTAAAGATTTTGAAAATACTAAGACATCATCTATATATACTATAGTAAATTTAGTGTATGGATTAAATATATCATTCATGATATTTTGAAATTCTGAAGGAGCATTCTTTAATCCAAATGACATAACATTCCATTCACAATGTCTAAATGGGACTGTAAAAGTTGTTTTATACTTATCTTTTTCTTCTATCTGTATTTGCCAATATCTAGATTTCATATCAAATTTAGAGAATATAACTACACCACTTAATCTCTTGATTAAATCTCTTTTATTAGGTATGAGATATCTTATCCATTCCAAAACTTTATTCAATGGCTTATAATTTACAGTGAGGCTGATGATGATGCAGAGTGCATGAATGAAATTTTGACAAATCAATATTTTCAGGAAAAGCTGAATGTTTACTCATACAGTAATCAACTTCAGTTAGCCATGCAAGAGGAGGAACTGGAAACTCCATAAATATAAATAAAAAGTACCTTATTCAACTATTCAGAATTTTATTCAAAGACAGAGAGAGATATCCAGTGTTGACAACGGCTCGGGGCAAAAGCAGAGGGTGTTGTGTGTGTTTACAGGTGAAGAAAAGAGTTTTTTTGCTCTGCTCTTACAATCTCAAAGAGTGTCTATTTACACAAGTAATATTCCTATTCATTAACAGCTGTCAAAACAGCTGGAGGGACAGCTGTCAAAACAACTATATTACATTATTGGGCTGATGATGTCATTGCATACATTACTGATGGACAGCTGGGAGATATGATTGGAGACTGTCGTCAGTGCTTACGTCATTCTTCAATTATACTTGATCTGCTTTATCCTTTTGGGTACCGTCTGGGGTACAGTTCTTCCATCATATGGGCATAATCACTTCCAAGGTCATAATCAGGATCCTCATTACTTTTTTGTGATTGACGGGCACCAGGAGAAATGATTGGGGAAGAGATTATGGGTTCATCCTCATCATCTTGGGATAATTCAGATAATGCTTCCATTAATCTTTTCTTGTATTCTTCTTTTGAGCTGGCTGTGGAGAGATTATCCTGTATCTTCTTTTTAGAACTGGAGAAGGGAATATTCAAGGGAATATTTTCACATGTTCCACGAACTTGCTGCTTTATTACCATTCGGAGACTGTATTCGGGCAGGCTTTGTCTTCTTGGAGCTTCTTCCACCATTTGACCTGTATATTCCTAATTAAAGAGGGTGGATATCGAGAGGGATGAAGTTTTTGGATGGCAAAATTCCATTTCATTATCCATGAGATATCAAAGGTGATGGTGAAATACCAGAGATGGGATATGGGTAATTCATAAATAGCATCAAAGAAGACTTTATATCCATCAAGTGTTTTATTAGAAAAAACTTGTTCAGAGTGGCCAAATCTTAACCACGAGGCATGAAACCAAGAGGGAAATATTCTGGGACAATCATTCAATATTCTGAGAAACCATGAGTGTCGATAACTTCCAACCGTTAGGACATTATTCTAAGCAGAGATATAATCATAATAATTAAATACTATAGGGTCATATGAACTTGAAAACTTTATATATCGATACATAGGAGGGATATTCTTTTGATTAATAAGGAATTCGGGTATATGATGTCGTTGACTGAGAATGGGGTCATGAAGAATGGAAGTAAATTGATGAGTTTGGTCTTAAATCATTTTGATCCATTCTGTCAATGTTATTATTCTTTTGATATTCATTTCGGAGTACTGAATTTCTTGATCTTTATCCAGGGTATGCTTGATGTCTGCTGAGGCTGTATCCACAAGAATATATTCATAAAATTTTCTATTCTTTTTGAGTGTCTGAGGAAGAAAATCACTATTTTTTGGAAACATTTTGGCTGTAATTTCAGAGGTGGAAATATTCTGATATTCGTGTTCTAACACACAAATATGCTCGACATCTTTAACTATATCTTCTGGATCAGGAGAAGATGGTCTATAGGGTAGAGTAGATGAAGTAGAAGGAGCAGAAGACGGTTTTAATTAAAGAATATCTTTATAATTTCTTGGGCTGGTTTGAGGTTTAGAAGGAGAGGGTATTTTTCCTAGAATAGAAAAATTGGCTATTCAAGTCTATATTCAGAATATTCGAAGCTGATCTATTCGACGCTTGAGGTCTTAAAGAGAGAGGAGTATTCAACGCTGTATTTGAAGGAATATTCGACGCTTCATTGATTTTAAAGAATTCACGGGTGACTTTCTACTCGCTCATGATTCTTTAAAAATTCTCTAAATAGAAAATCAGGCAAAGAGTTAGATTTACCATATATATATATATTCAATAGTAAAATAAAAGTTTGAAATTTATGCTTGCCATCGGGCAAATACTTGTTTGGAAACCAAATTTTTAACATCTTTTTCCAAAATTAATTTTGCAGATTTGCAATCTATTCGTAGCAAAAAATTTTTTATTAAAAACATGATCTTGAACTGCCATGATACATAATACTATGGCTAAGACTTCCTTTTTCATAGTAGAGTATCTTTCTTGGTGTTCATGCCATATTTCCGAATTGTATCCAACTATAATTTCTTTATTATTCATTTTTCGTTTTAATATTCCACCATATCCTATATCTAATGCATCTGTTTCTATTATCAGAAAAGCACTATCATCTGAAATTCCTAGACAAGGTAAATGTTTTACTAAATGTTTTACCTTTCTAATTATATTAGTCATTTCTTCTGACCAAGAAGGAGGAGGAGGTTTTTCTCTCAATCTACGATATAATGGAGCACATATTGTTCTAATATTGGGTATCAAATCTGCTACATAATTCAAACATCCTAAAAACCTTTGCAATTGTCTTTTGTCTTTAATTTCATCAGGAAATTTGTCTGCAAATTCTATTGATCTACATGTGGGGGTTATTTTCCCTTCATGAATATCATATCCTAAAAATTTTGTTTTTACTTCTAACAATTTTATCTTTTTTGCTGATATTACTAAACCATTTTGTTTGCCAATATCTACATTTCATATCAAATTTAGAGAATATAACTGCACCATTTAATCTCTTGATTAAATCTCTTTTATTGGGTATGAGATATCTTATCCATTCCAAAACTTTATTCAATGACTTTTAATTTACAGTGAGGCTGATGATGATGTAGAGTGCATGAATGAAATTTTGACAAATCAATATTTTCAGGAAAAGCTGAATGTTTACTCATACAGTAATCAACTTCAGGTAGCCATGCAAGAGGAGGAACTGGAAACTCCATAAATATATATAAAAGAGTACCTTATTCAAATATTCAGAATTTTATTCAGAGAGAGAGAGAGATATTCAGTGTTGACAACGGCTCGGGGCATAAGCAAAGGGTGTTGTGTGTGTTTACAGGTGAAGAAAATAGTTTTTTCGCTCTGCTCTTACAATCCCAGAGAGTGTCTATTTATACAAGAAATATTCCTATTCATTGACAGTTGTCAAAATAACTGGAGGGACAACTGTCAAAACAGTTGTATTACATTATTGGGCTGATGATGTCATTGCATACATTACTGATGGACAGCTGGGAGATATTATTGGAGACTGTCATCAGTGCTTACGTCATTATTCAATTATTCTTGATCTGCTTAATCCTTTTGGGTACCGTCTGGGGTACAGTTCTTCCATCATATGGGCATAATCACTTCCAAGGTCATAATCAGGATCCTCATTACTTTTTTGTGATTGACGGGCACCAGGAGAAATGATTGGGGAAGAGATTATGGGTTCATCCTCATCATCTTGGGATAATTCAGATAATGCTTCCATTAATCTTTTCTTGTATTCTTCTTTTGAGCTGGCTGTGGAGAGATTATCCTGTATTTTCTTTTTAAAACTGGAGAAGGGAATATTCAAGGAAATATTTTCACATGTTCCATGAAATTGCTGCTTTATTACCATTCGGAGATTGTATTCGGGCAGTCTTTGTCTTCTTGGAGCTTCTTCCACCATTTGACCTGTATATTCCTAACTAAAGAGGATGGATATGGAGAGGGATGAAGTTTTTGGATGACAAAATTCCATTTCATTATCCATGGGATATCAAAGGTGATGGTGAAATACCAGACATGGGATATGGGTAATTCATGAATAGCATCAAAGAAGAGTTTATATCCATCAAGTGTTTTATTCGGAAAGACTTGTTCAGAGTGGCCAAATCTTAACCACCAGACATGAAATCAAGAAGGAAATATTCTGGGACAATCATTCAATATTCTGAGAAACCATGAGTGTCGATAACTTCCAACCATTAGGGTATTATTCCAAGCAGAGATATAATCATAATAATTAAATACTATAGGGTCATATGAACTTGAAAACTTTATATATCGATACATAGGAGGGATATTCTTTTGATTAATAAGGAATTCAGGTATATGATGTCATTGACTGAGAATGGGGTTATGAAGAATGGAAGTAAATTGATGAGTTTGGTCTTCAATCATTTTGATCCATTCTGTCAATGTTATTATTCTTTTGATATTCATTTTGGAGTACTGAATTTCTTGATCTTTATCTAGGGCATGCTCGATGTCTGCTGAGGCTGTATCCACAAGAATATATTCATAAAATTTTCTATTCTTTTTGAGTGTATGAGGAAGAAAAGCACTATTTTTTGGAAACATTTTGGCTGTAATTTCAGAGATGGAAATAATTTGATATTCGGGTTCTAACACACAAATATGCTTGACATCTTTAACTATATATTCTGGATCAGGAGAAGGTGGTCTGTAGGGAAGAGTAGATGAAGTAGAAGGAGCAGAAGACGGTTTTAATTGAAGAACATCTTTATAATTTCTTGGGCTGGTTTGAGGTTTAGAAGGAGAGGGTATTTTTCCTAGAATAGAAAAATTGGTTATTCAAGTCTATATTCAGAATATTCGAAGCTGATCTATTCGACGCTTGAGGTCTTAACGAGAGAGGACTATTCGACGCTGTATTTGAAGGAATATTCGACACTTCATTGATTTTGCAGAATTCACGAGCGACTTTCTGCTCGCTCATGATTCTTTAAAAATTCTCTAAACAGAAAATCAGGCAAAGAGTTAGATTTACCATATATATATATATTCAATAGTACAATAAAAGTTTGAAATTAATGCTTGCCATCGGGCAAATACTTGTTTGGAAACCAAATTTTTAACATCTTTTTCCAAAATAAATTTTGCAGATTTGCAATCTATTCGTAGCAAAAAATTTTTATTAAAAACATTATCTTGAAATGCCATGATGCATAATACTATGGCTAAGACTTCCTTTTTCACAGTGGAGTATCTTTCTTGGGGTCCATGCCATATTCCCGAATTGTATCCAACTATAATTTCTTTATTATTCATTTTTCGTTTTAATATTCCACCATATCCTATATCTGATGCATCTGTTTATATTTTCAGAAAAGCACTATCATCTGAAATTCCTAGACAAGGTAAATATTTTACTAAATGTTTTACCTTTCTAACTATATTAGTCATTTCTTCTGACCAAGTAGGAGGAGGAGGTTTTTCTCTCAATCTATGATATAATGGAGCACATATTGTTCTAATATTGGGTATCAAATCTGCTACATAAGTCAAACATCCTAAAAATCTTTGCAATTGTCTTGTCTTTAATTTATCAGGAAATTTGTCTGCAAATTCTATTGATCTACATATGGGGGTTATTTTCCCTTCATGAATATCATATCCTAAAAATTTTGTTTTTACTTCGAACAATTTCATCTTTTTTGCTGATATTACTAAACCATTTTGTTTGACTATATTCAAGAATTTTCTTAAATGTGTATAATGGTCTGTTAAAGATTTTGAAAAATACTAAGACATCATCTATATATACTATAGTCAATTTAGTGTATGGTTTAAATATATCATTTACGATATTCTGAAATTCTGAAGGAGCATTCTTTAATCCAAATGACATAACATTCCCTTCACAATGTCTAAATGGGACTGTAAAAGCTGTTTTATACTTATCTTTTTCTTCTCTCTGTATTTGCCAATATCTAGATTTCATATCAAATTTAGAGAATATAACTGCACCACTTAATCTCTTGATTAAATCTCTTTTGTTAGGTATGAGATATTTTATCCATTCCAAAATTTTATTCAATGACTTTTAATTTACAGTGAGGCTGATGATGATGCAGAGTGCATGAATGAAATTTTGACAAATCAATATTTTCAGGAAAAGCTGAATGTTTACTCATACAATAATCAACTTCAGCTAGCCATGCAAGAGGAGGAACTGGAAACTCCATAAATATAAATAAAAGAGTACTTTATTCAAATATTCAGAATTTTATTCAAAGACAGAGAGAGATATTTAGTGTTGACAACGGCTCGGGGCATAAGCAGAGGGTGTTGTGTGTGTTTGAAGGTGAAGAAAAGAGTTTTTTCGCTCTGCTCTTACAATCCCAAAGAGTATCTATTTGTACAAGAAATATTCCTATTCATTGACAGCTGTCAAAACAACTGGAGGGACAGCTGTCAAAACAGTTGTATTACATTATTGGGCTGATGATGTCATTGCATACATTACTGATGGACAGCTGGGAGATATGATTGGAGACTGTCGTCAGTGCTTACGTCATTCTTCAATTATTCTTGATCTGTTTTATCCTTTTGGGTACCGTGTGGGGTACAGTTCTTCCATCATATGGGCATAATCACTTCCAAGGTCATAATCAGGATCCTCATTACTTTGTTGTGATTGACAGGCACCAGGAGAAATGATTAAGGAAGAGATTATGGGTTCATCCTCATCATCTTGGGATAATTCAAATAATGCTTCCATTAATCTTTTCTTGTATTCTTCTTTTGAGTTGGCTGTGGAGAGATTATCTTGTATTTTCTTTTTAGAAGTGGAGAAGGGAATATTCAAGGAAATATTTTCACATGTTCCACGAACTTGTTGCTTTATTAGCCATTCGGAGACCGTATTCGGGCAGGCTTTGTCTTCTTGGAGCTTCTTCCACCATTTGACCTGTATATTCCTAACTAAAGAGGGTGGATATGGAGATGGATGAAGTTTTTGGATGGCAAAATTCAATTTCATTATCCATGGGATATCAAAGGTGATGGTGAAATACCAGACATGGGATATGGGTAATTCATGAATAGCATCAAAGAAGAGTTTATATCCATCAAGTGTTTTATTCGAAAAGACTTGTTCAGAGTGGCCAAATCTTAACCACCAGACATGAAACCAAGAGGGAAATATTCTGGGACAATCATTCAATATTCTGAGAAACCATGAGTGTCGATAACTTCCAACCATTAGGGCATTATTCCAAGCAGAGATATAATCATAATAATTAAATACTATAGGGTCATATGAACTTGAAAACTTTATATATCGATACATAGGAGGGATATTCTTTTGATTAAATCTCTTTCATTTGGTATGGGATATCTTATGCATTCCAAAACTTTATTTAATGGCTTATAATTTATAACTAACCTAGGAGCTCCTCGTTCTATTTCAGCTTTATTATTTACATAAAAAGCAGAATATGACCAAGCAGACTTACTAGGTCTTATTAATCCCTTGTCTTGTAATTCCTGAATTTCTTTTTTACAATATTCTAATAATTCAGCATTCATTTGTATCGGCCTTGCTTTTGTGGGTATTTGTTTGTCCCAAAAATTGGCAATATATGGTAAAGAAACTGTATGTTTCTTCCGGTGCCAAAAAGCATTAGGGATAGTATAACATACTTCCTTTTCAAATTCAGAAGTGATATCTTTTATTCTTTGTTGTGTGTCAGGAGTATTTAATTTTTCACTAACTTGTTTGTATTGAATTTATTGATTTAAATATTTTATTTGCTTCTGTTTTTGTATTAAAAGTATTTCTTTAGTATTATAAATAGTATCAGTTTTTAATAAATCTATATCCTTTATTTCTGGCTTATTCAAAAATTCAAAACATATATGTTCATCTAATATATTAGTAATAATTCCTTGAGGTGTTACTGAAAATGGGTATATTTGAGTTAAAAATGGAGTTCCTAATATTATAGCTTGTGATAAATCTTTTACTAGTATAAATACATTCTTAAAACATATTCTCTTATTACAGATATGAGCATTTGATAATTTGTATGAAATATTCATTTTATTGTCATTAGCTCCTCTAAGTATTATTGTTGTTTTTTCATAATATTTTGTTGGAATTATTCCTTCTTGTATACAATTTAAATCAGCTCCTGAGTCTACTAAAGCTACCAATTCTTTAGTATATTTATTGTTAAGTATTAGTTTAATTTTTACATACCATTTTTTATATTCTGTTTTATTTATTATATTTAAATAACTTGACTCTTCTTTTTCTTTTCCTTTATTATTATTCTATACTGATATTTTTGAGTTTTTTAATTCTTGTTTTAAAATATCAATTTCCCTTTTATTTTGTCTTACTTCTTCTTTTAATTCGTCTAAAGTAATAGATGATTTCGAACTTTGCTGTTTGTCTTGTTCTTGTTTTGTTCCTTCAGTCCATATTTTTCTTAATGAATATGGTTCATATTCTTTTGTAGGTTGTTCTAACAATTCAGCTTTTAATTTTGTTAAATATTCTTTTTTGATATCAGGATCTAAGATTCTATCAATTATTTCTAACATTAATCTAGTTTTCCTATCATTATTATTATTGTTAGTATTATTATTAGTTATAACATTTATATGTCCACATTCAACATTACAGCATAGCCCTGAGTTATTACTATCACTTGAATATTCAGATTCAAATTCAATTATATTTATTTCATTATTTTTAGATGAAAATTCAGAATCAGAAGAAGTATCATCTATTATATTTAAAATTTTATTTTTTAATTCTTTATCCATGTCTAAATTTTGTATTTTATCCTTTAATTTGCATTGACTTTTATAGTGACCAGGCTTTCCACATTTATAACATACTATTTCTTTTTTATTAGTTTTATGCTCTGGTCTTTTGTTTTTGTATGATTTTTTATAAGATCTTCTTTGAAAATCAGGTGTATATTCTTGTTTTTGGGTTTTATGGTGTTTATAGTGACGGTAAGGTTTATATGATTTATAAGATTTCTTTTGTTTTTTATATTTCTTTTTCCTAGATGTAGAAGGAGCTATTATTGGATCATATCCATATTGTCTACAAAAATCACCTAATTCTCTTTTATTCTGAGCTAGTTCATTTTCCAATTTTGCTTTAAATTTTAAATCAGTACATAAACTTAATCCTTCATTATTGATATAAGTTATTAAATCAACATAAAAGAATTGATCATAAGGTATTATATTATCATTTGCATCTCTGATTCTTTGTTTTACCTTTTCACCAAATAATTTAGGTAATCCACCTAAAAATCTTTCTTTCCAGTATGTTTGATTACAATCTAGTCTAGTAAATACTTTTTGTAAAAACATGTCTTTATACCATCTAAAATCTTGTAAAGCAGGACATCACAAGTTATTCAATATTTCAGACGATTTATCTTGTAATGCTTTAGGTTCTCCCAAAAAATGTTTTGTAACAGTAAATATTAATACAGCAACAGCATTTTCTTGTGTTTTTTCTTTTATTACTACTGTAGAGGTTGAAGGGTCCGTAGGCGAAGTTACGATGACGGGTGTTTGTATTGTTTTAGTAGATTGTATTATATAATCTAGTTATGCTTCTGTTAAATAGTTATCCCACCAGCCTTTAAGAGCGCCGGTAAAACCTGAGAGTAAATTCCATGCAACAGCTTTATCAGTATTATTTCTATGTTTATATGCCGAAGCAGCAATAGTCATTTGTTCTATTGTTTATAAGATATTATGTTCACTCATTCCATCAATATTCCATTCATATATACCATCAGCAGTAAATGCTATAACAGGATTCACATCTTTTTCTTCAGTCATAATATCAGGTAAAGAAGGATGAGGATAATAATAATGAGTTTCATGTCTTGGATGCATTATACTGGTAGTATTTTTAATAGGTCCTCTAATTTTATTTATTTCCAAAGTATTCTGAAATTGTTCTTTTAGATTTTCAATGGTCAATATATCTTTATCCGATTTATATTCATCATTACTTTGTTCTTCTTTAGTAACTACCTATATTTTTGGATCATGAACTTTTAATTCTTCTAATTTTTTAGTTATTTTATTTAGAAGATTTAAATTAGTTGGACTTTGTTTTAGTTGTAATTCAGGGGGACTTTTTTAATTCTTCTAATTTTTTAGTTATTTCATTTAGAAGGTTGATCTAACTGTAATCTTGATAAATGAGTTGAAGAAGAAGATGGTTGACTTGGTTGCAGAAATTAGAAATAATGTTTGATTCTATATTATTTAATTGTTGAGTTATAATATGTAAAGCTTTATTAGTGTAATTAGATTGATGGTGTATATTTCTAATATCTTTTTGCGTAATAAGAGTTGAATTGGGGTCTATGGCTGGCATTTTAAAAGGTGAAGCTATCACTACCTGTCCATGTTGTTTAAATGTATATTCCTCCATGGGGGGATGAATAGAGGTAATTTTATTATGAGTAATAGTTTCTCATTCTTGCATATTAGTTTTTAAGACATTTATACTGATTTGACCATATGCATATCTATGTATATCATACCATTCAAAGAAAGGTATTATTTGTTAATATTTTTCTAAATCTTTATAATAACATTCTTTTAAGTTTTGTCTCTGTTCAAAAGTAGAATTATTAAAAAATTCTATTCGTTTAATATTATTTTTTTCTGAATTAAATTCTTTATTTATTTCTTCTCTGTTTATATAAAATTTCATATTATTGTAATTGACTCTGCATTTTACTGGGTGTAGGTGATGAAGGTCCAGAGGCAGAAGAATATTTTGGTTGTACATGATATATTGGATGTGGAATTGGTTTATGGAAATCCACACCTGTTAATGGATTATTTATTCTTATAGATTCTGGTGTATTATTTAATGGGACATTTATTGTACTTGAAGTTGATGGTGTATTAGAAGGTATACTACTAGTAGATTTTCTAAAGGAAGATATTCTTAAATGTTCCATTCTTCTAGAAGGAAATATTATTTCTACATTCTCATTATTGTCTTGTATTATCATAGTAAGGTTTATTCTTGGAGCTATTGGCCTTGGTATTTGTACATTAGACAATGTCCATCTATTTGGAAAAGTAACTTTATTCCAGTCTATTAACTTTGGTGTTTTTACAAATGATCTTTCACTATTTACTTCTACTAATAAGGTTTGTCCTTTTGGAGATTTCATTAATGCTTTTGGAGATAAAGTTGAGGGCATTATTTTATAGTATATTCTATATATGAGTGCAATATTTCTTGGACCTGGTAACATATTTTCTGGAACTTGTAAATTCAATACCAAACTTTTATCTATATTCTGGTCAAACAAAGACATAGCATAATTTGGATAACAATTAAAATATACTGGTCCTTTGGCTAAGTTGGATTCAAAAACTGCATGTAATGATTGTTGAAAGTCCAATAACCGAGCATCTCGCAGGCACATTAAAATAGGTGTATCTATTCCCAGACGGTGAAGTGGTTTGAGAGCAATCTGTACCATTCCAATATGTATTAAAAAGAAAATACAGGATAATCTCTCCACAGCCAGCTCAAAAGAAGAATACAAGAAAAGATTAATGGAAGCATTATCTGAATTATCCCAAGATAATGAGGATGAACCATAATCTCTTCTCCAATCATTTCTCCTGGTGCCTGTCAATCACAACAAAGTAATGAGGATCCTGATTATGACCTTGGAAGTGATTATGCCCATATGATGGAAGAACTGTACCTCACACGGTACCCAAAAGGATAAAGCAGATCAAGAATAATTGAATAATGACGTAAGTACTGATGACAGTCTCCAATAATATCTCCCAGCTGTCCATCAGTAATGTATGCAATGACATCATCAGCCCAATAATGTAATATAGCTGTTTTGACAGTTGTCCCTCCAGCTGTCCAATGAATAGGAATATTTCTTGTATAAATAAACACTCTCTGAGATTGTAAGAGCAGAGCGAAAAAACTCTTTTCTTCACCTGTAAACACACACAACACCCTCTGCTTATGCCCCGAGTCGTTGTCAACGCTGAATATCTCTGTCTCTCTCTAAATAAAATTCTGAATATTTGAATAAATGACTATATAAAAACATCTCTAAATTTTTTCAAATTAAAACTCATAATTTTTATGTTAAAATTTTCATATTATGACATGAATAAAAAAAATTTGTACATAACACAGACTTAAAATTAGTACTATATGTATGGATATATATTAATTTATTAATATTAATTAAATTTGGATACAAACTCTAAAAATTGAGTGTCTAAATTTTTGTCCCATTAAAAGGGAAGGACTTTTTTGAAATTACATTTATATTTTTTGTAATAAAAGTAAAATAATATAATATATTTAATTTTTTTAATTATAAAAAATTTTATAAATGTTTCAAAAAATTATCTCCTTATTGCATTCGGACACTGACAAACCGAGATTTGCAATTTTTTCCCAATTTATTTAAGTTTTTTAAAGTTTTTTAAGGGGAAGCTTTTGTTCCAATCCTCTGTCTCCCTAAAAATAGGCAATTGGTCGCGGCTCTATTTCTTGTGGTGATGCCATCAGCAGTGTTATCGTCATCATCGATGGCGTGGAGGAGGACAGGAGAGACTTGGGATTCCCAATTCGATGGGTATGGCCATGATGCTGACAACTTCCATTGAAAGCCTCGAGAATTCAGGCACTTTGCCTCCGTCACTCTTATCTTTCCCCTTTATCTAGCTGTCGTTTTCTGTACACATACATACATCCGTCCATACATCCATACATATAGAGCTTTATACATAGATGGCAACAGCTTCTTTCGTACAAGTTGGATGCTTGAATTCTCCAAGATTGAGTAACAACAACCACACCAACTACTACAGCAACACGAGGAGCGGAAGAGCTCTGGGTTCCACCTCGTCGTCCTCGTCTTCCTGCTCCTGTTCTTCTTCTTTCTCTTCTGGTACTTTCTTTTTAAAATTTTTTTAAAGAAAAATTTTACGTCTTTTTAAATTTTTGTTGGGTGGCTTGACATGAATAGAATGGAAGATTTGATTCTGAAAATTTGGAGATTGTAAGAAGAGGGTGATGGAATTGGGAACTTTTTTAGATTCTGATTCTGACTGTGTACAATTGTTGATTGATTAGTTCTTGGCAACTGGGTCTTTGAGTTTTATTGTGAATTTTATGGTTGGTGTGTGCCCAAAGGAAAAAGAGCAATTCTTTAACAGTTCAAGAACGTTTCTTTAATGATTCAAACAATAAGGGCATCGGGGCTACGCCAGACTCCCCCCCGTCTTGCTGGGTTTTGAGAGGGCTGACAATAGAATAATCTTACACGCAAGAATTCCATCTTGCAGCATGGACAATCCAAACAAATGAAAGATGTAGTGTATTTAAAAGGAACCTGTCAAGCTATGTATAAGCTAAAGTTCTTAACAGCAGGCTTGATGTGACTGAAGTAAGGATGTGTTTTCTATTCTCTAAGTTTTTTAGAAAATTACAGCTTTTCTTCATCTGCTTTGACTCTTTTTTGCTGAAAATCTTGTTCCTGAAATAAGCCATTAAGGGTAACTTAAGGCGCTGTTAGTCTTGAATTTCTGTGTATGTTCGGGTTGTATTAGATTGTAATGAGGTCAGTCTTCTCTTTCTGAGCCTTGGAGTATTGCTGGGTTATCCACAACCCCTGTTATTATGCTGCCATTTGCACAAATTTTCTTTTGTTTAAAATCATTTTTTTCATAGTGAATAGCAATTATTCTCTTACCGCTTTTTATGTGCTTTTATTACTGTATTGTATATCTATATCTCTGATGGTTTATGGCTACACCACATGCTTTTGTTTTCTTGTAACTTTAATGGACATTCTAATGTCTGTCTTTGTATTTGTTGTGAACTACATGCTAGATGAGTATTTATCTATGTGTTGTCAACTGCATTGGGAATATCATATAATTTCTTCTAGGTGTAAGTAGTAATTGGAAACATCAAGGCCTGAGATCTCAAGCCATGAACACTGCTGCTCAAGGAATCCTTGCATCATCATCTGGCACTTTTAATGGGAAAAGCGAACCTGATCATCTTCTCGTTCTTGTCCATGGCATATTGGCTAGGTATGAGCTTATCAAATGCTACTATCTAGGTACTTTGTCCCTTAAAATGTTAAAGTTATTGAAAACAAGGAGAAAAAGGTACTATTTCAACTAGTTACATGATATATTTCTAACGTGTCATATTTTTCCATTTTGGTCCATAATATTTCAGCAGTGTTGCTTATTACATTGTGTGGGCCTATGAAACACATATATGGACAGGGCGACACGTGTATGACACGACACGGACATTGCAACACAATGGTTTTGAAAAAAATAAGGATACAGACACGGCTGTATATATAATTTTATTCTTTTGTCCTACCTAATAGTTACATTTATTAGGTGATTCTTGTATATATTATTTTTCAGTAATTTTAAAACTTTTTAATATAAGTCCAAGAAAATATTATTGTTCAATATGTATTATTACATTGTTCACACAAATATAAATACACAATGTGAACCTCAACTTACAAGCATAATAGAAACTTTCTGTTAGGTCAAATTTTTGTCGTGAAAATTATAAAAATTATTCCAGACATGTCCTAGACATGTTCAAGGTGTGTCTGTTTTTTTTTTTTTTTTGGTGGACACATTTTGCCATGTCGGACAACATAGGCATTACCCATGCAGTGTTTGAGCATGGGAGCTGTGTACATCTATCTCTGAATGTGTTGTAAATCAACCATTTGGTATTTTATCATTTGACAGTTTATAACTATATCTGCTGTTAGTTTCCCGAGTCAACTAATTTGGAACATAAAAGAAGCATAGCGTGCACATATACCATGCACCAAAGATGCCCTTGCACCAGTAATCAAATAATTATTACTTATTGCACCAGGTTCGGAGAAATTGTGAAGGAAGCCATTGATCCTGCACGTCCAACCATAAAATCACTTGAGATTGGAGTTGGATATATGGAACAAAAAGTTACTGTTTACATTTATTTCACGTTGTAGTTCCAACTGAATTTAATAAATTTCTTTGCAATGCAGCCCAAGTGACTGGACATATGTGCAAGCAGAGTTGAAAAGGCGACTCGGGAGAAATTTTCTACTTTATGGTATTTATTTCTTTAATATTTGTCATTCGTCTCTGTGCATTTGTACACAGTACCTTGGAAACTGATGCAATTTTGTATTATTGTTTTTATTCTATGCTGTGTCATATTGATACATTAATTTGATCCCCAAGCTAGTAATTCTATTCTTATGGCTATTTGCAGCAAGTTCCTCCAATAGCTATACTAAAACCTTCTCCGGCATTGATGGAGCCGGAAGGCGATTAGCAGAAGAGGTGAGTATCTTTACAACCATTTGAATGTAGTTTTCTCCTCTGCTGTTTCAACGTGTCCTTATTTTTCATTTAGATTGTGTTGTTGCATTGTCAATGATGTTCGCTCTCTGTCATTCTTGTTTCAAAATTTTAAACAGGTTAAGCAAGTTGTACAGAAGACAGATAGCTTGAAAAGGATTTCCTTTTTAGCCCACTCTCTTGGTGGCTTGTTTGCACGATATGCTATTGCAGTCCTTTATTCGCAGAATGCCTCAAGCGTTGGCCAATCCAACGACAACATTGCTTCAGAGCTGCCAGATCTGAACGTGCTGTGCTCTTCAAGAAGAGGTACGATTGCTGGGTTGGAGCCAGTCAATTTTATTACTTTGGCAACCCCACATCTTGGAGTGAGGGGAAGAAAGCAGGTGTGTTTTGGATGTTATTTCCTAGTGCATTGCGATATGCAACCTTTTATTTGAAAACCTTTCCTTACTTTTTTCTTTTCCACAGATTGCATTTTGTTCCATGTGCAGCTAGGCTAATTGTCTTTCCAATGGGTAACTAGGATTACTTTACTTTCTGCCTATTGGGAACAAAAATAATAAATGCCAGGTGTTCCTTTTGTTAGCTGTCTGTAATCATTCAAACTATTAGGTTAAGCCTATTTTTCTCAATAGTCGGGCTATGGAAGAATGTCTCAGGTGGCAGAGCACTGGGATGGGACCAATTAAGTCATTAGAATATATTATACATAGGAAAATTAGAGTCTGTTGCCTTTGAATGTCTATACAATTTATGCGATAAACAATAAGTGAATGCCATAATCAGGAAGGTGTTGCTGTTGCTTACTGGGTGCTTCTGTAGTGACAAAATCATAGCATAGCATGGTGTTTTTCGAGTACATCTCGGCCTTGTCTTTGGAAATTCTCACAGGCATGCAATGTCATCCACTTTATTGTGCATGCCATGATTTACGTCGTTCTCTTCATAGTCGCAAAAATATACTGTTGGAAAATACAGTATATGTGGATATACGAAGAATTGTAATTTGCAATTCATGGGCATGATATGGTGGTATTTTATAATTTGAAGGCCATTTCATGCCTTTGCTATGAACTCTAAAGTCATCTGTCAAATCTTTCAATTTCATTTGTTTGTGCAACACATTTGTCAAATTCAGATGCATATCATCTCAGGATAGTTTTGCTTGACCTGGCTTTAGGAATGCCAAGCCACAGTCGTTATCTTCAAGTGTTTCTGTCTACTGCTGTTATAAGCTCTTAAAAACAGTGTTAGAACCAAGATAATATGCAGTCAACCAGGTGGTCCGGGTTATCCTCTAATGAAATAGTTGGCACAAAGTACCGTGATAAAGAACTTTGATGTGACGCAGAAACGATAGGCTTAAGAGTAAACCTGATGTCATGATTAAAGTTGAGCATAATTAGTGTAGGATAGAAAGGACAAGGCCTTGGTTAATGTAGAAGAGTACTGGTAACCGTGGGACATGTCATCATCTAAAAGGAGAAATTCTCACAAGGTTGCCATTTAATAATGAAAAGTTTTGGTAAGATAAGAAGCTGATTGGTTGAAGTTTTGCATCCTTGATGTCACAAGGCAATGTAAAGGTGTAGCATGTTAGTCTCTTAACATGAAGGTCACACAGAATCCATAAACAAAGAAGGAAGTATCATTTTATAGGTTCCTTTATGAGCATGGAGCACATGCACCTCCTATGCATCAAATAAGAAAGCACCAAAATTTAAAAAAAAAAAAAAAAAGATTATGCAGCTCCACAACATTTTCCTGTAATTTTGATATCTGTCTATGGCATAGCAATTGGAAAGTGTATGGATCAGCAGAACTGCATGTTGGATATTATCTGTTATTGAACATTTCAAAGCTAATAAGTCCTGAATCAAAAATAGTATCATGGTTGTTTTTATTTTATGTAGGAATCTTCTTTGGACCCACTATATAGCTGTAATTAATAATTTACATAAACTGTATTCTGATTCTCTTTCATGTGTCATTCATTTTCTTTGATCTGTCTTGCATAAATAAATCCTTCACAAAATTGGTAGGAGATTTTTGTTTTTGTTATCTGTAATTGACTTTTATTATTATGCATTTTGTATTGGTGCTTACTCTTCTGACATCCTGGTCAATTGATGGTTTTTGTTTTACCACAGCTTCCTTTTCTCTTGGGCATTCCCTTTTTGGAGAAACTTGCTCCACCAATGGCTCCTCTTTTTGTGGGTCAAACTGGTAGCCAACTTTTTCTCACTGATGGTAAACCTGAGAAACCGCCTCTTCTTCTGAGAATGGCATCAGATTGTGAAGATGGACAATTCATGTAAGGGGTTGAACTTTCAGAATATTTGTGGCCAATAACATGTTTCAGATTAATCGAATCAATGCAATTTTCACCTTTATTCTCATGGTTATTTTAGTTTTTTTTTTTTTTTTTCATTTTTCCTTTGCAGATCCGCCCTTGGTGCATTCCGATGTCGCATTGTTTATGCAAATGTTTCTTATGATCGTATCCTCCCTACTTGATGTATTTCTGTTTGCACCGTTAACTGTATAAATTCACCTATTAAAATCTTTCTTTTTTTATTCAATGAGTTTGCTTGACATAAACTAGACATGGTAGGTTGGCGGACATCCTCCATACGGAGAGAGAAGGAACTTGTCAAGGTGAGGATCATCATCTTTTGCATTGCTCAGAATTCTAATTGTCAGTGTCCATTATTCATCTACTGCATTCGGGGGACAGCTTTCATTTAATAACAGAAAAGAGGAAATAGTTGACAATTCGAACAGTTCATTTTGTTATACCTGACATTGAAGATTTTGTAGGCTTTCAAGGTTCGATTTTGTAGGCTACTAATTAAAGTTACATGCTTCAGCTCTACTATGTTATTGAATATTGCCTTCATAAGTTTTACAGGAACCAGTTCTTCTAAATGCAGTTATGGTTGTCAAGCTGGAAAGAGCAGTTGAATGTTTATTTCTAAGTATTAATGGAATAATCTGCTTAAAACATTGCTTAATTAGGAAAAATCTTGACTGGCAGCCCCCTCAGCGATCCCTGGATGGTTACAAGCATGTTGTGGATGTGGAATATTGTCTGCCAGTCTCCTCGGAGGGCCCCCATTATCCTCCAGAGGCTGCCAAAGCAAAGGAGGCTGCACAAAATGAACCCAGCACGCAACATACGGTGGAGTACCACGAAATTGTAGAAGGTGTAGTATCGTGGCAAATCAGTCTCATTCGCAGATGAGATTTCTGAGTACTATCCTGTGAAAGTTGTGTAATGATTGCTTTCTGTTTATTGACAGAGGAAATGATACATGGCCTGCAGCAGTTGGGATGGAAAAAAGTTGATGTTAGCTTCCACTCGGCATTCTGGCCCTTCTTTGCCCATAACAACATACATGTACTAGCCTGATTCTATTGTTGGTTCCAATATATACATGCATTTGCCAATGTACAGTTTCTCGACTTCACTTTTCTTGGGCTTCAGGTGAAAAATGAGTGGCTTCATAATGCCGGTGCTGGGGTGATCGCTCATGTTGCTGACAGTTTGAAGCAGGAGGAGTCCTGTTCATTTGCTGCCGCTAACTTGTAGGTACTAGTCAGTAGAAGTTACTGCACCTGTGGTAGCTACTCCAGCAGATGCAGTCCTTGTAGAACAACCTCACAGATTAAAACAGCAAATAACAATTCGTCATATTGGCGATTTCTTTACTGACCTGTGAAAGATTTCGAGAGTGATCGGAGTAATCCAAAAACTTGGAAATTGTCAGAGAATGTAATGCATTGATGGAAATATAATTGTCGAAAGACTTAAATTCTCATAGGATTTTGCATACAACCAAGAAACTATAGCCGCAAATTGAAACGTAAATGAACCAGACCCCAAATCTCTTAACATTCAGTTAACACTGGCGCGCTGTAGATGAGATGGTTGCTCATTGGTCATGTTCGTGATCACAAATCGAGGCAAAAATGTAGGACTTTAGACCCACGTATAACTTCTTGGTCGAAGTGTAGAACCCGCATACCACTTCGACCAAGAAGTGGTTTGTTGGTCTTACATGTAATTTTGCAATTAGTGCAATATAAATTGTAACAGATATGAAAGTATTTTGCAACGATTTAGAAAGAAAGTGAATTTCTGTGCATTACAAATTGTGTTTATGCATGTTAAAAATTGTACTATCTTATTCTATATTAGGTGTTTTTGGACGGAAAACTTAAAATCAAAAAAAAAAACTAAATAAATTTTTGTGCTGTGGAGTTCGACAAATCAGTCAACTCAAACACATTTATGGGCATTTGACTATGGCCATGTATTGGAACTTCAAGGATTATACATATAGCTGTAAATTCGGAATCTTAAGTTCTCGTTCCAATCTTGATCTGTTTCCCAATTCTCCCCTATTTCAAAAAAAAAAAAAAAAGATATTTTTTTTTATTTTTATGAAAAAAATTAATATGAATATTATTATTGTTATTAAGACTGAAAACTTTTTAATATCAAACGTCTGAAAACAAAAGAAAAGTATAAATGAATAAAAGGTTTGTACTTAATTCATTTTCTTCAGGTTTTGCGTAATCAAATTTTATGTGGTTTACCCACCTTAATTAAGGAACTACCACCACTACTAGTTCTTCTTATGGTTCCTCACATCATGATCTCATAAAACTCTTTATCACTTTCTAAGACTATCTCTTGTTGTTATAACATTGCTTCTAATCAATGGTAAAAGCATGTTTGAGCCTCTACTACTTTCGGCAGTACACTCAAATGGATTTTATTAAAGATATTTCCTTCACCAGTAAAGGTATGCTCTGTAACAACTGTTGAGATTAGGGTTGCTAGAATATATTCAAAAAAAAAAAAACAATGAAAAAAATTAACTAGAAACTTATTTGTGTTATGCCTTTACTATTTTTAAATTTTAAACATTTCACTGTCTCACTCACAAACTTTTAATTGAGACAGTAACTATAAAATAATTTTTCAAATTTAGCATCTGATACCATTGTTGTTTTTTTTTTTTTTCTTTATGAATTTCATTCAATATTTGTTTGACTTTATTAATCTTTCTAGATTCCCTAACTTGATCAGAGACTCGGACTTGTTTTTGGGGAGAAAAGATAAGAGTATGCATCGCAATAATTATTATATAATTCGGAAATAAATTATGTGTCCTTACTAATGAATATCCTTATGTCAACTTTTTCTTTAAGATATATAAACTCATAATGAGTAATTAAATAAGATTTGTAAACCTTCTAATATAAAATGATAATAAAAACAATACAAACTAACAATATGTTAGGAATTGTATTAAAATAAAACAACTATGATGTAGTTGCTGATAACAATTTTTTTTTCTGAAAGAAATTTTAGAAGTCTCGGTCCACTTAAGAATTGTTGTTCAATTATTTCATTGTTATTTTAGTTTAGATCGTATTTAACTTTGTATTTATCTTTCAGTTATTTTTCATAGTTATTTGCTGCACTTATTTTGTATTTGTCTACATTTTATTTTATCTATTAATAAGCTTTATTAATAGAGATTGAGACCCTTTGTTAATTTACAAACTTGTTATGATATTGAGAGTTAATTTCAAAATATTTTTCTAAGTAAATTCTCATATTTTTTGGGTGAATTCCTGAATATTCTTAATTGTTAGGTACATTCTTAACTTAAGGTTTTCATTCGTTGTTCGTCCTACATCAAACCATATTCATTTCTTTAATAGAGCATCGTAATTCGTCATTATATTCCTTTTTTTTTTTTTTTGAAAAGTATGAATAACACATTTCATTATAAGACAATGCATGGCACTATAATAAAGAACCAAACAATGGATATATATCATCATTAAAATTCTCAAAATATCTAAAAAATTTCGGGCACATGTCCATGATCAGGAAATAAAGATAAATCAATGAAATTAGTTGGAAAAAACTACACCGTATGTCTGAAAATTTAGAAGACTCATTGAGCGATTCAGTGGTTGGATTTGTCATAGTTATTGCTTTTTTTTTTTTTTTTTGAACATCTTGTTGCATATTTTGTTATATTTTATTGTATATTATTACTATTATTACACTTTTGTTTTAAACGTTGTTGCATATTCTGGTTATATTTGTTACATTGTCATTTTTGACCCACATCTTCACAAGTTTTAGAAGAAAATTTGAAATCAAAGATTTTAATTTTTTTTATTGCATATACTATTTTGGATGTCACTTTGGCGACCAAATGCTTTATAAAACAGTTTATTAACACATGTCAAGTTGTCATACAACATTGACCCTTGTTTGGAAAAAAAAAAAAAAGAGAGAGAGGAAAATGAAAGAAATGAAAGTTGAGAGAGAAAAATATATTTTATCTTTCCTATATTTAGGAGAGTATAATGTAAAATAAATTAAAAATATTTTATTTAAAAATAAATAAAAATGAGAGAAATAAAAATAATATATATTATAATATTAATTATACCCTGAAAAAGTAATATTAAAAAATTAAAGTAAGAATATGAAGATAAATTAATAAAATATATATATATATATATATATATATAAAGCAAGAGGCTGTTGGCTGCCGCCCGTGGCTTTAGAGTTTTTTTTTTTTTTTTTTTAAGGGACCCGTGGCTTTAGATTAAATCCCCCCAAATTTGGGGGCTTGTATAAAAGTGGGCTCAAAGAATTCACCTGGGCCCTACCTATTTCTCACTGTATAAAAGTCCTCCCTTTCCATCTCAATTCCTTCCCCCTACACCAATTGCGTCCTCCCAAACAAAACAGTGAGAAAACTAGGCCATGAGATTCATTTACTTTTTGGGATATTCTCAACCAATTTCATAAAATCTACATTAATTAACTCAAAAAAAATCAATAATCTAAATGCTATTTTTATATTTTTCGAAATCAGTTTCTTTTGAACTCGCGCACCCTTACAGCTCTTAGTTAAAATTGACCAGTCAATTTAATTTACTATTAGGGGGTGTTTTTTTAGGAAAATAACAATATTGGAATGAAAACTAAATATTTATTTTTCATTCCTATTATTTTTTTTATAAAAAATATATTTTCATTCTCTTAAAATAACAAAATTATCGGTTGCAATGCGTCAAATCTCGTATTTAATTTTTATGCATCTCTGTAATTTTTTTTTATTTTTAAAGACTGTATATATATTTTATGTTAACTATATACATATTTTTATTTATACACATAATTCTTTTTTAACAAGAAAAAGGACAGGATCCACTGTGTCCCTTTACATTTCTCTCTCTTACCTCCTATGTTTTTCTCTCGAGTGAATACCATATTAGATAGATATCCAATTAACTCCGTACGACGTCGAGGGCGAAAAAAAAAAAAAGGCATGGCATGATGACGTTGCCATCTCTCACCTTTTTGCTCCCCGTCTCTCGTTCTCTCTTTGGTACTCCCTCTGCCCCTCGTCTCTTTCTCTCTCTATCTTTTTTTGTTTTGGTCGTGTCTATTTGTTTTGTTATGTCCATTTTGGAGTCTCGTTCGGTGGACAAAGGAGGGCCAAATTGAAGTGACGTATATATCATATTATGGTTGTAAGAATTGAATTAGACCAATGTGTTTAATTAATAAAATTGAGAATCGATTTATGATTCAGTCTGATTATGCCTTAAAATCAGACAGACAAGAACAACATTTAACCAAAAAATTAATTAGTTCGACCAATTGAACCGTTGAGATGGGGCAGTTTTTCGGATTTGTTTAGGTGAAGTGGACTTTGAAAATTATATGAAAATGGTTGAATCATTAAGATGGGGCACTTCTACGGATTGGTTTAGGTGAAATTGACTTTGAAAATTTAGCATGCCCCTCCCAGCGTTAATTCGGATTTGAGTTTTACGCATATATTCTCTTCTATTAAATGACTAAATGAACGCTGAGAAGGTTAAAAATTATAATATGATGATAGATTTCAAAGTTGTTAATATTATAATTAGAATTAGAGAAATCTCATTTTAGACTTAACAGTGCTCCAATAATTAATCCTCTTTATTATAGAGTTTAAATGAGGACGCTAACAGTTAAAAGGTTGACCTCAATTCAAAGATATGATGGCTATCATATCAATGTTAATTCGGATTTGAGTTTCTGCCTATATTCTCTTCTACTAAATGATTGAGTGGCTGTTAAGATAATTAAAAATTATAATATGACGATAGATTCCAAAGTTGTTAATATTATATTGGGATTAAGGAAGATTTATTTTAAACTTAATAGTACTCCAATAATTGGTCCTCTCTATTATGGAGTTTAAATGAGGACACCAACAGTTAAAAGGTTGACCTCAATTCAAAGATACGATGACCACCGTATACACAAAGTAATTTTTTTTTGTGTTAAAAAAAAGTTATACTTTGAAAATTAACGAGAAATAGTAAGTCGAGGAGAACAGTTAGAAGGACCGGAGGATGGGACAAAATCCCACAAGCCACATGGACTGGCCTTACTGTATTACATGTATTACCATGCATTACATATGTCTTTTATATAGGATGTGAATATTTAAATAATACTTAAATTATATTGTATTTGTATTACCTTATGGAAATATTTTTTTTTAAGAAATAAAAATACATGAATTAATTTAGCATAAAGAAACAGAAATTATTATTCACTTTGTCGTTAGTTTATTAGACAAAAACTACTTACAAAATCAGTCTATCATGCATTATATTATAAATTTTAAGACATATCAAATTATATATATATATATAAGTATGTATAGATAATAAATAATTTTTTTGTTATATTTAAATATTAAATACTAATTTTGTTGATTTATCTTAATTAAACTAATTGGACCGATTGAATTTTAAATTTTGACATTTTTCCGCTTAATAACCAATCCAATTCTTATGCCCCATATCTTAAAAAAATATTATTATTTGTTTATAGGCATAAATGCCAATTTCACCCACAATATTTCACTTCTTTTTATGTTTCACCTATAACATTTTTTTGGTTTAAAATCGGTACAAAACATTACTTCCATCAACTTAATTTGGTCATTCCCACTATTAAGTCAGCTGACGTGATGTAACAGAACGTGATACATCATTATTTTTGTACATATCGACATGCTACATCAGCTTTTATGCTGACATGGCATTGTTAATTTTTTTTCTATTTTTTAAAAATTAAATTAAAAATACCAATTTTTTTAACTCAGTTTAATTCAAAGGAAATTAAAAAAAAAAAAAAAACCTAAAAAGTTGCCCTTTGATCCACCACCGATGGCCTCCTCAATCTCGATCCTCCACCATCGGCCCCACCACCTCAGTCCACCACCCCACCCACACCTCCACTCGCTTCACCCTCGGCTCCATCTTCCCTAGCCCCCACTCTCTGATACCAAGATCAAGTCCCTCCTCTGGTCTGATCCCAGGCCCCTCCGTTCTGACCACCCCACCGTCCCCCAAAAGAAATTATCAGTTCTTGAGAGCTCATGTCCAATCTCGACACTGATAGTTTCCGCTTCTCTCCCATTTTCAAGAAACTCCAAACCCCCACCACCGTTGTTCCAACCCCTCCTCCTCCTATTCTTATTCCTCCTAACAAAGAAAACTCCAATTCCAACTTCCCCGCTGTCAAGCCACTCAAAGAACCCTCCTTTCCCAACGTCGTCACGATTGAAAGGCAACTTTTTAGAATTTTTTTATTTACTTTTAATTAAACTAACTTTAAAAAAATGATTTTTTAAATTAAATTTTCAGAAAATGAAAAAAAAATTAACAATACCACATTAACAGAGATGCTGATATGACATGTTGACATGTGCCACAAAAATGATATGTCATGTTCTATCCCATAACGCCAACTGATTTAACACTGTTATTAACAAAAAAGACTAAATTAAATTTACGGAAATAATATTTTAGATTGATTTAAAAATTAAAAAAAGTTATAAGCGAAATATTAGGTCTGTTTGGAGACGTTGTCAGTTTTTTATTTCTATTTTTTATTTTTTATTTTTTTTGTTATTTGTTGAATTTTTATATTTATTACTGTTAATTTTTATTTTTTTTTATAAGAATAAAAAAATAGATACAAAAAGGATAGTGAGAGAAATGGTAAAAAGAGTATAAATATAGAGAGAAAAATGAGAGAGAGAGAGAGAGAGAGAGAAAGATGGTAGAGATAGAATGAGTAGAGAGAATGGTAGAGAGAGAAATAGGAGAGAGAAAGAGAGAAGAAAGATCTTGCCGAGCTTATTATCGAGCCGAGCTTATTTTCGAGCCGAATTTAGTATCGAGCTGAACTTAGTATCAAACTTATACCAAAAAAAATCTTGCAAAAAAAATTATTGAGTCAAGCTCGAGCCGAGCTCGAGCCTACGTAAAAATGTTACGAGCTGAGCTCGAGCCTCAATCTCCATAGCTCGAACCGAGCTCGAGCTTGCAAAAATTCTTATCGAGCTGAGCTCAAGCCTGGCCAAGCTCAGCTCGGTTCGGTTCATTTGCAGCCCTAATACACCCACAATAAGAATTTGCTAATAAGACGCAAGCATTTGTTAAAGAATGATACTATGCAGTAATATTTAAATATTTAAATAAGTATTAATAAAGTAATATTAATTGTTAAATAATTAAAATTTTTTAAAAATAAATAAATAAATTTTTAAAAATTATTAAATAAATTATATAATTATTTTATTATTATTTAAAATTAAATTGTATAATAAAATTCTTTGTTAAACACGGAGTTGATGTGTAGAGACCAGTAATTTTGATAAAGTGATAATCTTTCCCAGCTCTTTCTTCTTTCTGAATCCGCTACCCACTAATTTCATTTGATTCTTCTCAAATTGTAGCGATTTTGACACCCAAGAAGAACAATACCCTACTGGTCTTTGTAGATATTGTTTTGCTAGTGTTAGACAATCTCGGGTACTTTATTGATGTGTGTTCACTATAATTTATCGAAGCTTTTACTACAATGGCCTCCGCCCTCCAAACTGTAATAACGGGGGAACAATTTTGATACCAGTAACTTCTTTAACTGGGAGTTACAAATGTTGGGAAATTGACCCCACCAATAAATTTCTAAAGATGTCGTTGGCTTCGTGGCCTTAATGGTGGTTTAGGTTTACGTCATCATTTCTTCGTGATTCATATTATTTGGCGTTTTTTCTTTTTGAATTTTGATAGCTGGACACAAAAATTTATTAACACAGAAAAAATATAGTCATTTTTTTTCACATATTTTATATTCTTATTATACCTTAATTTTAGTATTATTATACATATAAGTTGATAAAATTAAAAAATAAAAAAAAATTACAAAATTTACAACTAAATTTAACGTAGAATAAAAATATAAATAATATGTTTAACAGTTAATTATATACCACGTCCTAACGTCTATCATTTTCTTTTTTTTTTTTGACAGAACAGTGACCCAGATTGAGACATTGCCACGTCACCTTGGGCGTGAAACTCATCTGCATGGCTTCATATGGTTATCTCAAGGATCCATCTTATTCGGATAATTGTTCTTCTTGTTTTTTTTTTTTGATCAACACCATACATTGTTCTTCTGGCGTTCCAATCTCTCGCTTTTGTATTGCCACTGTTCAGAAAAGTCCACATTATACCAGGGCCCTACTTAGTCCAATATATTATGGCCGTGTATGTTTTCCTATTGATATTATTTTCCCATTAGCTGGCGTCTAGTAATTGTGATTCATAGGTTACGGCCTACCTATGCCTATCTTGAGAATAGTATTCTCCTCCTCATTCTTCCAGCTTTGAATACTTAAATTGTTCGAGTCTGAATTCACGCTAATATCATATCATAATTGTATTTTGGAGAGAGATGGGGAAGGAACGGGTCAAAGAAGCATTTGGAGCCACATAATAATATTAATGCAGAGAGGAGGAGGAAGTTAAATTGATCCCCTTATAAATAGGAGGCCCACTAATTCCTGCCTGTCCTGTCCCAAAATAGTAAAAATACTCTCCTCCTCTTCTATAATAAATTCAGTTCCCAACAGAACTAATAAAAGAAAAAAAATACTGGAAAAGTGAGTCAGAACAAAAATGGCAAAGCAGATCTCCATCAATATCATCTTTGTAGCCTCTGCTGCCCTTTCCCTTTTATCCCTCCTCGGCTCCGCCTATGGCTATGAGCACTTCTCCGTCCAGGGCAAGGTCTACTGCGACACTTGCAACATCCAGTTCGAAACCAAACTTAGCACTTACATGAAAGGTACCTAATTTTAATTTACCCACAACTAATTACAAATAAAATCGCCATATTATCGCATAAATTAAATAACCCGCACATTGCAAGTTTAGAAATTAGTATATTTATGTATATGACTGAGAAGGGGTTCCTTAATTGTAATTGTATCGTGTACATGCAGGGGCAAGGGTGCGCTTGGAATGCAGGGACCGGGAAGGTGGCAGCCTAACCTTCAGCGAGGAAGCCGAGACCGATGAGAGCGGTACCTACCACATCGAAGTAGACGGAGATCATGAGGATGAAATCTGCGAGGTTATTCCTGTCAAGTCCAGCGATCCTGACTGCAGCGGCATTAGCGAGGGAGAACATCTCAGGAAAGCTATGAGGGTTAGCCTCACCTCCAACAATGGGGTCATTACCGGCGTTCGCCAAGCCAATCCCGTCGGCTTCCTCAAGAAGGAGTCTCTCTCAGGTTGCATTGACGTCCTCAGAGAGCTTGGATTCACCGAGACCGGTACCCTTGTCGGCTAGTCGATCCCATGCAATAATAATGGCCTTCATCCATCGATCGTTAATGTTCTTTTCTTGTGTACCCCATTTTACCAAAAAAACAAAAAACAAAAAACAAAAAAACAAAGAAAAAAAAAACCAGTCTTCTAATTAATTTTTATTTTGATTTTTTTCATTTCATTACGCACAGCCTGCGTACACATTTGCTTTCTATATATGCCACAGGGGCGTGGTTTTGCTAGCCTAGCAATTCTACCCTCAATATTTTGATATTGAATAGTGATCCTTTTCAAAATATAAAGTTCATCGTCGTTGCTTTGCTGAATTCTCTTCTCCTTAATTTCACTTGTAAATATGCAACCGATTAATTGCATGTTGTTCTTGGGAATTTACGGGATTATTGAAATGTTTTCTTTTGTAAGAGATCTAATATCGAAACACGTACTTGCATGAAATGGTGAATCTGCACAATAATATAAGATAGTCTTCCATAAGTCCAAAAATATATCCAAACATCTTAATTTGCGAAGCAACTTGCAATATAAGTCCAAAAATATATCATAACATGTTAATGTCACTAAGGAATTCCATATATAAATGAAGTGTGTTTAACTGGTGTAAAGAGTGAACCAACCTGTATTCGAATATTCAGAGTGGCTTCTATTGGTAGATGAGAGACGAAAGGGAAAGCATCGAAGCTGAAAAATGAGGTATTGAAACTGGAAAATCGCAGCAGAGAATGGTTTTCACAGAAAACAGAAAATTTATAGAGAATATGTGAAGAGCTTGCTGGAAATCTACAGGAAGGAGAAGATAATAAAAAACGACTACTTCTAATACGATTAACCAACAAACCTCCTTATATAGGAGTTAGTACATAGATTACATCATGCACATTTGAAAAACAACAAATTACAAAATTTTTTAAAAAAAAAACTAGTTGTTAAGTTCACAACTTTTACAATTCAAACTTTGAAAATTAAACTTCAAATTTTTAGAAGGAAGTTATGAACAATGCAGAAGTACCAACTCTAGCACTCCTCCTTAGTGAAAATGCATTGAAAACAAAAAGTTTGTTAAGGAATTTTCAAAATATAAAGAGTTGTGTTCCCTAATTAATTTGGTGGTTATGGAGACACATCTATTGATGAAGAGACACGTTAAAAGAGTCGTATTTATTAGATTCAAAAGACACATTTTTTTGTCAAATAACTACCTTATTAATCTCCCTATAAATATGTAAATTGACCATTCACATAAATATAAAAAGAGAGGAAAATTCATATATATTTTGTGAGTAATTTTTGGATAGTAGAACAACTTTTTGAGAGCTAGATTTCAGTAGTACAAACAGCAGTTAAGTGTACTTCATTTTATCTTATGAAAAAACTTGTTTTAACCTACTTGAACCGATATGAGGGCGAATTTTGCTTTAAGTAAAGTGACATTATTTCACAACTTGAAGCAAATTCTTTCATTGTCAATTTTATTGACTTCCAATTTCGTGAACAAGTTAAGTAAGTTCTTACTTAGTTACGGTTTGTCTCTCTTCTTACTTGTTTGATAACATGAAGTCCTAAATTTATGATATTCATCAAGCATAAAATTAAGAGTTCATGTTTAGATGTTTCTGTTATGGTTTAAATCATCAAATATGTTGGTCGGTTTTGGTATTTCAAATAAAAATAGGCGCGGTAAATGGAAAAATGCTTGTGGATTATATATTTAGTTATGCATGCATGAGGATTATATTATAATCTACGTGATAGATTGGTATTGGTGAATAAATATTGGTGTTACGGATATATATACATGTGTGTGTGTGATGTGCATCCATAGTATTGTACACGCACATGTAAATAACAGTTGACATGAATATCCATAATGCACTACATGGTAGTCTCTTATTCATACGTAACTTGTGATCTTTAAATAAATAATGATAATAAAAAATGTTGGCTTCTTCATGGTTCTTAGAAAAGAACCTATCCGCGTGGTGTCTTTTAGACACAAGAATTAATGGAAAGAACTAAAGTGGCTCTTGTCGCTAGTGGACAATGTCTCATGGTTGTTCGTTTGGGTTTTGTATTTAAGATGATGCATTGTTTTGATGGTTCGTTAATGCATCTCTAGTGGTTATGAGGTTATACCCTTGTTTTAGTTACATAATCAACTGAAATTAAAACAAAAGTTGCGTTCCATTAGGATAGACCCATATCTGGATAAGCGCATTATGGAATCTAAAGGGGCCTTTATAATAGACGTGCCAATAGTCTTATTATGGTGAAAAAGAAACAGAGAAATTAGACTCGCCTCTTGTGAAGTGAAGTGTTCAAAAAACCTCGTGCCATAGACATGGCAGTTACTTATATCAAATGAAAGTAGTTATGAATGCTTTATGTAAGAGGAAAGAAATGCTGGCTGTATGGTGCCTTTCCAAAGGTTACGACCATTAGTTTTGAACCAGCACCTTTCTTAGCAAGAGAATCCTTGGTCACCATTGATACTGGACATTTCATAGTGCAAGGCTTAAAGCCATTATTGCCGTTGGTTAAACTAAGGCGTATAGTGTCATAAGTATCCTTAATTTCTGTACAAGCATGGCGGGGGTTTTTGAACTTGAGAATGCAATGACCATTGGACCAAAGTAACTGAATGGCATTTTATGAAACTATCAATTACTTTTGGTCACTAATAATGAAAGGGTGGTTGTGCCTTTGTATAGCAATGGAAATTACAAATAGGCACCAAATTAAATAGAGCCATAAATTGTGTTCATGGGACATGAAATACAGACCGCTATTGGAAAAAAGGGATGTTGCCACTAGGCTAAGTAACCCCTTTAACGATTAAATGTTCGTAGCAATGGATATGGCTGTTCAAACCCATGGCTCTAGAGAGGAGCATGCCAACCACTACACGCAATTTTGTAAATGAACCTATGGTCAATCCTTTAAATGAAAGGATAATATGTTAACCTCTAGAAAAGTATTTGATGAAAGACCCTTAAGTACATGTGGATGGATCAAAAATTAAAGGGTCTACAAAACTTGGTAGACAAAATCTCAAGTAGGGATGAGTCTCAAGTCCATAAATAATAATCACTCATGATAGAACCTCAACTCAATACTTGATATAACGTCAATTCTTAAGTTCAATGAGTAAAAGTACATCATCAGTATGATTGAAGCACTATAAATAATTTTCTCCATTCTAGGTGTTCATAGTGCTTGATACTCGCAAAAAATTGGGAGTTTGATCTTTTAAGACTGTTAATAGGCTTGAAAGGGTGCTTTAAGGTGGGGGCTTTAGTCTGCCTATGTGAATGTTGAATGTTTAGGCTGTTCCAATAAGCTTAAGGACTTAGCTTTAAAACATTCATGAAAAGGATATGGACACAATGGCTTTTAATGTGTCAATTTTCAAAAAGAGAATGATAATGTTGTATAGTCAAATGTATGAAATATTTCTACAACTTATTAATAAGAAGTTGGTTCAAAACTTGTTTACCATACTATTTAGATTTGTTGTAATGTAAATTTCACTATGTAAGGTTTAATCTATAAGATACCTTTACTTATGCATTTGACTTCTAGAATTGCTGCAGTTCGTTTTCATTTTCAAATTTTGAAAATGGCAAGGGATTGTTACTGAATTTCCAAAATATAAAAAGTTGTGTCCCCTAGTTAATTTGGTGGTTATGGAGAGACATCTATTGATGAAGAGACACATTAAAATAGTCGTGTCTATTGAGTCCAAGAGACACATCTCTTGGCCAAATAACTATTTTATTAATCTCCCTATAAATATGTGAATTGGCCATTGACATAGATATAGAGAAGAAAGGAAAATCTATACATATTTTGTGAGCAATTTTTAGATAGTACGACTTTTCGAGAGCTTGATTCTAGTAGTACAAACTGCAGTCAAGTGTGCTTCATTTTATCCTATGAAAAAATTTGCTTTAACCTACTTACATCGATATGAAGGCGAATTTTACCTTAAGGAAAGTGACATTGTTACACGACTTAAAGCAAATTCTTTCATTTTCAATCTTACCCTCTTTCTTGTTCCAACAAAGTTCTTTGATAAAATTGATGTGATTCTTCTTTAATTGCTCCTCTTTGAAGGATTTGCTGAAATTGAAGAAAGAAGTTGAGTTTGTTGCTATTGTTGATGTCATGTACATCCCTAAACAAACCTTGCAACAAGAATGGCATTTATTGTTGTTTTGAGTTCATTTTTTTAATCTCTTGAGCTCATGATAAAGGCTTTTATAGATGAGTTCATTCTTTAACCTCTTGAACTCAAGATGGAAGGCATTGAGTTTTGATTAAAGGTTTTTAATGAGTGTTGCATAAGCAACAAGAAATTTTCTAGTTTTGCTTTGAGTTTTCGTCATTTTGAGAAGGCTTGAAAGTTTCTAGTTTGGGACCAAATTTGGTGATGTTTTTTGAGATGATTTTGAGAGAAGAGATGTTCTTTGAGGATTGAAAATGCAGTTGAGATTTTGAGAGAGATAGAAAGGAATTGATGTAAAGAATGAAAGGAACAAAGATAATGATTTGTTGTTGGAAATGATAGCAGCAAGATGATCTGGTTTTTAGAAAAATTTGTTGGTTTTTTTTTGTTTTGAATGATCACAGGTCCTTCAAGATTAATATACTCTGGTAGCACTGCTTGTCTAGCAAAACTATTTCTTTTTGTTAAAAAAATTAAGTACAAAAAATAAAATTTTGGCATCAAAACTAATATTAGTAATGAAGCCTTAATACAATCGTTTTTTGTGTGTTTAAACAACACAACACAAGCATGGACCGTATTTATTCACCAAAATATTTTGATGTTCTCCAGTCTCAGTTTTACAACAGCAAATTAGTTGTCCCTACTACTGAGCAACCAGTCATGATTGTTAGGTTTTATTTTTAATCCCATGATCATTTAATGCAATTTGGGTCCATTCTATTCCAGCACATGCATTCACGTAATTATTATTTAGGAAAGCTAGCCCCTTCTGTCATTTTCTATATACTAAAATGAGAGTACTTTTTGAGAAATCAACTTATATATATATGTTCTCATATATAACTTATTGTGGTAATCATAATCTCACCTACTAGAACTTTGATTGTTACAAGATGCAATTGCTGTAAAATTTCCACCCTAGTGAGAAACCCAATCCAAAATTTTAATCATTTTGTGTGACAAAGTTGAGAAATCTCAGAAGATTATACTAAACAATAGACTCAATGTCATATCATAACATTTGGGACAGTTATGAAATGCCACATTCACAAAATGTGCAACAAAAAAATCATTTTTTTTGTTCCACTTTTTATCACTTTTCTTGCACAAAATATAACAGTTGTTGCATTACGAACAATGATCGGGACAGCATTGTTCCGGCCATTAACATTTATCCATACAAAATTGAACATAAAGAAGAGATTGAACCCACATGCAAATTTGAGCATAAAGAAGAAATTTTGGACGACAATTTTTATGTCTCATGCATTTGAACATTTTTGTTTTCTATGAACTTAATGGTATTATAAACTTTTCCTATTGGCATTCACGTCTTTGGCTTTAATTTGGGTTATTTAGTTTAGATTATCCAGCTGCTTTGCATATTGCAACAAGAAAATAATGATTTTCACTGCTCTTATCCCAGTTGATGGCTTGAAATTGATAATAAGGATAAGCACCAATATTTTTGAACATAACTTCAAGTAAATAATTAATTTATTCAGTTGGAAAAGACTTATTAGAACATTTTTATTGGCCACAATATATATAATTAATAAATTAATTTTTTATTAATAAATAATAGAATGTACTATAATATATAACAACATTTTTCTAATTATAGAATTTGGTTTGCATACTCTTTTTAACTAATTGTATATAGTGTGTCTCGTGAAAAATATATTCATATGTTTACTTTGAAATTAGTTTCTTACCTCAAATTTCACTAGTTAGAAGTAACTAATATAATAATGATAATAATAATAATAACAACACTTGACAGAGTTTGTATGGTTTTTTACTTCTATAAATAGGGATCCCTCCTTGATGGTATCAACCCTGCTTTGTTACATTTATTGCTAAAGTGGATAGTGCTTGCTGCCTTTCAAACTTTTCTCCTATCAGTCTTATAGGTTGTTTGTATAAGACCATTGCCAAACTCTTGGCTAGCTAGGCTCAAATGAGTGGTCAGTGAGATGATTAGTGACAACCAATCTATTTTTATGCAAGGTAAGCAAATTGTAGAAGAGATTCTTATAGCTTTCAAACTGATTTATCGTCTAAAAAAGAGCAAGCAAGCCAATACAATTGTGAAGCTTGATTCTTATAAGGCCTTTGACTCAATTTAATGGGATCATTCAACTTAAAAAAGGACTCTCTCTCTTTCTCTCTCTCTTCCTGTTTATCATTGCCGTAGAAATACTAACCTATCTTTTGAAAAAGAGGTGCGAAAAGAATCTATTTTGTAGGATTCATATTAGAAGCTCTAATGTCTACCTTATCCACTTGCAGTTTGCAGATTATATTGTTATTTTTTGTGAAGCTAAGGAAGACTTTTTGCCTAACTTAAAGAGAATTCTCAGATGTTGTGAGCTTGTGTCGTGATTGAAAGTAAATTTGTAAAAAAGCTCCAATGTCAGTTAAACATTAACTCTAATTACTTATCTTTAAGGGTACACACTCTTAGAATGAAACCTAATTCTCCTCTCATTAAATACTTGAATTTGCCTCTTGGTGCTAATTCGCATAAGAAATTGATTAGGGAGCTTATTGTCACCAAAATTTGAAACAAGCTTGCAAATTGGAAATGAAAAATGTTGTCAACTAGTGGACATTTGACTTTGTTTAAATTAGGGCTTTTCACTCTCCCTTTATGCTATTTCTCTCTTTTCAAAATTTTTAAATAAGTGGCCAATGATATTGTGAGTCTATTGTAGGTCCCTTGGGTAAAGCCTAGAGCAGGGTGGCCTAGAGCAGGGTGAATAGGCTTCACAAATGAAATTTTCAAATAAAATTTTTGCGAATGAATGTAAATAAGAGATTGAAAGAGATATAATACCAAATTTTACAAGGTTCACCAAATGGCTACATCTTTAGACTTCTTAACAATCCCTCTCGTGGAGATTCTTGAGAGTTCAACTATAGGGGTGCCTTTGGGTGCACCAATCATTACCGTACAGTTTACAAGAATACTCCGAAAACACCTTTGCGCCTTCAAATCGATTATTGCACAAGTCCCACTTGCCAACACCAATTTCCCTTGTTCTCTGGGGTTTTCTTCTTGGAGCTCAACCCTAACTCTTTACAAAATGATCCTCACTAGTCCCACTTGGGAGCTCTCACCTATTCTCACAATGTATTACAATACAAATGAAATTTGCTAACTTGAATGCTAGCTTTACAATAGAAGCACTTAAAGCAAAAAAAGCCTTTTGCCTTGAGAGAGATTATACAATGCTTAAATATAACTTTCTTCACTTCTCACATCAGTAAAAACACTTTCAAGTGATGTTTCAGTAGCTACAAGATAGGTTAGCAACTTGTTAGAGCCGTTGCCATGGGTTGCACATGCATGCTTTGTTGTTTTCCTCTTGACAGCTTTGCATTAATTCTCTTGTCTGACACCTTTTGGTAGAACGACTATAACTTGGTGCAGACAATTTGAAAATTTGTGATTTCTTTTTTGTTATTTAGTAGACTGTAATAGCTTTACCCACCAAATTTGACCATTTTTGAATGAGTATAGCATAATCAAATAAATGTTGTAATATAGACATCAAAATTCTGTCAGACAGTCTGCACACTTTTGGTAGAACGTTAATATCTTACAGAAGGTTTTGAATTTTGATGTGATTCTTTTTGCATTGATTAGTAAACAAAACAGGAAATCTACATACAAAATGTCGCATTCAAACTCATCATGTGCTCTTCTAGGCAACCATTGCAATTTACTCTATGTGCACTGAAGGTTCCTGATAGCTTGCACCCTCTTGGTATAAAATTGATAAGTTTTTCCGTAGGCCTCCAAAAATTGTACAACCAATCTCCTTTAAAACTAGACTTATAGTCTTGCAAATCTATATATAGTTTAGGCTCAAAATATTTCTCAATTGACTAAGTTTGACACTTGAAATTTTCCCAAATAGATTTGCTCTTGTGTTGTCTTTCCAAGATAGTAGCTTAATAAGGCCAATTTGATCTTTCTCTTCCTTGCACGTGTGAGATGACATATGTAGACCTCTTTGGACTTCTTGAGCCTAAATTGTATACTTGAAGAACGTACAAATAAAATTCATTTGTACTTTTGTTAGATTGTTTCATAGCTCATCATCAAAACATGAATTCACACTTACAACAATTTCTTAATATATGCATGGGGCGTGAATTTTCCAACAATGTCCCCCTTTTTGATGATGACAAAACCTTTAAGTTGATGTTCCCCCTTAATCTAAGCTTTCTCTAAAAATGCTCTTCCTTTTAACTCTCACTTAATTTTCTCCCTTGTTTTGTCATAAATAAAGTGGTTGAAACAAAAAATGTCAATGCTAACTTGGTTAAGAGATTGAGACCCCCCCTTTAATATATGCATGTAGCACAAGTTTGCAGTTACAATTAGGCACATAAGTTATAACAACTTTGAGATGTGGGCCTTGTAAAGTACAAATGCAACCACTAAGTTAGAGCAAATAATGTACTAGATCTTACAAGAAAAGGCCTTAATTTCAAAAGGTTTTACTAAAGTAAAAAATAGATTTGATGTTTTTGTGTCATGTGCAATGTTCATAGAAAATAGTTTTTAATGTATTTGCTTCATTAATTTGAAGTAATTTCATTGAAAGTTTGGCCACTTTGTTATGCCATAAGATGACAAGACATAATCACAAATATTCATACAAGATAAAAACATTCAAGCATATGCTAATGCATGGGGTGTGACATGCCTAAATTTCTTCTTAGATTACAAAATTGATCTTGATCTAGTGGCTTAGTGAAAATATCCACTACTTGATTTTTGGTATCTATAAATTCAAGCACAATATCACCTCTTTAAATACGGTGTCTAATAAAATGATGTCTAATATCAATATGCTTTATTCTAGAGTGATGGGTGGGATTTTTGGTCAAGTTTATTGCACTTGTGTTGTCACACTTAATGATAACTTCTTTCATGTTAAGACCATAATCCATAATTTGTTGACTCATCCATAGAACTTGGGCACAACAACTACCTATTGCAACATATTCAGCTTCCGTGCTAGATAGTGCTACACTATTTTACTTTTTGCTAGCCCATGAAATAAGCATTGATCCTAAAAAATGACAAGTCCTGGAGGCACTTTTTCTATCAATCTTACAACCACCAAAGTCGGCATCCGAAAAAGCATGTAACTTAAAGTTTGATTCTTTAGGATACCATAATCCTAAATTAGGCGTGTCATTTAAGCATTTGAAAATTCTTTTTACTGCAACTAGATCAGATTCCTGTGGAGATGCTTGAAATCTAGCACAAAGACACACACTAAACATGATATCCGATCTACTAGCCGTTACATAAAGAAGTGAGCCAATCATAGAACGATAAAATTTAGTGTCAACGGATTTACCCTGTTGGTCCCTTGGGTGAAGCCTAGAGAGGGGGTGAATAGGCTTTACCAATAAAATCTTCAAATAAAAATTTCTGCAAATGAATGTAAACAAGAGATTGAAAGAAATACAATACCGATTTTTACAAGATTCACCAAATGGCTACGTCCTTGGCCTTCTCAAAAATCCCTCTCTTGGAGATTCTTGAGAGTTCAACTATGGGGTGCCTTAGGGCACACCAATCACCACTGTACAGTTTACAAGAAGACTCCGCAAACACCCTTGCGTCTGCCTTCAAAACGCTTGTTGCACAAGTCCCACTTGCCAACACCACTTTCCCTTTTCTTTTAGGTTTTTCTTCTTGGAGTTCAACCCTAACTCCTTACAAGATGATCCTCACAAGTCCCACTTGAGAGCTCTCACATTTTCTCACAATGTATTACAATATAAATGAAACTTACTAGCTTGAATGCTAGTTTTACAATGAAAGCACTTAGAGCAAAGAAAACCTTTTTGCCTTTAAAGAGATTGTACAGTGGTTGAATATAACTTTCTTCACAGGTAAAACATCTTCAAGTGATGTTTTTGTAGCTGCATGATAGGTTAGCAACTGATTAGAGCCGTTGCCATGGGTTGCACACGCATACTTTATTGTTTTCCTCTTGACAGCTTTGCATTGATTCTCTTGTTTGACACCTTCTGGTAGAATGGCTATAACTTGGTGCAAACAGCTTGAAAAATTGTGATTCCTTATTTTTTATTTCGTAGACTGTTAGAGCTCTCTACCCACCAAATTTGATTATTTTGGAATGAGTATAGCATAGTCAAATAAATGTTGGAATACAGACGTTAAAGTTCCGTCAGACAGTCTGCACACTTTCAGTAAAATGGTAATACCTTGCAGATGGCTTTGAATTTTGATGTGATTCTTTTTGCATTGATTAATAGACAGAACATATAATCTACACACAAAATGTCACATTCATATTCGTCGTGTGTTATTCTAGTCAGCCGTTGCAATTCACTCCATGTGCACTGAAGGTTCCTGACAGCTTGCACCCTCTTGGTATAAAATTCATAAGTTTTTCTCTAGGGCTCAAAAAATTGCACGACCAAGCTTATTTGAAACTAGACTTATAGTCCTGCAAAAATATATATATTTTAGGCCCAAAATATATCTCAAGTGAGTGAGTTTAGTACCTGGAATCTGTCCAAACAGATTTGCTCTTATGCTGTCTTTATAAGATAGTAGCTTAATAAGGCCCAATGTGATCTTTCTCTTCCATGCACGTGTCAGATGACATATGTACACCTCTTTCGACTTCTTGAACCTGAATTGTATACTTGAAGAACATACAAATGAAATTCACTTGTACTTATGTTAGATTGGTTCATAGCTCATTATCAAAACACTCATCATCAAAATATGAATTCACACTTAATAACAATTTCCTAATGTATGCACGGGGTGTGAATTTTCCAACATACCCTTTTCATCTTTATCTAACCTTGTGGAAGTGCTCATTGGTGTTGAGGCGGGCTTCACTTCATTCATTCAAAACTGCTCGAGCAAGTCTTCACATATTTTTCTTGATTGATGAAAGTTCCATATTTAGTTCGTTTAACTTGAAGTCCGAAGAAGTAGTTTAGTTCTCCCATCATACTCATCTCAAATTCACCTTACATAAGCTTAGAAAATTCTTTACAAAGGTCATCATTAGTAAAACCAAATATAATATCATATATATATATATATATATATATATTTGAACTACTAATATATCCTTTCCATTAATTTTGATAAATAAAGTAGTATCAAGCTTACCTCTTTGAAAGCCTTTCTCCAAAAGAAAATTGGAAAGCCTTTTATACCATGCTATTGGGGTTTGTTTGAGTTCAAATAAAGCCCTTGTAAGTTTAAAAACATGATTTGAAAATTTTGCATCCTTAAAACCGTAAGGTTGTTCAACATAAACTTCTTTGTTTATAAAGCCATTTAGGAAAGCACTTTTGACATCTATTTGATATAAAGTAAAATCCATGTAACAAGCAAATGCTATCAAAAGTCTAATTGCTTCAATTCTAGCAACCGAAGCATAAGTTTCATCATAATCTATGTCTTCTTGTTGACAATAGCCTTGAGCTACTAATCTTGCTTTTTTTCTCATTGTGGTTCCTTGCTAATCCATTTTATTTCTAAAGACAGACCCATTTTTGTTCCTATGATTGATCTATCAAGAAGTATTGGAACAAGAGTCCATACTTGGCTTTATTTAAATTGATTTAATTCTTCTTGCATGGTCATTATTCAATCACTATCTTGAAGGGCTTCAACTATGTTTATAGGTTTGATTTGAGAGATAAAAGATGAAAACATACAAATATTATTAACACTTGAACGAGTTCTTACCCTATGGGAAGGATCACCTAAGATGATATTTCCTTCCACATACATTTTATCCCTTTTCCCAAGAGGTTCCCTTGTCTCACAAGGTGGTTTTTATTGTTAAATTTCTTCTCTAGCCACCTCATATGAAGTCTCTTAAGATATTCCTTCATTAGAATGTAAAAACTCCATATCTTTATCTTCTTTATCCAAGTAATAACCTCCATGTTTACCTACATCATTAACAAATTCTTTTTCCTCATTTGGAGAGGGATTAGAATCATTAAAAATAACATGAATTGACTTTTCAACTACCAAAGTTCTCTTATTAAAAACTTTATAAGTCTTAAATATGGGAGAGTAACCTAAGAAAATACTTTCATCACTCTTGGCATCAAACTTTCCAATAGTCTTTTCCATTGTTAATAACATAATATTTACAACCAAAAGGATGAAAATAACTAATATTAGGCTTTCTTCCTATAAAAAATTCACATGGAGTTTTGTTTAAAATAGGACGACTTAGAGTTCTATTAAGAACATAATAAGAAGTATTTATAACCTCGGCCCAAAAATATTTAGATAAAGTATTTTCACAAAGTATAGTCTTTATCATTTCCTCTGAGGTCCTATTTTTCCTTTCCACAATACCATTTTGTTGCGGAGTTCTACGAGCCGAAAAATTGTAACATACCCCAAATTCTTCACAGAATTGTTGGAAGCCAAGGTTTTCAAACTCCTTACCATGGTCACTCCTTATACTTATGATCTTCATCCCTTTTTCATTTTAAATCTTTCGACCAAAATTAATGAAGGCATTCACTGCTTCACACTTACATGCAAGAAAGAATACCCAAGTAAATCTAAAATAGTCATCAACAATCACAAGACCATATTGTTTTTCACCCAAACTTTTAGTTCTAGTAGGACCAAACAAATTAATATGAAGCAATTCTAAAATTTTTGAAGTGGAAACACAATTTTTTAATTTAAAAGAAATTTCTATTTGCTTTACCCTTAGCACATGCATCACACAACTTATTCATTTCATACTTAAACTTTGGCAAACCTCTCACTAAATCAAGTTTAGATAATTTTGAAATGATATTCATGCTAGCATGTTCAAGTTTTCTATGTCAAATCCAAGGTTCTTTTTCTTTTAAAGAAAAAAAACATATGTCACTTGAAAACAAATCATTTAAAGTAAGCACATACACATTTCCTTTTCTTTTTCCTACAAATCTCAATGCGTTAGTATGAGGATCATATACTTCACAAGTCATGGGTTTGAATAATACCTCAAAACCTTTATCACACAATTGGCTAATGCTAATTAAGTTGTGCTTTAAACCACTTACCAAAGCAACATCCTCAATAAAACTTGATACATTGTTACCTATAGCGCCAACTCCAATAATTTTGACTTTTTCATTGTCTTTAAATGTGACGCATCCTCCATCCTTGCTTTTTAGTGTGGAGAAAAATGATGCTTCTCTAGTCATATGCCTAGCACATCCAGCATCAAGGTTCCAAATGACATCTTCTTTAAAATATGTTGCCTTCAAGCATTTTTGTTCCTCATTGTGACTTTCATCATCTTCATCAAGGGTCATGAGTGCCATGTATGATTCTTGCTCTTTCTCATCTTCATCATCACTTTCACCTCATCCTACAATAAATGCTTTCTTACCTTTCTTTTTCTTGAGATTGGGACAATCTACCTTGAAGTGGCCGGGTTGGTTGCATTTAAAATAAAGAGGTCCTTCTTTCTCCTCACTTTTGTTGGACACTTGTTTCTTGAGGTTCTTTTTTCTTTTGGGATATTTTATCATCTTCTTGAACCTTTTGACAAAAAGAGCAAGTTCTTTATCATCAATGCTTGAATCACTGTCAACGTCACTTTCATCATCCTTTTGAGGTTTCAAAGGAGCCTTAGCTTTAGTTTTGAGTGCTACATTTTTTGAGGATGATTCTCTTTGTGGTAATACACTTCTCCTTTTGAATTTGATCTCATGAGTCATCAAAGACCTACGCAACTCTTCCATGATTAGCTCCTCCACATTATGAGTTTCTTCAATGATATGAATCTTCGTTTCGTATTCCTCGTTCATTGAATTTATTAATTTCTGCACAAGTTCAGCTTTCCAAACACTTTGCCAAGATCAGTTAGTCCATTAGCAATAATCATGAGTCTATCATGCACACTTTTAACCGATTCATTTGATCTCATAGTGAAAAGTTCAAATTCTTTCATAAGCATGTCAAGTTTAAGTTTTCTAACTTTTAATGTCCCCTTCATTTGACAGACAAAATATATCCCAAATTTTCTTAGCATTTTACAATGTTTGATGGTGTCATATTCACTTCTAGTTATGGACATTTTCAAGTAATAATATGTTCTTTCATCCATTTGGTTTTTCTCAAAGTCCTCTTCATCCCAATTTTCTATTGGTTTTTCTCTCAAGGTTTTCACTCCCTTATCATCAACAACTTTTTCCTTAGGCACATATGGTCTATTTACTACACTAAACCAAATTCTCATCCCCTTAGATTTGAGATAACTTTCCATATGATCTTTATAGTATTGAAAATCGCTACCATCAAAGAAAGGTCTCTTGCTTTCATTAGATGAGGATTTCATGGGGATCCCTCAAGGATGTTAAGCCTTACAAGTGAGGTTAGGCTTTGATACCAAACGTAGGTCCCTTGGGTGAAACCTAGAGGGGGGGCGAATAGGCTTCACAAATAAAATCCTCAAATAAAATTTTTGCAAATGAATGTAGACAAGAGATTGAAAGAGATACAATACCGAATTTTACAAGGTTCACCAAATAGCTACGTCCCTAGTCTTCTCAACAATCCCTCTCATGGAAATTCTTGAGAGTTCAACTATAGGGGTGCCTCTGGGTGCACCAATCACCACCATACAGTTTACAAGAAGACTCTGCAAACACCTTTGCACTTGCCTTCAAATCAGTTATTGGACAAGCCCCACTTTCCAACACCAATTTCCCTTTTGCTCTTGGGTTTTCCTTCTTGGATTTCAACCCTAAATCCTTACAAGATGATCCTCACAAATCCCATTTGGGAGCTCTTACCTATTCTCACAATGTATTACAATACAAATGAAATTTACTAACTTGAATGCTAGTTTTACAATGGAAGCACTTAGAGCAAAGAAAGCCTTTTGCCTTGAGAGAGATTATACAATGCTTGAATATAACTTTATTCACTTCTCACATTAGTGAAAACACCTTCAAGTGATGTTTAAGTAGCTGCAAGATAGGTTAGTAACTTGTTAGAGTCGTTGTCATGGGTTGCAAATGCATGCCTTGTTGTTTTCCTGTTGACAACTCTGCATTGATTCTCTTGTTTGACACCTTCTAGTAGAACGGCTATAACTGGGTGCAAACTTAAAAAATTTTGATTTCTTTTCTTTGTTATTTATTATACTGTCAGAGCTCTTTACCCACCAAATTTGACTATTTTTGAATGAGTATAGTATAGTCAAATAAATGTTGGAATACAAACATTAAAGTTCTGTCAGACAGTCTACACACTTTTAGTATAACATTAATATCGTGCAGAAGGCTTTGAATTTTGATGTGATTCTTCTTGCATTGATTAGTAGACAGAACAGAAAATCTACACACAAAATTTCGCATTCAAATTCGTCGTGTGCTCTTCTAAGTAGCCGTTGCAATTTACTCTATGTGCACTGAAGGTTCCTGACAGCTTGCACCCTCTTCGTATAAAATTCATAAGTTTTTCTGTAAGCCTCCAAAAATTGCATGACCAATTTCCTTTGAAACTAGACTTATATTCTTGCAAACTATATATAGTCTAAGCTCAAAATATTTCTCAATTGAGTGAGTTTGATACATGGAATTCGCCCAAATAGATTTGCTCTTGTGTTGTCTTTCTAAGATATTAGCTTAATAAGGCCAATTTGATCTTTCTCTTCTTCGCACGTGTGAGATGGCATATGTAGACCTCTTTGGACTTCTTGAACCTAAATTGTACACTTGAAGAACATACAAATGAAATTCACTTGTACTTTTGTTAGATTGCTTCATAACTCATCATCAAAAAATAAATTGACACTTACAACAATTTCTTAATATACGCATGGGGTGTAAATTTTCCAACATCTACAAAAGAACATCTTTTGGTCAGGTGATGTGGATAATAAGAGGAAGGTGTATGGTGCATTGAGATCTTATTTGCAAGGCCTGCAAAGAAAATTCTTTGGTCTGATGATGTAGATATGTTTACAATGTATATATGAGCCAAAGCTATTTGGAGATCATGGGGAGGAGTCTCTTTTGAGAAAAAAAAAAAATCAAGCGCTTCTATTCAAATGTGTATGGATTTTGTAGCGAAAAAGATGCTTTGAGGTGTTAGATTATTTGCTCCAAATATAATTAGAATCCCTTGGATTGGTTCCCTTTTAACAATGCACACAACAATTCTAGAATTTGGATGAATGTTATCCACTCCCCAATACTAATAATCTTGCTTTTAATGCTTCACTTCACAGTATCCGGTTTTTATTGAACAATGCTGAAAAATAAAATTCTAGATAGATTTATGGATTTTCAATTGTACCATAGCAATTAAGTTTCTAAGATTACTTTCACATCTCTCAGACAAATAAGTTATGGTTAAAGAGATGAGGGATTGGGTGGATAGTACATGGAATTGGCAACTAAGACAATATAGGCCCTTGCATGCATGGGAGATTGATTTAAACACGGAGTTAATGAGTATTTTCTACAAAGCCATACTTTGTCCAAGCAAACAAAACACGATTATTTGTCAATACAATCTCGATGTCCTTTTAGTGTTAAATCCTTTGGACTAAAATAAATAAGATGATACTCTCTCTTAGCTTCATTGTGTTCCCAATATTTTGGTTGGCTTGATTCCTTCAAACGTGGAGATTTTTGTGAATGGCATTGCTAGACAAGTTACATACTCAAACTCTTTGTTTGGAAAAAAAAAAAAAAACTTGCTAAATGAGCAAAATGTCTTTTGCCCTATGAGTGAAACTTGTTGAGTATTTAATTTCTTGTATTGAAAAATAAAGAAACTATGTTTTTGTTTTCTCTTGGCAATATGGAGAGGAAGAAAAGGCAGCATGTATCATTTGCCTTATATGTGATAAGATTGCATTTAATGCAGTTTTGTATGATCTTATGTGTGTAACGAAATTAATTTGATCAGATCCTTTTGAAGACTTTTCTCCATGTTTCTTTGTTATAAAAGGAGCATTAGCTGAAGATGGTAGAAAGAGGAGTATAGTGGCAGAAAGGCTTGTACGAAGCAAGCTTATTTTGTACAGTTTAGCCCTTGGGTTTGAGAGAACTGTACAAAGGATTTAGGACTAGGATAAATTGTGAGTGAATCTCAGTGTTTACACTTGTACAAATTATTTTCTCATAGTAAAAAGTGGTTAATCTCTGTGTATGTAGGTAGGAAATTGTTGAACCACGTAAATTTGTTGTGTGGACATATTTTTCATTTTGTTTGTTTTTCTTTCCATTAAATTCAATCATGTTCAAATTTATAATCGAGTATCAACTTTCGATATGTATGGGTTAAATTTTAACAAATGGTATCAAAGTTGGATAGGGAGTCCGTGGGATATTCAATTACTTTCAGGGCACATATGACGGCTGTCAATTATATTCTTTCAGTTGAAAATTTTAACAGAAAAGGAAGTTTTACTCTTTGGCAAAGAAGAATAAAAGACATCTTAATTTAACAAGGCCTAGTAGGCGTGTTGAAATGAGAGGATGGGAGGCCACCCAAGATGGAGGATCATACATGGAATGAAGTAAAATCGAAGTGTATTAGTCTATACTATTCAACTTTGCATTGCTGATAACATTATTAATAATGTTATGGATGAGGATTCAACACTGGATATATGGAAGAAATTGGAAAAACTCTATATGGCCAAGAGTTTGACCAATAAATTACATCCAAAGTGGCAATTGTATCGACTAAAGATCAAGGAGGGAGTTGACCTGATTGAACACATGAACATGTTCAATGGAATTTTGGATCAACTTCAGAAAATTGAAGTGAAAGATGAGGAAGAAGATAAGGCTCAGCTAATTCTTGCCTCACTTCTTGATTCATATGTCAATTTGGTGACCACTTTACTGTAAAGATACAATAAATTTGAAGCAAGTACAGGTAGTACTGTTTACCCGCAATATTCAGAAAAAATCAAATTTGGAGGAGAAGGGACATGATGATGCACTGGTGCTTGTAGTGACAATCAAGAAGGTAAATCCAACAAGGGATCTAGAAGCAGTAAGTCTAAATCAAAGGATCAGGAACAGGGCGTGTAGTGCTACAAATGCAAAGAATTCAATCATATGAAAAGAAATTGTCCTCACCAAAAGAAGAAGGATGGTGAAAATTCTTTAGTAGTTATAGGCGAAGGAGAAGTCCTTACAACCTCCAAGGATGATGATATTGTTTCTCATGGATAGATATTAGATTCGACTATGTGTGTTACATGCGTGCTCCAAGAGAATATTTTCTTTTGCTTTAAGAAAGGAAAACATGGGTTGTTTCCTTGGGTGATGGTTCCACCTATGACATCAAAGGTATTGGAATGATGAAATTAAAAAGTTTGAGGAGCAGTACGTACTTTTGGCAGTGTGACATACATCTCAGAGTTGAAGAAAAATATAATATCACTAAGCTTGTTAGGCTCTATGGGTTGTTGTTATTTGGCTAGAGGTAGAGCTAAGACAGTCAAGTGAGGCCACAAAGTCCTGATGAAAGGAGAAAAGTATCGAAGATATACTGTCTACTTGGGAATACAGTTATTCCCAATACCTCAATGAATGATAGTTCAGTGTATGTACACGATGCAAACGATGGTAAGGGAGTAATTCTTGCTAGATATAAGGACACATCGAGGGTTCTCTCTTTTGTTAACCAATGGAGTTAACGGATTGGCTACACATAGTTATTGGCCAAGTTATTCAAAACTGGTGTAGTACAGGACTCGTTACATTTTTAAAAAATGTTAGTATATTGACCATAACATTTCCTAAAAGTGTCACTTTACACCTGGCGACGCTTTCTAAAGCGACATTTAAGTAACATTTGTGAAAAATGTCAGCATAGACCTATAGCAACGTTTTTTCTATTTTTTGTAATGCATGACAAACGTTATAAACACTCATTTTATTGCAGTATCTCTTGGCAAAATGGAGATATATTATTTGCCTTATATGTTTTAAGATTGTATTTAATGCAATTTTATGCAATCTTGCATGATTCTATGCGTGCAAGAACATTAATTTGATCAGATCTTTTTCAAGACCTTTCTCTACGTTTCTTTGTTATAAAAGGAGCTTTAGCAGAAGACAGTAGAAAAGAGGAGGAGAGTGCCAGAAAGGCCTGTCCAGAGGAAGCTCATTTCGTGTAGTTTAACTTTTGGTTTTGAGAGAGGTATACAAGGGATTTGGGACACAGATAAATTGTGAATGAATGTTAATATTTACGCTTGTACAAATAATTCTCTCATAGTAAATAGTAGTTACTCTTTATGGATATAGGTAGAAATTTGCCGAATTATGTAAATTTGCTTTGTGTACTTATTTTTCATTTTGTTTATTTTTCTTTCCATTGAATTCAATCGTGTGTAAATTTATAATTGAGTCTCAGCTTTCTTTACATGAGGTTTAAATCCCAACAAGTGGTATCAGAGCTAGTTAAAGAGTTTATGGGAGATTCAATTACTTTGGGCCAAAATGGAAATGAGGCTGCATGTTCTCTTCTCATGTTCAAAAGCACGGTTACTTTAAAGTGCAGGGCCAATTGATAGATAGCCAAATGGTGCATGTCTTATAATGCAAAAGACTTATTTTTAGAGTGGGAAGGACTTCTGAAGGGCAAAAGACAAAACTAAATTTGGATGACTCTCTTCTTTGTTTTGTTCTAGACCATGCGGCTACAAAGAAACAAAAAAATATTTAAGAATCATAACATAAGAGGGAATTTGCTTTTTGATATAGTGCTTACTTTGCTTAACAATTGGCTCAAGGTTAAGGGTAAAACTTCCCTTTCCAAGCTCATTCTCTCATCATCTCTACTGATGCCCTTAAAATGTGGGCTTCTTAACCACTCAGGCGACGCACGCTCTCTTAAACACCTCCAAAAGTGCTCACTATTAAATGGAATGTTGATGGTGCTGCAAAAGAAGAACTTGAACCTGCAGGTATAGGTGAGGTGCTTCGAGATTAAAAGGGCTCTTGTTTGTTTCTCTTATTCTATTGGTATTCAAGATTCCAATGTTGCTAAGCTACTTGCTACTAAAAAGGTGATTGAATTAACTTCTACACATAGTGGCCTAGGTGCTATTCAGATCCTTGTTGAGTTAGACTCAATCATTGCTACTTTTTGGGTGAATTATAGCTCCAATGGCCCTTGGAAATTGTGTGATGATATTAGATATATTAGGATGTTTTTAGCTAGTGTTAATAACTGGGAGTTCAACTACATTAGTAGGGAGGTCAATGTGACAAGATATGACTTTGCAATGTAGGCGATTTTAGGCCAATCCACCTAGTTGCATAACAATGACTATGTCATCAGGTGTCCCAATAAGCTTTAGTATATTATTATTCTTGTAAGTGCTTACAAGTCTAGCTCATTTTGTTGGTAAGTTCTAATAGCATACTAAATTTAATCTATATTTCACTAAGTCTCATTTATAAAATATATACTGATTTATTAAAAAAAAAAAAACTTCTCTATAATAGCCCCAATTATAGAATGTACTTGATGAGGAGTCACCAAACGTGATGTTGGGCTTAGTGATGGGCTCGCGATGTGTATGAGTAACACATAGCTGAGTGCCAGATGAGTGCTCCTACATTAACCTTTTGATGCTTAAGTTAAACACGTAAGTCAAGGAAATGAAGTTAGAGAGCAATGGAAAGAGATTAGAAATAATCTTATCTTTCTTCTGATTGCTGTTATTAGGTCTTTGCTACTTTCTTTCTTCTTCCTCTAGAGTTATAAGGCTTTTTTTGATTAGCATGATCAGCTCCTCTTTATCTTCTTGGGCGTACAACTTGTTTTCCTCTTTTTCATCGCCTTTTTTTATGCAAGTAGGCTTTAAAAAACAGTTCCTTCTTCATTTCAAAAACCTTGCTGGTGAAAGTTATCTCATGAGTCAATAATGTACAAATCAATTCATCCATAGTTAAAACATTTTAATAATTGGATTTCGTGATGGTGATACCCTTGGGATTCCAACACTCTAGCAATGATCTCAAATATTTCTTTACAAGATTAAGCACCTCAAGCTCCTTTCCAAGATTCTTTGAAAGATTGATAATATTAGTGAACCTCATGTATATCTTTGAAATCATCTCTTCACTCTTTATTTTGAATAACTCATACACACATATGAGTAGATTGATCTTTGTGTACTTCACTTGTGAATTCTTTTGGGTAGGATCTTTATCTTATCCCATATCTCCTTTGGAGACTTGCATAATCATAAACACTAAAACCAAATTGAAGCGTATATTTAGCTTTAGAGTTGAGGGTATTATATTTCTTCTCCTCAGTGGTAAACTTACTCTTTGTTTCTTTACTAGAGCTCCCTTAGGAGGCTTTTTAGACTACTTTAGGACCACTCTCAATAATTTCTTCAAGGTCATAGCCATGAGATTCAATATACGTGCTCATTTTGCCTTTCCAGAAGTTAAAGTTAGTTTCATAAAAAACGAACGACCTAAGGATATAGCCAGCTTTTGCATGACATATGGGTACCAAGGCTGCCATAGGTCGTCTCTAGGGTGTTAAGCCTTTCAAGAAGAGAATAGATTCTCATACTATTTGTTGGTCTTGTAACAACCCAAGAGGGAGGTAAATAATGATAGATCTAGAAGAAATTTCCAGGAAGGGCATAACAAGGTAGATGAGAAAAAAAAGGCATTTGAAAGAAGAAAAACAAAACCAAATAGAAAGCAGGAAAAAAACAAAACAGCAAGCAAAAAAAAGCCAAAAGGAAGGAAGGAAAAAAAAAACAAAAAACAAAAAGGCCAGTATGGAAACAAATGAAAGGAGAAAAAAAAAAGACAAAAAATATTGTGGAATCCACAGGACTCAAACCCACAATGGGTTTGGGGGGGTGGGGGGCAAAATGCCCTCGCCATTGTACTAGAGAATGAGTTGTTACCTTTCATCTATAGGAATAGTAATATATTAAAAAAAATTCCAAGGGAGGTGCTTCCTGGTCCTCACTTGGATCCGTCCCTGGGGGTAAAGTGGGTTTAATTAACTATATCACTTAATACTCTCTCGATCTCAACTCCAAATGAGCAAATTCAATAATAAATAATATATGAATATAAAGAAAGTAATATGAACAAGTAAAGCACAATAGAAAATAAAGGAGAGATAGGGGAGCAGAGCTTACGCAATTATTTATAGTAATTCGACTCAAATCGAGAACTTACATCAACTTCTCAAAGATGCTTTTATGAAAGTTCAATCCACTAATTTCTTGTAGTAATGATAATCCTTTACATGTGGTCCCTTGACCCTGAAACAGTTAAAGTTTTGCAAAACTTTATGCAAGAACATAATGGCTCTTCAACATTTAACAGCTCACACTCTAACTAAAACTCATTATCTTTTTCACAGTCTCAACTTTTTATTCTTAAAGTCCTTACTCTTTGATTTTTCCTTTGATCACATTTTTTCTCTTTGTTCTAACTTTTTGCTCTATACACATTTTCTCTTTTTCAAGGTATCTAACCTAGTCTTACAAACAAGAGTATTCAGACATTGTACATAGATCTCTTTTTATAAAGAGAACCAATTCTAAAATAGAAAACTTTGACTCTTTAAGTCATGAAGCACTGGTCAACTGCTGCACTAGGTTCAATTGACCGAACTAAACTCTCGATCGTTGAGCAGCTTTCTAAAGTTTAGAAAACTATTATTCTCACAGTCTATTGTTGCACTTAGTCCGATCAACCAGGCAATAACTGTCGGCCAAAACTCTTTTTTATAGCTTTTGACATCGGTCGATCGCTACAGCTAATCTGGTCAACCAGGCCAAAACTAAATTTTCTCAGCTTCTTGTATCCTCTTCAAGATCTCCGGTCATCCACGACAACAAGTTTAGTTGACCGATCTGAACTTCCGGCGAATGCTTGAATCCACCGATTCTTTCCTTCTTTTGTCTCGAAATCTCACATATTCTCGTTCAATACCTTCGTAAAAAATAGAAAATTTGATGGAAACTTGAAGATCCTTATAAAATGATTAGTGTATTTCAAATTTAAATTTGAAAGAAAAAGAGAATCTTGATGTAAATAGAATGATATTTTAAAATATTCGCATATATAGTTCAAATCATATAAAAATTCAATTAATTATAGATATTCAATGATGCAATCAATCATTCATAAATAAATATTTAATCAATCAATCATGGGGGACATATTAAAACCCAGAACAAATGCACATGATCCTAATAATCACATAAATAGCATCTTCAAAAGCTATTCGTAAAAGTAAAAAAAAAAAATCCAGAGCTTATTGAGTCGATAGCACTCTAACGTCCACATAACATCTTTGTTGAACTGATTTCGAAACTTGAAAAGAAAAAATAAAGTCAATGGCTTCATGAGACAAGGCTCGTATATAATTTTAGTTGAACACTTGTCAGTAGAATCAATAATAAACCCATCTTTTTTCTCAAAAAAAAAAAAAAAAACAAAACAAAAGAAAAAAGAACTCATCTTTACACTGATTTTCTTTTGCTTAATTCAAGTTAAAGCTACAAAATCAAAAGTTATTGTTTATGGACCTTTTCCATTATTTCATTACTTGTCCTAGCAAGAATATCGATTTCCTTATTTCTTGATGGTTCAAAATCTGAGTCTGTAACTTAAAACATTTTAGCTTGTTCACAAGGTATCCCAAAAGCAAAACAATTTGGAATTGAAAAATCCCCCCAATCGCTTAGCTTGTAGTAGACTTTGTAACTCTTTAATGGTTAATTAATGGAGAATTATTTGACTACTCTCATTATAAATATAAACCTAGAGAATTTTCTTAATTGAAATGGCATCTTAACGGTAATTGATATTGAATGAATGTTAAGAAAAATTAATTTATGAACGAAAGTTTCGATATTTTTCCGTAGCATAAAGAGAAGGACTTAATGGAATACTTTCCCTGTAATCGTGTAATGGATGCGTTATGTGATGGAATGAAACTAGCAAGACATAATATAGCTTAAAAGATGTACAGATTTGTTAAGATGTCATGCGTGAATTGTTCTGCTAAAATATCTCACATAAAAAAAAATATAAAAGTAAATAACTTATAAGTGAAAATGACTCATAAACTTAATCTTTTAAAATTTGGAGTTGATTTGTAGTATCTAGCCCACTTGTTTGTTATTTAGTTAAACTCTACTCAGAGTTCTTTCCATTTTAAGCTCTCGTGTTTCTCTACACGTTCTACCCTAAAACTTAGTGTTGGTGCATACCTCAAGACAACATTAATGTTCCTGTGTTCATAATGTGCTACATTGTTAAACAAACAATAAAAAAAGTGCTAAGATGGGACGGATAAAGAACTGGGAGAAAGAGGAGACCGAAGCTTTGTTCAAATATTACTTCTTGTAAGACAAGATTAATAAATAGAGGAAAATTAGGGTCGCCAGAACATTTTTAAAGTGAAGTGTATTCATGTTAGATATATGTACTGAATATGATATTCGTCTGACACTTTTTGAACATTCGTCAAATATTTTAAAATATGTCCAACAAAAAAAATAATAAAACGTTCACACTTGTGTGTCATACATATCTAATACATGTATCAGTTATATATATATATAAACTGTACAATTATTTTTGTCTAATAAAATTAATTTCAAAATATTTAAAAGTCATACACGTAATAAAATGTTATAATAACAATTATTATATTTTATATAAAAAAAATACTAAATTTATTAAAAATTTCAATTACATATATATTGATATTATATATGTAATATATATTTTATAATTATATTTACACTATACTTGTGTCTTAATTTTTTAAGAATTTTTGTATTTTGATAGCTCAGTCGTGTAGTATCTGTCTGTGTATCCATGTATCTTTGAGGAAGGGAGTGGAGAAAACATGGACGAAATTAAGGGAAGAGAGGAAAAAGGAGATACCAAAAGTTACGAAAATTTAAAACTCGTTTTTCCCAATTCAGTAATTCATGAATTCTTATTTAAACCATCAAGAGCTCGTCCTTTTGTTGGAAATTGAAATCCACAAAAAAAGCAGATTTAGACCCGAATTTTGAACTGTATAACTAATTTAATGCTAAGTAAAATCTAATTGTGCAGTGAGATTCATTATTTAAATAGTACTTATTTGGTCAGCCTCAGAATTTCCCAGACAAAAGATGATGAGTGTCATAATTTGGGTCGTTTGAATTCATTCTATTGGAAACCACGAAAATAAAGGGCGATGCTTTTGAATCATTAGTACAGCAAATTTGAGGCAACAAATGCAAACAGATACCATGCTCATGAAACAACCAGATTCTCATTTTCCACGCGCAGCCACCAAAAATGATAACTTCATAGGGGAAAACTACTGACAGATAATCGCGGCAAAAAGAAAACGCAAAGTTGACACATTGCAATAAATTATTATTTCTCGTAGCCAAAAAATAAAGTATTTTTTTAATCCTTTTTTTTTGGCAGAAAAAAGCGTCTAGTTACAAAAAAAAAATTATCGATTGCAATATATCAACTTTGCATCTCACTTTTGACGTGACTGTAATTGGATTCTTAGATTTATATCACTGTTTACAACTAGATCCTAGCAATTGAACAGATCGATGCAAATATTTGCAGCAAAATACAGGCCCTACAAGATAATTACATGGACAACTAGCATTATTATTCTTTTTTTTTTTTTGATAGGAACTAGCATTATTAGTCACTTACATAATACAGGCCCACTACGGTATTTTCTTTCTAATGAACTAGCACAACAATCTCCAGTATGCAATCAAGTGTCACTCCAACTATCATCATCTTCCTCATCACTTCCAACAGCCTGAAATATTCCTCCAGAGTAAATGTAACAGAATAAGCAGAAACAGAAGAAAATGAAGGTCTCATGAAATGATGGAAAGGCAAACAGAAGAGTAAAACTCATACCTGGCGGATAGCATTTGCCTTTTCTAAGATGGCATTGATTTTACTGTTTGCAGTAGGACCTGACGGCAAGTTTGGCTTTGCCGCTCCCATGCATCTTAGGGCGGAGGACTGCCATAACACAATCAAAGGCTGAGTTAGCTAATAGCAAAATTTTATAATCGCCATCCTGCAAACATCCATTAGCAGTGTAACAAAACCAAGAGGAACGGGCATGCTCAAACTGCTGGGATATATATTTCACCGTGAAACAGAAACACACGCACACACAACACATGCCCATAGGTGAAATAGTCAATAGATTTACCAGCCATAGTTGGAGAAGGCAATCGATTCCGAAGGACTTATTAGACAAGGCCTTATGACAAAATTATTACCAAATAAATCAACCTGCCTTCTTATAATCTTCTCGGCATATAGACACAAAACCACTGCCGCATGCTACTTCTAATGGTAATCCACACAAGTAATAGAAGAAGAATTCTGAAAGAACCCCCAGCCTTTTAGGAGAGCAGAGAGAGGAGAGGTCAGAGGCGGAATTGTGCTGGCAACTACTTAGACCAACCACTTCTGGAGTACTAATTGTCAATGTTCAGAAATTTTACTTTAATCTCTATACTTTCAAATATCGCATATTAACCTAAAGGTTTCAAAAATTTCCGATCAAATGTAGCTTGATCTTCTTTTGTCTTTCTCATCAAATATCCACATAGGTGATTCGTTAGATTCCTAACAAGTCAGTTTGTAATTACAAAATGAAGACATTTAGCAATGTGTCATCACCACTCAAATTATAGGAATGTCAAACTAGTTAGACTAACTTTTGTGTGCATGATTTTTCAATGTAATTTAATCTCTTCACTATACTAATGTTCCAATTAGACCAAGTATGAAATTAGTCTTTACTCTATTTTATCTAATTATGTTCATTTTTATTGGCTCCATGAAAGAAACATGGCAGCTCATAAATCCACGTGCTATTCTGATCAAGGGTTTCCTGAATCAATATTTATTGATAAAAATAGAATATTCTCTTATGATTAGTTAACCATCACAAATCATTTGATGATCATAAATCTATTTCCATAGAGTTAATAATATGCCAATGCAACCCCAACAAACAAATTTCAATAAGGACAACTTAGAAGTGAATCGGAGCATATCAATTTGCATATGAGATATTTAGGTAAAGTTTATGGAATTATCTTCAAAATTTATTAATAAGCATATCATGTAAATAAACAAATTAAAGATAAGGAATATAATTTTATCAATCAACTGTATCCATGAAATATCAAATATGTAATAAATCAGTAACCAACCCATTGGCTACTAGCGCATACACTAACTTTATATGCCTATTTTTTTTTTTAACAGAACTTTATATACCTATTATGGGTCCTACATGACAGGATACTCGCATATGGCTGAGCAATAAGGGAACACATGTTGTTTCTTCTGATGGATAAGGATGCTAAGAGCTCTAACATACACTACAAGAAATATTAGAATTTTCCATAGTACATATACTCAGTTTGTGCTTCGCAGACACATCACCATCCTCGTCAAGATTAATGAAGCATGAATCTTTTTTTTTTTTTTTTTTGGTGTGTCCGTGTGCTTTCTTGCTTCCAAGTGCAAAAAAGTATAAGGGCTAAACTAATTACTTCATGCTATTTGGTTTACGAAAATACAAGCATTCATAACCAAGAGGAAGAAGAAAAGGGAAAGAAAGCTCACTCACTTTTGTCCTAATTTGTTGCAAGAAGTCCTCCTTGTCATCCATCCCCTTATCTCTTGCAGGCTGATTACCTTCTGTTTGCCCATTTAACTTTTGCTGGTCCTGCTGCCATTGACAAAAGCTCATATGATGTGAGCAACTTTAATTTTCCCAATGGTTTTAATGTGCCATACAAAAATAAGGCTAATATTGCTGTCAAAAACATAATACCTTGCTATTTGGGCTGGATACAACCTCCAGATTAGGTTTCTTTTCATTGGCAGTTTCATTGGCAGGGACTGGCTTGAGTTGCCAAGATAAGGCAGATTCCAAAAGTTTCAGATCAAACCCTTCTCCATCAATTCCAGATACAGCATATTGTTGGTCTTTTTCTATATCAGAGTGGGCCTTTGAAACGCACCATTGAACTGGAGGGAGAGGAGGTGGCATTGGGGTGGAGTCTGCGAGATACTGTACCTCTAGGGAACTTATTTGATCTGAATTATGCTTTGTTTCTCCCTGTGGTATGAGGTTCAAAGCATCAAAACTGGGAAAATCTAGCACAGATGTAGAGAATGCTGGATCTGCACCGTCCTGGATGCATACATTGTTAAAACTTGTGTCAATGTGGACGCCATTATTACTGACTTGGGCAGGCTGTAGGGACCTTGAAACAGACCCAACCAATTGTATTCTTGATATAGCCTCATGTCGCTCATGGTCATCATATTCCAGAGACTCACTGGATTCCCACTGCTCAGAGTCTGACCCAGAGTTTTGGTCAAGATGATCATCAGAGATATACGGAGAGGATCTACAGAAGGTATCATTATCAGAATCAAGAATGACATCATGCAGAGAAATAGAAGATTCTGGAACCAACTGAAATGATGGAAACATATCTCTAATGCCTTGGTCACAGTAGCTCCCATCAGAAAATTTCAATCTCATTTTGTACGCCTCAATGCCATCAATAGGGTGGAAAGACATTTTCATGTGCTCAAGTTGTGGTGAGGAGGTGAGGGAGTCCGAAACATTTTTATATCCAAACTGCTCATCAAATGCTCGTTGTTGAGATTCACAAATACCACTATACTGCTCACTCCTCTGCTCTGATGTAACAGTTTTCAACAAGTTAGCGAGTGCAGGTCCATCAGAGACAAGTTGCATCTGTCTGCGGAAACCATTTGTGAGTAACCTGTGGCCAGTTGCAAACATCAGTGATGAGTTCTCATAGTTATCTTGACTAGATTTAGCAGGTTTAGCTTTCACATCGATATTTGGTAACACTCCATTTCCTGGCATCGCTGCACTGGAAGCATTTGATCTGCTGCAATAATCGTGAATAAATCTATTAGGCAAACTAGAATCATTGGATTTTTCAACTCTGCCATTTTGATCCTCATGCAATGATATAGAACATAAGGAACTTGTAACTGTTTCTATGCATCCAGCATCCTTCACCAACCTGCCAGGTCTCCCATGATTTGAAGAACATGTTTCCTCATAATTACATCCGGGAACAGAAGTCTGACTTGCTCTATTTGATGCAGCAAAATCAGGAGGCTTTGATGGCTCAAGACCCAGTAAGCCACCATTAGTCCAGATGCTTACTGAATGAACATGAGAAAGTTGAGCCTGAGGTTTTGGGGACTTGCTGGAGCTGGTTATGGTTTTATCACTCAATGATTCCAGCTGATTTGTGTTTTCAGGGCCAGAAGAGAAGGGATAGCTAGCAGTGCATTCTGCTTTCATACCATTAAGAGCATCAGCTTTGGTACAACATTTGCTGCCAGGTGAGCAGTCTATATTTGAAGATATTCCAGAGATTTCAGTGGCAGAACTCCTTGAGAGAACTGAACTGAGTAGTTCAGTGGACATTTCCTTCCTTGAAGCAATATCAGATGAAGCATGAAATTCAGGTTTACATGGATCATGGTCAGAGGTACGGTCTCTGCCCTCATGTACTCCATCCTGAGACATCTGTTCATTAACAAAGCTCTTAAAGGAACTTGACTGGGGTGAGTCAATACCCTTGTTTGACAAATTGCCTATTGAAGTATGAAATTCATTTTCTGATTGAAAATTCTCTGTAGTGCCTACTGTAACCTCATGCTTTCCATCTTTTACTTCAGCATCCTTACTGTTGGATAAAACTTGCCCAACTTCATGTTTTGTTTGACAATCAAACTCGTGCTCAGACTCGGACTCTATGGTGTTAAGTGCATCCATGTAATTATCTGGTTCACTATCAACTTCGTCAAGCTCGTCTTCAATGATGCTTGATTTTACATCTATTCCATCAGAATTTCTAAAATTCGCAATTCCTCTCTCCTGTAAACGTAGGTCAGAATCCTTTGGAAGCATGCCCATTGCCTCATCTCCATTATAATGCTGATCATTAGACTCCACTACTTCAGCCTTCTCATCCCATGTAACACAAGATATACTAGGGGCAATCTGCTCTGGTGATGAACTGCGTGGAAAATTAACATCAGCTAACCCGGGTGAATCAGTAAAACTCGGATCAAGGATATTATTATGCTCAATGGTTGAAGAGAACTCCTTATGAGCTGATGAACTCTGTGGAAAACTTTCATCTATAACCCCAGGTTGTCCATCAGTAAAATCTGAATCAAGGATATCATTATGGATCATCAACCTTGAAGAAAATTCCTTAGACCCTAGTTCGTCTTGTTGGAAGGAAGAACTTAGAAGGAAAACATGTTCATTATTGCCTGACCCAATTCTTGAATCCAAAGAAATTGACGGATCAGTAAGATCAGATTTTAATGTCATATCAATTGTGGAGGCCGTGTGAGACGGAGACGTTCTCTCATTAACAATTGAAGGCGTAAAATGCATTCTGCAGATTCAAATATGAAGTTACATTCCCTGTAAATAAACATGGTAGAAACTACCCACTTTATATAGATACATTACCTGCCACTATGAGTTGACATTGATGCTGGATGCAAGAGGTCTTCATTCCATCTGAATGATCTCTTTTTCTGTCAATTGATGTATTAGTAATTTAATTCAAATACTCATCAGAAATGGAATATAAAAGTTTATTTGGCAAAATATACCTCAATAGTACACGTGTAAGATAACATAGATCATACTATAAGTTTTCAATTTTGAAAACTTCTCTAAAGAACTAATATGCTCCATATCATTAAGAAAGTTTTGGTTCTTCGATAATCCAGAGGTGTATATTCCCATTCTGCCTGGATGTGGTATCATAAAACATATCATTTTGTCTTTTTTTGGGGAAAACCAGTTTTTTGGGTATCTGGGCATGGTTTATGCCAAGATCAGTATAGGTGTTCTTGGATTTCTTGTTTGGTTCTAAGGAAAAAGTATACATAGCTTGGCTCTTAACTATTGGGCAATTAGTTTATCAAAAAGGAATCTTAAAGCAGAATCACAAGACCATGCTTAACAGCAAGATAAAGTACATACAAAGATGGTAATTCTATTTTATTTAGAGATACCTTGCTTTTATGAGATTTTTCATCTCTTAGGACATTCCCAGCATCTGGTTTGTTTAAGTTGCCAGATACTCTCCTAAAGAAGGTTGGATCTGAGTATCTCTTCAAACAAGATCCTGGGCCACCAGTATCAAATCTGAATGACAAAGCAAGTGAAGTTGGTATTGTGGAGGCAATTTATAGCTCCAGCAGTAATCACACCCCTCACTTATTTGATGAGGAAATAAGGGGAAATAACCATACTTGTCAAGCAAGTGTAGACGTGGAGGATCACGACATTCTTCATAAGAGTCCATAATAAATCTTGGCAAGTCATTGTAGATGAAATGGTTCTGTTCATTAAGAATACGAGGATGCCATTCAGAACCTGCAAGGCAGCCACAGCTTAAAAAAGAATTGAAATAGTTGGAAGATTATGCACAACAAATGAAAACTCGATTATCAGGCAGAATAAAATTAGAAGATAACAAAAATAAAAAAGCAAAAAAAAACAACATCAAAGAGCCATGAGGGATTATCGAAATGTGATATGTTTTCCATAAGCACCATGATATGATTTCATCACCTGCATTGCAGCCAGTCAAACATAATCCATTGTTAGATTGTTTTCTATTTGTAGATGTAAGAGTGAAAGTGAAACACTGAAAATTCAGTAATTAGATTAGATTCTATAAAGGAGCACTTCTGTGAAAAAAATTGGACATTATAAGCAGCAGCACTTTCAACATGCACCCTGGACTGGACAGTGTGTGAACAACCACTAACAATATCTTACAGAGATGGAAGGTGGAAGGAGACACAAACATGAGATAGGAATGTTGGTTACAATGATTGTGCTCAATTATCACAGTATCGTTTGCTGAGAGAACTTTGACAAAATGACCACTAAGGGCACTGGATCACCATCATTCTTCTGCAAGGGAAATCTGAGAAACTCAAATCAATAATTTCTCAGATCGCAATTAACCGATACAAGAAATCTAGTTTTATCTGCATTCTTGAAGGAGTTGGTCTGTGGAACACTATGGACCTTTTCTGAAACTCAGTGCCCAAATCAGCCAACCAAAGGTAATCAAGCTTGCTACCTTTTCCTCTTAATGCCTATCCTGCTAACATACTTCAATGTGCATGTCCCATTCCTGGTTGAGTTCTTCTGCCTTTTTGGCAGGGAATTTCCAATCATTCAGTCTCTTTTCCCCACAGAAGAAGGAAAAACCAATTTAAGATTTGACTTCTAAATGCTTATGATTCCTTTTCAGTTCAAAACATGGCAGTTCAACTATCTATATAACTATGTACTAGAAAGAAAAAAAACTATCTATATGACTGTAAAAATATATTATGCCAAGCCATTAAGAATAATTATTTCGTTGTTCAATATGGCAGTTGTTTTACTGGGCTACTTTGTATATAGTAGATGCTGTGGAATAAAGATCATCTGAAGATACCCATAATTACAATTGACTTCAACACGATGATCATCAAGATCACAGTATCCGCTAAGTTTAATCATCAATACCTCAGCCAAACATGTATGACAACCAAACAAGTTCAAGCCAAGAAAGCCAGAACAAAGATATTATGACACCTAAATCAGAAGGTCATAGAAGAGTCTAGGTATATAGAAGAGTATTGCTTTAATATTCAAAATACAAGCCATACCAGCTGTGTAAGCAAAATGTATGTGGCTTGTTTGAGCTAGTACAGCTGTCTCAAGTGAAGGCAGAGCAGCTTCAATTTTTTGAACACGTACTACCAATTTATGACTTCTAGAAGCTGTTGTCATCACCTGTTCCTGTAAGCCGTGAAAAACTTCTGCCGCAAATCTACAAAATGTCAAAGATGCTGGCAATTAAATGATTTAATAATAACACACAGAAATGCAAAAAAAAAAAATCAATTTTCTGTTTAATAGATTCACTGTAGAAATTCATTCTGAATGTTAATTTCAGATTTTAATCAGATTTATGTTCAGTTTATATATTTGAGCATGGCTCCAATATGTTATATGCTACGCCAGAAATTTCAAGCAAAGGGCATTATAAGTCAAAAGCCTCCTCTAATCCATGCACAAAAAAAGGCATTTTGACAGTATTTTCTATGTCTGACAGAGCTACATTATGAAATGACACGATGGATTACAAATAACTTCCAACAGCCAAAGGCGTAAATAATGTGGTACCAGGACAAGTGAAGTAGCTGCATACAGTTATTGGTCATCTACCATCATTCAAGATAAATTTCTTGACACAAAAGTTTAAGATGATGCAACTCGTCCAAACAAGCTATGCTGGTAATACACCTTCCGCATTTCACCAAGAACTCATATCAAAGAATTATCTTCAATTTAATCCAGCAAAGCCGCCCAGGTCCACAACCAAAATAACATCTATCCAGCAAAATTTATCTACATAGTAGTCAGTGTAAGCCGCAGCCCCCATCCATCAATTACAACAATAAGGACAGTGCTAAAAATATATTGATTATGCTTCAATGAGGTTGCCCATCTCATGACTGTCACAGTAATCAATTCCATGTTGCGAGACACAGCATTGACTAATATCCAGAGGGCTTACAAAGATGTCACAACCATGTAATCTTCATACAGTTCCCAAGAAATTCTAGATAAACTATAGTTTCACAGACAAATCTGGCTGATACACTTACCATCAAAAATCACCATTCTATCAAGTACACGGTCACAGTGTACATTGTAACTTTGAAGTTGCACATGGAAAGAATTCTACTTTAAACTTTAAGTCTCCAAAACTTTCTCTGAGCAACAAGAGCACTTCACACGGTGAAATCTATTATGGAGGATCCCAGGTTGCAAGATTCAACAACTCATAACCTCCCATTTGGATTATAGCAGCCTAAAGCACCTAATCAAAATTTCCAATTTTTTTAGGACAAAAGTACGGCTCATGAACATAAAAAATATCACCTAAAAATTATCAAAATGATATTAATTTCAACCCAGAAACTTCAAAAGCCCTCGTGAGTCTAACCGTATTCCAGTTTTCTCTGTCTATGCCTTTTCTCTCTCTGTTTGTTTTGGTTTGTAAGAACTAGGATTTGAACGTTAGACGTAAAACTAACAAAAAAAAACATAATTTTAGGAGTTCAGCATAATTAAACAACAAAAAGAGATAATTAAGTAAAAAAAATATATATATTTTTCTCTTTCATTGGTTGGATGACAGTGGTAATATTAACTTCAATTAAAACACTACCATTTTTAAAGCATAGTTGCATTCCATATAAAAGTAACATAGATATTTAAGAAAAAAATAAAAAAAAGGTAAATAAAACAAGAAAAGCAAGCAAACGCACTGAGCGAGATCGCCTAGCTGGCGCAAGATCCCGACGAGACCAGCAACAGCGAGGCCGTCGAGCGCCGCCTTGGGATCCTCCCGGTCGGCTTCTCGGTAAAGCTCCGGCTGACCCAACCCGTACTCATTCCTTACCTCAAACCTCACCAAAGGCATTTCCTCACTATCTATCTATCTATCTATCTATCTATCTCTTCCTCTATTATAAACTACAAAAGAGAAGACTGAAGTGAAGAGGGAGCAACACAACAAGACAACAACGCTGGGAAGAAGAGTGTTTTTAGAATTGAACTCAATAAAATACAATGCTATGAAATCAATGATATATAAATATTTATTGTATTGTATATCAGATGTGTTTTAGGGAGTGAAAGAAATTGGCTGTGGCTGTGGCTGTGGCTTCAGGAGAGAGAGAGGGAGAGGAGGAGGGGGAAGTAGGTAGTGAGATTGGAGCAGCTTAACTGCCAAGAGAGAGAATGTGTGTGTGTACCTGTGATCTTTACAGCTAAGAATTGACACTCAGAGAGAGAGAGAGAGAGCGAGAGAGAGAGAGAGGGGCAGGCATTGCCAACTCTGCAAGCCATTCCATTGGAAAATGATGGCCAGCATCGTCAGGTGCCCTGAGAAAGACCCATTTGCCCTTTACATTTTGTTTACCACTGATCGTCTGGATATGTTTTTTTTCCTTTCAGTTTCTATTCTTTTGCTACATAGGTCGATGTCTCGCGTGACAGTTGAGAAATATCGTACCGCTTCACCTGTATAGTGTACAATTATATTTTTTTTTTAATAAGAGACTTATGTACGTACTTTATTTAATCTAATTTATTTTAGAGAGGTAACTACTTAACGTATGATTAGAGTTGAGTAGACTTCTTTTAAGTCAATTAGAATGATTGTTGAGTCTGGAACCAACTCACATAAGTACAGTTAAATTGACGGTTAAATAATGATATTACCTTCAAAGCGTTATTATTGAGACTTAAATTCAAGTCGTGAGTCAAAAAAAAAAATTATTGAGTTATTATCAAATTATCACATTAAATAATATATAATTACACTTTAGAGCTTAACAAAAATAACCCTCAACAATACAAAACAAGCATTTGCTTAATTTTATCAAATATTTTGACTCAATCTCTTATAGTAAAATCCAATCTCCTAACTTTAGACCAAAACCACGATGATATATATATATATTAAGCAAGAACTGTAAGATCTAGAAATTAGCAAGCAACCACCGACTACTGTCCCCATTTCATTATCTGTAGTAGTTAGTAGATGGCAACTTACCAAGTTACCAACAGTGATGTATCATTCTCTAATCAATCCTCATTAATTAAATGTATAAAGAGTTAATTCATCCTTTACTCTTGTGCCGTATTGAAATCTGCCATCTAATTAATATTTTAATACAGTAGATTGATCTAAGCTAATAATGTTTTTAATTATTGCCTCATCAGCATCACCACTTGGGTGGAGAGACATTGAGAGACCATGAACCTCGCCAGACCAGAATTGTCTTTAATCTATTACTGACTGCTGTGGTATAGTGACTGTTGTGTTTTTGTAGTTGGAGGCTTAATTTATGTTGTAAAGTTCAGGATTTGAATTCTTGAAATTTGGTCAGATTTAATATGCATGATTTTATAGGATTTTGACAAATGGTTGATGATTCTTACCAACTTCTTAAAATTTATTTTTTTTGTAAGTTTAGTGGAAAAAGTTTTACTTATTTTGTAAGTAAGTCATTGCAGTTCTGTATAATTAGATTGAAAGAATCTAACTCAACTTTTTTTTATCTTTTTAATAAAGGAATTATTTTTTTTACCAAAGAGAAAATTATTTTTAATCCATTTCAAAATAGAGGAGTCATTAAATAAATTTTTTTATCATGATTTATTCTGTGATTTTTAATTTCAAAGTATGAATTTATTATTGTCAATCTTATTATAAGTCAGCTTAGTCATATCATTTCGTCATTAAAATATCAGACTAATTGAGTGCAAGGTCAATGGTCTGTCACTTTTCTTGTTTTGTAATTCTTAAAAATATTTTTAAATATAACTGATTACATAATAATCTAAATTATAAGAAAGACATATTAAATTAAAAAAATAATTAAAATATTAAATATTATTAAAATAAATATATATTGTTTTATATATTTTATTAAATATATTTACGTGGTTTGAAACTGTGATCAGGTCAGATCCGGTGACATTTTCGCATCCATTTTTTCCTCATCAAACTAAATTTGCCTCTTTGCCCACTTTTTTTATTTTTTGGACCAAGCCTCTTTGCCCACTTAGAAGAAGACCATTTGCGTTAAAATATATCAATGATTAATCTGAGGAAACTTTAACTAGCTTCTTGGGTAGCTTCCGGAATCTCGTATTTGGTACAGGCGTAGACGACGTGGCTCTCACTCCCATGAACTCGTTGGATTTTTTTAACACTATTATTTAATTATAGGTTAAAAAAATATAAATAGATAATATTTTATTTAATAATATTTAATTATTTTTTTTATTTTTTTAAATTTAATTATTTATCAGTTTATTTCATTTTAATTTTACTTTAATTTCACCTTACCTATATTTATTAAGCATTTCTCTTTTATTTTTTATTTTTTGCTTATTATTGTTGTACTTTTGTGATTTTGCTGAAATAAAAAAGTCAAGAGTATAATTTTCTTCAAATTATTTGTAAATTTTAATCGGTTTGGTTCTGATTATTCTAGCTATAAAATTTAAATCTAACGGGGCGAGTTGCGATTCCAAAATGGGACTGGACCAAGCACGTGGTCACGTCTTATGGGAAGTATGAAGAAAATGACTACTCGAATAGAATGGAAGAGGAACAACTAAGTTTGAAATATGTAGAAGTGGGGACGACAAATGGAATTATGGAAGGAAAGGAGTATACACTTAAATGTAAACTCGTTGTTGAAATTCATAAGAAAAATATTTTGTAATAAAATTATATAAATCGTTAGATAATTGAAATTAAAAAAAATAGATAATTTATTAAATATTATTAAATAAATATTATTTTATTGTTAACTAAAATTTAACTGTATAGTAAAATTTAATTCATAATTCCTAACTAATCATGGTCATGCCCGTCGCAACATATATCAGGGGAAGTGAATACGATTTTCTTACTAATTTGGTTACATTTTATGACGATAAAATTTGTAGTTTTTGTTTAAAAGAAAGTGCATCGTCAGTACGTAGATTATTGTATCTACGTATTGAGGTCAGAGGTCATTCATTGATTTCTTCATTCAATCTTCTCGTAGGAAAGACCTTCCACTTGAATATTATTGAATCCGTATAAGTTTTTCTCACACTCGGTCTCAATATAAATGAGTTTTAAACTCATTCATGTATTACATCTTAAATACCAATAAACTTTGGAAACGGTTTTCAGAAAGGAAACTCCAACCCGGCCTAATATGGGAGAAAGTGCGACGAATTATTATTAGACTACCACATTAATTGGTATTAATTTATGGATTGAAAATTTGTCTCTTCGTGCATGAGTTCATATATCGGAATATGATAGGCTTACCATTTCCAGCGCAATTAGTTTTTTATTTCTAGTTTATTAGCCGTAGCTTTTTTAATGTTTTTTTTTTTTCTTGTTTCGTCATTGTCAAGAAAAAAAAAAAGATAATTGACCAACCCTTTTGCCATCCTATTCCATTGCGTACCTTCTCTTTCACCTTCTTTTAAACACAGTAAATAAATAAAATAATTGATGCCAACTCAAGTTGAGTTTATTTCCAGAATTGAAGTCCCTTTGATGCAAAAAGAATCTAAAACTGTGGATTGGCTCTTTGCTTTCTTTTTCACTTGTTTTCTTTTCAATTTTATGTATATAACCAAACTCTCTGCTTTTTGTCTTTTTCTTTTTTTTTCAAGTAATATACATCAGTAAATTTAATTGTTGGTCTGCCAGTGGAAGCGACTTTGGGGTCTCCTGAAACCTCTCCCCATCAAAGCCTTTTACTGGCCTTGATGTAATCAGTTATGTTCTGAGTGGTTATCTAGTTCTTATTTATCTGGTACTAAAATTGGTTTTGAGAGTGATGAATTTAAAAAAGAAAAAAAAGAAAAAAACTCTTTCTCCTAAATATAGCCTCACTCTTTGTTTTTTTGATAAAGAATCATCACTTGAAACCTAGTCAAATTGACAAGTTTGTTGATAAATGTTGCTCAGTAATTGCAACGGAACACTCTAATCTACGCTAAAGCCAAAGTCCACGACTAGATTTACGATTAATATAATACGATCTTAGTTTCTCTTGAATATTTTTGAACTCAAACGACGTATAATTGTTCTCTCACCCAAATTTTCATATAATGCTATTGCATAATCCGACCACCCTTCTCAAAGAAAGGAAAATGTATACCATAAAATATTGAATTCAGATATTCATTGGTAGTATGAGATCATAAATCGAATCCTGTACGAGGTATTTAGGATGACTAACATACACTTGACTTTATACAATCGCGAAAGTGAATCGATAACTCTTAGTTAGATCCCAAGAGTATGTCCATCAATAATTCAACTTAGTGATCTTTACCTACTGTACACAGTGAAACTACGTAATCTTTCCTATCAAAATTATGGAGTATCATTTTGACTTTCCTATTATTAAAACTAAGAAAGAAAATTGTATATTTCGGATGTAGGAAGAAAAAATATATATAGAGAAAGGAAAGAAAGGAAAGATATAATGATTTATAATAACATCATAGCGTATTGTAGTGCAACATTTTCACAAATACGTCTCATCCAATGGCAAGGCCGATCATTTATGTAGACCCCAATAAGAAAGCAGAAATGCCCAAAAAGACAAGCAAATTAATGGGTAAAGGAGTTGCGGAAATAAACGGCATAGACAATGGAAAGATAAAAATAAAAAATAGATTTTACGTGGAAAACTATGATATGGGCAGAAACTAAAGGTAGAGAAGAGAAAATTCCTAAATAAAAAAAATACAATTGAAAGTTTAGGACGGCAGTAACTAAGTAAAAACTTACAATCTTAGCTAAACTTACAAACCTTATGCAATGAGATGAATAAACATTTCCATGATGTGGACCAAAGGTTTAATTGAATTGAGAAAATATTGTTAAGAGAGATTGTCTGCCACAATAAACATGATCCAGCTGAAGTTGAAACCTCTGATGCATTGGTGTCTAATAATGTCAATTAACCTACTGATGGTCCTAAAATTTTGCATCTATTTACCTCCGAGAAATCAATCGGGTTTGGTGTGACTCTTTCCAGAGATAGTGTCATCCTCTAGTTGATTTCTGATTATTTTATTTTGCCGTAATTTGTTTCTTTTCACATTTTCATAAATAAAAAAAAAACAAATCGGTTAGATTCTAAAGAGTCTAGAATCCTTAATCCTCAAGGTTTCACAAAGGGTAAAAAACAAAAACGAAAAAAATATCCTTTATATTTTATATTTTTGATTATTCGTATTGATTATTCTCCACGAACCCCAGCTACTGCGGGACGTCGATGCCACGTAATCACATAAATTACAGACATAAACTGTTTGTCATTAATTCTACATTTTTGGACCTTGGCTTGTTGGTAGCTCTGCAAAACATTTATTGAAGATTATTAATTAACATTATTTGGTCTACTGACTAAGATCCCTAGAGACAGAGATCAACTACACCAGATTCA